>CM051827.1:49167281-49767281 GCA_028451465.1 Erethizon dorsatum | reverse complement strand
TAAAGTGTGGCAGACCTGCTTTCCCACTTCCATCCTGGTGCTGAAAAGAAAACACAAGCTTTGGAGTCAATCGCCTGCCTTTGAGTCCGAGTGCTGTCATTTATTAGTTGAGGGCAAGTTAATTAACCTTCTATGCCTTATTTTCCTCATCTGAAAATGTGAATCATGATAGCACCTATACTACAGGGTTATTGCGGGTAGTAAATAAGTTAAGGTAGTAAATGTAAGGCTCTTAAAGCAGTGTCTGTCATATATATATTAGCTTTTATCACCATCGTCATTGTTGTCATTGTGTTACACAAGTTAATGAGCCCGATTTCCACACCCACGAAATGGGGATAACAACATCTGTTTCACAGAGAGGTGTGGAACCAATAAATTCAGGAAGCACAGGTACCTGGCAGTAAATGGCAAATAAACATTAGTTTTCTCCCTTTTTGTCCAATTGCAGTAAACAGGAAGCTCCGTGGAGGGGGCTAAGGCATTTGCAATGGACACAAGTCCCTTCTTGCCTGCTTTTCTTTCTTTGTAGAATCTCTTCCCCTCCTCTTTCTTTCTTAACAGGCTCAGGTCCCCAGACAACAAAAGAACAGGCCACATCCTAGCTGAGAATTAAATCTGTTTTTAGCTGAGAACTGTTCTTGCCACTGGCAGGGCCAGGAGTCACTCACTCAAAGCACCACCACCAAATTACCAACCCGTCTCAGATGTTTCCAAGAGAGACTTAAGAACCCGGGCAAGGGTCTGTAGCACTTAACTAGCCAAAGCCTCTTCAATTGCTCCTGTCACCTCCTGGGTTAAGTAGTGGATGAAATCAGCATATGTAATTCTCATCTATCATGGTTCAGAGAGGCACATTGCATTTCAGCATGATTAACACGGCTTTCACTCTTTTTTTCTTTTGCATTTTCCCTTCCCAAGGGAACCAGTGATCAGGTTCAAAGCAGGGTAGAGGGACAGAGGTGAGTGCTTCAGTAGAACAGTGCTTAGCTTTAAGTGAAATGCCCAAACAACTGATAGGCAGAGGAAGAGATCTTTTCTTCCCTCACTCCACCAGATTTAGCAGTTTACCAGCAGGCTTTCTTGGGCTGGGAGACAGAAAGAACATTGTGGAGAAATAGCCAACCTCTGCAACTAAAGCCCAGTTGTCCATCCATCCATTCACTCAACAAGTTCTCTCCTCTCTGCTGGGTTAACTTGGATTCACCTGTAGACCTCTGCCTATTTCCTTCTAGAACCTTCTCTGATCTTGGATTGGGTCAAAATCCCCCAAGACCTCACAGTTCTGAATAGATCTCATTTAACGTGCTAACCACAGTGGTAAATATTATATTCATTTATGTAATTATTAATTAATGTCTGTGAGAGCTCAGTTCAATTCCAGGACTGTCTGCAAAGCCCAGGGTTTTCCAGATGAACCCATTACGACGCTTGGCCCTGGGTCTCCAACACACAGGGTGTGCCACATCCCATCAACTGCTGCCACACTCAGGGTCCATTTCCTATGAAGGGAAGGAGGCCAGGTGGGTGACATTTGAACTCCCCCTCCCTACTTTGACATTCTAGAATATCTTGTCCTGTGGAACTATTGTGTACAGGAATGGCCAGTAAGAGCCAAGCTTAGCTACAGGCAGAGGCCTCTCTATCCTGAGCTGGGCTCTTGCTGTACTCACAGTGGTTCCTCATGGAGAAGGGCCCACTAAGATGGAGGCCTGGGGTGACCACACCATCATCACAACCCACAGACCTCCCTCCTTGCTCTTTCTTACTGACTTTGAATTTCTCAGGTGCCTTTGCACCTGACACCACAGATTATCAGAATGAAATGGCACTGGGGGCTGAAAACCTTGCATCTCAAGCTGTTCAGTGGCTGAGCTCCTAGGGGACACCTCCACTCATTAACTATGGTCTCCGTGGTGTGAGGTATGAGCACCCCTGAAGTTCAGAAAAATTAAAAAATGGAAAATTTAATTAAAGCCCTCTCTGCCTAATTGCTTTCCTGTTGGCTTATGGGGTCTTTTGAAGGAAAGAAAAGAAAACTCTATCCTCAGCTCAGCCTGGGATTCATAAAAGCTGGGCCTTCTGCTAAGAGGAACACAGGCCTCACACTCCTTTCCTCTGCCTCCAGGACGTATTAGAAGAAGACAAGGAAGGATATCTCTGTGATCTGGTAGCAGGGAAAGATTTCTAAAATGCACAGAGGCACAAAATTCTAAGGTAAAAAAGTGATGAATTTGATAATCCCAGAATTAAAGATTTTGCCTAACAAAATTAATAGGTGTTTGGGAGAAGATACTTGTCTAACAGAAAAAAGGGATTAATATTTAGAATTCACTAGGAACTCCTTCCAGTAGATAAGAAAATGTCAGGAACCCTCATTGACAAATGGACAAAGGTTATGGAGAAGTAACTCATTGGAGAGAAAACCAAAAAGGCCAACATGTAGATACTCAAATTTATTCGAAGTCAAAGAAATGGAAACAAAACCAAAACACAAGCTATGCTTGCACTCGTCGTCTTGGCAAAAATAGAAAGTTCTGCCCCTATTTTCAGAAGCTCTGCCAGGATATGTACATCATGCTCACGCCAGTTCAAGGGATGACTGAGACAGCCTGGGAGGAGCACAAATCCGGGACTACTTAGTCTAGTTAAATGCACACGTGCCCTCTATCTCAGGTAAACAGTCTACAATAATTCCCACACAGGCCCAATAGGAGACACACAGGAAGATGTCTGCTGCAGCATTGTTTATAGTGGCAGGGAGTTGGAAACCATCCCTGTACCCCTCTCTGGGGGAATGCATACGTAAGCTATACCGAATCCTTACAGGGACTGTTTCGCAGCAATTAGAAACAGTGGGCTAAGCTACATGCAGCAACATAGCTGGATCTTAAAAACAAAGTGCTAAAAGAAAAAAAATGTGAAATAAATGAAGTTCATATCATCAATGTAAATTAAAAATGTAAGAACAAAATAATACCTGGTTTATAAGAACACGAATAAACAAAAGGAGATTAAGAGTGAAGAATGAGGACATAAGGGAACCAACAGCTCAACCCAAAGTGGGCTTTGCAAGGCCCAATGTGCATGACAGTGTGATTAACTCACCCTTGAGCACCTGATATCTAAAATCATTGAACAAGCATTGGAATGCTTTGTTGATGGTAACTGTTTCTTTGTCCCTTTCACTCACAAGAGGCACCGACTTATACTGGGACAGCAGCACAGCCTGGCCCTCAGAAGCTAACATCTCCAGTGGGATGTCCCAAGGAGGCTCCTAGAACCCAGGGAAATGTGATTCACTGGGAAGTCACATTGGCCTAGTATCAAGTCCTTGTGTTTTTTGATAGCTGTGTGATTTGGCCAAGCCACTGAATCTTCTCCAAGCCTGTTTCTCCTAATGTGTGTGTATGTATGGAGGAGGGGGGTAAAACCCCATCTTTCTATGAGTGATTCTGAGATTTTAAATAGAATACATAAGAAACACCTCATCGATGGCCAAACTTAGTCTACGTCAGGTGCTCAGTAGTTTCTCTCTTATCATCTGTAATGTGACCACTGCCCTCATCATCTCTACCCCTAGCAATCCTTTCAAGAAAGATCTAGGGCTGGAGATATAGCTCAGTGGCACAGTGCCTACCTGGCAAGCATGAGGTCGTGAGTTCGATCCCCGGTACCAAAAAAAAAAGGAAAGATCTAGAAAGTACCCTAACCTGTGTGTGACTAGATTTCCAAAACAACAAATGATTTAATTTAATAGTAAGTCCTACAGGAAGGACAGTAAAAACACCTCTAACAGTACTCATATCACTCATCTCAGGAAGTGCAAAACTGCAATTTGCAAAGCACTTTCATTTCCATCTTTTAATCTGATCCAAACAAAACCCCCAAGTTAGAAATGACCTCCATTTACAGATGCAGAAGCAGATCTCAGACCAGGAAAGTGACCTGCCCAAGGTTATCCAGCAACTAAGCACTAGAGACTGTCTTACAGCACCATCCCAAGATGCATGCTCAGTACCTGTGCTACATGCCCGACTTGCTGATCCATAAAACCCAGGTGGTATATGGACCTCTTGGCACAAAGAAGCAGAATGTAAATGATAATCATGCTGCCCAACGATCTTATGGTTTCAAGGTGCTTTCAAGGCACCAGTTCATTGAATACTTTCAAGAACCTTGGGCTGGAGAAGATCAGGCTTTGTCCTGACCATTGACTGGAGGTACCATGGACTCAGTCCAAGGGCTCCAATGTGTACAAAATGTTACCTTTCCCAGCCCAGGACAGAACTCACTGCCAAGAGGAGACCATAATGAGGTCCTCTAGTTCTTCTAAGACTCAGTCACAGCCCCCCCACGCCATGGACTTTCTTACCACATGTTCTAGAACAATGATGGCAAAGCTTTCAGAGCTTTCAATGATAACAGCCGTGGCACATGTGCTATATGTTCACCACCATGGTTCTAGAAGGAGAAAATCTGCATGAAGAGTTCATCCTTCATAACAGCCCAGGGCTTATGGCTTCTTCTCCCTTAGCAGTGCCCCTCCCCAAGGTGTGCTTTCAGACAAGCTAGGGCACTGTGGTCCCCAAATTCCACGAGTGCCTTGAGAAAAGGCACAAAGGAAATAGGAGCTGCTGTGAATAATGATGATAGTCATTATTGAGAAGGGCAAGAAACCTCATGGGGAATGCACATAGCAAATATAATCACCCACCTCACCAGCCCCTGTCATTGTCAAGAAAAGAGCTCTCATTTACTTTCTGAGCTCAAAGCTACACTTTTGTCCTGATGATTGGGGCAAGAGTTTCCAAACATCATTCTGAAAGTGGGCCAGATGACAGGTGGTTGCAAATGGCAGCTGCTGCTAACTTAGGAAGAGCCCCAAGATGTTGGGCCCCGCATTTGGGTTGGGAAATGGCAATGCATGCTAAGATAGTGCTCCTCCCTGCCTCTCCCCATCATGGGCAGATGAATTTCATGGACTTTCACAAGGGTCACCAAAAGTTTGGCATCGACAGATGGACTTCTGTATCATTCCCCCAGCTTGTGAAATATATTTTGAGTGGAGATTTTATTTTTGTTTTTTCCAACTTCAGTCTCAAAAGGTCAATCCAATACTTACTAGATGGACATCCTAGGTTTTGCAATACAGTCGGGACCCATATGATGGGATTTGGATGGCAGAACCATTTTCTTTTGCAGTAAAATGTAATAAGAAAATCTGCAAGCAGGGGAGGTTAAAATTATGTGTTGAAGATAGTGAATGGCTTTGCTGTGTCAGAGCTGCAGATGGCCCTGCTCCTTTGGTAGAATCAGGGCTCCCCTCTCCAGACTCCTGCAGTAAACCAGCAAGGGTGGGAGAGGGAGAGGGGCTGTGTCTGGCTGCTAACTACTGCTGTGAGAAACGTGAAACTCATTCTCAGGCTTTTCTGAGTGCCAATAATGTAAGCAGACAGAACTGCCATGGAATCAGCGGAACTGGGTGTGCAACCTGGTCTGCAACCACCAGCTTTGAATTTGGATAAGTCATTTGATTTCTCTAAGCCTCAGTATCCACTGCTGGAAAATAGGAACTTATTTGGAAGGCTACAGGAGCTCAAGAAGATATGGAGTTTGGCATGCAGTGAATGTTAGTATCCCCATTACTCTCCTCCCTTTTGACAAATTCACTCAGGGAATTATACAGAAAGGAGATAACAGCAAATTTCAGCACTGGAGATAAGTCAACTTGGGCAAGGTGACTCACAAGGCATTCTGGATACACTATGCGCTGACTCCAGGGCTTGGTGGGGAGTCAGCCAGGAGAGGAATAAAATGTATGAATGGTGGCGCAGTCAGAGTGCAGGCAACAGATGACCAAATCCATAGGACAGGAGAGTTTTCCTCTTTGCTCATCAGGCTAGAGGTTTTTCTTCTTCTAAATTACATATATAGCAAAAGATATAAAGTGCTATGAAGAGATTTTGTCTGCCTTTTTCACTGCTCTATCTTCAGTGGTTAGAACAGTATCTGATAAATAGTTGATGGTCAATAAATATCTGTTGTGCATGTTCATCTATGGACGAAGAGATGAATAGAAGGGTAGGTGGATATGTGGGTGGATGGATGGGCAGTCAAGGGCCTTTCAGAGAGGAGTGAGGAGGGAGTTGGTAGGTGAGCACGGTGAAGGAAAGAAGGGGGCTAGGAGATCGCATGAGATTACCAAATCCTGCACCTTTGTCAGCAATACAAATTACCATTTACAAAAATGTGTTAGTCTAAAAGGTAAAATATGGTGAAGGAAGTGATTCCTAAAACACTTGTCTTATACAAAGGCCTAACTCCTATGTAGTTAAAAGTAATCTCAAGAAACCATTCAGTTAAAGGAACAGATACTTAGTCCAAAGCTCAGAGGCCTGATTACTAGTGATTACTTTCAATTTCACACATTACCAAGCAAAGGGATACAAACATTCCAGGATGTTCAGGGTAGAGGCCTAAGCAAGGCAGGAGCAGGGAGGCAGGTGGGAGACAGGAGGGGTGCAGGTGAGCCTACAGTAGTGGATGCTATGGTTTGAATATGTCTCCCAAAGGCCATGAGTTGGAAACTTTATCCCTGATGAAATAGTGTTGGGAAAAGGAGCCTAAATGGGAGGTACGTGGGTCATGAGATGGATCAATGTCATTATGAAAGGAGTGGGTTCATTACTGCAGGAGTGACTGTTATACAAGCAAGTTTGGGCACCCTCTCATCCTCTCTTGCCCTCCCACATTCCATCATGGGATGACATGGTAAGAGGGTCCTTATCAGATGCCAGTGCCATGCTCTTAGATGTCCCACTTGGAGAATGTGAGCTGAGAACATTGTGGATGTTTTTTAAATAAACTACCCAGGCCCATATATCAGACTAAAACAGTAGACAAGGAACAATCAATGCTTATCTACCAAATTTAACAGGTGAGAGATGGCTATTTCTGCAAATTCAAGTCAGAGCAAAAGGTCATCTGATGATTTGCTAAAATAAACATCAGGGAAACAATGGTGACTCCCTGAGGACTGAAATCTTCAAAGTCCAATCTTACCACTTGGGGACCACACTGGACCCAGCAAGTTGCCTCCAACACATGTGATTATTAACACAATACCAGCACTATTGCAGGGATTTAGGTAGATGTAAGGAGGACATCTGTGTTCCTATGTGGCAAAGTCACTTGTCACATCAGTCTTTGCACACAAATCTGCACACCCCTACATACAGATATAGAAACTAAATGTGAGGCCATAAACATTTTACATGCTGCCCTCCTGTTATTTAAAACCATCACTTCAAATGGATCCTTTTAGCCCAGCGAGTGAAAGCAATTACTGCAAAACCCAATCCCTGAGTACCAGATATTTATTTCGCCTTGTTTCTAACTCTTTTCTACTATAGTTGAAAATGCAGTACTACTTTTAGTGATAAAATCATTTTTTCCCCATCTTACCTGGGGTCATATTCTTAAGATAAGAGTTCAAAAATGGCATAATTGAGTCAAAGCTTTGTCAAAAAAATTTCCAATATTTATTTTATACAAGAATGCTAGTTTTTTCATAGACACACTAGTAGAAATTTTTACTAAATTTTTTTCTTGGCAGTATAGTAGGAAAAGTTATGGTGAGTTAATTTCTAAAATAGCCATAGTATAGAGAAAGACATAATACTATAATGAAGTTTTAACAAAGTCCAAGAATACATCACAAAGAAGGTAAATGCAACTGAAAGCCTGGGATAATTAGTAAACACACACACACACACTTTATGGGGATTCTACTCTGGCTACCACAATAGGCACGTCTTGAATTCATTCTCCTTGCAAAGTCTCTAATGCCACTTTGCCCTTTTTTTTTGGGGGGGGGGGCATTAGTCCTTGTGGGAATTCCATGAGAAATGCTGGAAAGGAATGAGAGGGATTTCAAATATTCCTTTTGTCCAGCTCATAATAAGGATTACCCTAAACTTTTGTCCAGTGCATATAAGATACCATGGCAGTTAATGAATAAGTTAATTGGTCAAATCATTCTAGTGGGGGCCTCCAATTCATTCCTAGGGAGCCTGTAATATGTGTGTAAAAGATTAAATCTGCATTTGAGAAAGGATCAAGACACCAGATGGCTCAAAGCAACCCCATCGATATTTGAATGTTTTTTAAAATTACAAATGTCACATGTTCTTGTTAATGAAAACTTGGGGGAAAAAAGGGGGAGGAAAAAGCAAAACAATAACAGTGATCCTACAGCTTCACAATCCATAGCCAATTGCTTGATAAGTTTTCTTTTCCAGTGAATCTGCAGGCGTTTTATAAAATTGAGAGTAGATGGTATACAGCTTTATTCTGCTTCTCCCATTCAACATAATAGCTTTTCTACTAAAAATTTCTTTCAAAATATCATGACTAAAGAATATTACCTAGAATGAACGCACCGTGCATGTTAAGTCACTCTCTTGCTGTTAATATTTCACTTCTGAAATCTTTCTTGGTTTTTGTTACTACATCTTCGTTCATTCAAGATATATTTAATGTATGCCTGCCATGTGGTACGGACTTGGGTTGACAAAACTGTCTTCTGTGCCCTCAGGAAGAAAAATTTGAAGCAATTAACATGTACACATATTTACTCAAAGCTGTATAAATGAAATAAAAGAGGTGACCTTTAAATTGAGATGTTAAGGCTGCAGGAAATGGCAAGGTCAGCAGGGGCACAAGAACATCACAGCAGAAACTCGCGTGCAAAGACCCTGAGGCAGGGAAGGGCGGGTACAGTTGGTGAAGGATGGTTAGCATGGTGGGGCTATGCAGTGGGCAGGAGGAAAGCAGTGGCTGGTCACTCTGTCCTGAGCATTCTGAAAAGCCATGCACAGTGCGAGAAGCCCAGGATGCACTTCTTCATTTTAAAGAGATGTGTAGTCGGGAGTGGTGGTGTACGCCTATAATCCCGGCACTGTGGGAGGCTGAGGAAGGAGAATTAGTTTGAGCCCAACCTGGACAACTTAGTGACTTAATGTGATCCTGTCCAAACAAGCAAACAAACAAACAAAAGGCTGGGGATGTAGCTTAGTGTGAAGGCCCTGGGTTCAATCCCCAGTCCAGGTGAGGGTAACACTAAGAACACCATGGAACTGGATTCTTCAAACCTGACAATCCTCTAGTTAGCAGCCAGCTTGCATTCAGATTTCATGGTTGGCCAATCTGCCTGTTAGTGCACTGAGGGCCACATGTACACGACAGCAGAGCATGCGTGTGACAGAAGATAAGCCTGACACCTTGCAGAGACATGGAGAGCCTGTCCTTTCTCTTTTGGCGGGCTTCACCCACACACAGGGCTTTGAAGGAGAGTGATACTGAGGTGGACTTAAAACAATGAGATCATATATTTGGCTCTTGATTCTTCATCCAAGGTTTGTCTCAGTCTAAAATGATGAATGGCCAACCTCAGCAGGTAGAAGGCAGGTTTAGTCTTAAATCATGTAGCTTTGTTAATGTCATTCTACTAAAATGCCCTTTCCCATCTTGGGTCTACCTGGTTCACTGCTACTTATCTTGCAGCCTCAGTCCATATATATATATATATATATATATATATATATATATATATTTTTTTTTTTTTTTTTTTTTTTTTGGTACCAGGAATCGAACTCAGGACCTTGCACTTGCCAGGCAGGCAGTTGTGCCGCTGAGCTATATCCCCGGCCCCTCAGTCCATACATTACCTCCTCCTGAAAGCCTTCCCAGGCAGGGCTGAAACATTCTTCCTGATGACACATTCCTCAATCCCAGCACTTGCCACAATACATACAATAGATGCTTGCCCTATTTGGTTCCTTGTCCAAGGTGTGAGCTCCAGCAGGCTAGCCACACAATATTTGGCCAATAACTTCTTGATAGCTGATAAGTAAATGAATGAATGAACTGCAGTCCCAACATCTTAAATATAATTCTCGTTAGAAGCTGGCCAGCATGTGCATCCTTCCCCAAGGGCAAGAGTGACGCCCTTGACAGCCATTTGTCCTGCTTTTGCTCAGGCAGTTGTGGCTCTGAGTGGCTCACACTCTGTCCTGCCGCACCTTCTGTATCTACCCTCAGAAGAGGATCTGGGCTTACTCTCTGTTGGGTTCCCTAGAATGTGGGGTGACTGGATATAATCTGCAGTAAAGCTATCATGTCCCAGAAAGGGACACAAGGCCAACAACAACAACAAAGATGGAAAAAATACAATCTCAAAATATAGGGTTCTTTTACTCCACCAGGGCCCCTTGCCCATCCTTTGTTACCCACACAGGCCATTTTCCCAGGAAGCGTGCCTTACAACACAGAGGTCGGGCTCAGACACTAAACACAGCTGAACATTTTCCATTTTGTCATCTCCATCCTCTGTGCCTTCCTTGAGAATTGATTTTTCTAGAGTCACTGATCTAAAATGAAAAAGAAGAAAGGTAAATAAAAGTAAAAAGTTTCTTGTGTCGCCTACAAATTTAGGAGTTACAAGGATGACCGTTTCCCCAAGAACTAGTGCTTTACTCTCTTGTGAGCACTCTCCCCCATGCTCTGGCTCCTAGAGACATGGAGGAGACCTGTTGAGGCCCCAGATCTTTCCCGTGCCTTCAGGAGTAAGGGCAGACTGGGCGAAGGCACAGAGGGAGGAGGCCCAGCTGTGGCTCTTCGTCCTGGGTCTGGGGCCAAGGCCTCACAATCTGGATGTGGGGATCAGTCTGCTCAACTGGGCAAGAACAGGGGAAAGGAGATGACTGAGAACAAGTAGGATTCGCCTGGAAGGAATGTTCTGTAGCTGCCCGGCGAGGTGACCCAGGTGGGAGGAATAATTTGGTCCTTTCTTTTGGACTCTCTCAGACATGCACTGTCCCAAGTCACGGCTCAGTTCGTGTTCAGATTGGGCTTCCACAAACAGAGGATGCAGAAAAGCCTGGCGGTGTAAACTACCTGGGTGAAATCCTAGTCCTTCCATGCAGGGACTGGGAGGCCTGGGAATGCATCCCCTCCTTCCCATGCCCCAGAAGCCACATCTGTCACGTGGCGGTATTGGGAGGAGGATGAGGGAAGTGGCTCGGTGAGCCTGCATCTTAGCACGTCTGCATTTGTTCTGTGAGCACATTGGAAACCCACGAATCTCCTGCTGTCCTGGAGGTGACAGTGAGAACATATACAAGGAATTCCAGCTATGAGGAAATGCATATCTCAGTGAGAGAGAAGCCAAAAGGGAAAGACTTTATAGGGAGGGCACTGGACAGGCTCAGGGTCAGAGCAGAGCTCAGGTGCCTGGGACAACAGATGAGGTGGGAACAGCCCAAGGAAGCCCACAGAGCTGCCCAAGCGGCTTGGGCTCTGTTCAGTTGTCATGATCTCCCTGCGCTGAAGGTGTCACATAGGAAATGAGGGCGGCACATCCTTACTGTCAGAGTTGCTCTGGCTGCTGTGTGGAGACAGCTCCAGAGTGGAAGCAGGACCTAAGAGGATTTTATGGCGATGACTAGGGAGCCAGACCAGGCTGATGCAGTAGAGGAGAGAGATGGGCCATTCAAGAGCACTGTCCGGCACAGTACAGAACACTGAGCAGTCACTCTCGTGATTTCCTGGTGGCCTTGTGAGGCCAGTATTGTTATTGTCTCCAGAGGAGACAGTGAGAACCGGAGAGTTAGGTGACTTCCCTAAGACCACACAACTAACAAGTGGCAGAGGCAGGATCTGAACTGAGACCATTAAGTTCCACATGACGAACTGCCCTTCCTCCAACAGGCCCTCATAGCAGGTGAGCAGGAGGCTGAGGAAAAGGAAATTTGAAGTGGCTTCCAGGGTTTAGCTTTACGCAACTGGCCAGAGATGGTGCTGTCCACAAGTGAGAATGAGTGGAGGGAAAGACTGATTGTGGAAGGCGGGGGGGAGGTAGAGGGAGGGGACATGGGGTCAAAAGCTCTGCTTTGGACCCATGGAAGGCCAGTCCCTTCGTCTGCTCCTCAGCCCTTTTCTGTCCCCACAACATAGTAGCGGAGGGTGGTATGGAGCAGGGCTGGTGGAGCAGAGGGGACCAGGACAGTTGTATCTGTCTTCATGAACCTCCGTCCCCCTGTGCATGCAGGTGCTCTCTCCTAATGTTCTCTAATGGAAGGAGGTGGGGTGAAAGACATGCTCGGTAATGCAGCAAGCCCAGAGAAATAAAGCAAGATTGCCTAAGTGAGGTTTTGTTTTTGCTTTTTGCCTTCAAGCTTTCCCATAGGTATCGGTAGTTTGGGGGAACGGAATACATGGGTTTGTTCCATATCAAGACAGAGTTGGGGGCAAAAGAGGAGAAGGGGAATGAATGACAACACAGGACAGCACTGTGCTTCTGAATCCTGGAGGTGAGAGCCCAAGGCTATTTCAGGGCCTGGGGTGGCAGTTACAAGAGGATCCCATCTTTGGAGTCTGACTTATTGAGTCAGGTCTTGGGAATGAGGCTGATTCATCTACTTATTTCAGTTTTTACTGAAGAGTCACTGGCTCTGAGGACGTTAATAAGTATCAGTGAAACAAAGATGCTCTGACACATGGGCTTGGGATGACTTTCTTATCATGGCTTCTTTACTGCAGGGCTCTGAAGAATCCGGAGCCTAGGGATGCACACTGTGACCATCCCAGGAGAAGGAGGAAAATTTCCCAAATGTGTTTCTTCATAAATCAATTGTGTAGCCAAGCATCTCACAGCACAAGTGTTCCAGAAAACAGATTTTGGGAAATGTTTGTCCAATCTGTTTTGTTCTTAAGGGAAACACAATAGACTCATGGAGAATTTCATGTCAAAGGTTTCTGAGTTTGCAGACTGGAAAGCCAAGCCAGGAGCCACAGAGGGTATGAGGTGAGACTTGGGATTGAATGCATGCCATGTGCCAGCCATGTAATGAACCATCTTGAATCTTAGCTTCCCAACTACCTGTTAAGGCTGAGAATGAGGACCTTCCAGAGTTCTGTGAGGATTAATAGAGATAACTTTTGCTAGGGCCCGGATGCAGCAGACCAGGACACGATCAGCCCCTTGGGTTCTTGAGTGCAGTCTGTGCAGGTCGGACTCCCCTGAAGACCAGCTCCACCTTTCCTTGGCAACAGCCCTCCCCAGGTGGCTCAGTTCCCTGCTGTTCATCAAGCTCTCCAGTGATCAGTCAAGGAGCAGCCAAGTCCAATCTGGAACTTCAAAACAGGGCCCCCTCAGGCACATGGTAATTGTAGTCAATGGTGCAATCATGGCCCACAGCTTAAATAGCCTGAAAAAATTCCAGGAAGAAAGAGCCAGTTTGTGCAGCTTTCTCAAGGCATCAGGTTTCTGGAAAGCTCCCAGCCTTCCTGTCTCCTGTAACTATGGCTTCTGCAGTGGCTCAAACACACAGGACGCAGTTCTGAATATCTAGCATCCCCACCTTTCAAGCACTGATTCTACACATCTAACTGATGTTGCCTCTGCACCGACTTTAGGACCAGGCCTTAGGGTAGAAAAGAGCTACCAGTTCAGTGGGGAAAGTGAACAAGGGAGCCAGTGAGCACTGGTATGGAACTCCAGAGCTCCATGACCACAGGAAGGATGAGGCTTTGGCTCATTCTTAAAGCAGCCACAAAATTAGTTCATATATTTAGGGAGAAATTGTCATTTGCTCAATACTGGGGTAGAGATCTTTATATAAATTATCTCAACTCAGACAACTTTTCTGTTTCAGTTGTGCTTTTCTTTTATTAGTGCATATTAATTATGCAGAATAATGGGTTTTCATCGTGACATTTTCATACCTGCATATCACTTTTTTTTTTTTTGTACGGGAATCTAACTCGGGACTTCACGTTTGCCAGGTAGGTGCTGTGCCACTGAGCTAAATCCCCAGCCTATATCACATATTTTGATCATATCCTTTCCCCAATACCCTCTGTTACCCTCCCCTATCCCTGATCCCCTTCTTTTTATCCAGTAGTTTCCTTTCTACTTTCATGTCATTTTTTTCTCAATTCCACATATGAAAGAAAGCATGTGCTTTTTGTCTTCCTGAGTCAACACAGGCACCATTATGCTATTTTACAAATGGAAAATAGAGAATCAGACAGGTATGGGGAGTTCCCCAAGGCCACATAGTTCCTGAGTGGAGGCCCAAGATTCAATTTTAAGTCATTCACCTATGTACCCTCCAGCCAGGCCACTGCCCCACTTACTCAGCTGAGTGGGAGGCAGCTGGCAGTGCCCATGCCAGGGAGCTCTCTAGAGGACACGGTCTCTGTGAACATCCTTCCTTCAACTAAGGCTGCAAGCACATGCCCTTTCATGCCTTCTGCCTTTTATTTTCTTCCTCTGCCTTCTGCAGGCTTTGCTTTTGCTGAAATAAAACCTCCTATTTAAGCACATACCACTCTTAGTCCAGAATTTCATCAAACTGAGCAAACTTGGAAGTTCCCAAGGAAGATTTCCTGGCCCCCAAAATTCCTCTTGCCCTAGAAAGCTTGGCTTCAGTGACTGTCCTGGCAGCAGTCCTGGAAGACATCCTGAAGGAAGCCTCCATGAAGCTGACCCAAGGGATTACAAAGTCCAGGCCTCGATGGAGCTGCGGCTAGAGGAAGAAGGGTAGGGAGGAAGTACCAGGGGATTTGCTCCCTGGGGTGAGGGTAGGTGCTTGGGGCTGGCTGCAGGTGTGAGAAACAAAACCACCCCTCTCTGTGGGGAGAATTCTTGGAGGAATATTCATGAGACATTAAGACCACTGCCATCAACTCTTTAAAAAATTCCTGTACATGTAATTATGGGTCCAAGGATGTGATTCCTGGATATGGTATTAATTATTTCCCTACAGTTTACAGAGCCCAGGGGTAGAGAGCAGGAACTCACTGCCTGTGGCTTTCCTGGCTCTTGCCTTGCACCTATAGACTCTGCCCTTTGCCAGGGTGCTGCTGTTCCAGCTGCCACTATGACCTCATTGCCATTCCCACCTCTCTGCCCTGCTCTGTGCCAGGGAGGGCGATCCAGCATATACACCAGCGGGTCCCCTTGCTGGCTATGACTTTTCAACTTTGGCCAATAGAGGATACTTGCAGGAGATGGGAGTGCAGAGGGGCAGAGAGTTGTCTCTCTCCTTGCACCCTTCCCTGCCCCCTCAGTGTGTGTGTGTGTGTGTGTGTGCGTGCATGTGTGCACACATGCATGTGGTGTGAGTGTTCATCTTTTAGCCTAGTCTAAAACAAAATGCCACACTACCCACATCTTTTGTCAACAAAATATTAGAAAAAATAGACATTTTTCAATTCATCATTCATTTAGTATTCCAGCCCTAAGAATACTGTGCATGCCAAGTGCTGAACAAGAAACCATGGTACAGAAAGGAAAGTGTTTGTAAGGTGAGTGCCTGCCCTTGAGCTTCCTATTTCTATCCAGGCACCAAGGAAACCTTCTGTGCTAGAAAAAAAGATAAGCTACCCTTTGCTCTACTTTCCCTGCTGGCTCACCTGGCAGAACACACCCAGCCAGCCAGCCAGTCTGACAGCCACAGCCTGATGACCAGGAATTCTTGTCCTGTGCCAGAGAAGTCCTAATCTATAGTGTTTGAAACCCAGGTCATGGGGTGCTGAATAGGATCTGCACAGAGCACAGGGCTGAGTTCATATCTTCCTCCACTTCCACTTTCCTCAGAAGGACTTAATAAGTGTTCCTCCTGTGGAAAGAATAATATCATAATGGTTTGCAGGTATGCTTCTTGTATTCATTCAACAACAGGCATGGAGCACCAGACTGGGGCCAGCCTTGCACTTGATCCTCGGGCTTCAGAGCTTCTCAATTCAGTGTCCTTCCCTCCAATGAGGGGTATCTACTTCCCTGTCCTGCTTGTCATCCTCTCTTTTCAGCTGAGCCTGAGGTAAGAATTTCTATCTCAGTCCATTATTGACTCAGCACTGAATTTATGTGCACACAGTACTCCTCTTCCTGACCCTCATGTTTCCCACCTTCAATGCAGCCTCAGAACGGATGATCAAGAAGAAACCCTTGATAAGAAATCACTGCACGTTCTACAGTCACTGTCACTGGGTGATGATGTGGGATACACAAAAGAGAAGAAAGTGGTACTGGAGTGAATGAAAGGTGAGTCCCACTAGAGCGAGTTCACTCAGTCTTTGCCAGTGGTTTCCACTCAGCTGCCCATTACAACTACCTAAGGAGCTTTTAGGAATCCTGATGCCCAGGTTGCTTCCAAGACCAATCAAACTAGAACCTCTAGGTTTGCAATCCGAGCATCCATATATTTTCAAAGCTCACTTCATGATTCAAGTGTGCAGCCAAGATCGGGAACCACAGATCTAAATTCACTGTTGACATTTTGGGTAACTTCCACCAGATGGTTTATATTGACCATTTAGAATATGTATTTCAGATCAGGCAAATAGGAGATTTTTCAATCATAAAAAATTAAAAGAAGCTAGGTTATTAAACACTCTATTTGTAACTCATCTATAAAAATGTAATCCCCTATTAAGAAGAGCATATATGGATTAACTCCTATAATCAAAAATGTAATTAATAACCCAGTTAGAACAAGATTTTGAAGAGCTAATAATCCCTAAGTACAAATTATGTACTCTCATTAAAATCAAACTGTTACAAACTCCACTTATTCAACAAATAACTCCTTGTCTAACCATTTGCCGTACTTTATAGCTACAGAAAAACATTTTCCCCCATCCTTTGAGATTACCCCCTGATAGCTTTTCAACGTTTCCACCCATTGCCATCACTTTTGCCTCATGCCCCCCTCTTACTCTGGGAACATAGGCTGTTATGGTGCCTCCTCCCTCCAGGACCCCACACCTCCACCCCATCAGCCCCCGCTTGCCATTTGGGACTGTGAGCACCTAGAGTCTCTCTATTAGATAGCACAGAACAATCACACTTAAAAGACAGTATTTTATGTCATTTCATCTGCTTATCTTGTTCCAAAATCACTTACTAAAATTCTTCCTGTTATAGAATAGTGAAAAGAATATATACTCTGTAATCAGATAGCGCTAGTAAAAGAAAAAAAAATTAACTATAGGGTTCAGAATTTAACTATGTGCCACGACCTGATAGATGACTAAGATAAACACGTAGTGCAGTGGAGAAAGGGGTCTTTCCAGTAGATGTTGCTAGGTCAATTGGTTATCCATATGCAAAAAAAATGAACCTTGACCTCTATTTCACACTGTACACAAAAATCAATTCCAGATGGATGATAGATCTAAATGTAAATGGCAAAACAATAAATATCTCACAAGAAAACACAGAACATCTTCATGACCTGAGAGTAGGCAAAGTTTTCTTAACCAAAACATAAAATACATTAACCATCAAGAAAAAAAAATTTATAACCTGAACCTCATCATAATTAGGAATGTCCATGCATCAAATGATGCCATTAAGAGAATGAAAAGACAAGTCATCAAATGGGAGACTGAGAAAGGATTTATAATACAATACATAAGGAATTCCTACAAATAAATTAAAAAAAAATCAGATTTGTTAAAAAAAAAAGACGTATAGGCATTTCATCAAAAAAAGATATTCAAATGGTCAATAACCACGTGAAAAGGTCCTCTGTGTCACTAGACACTAGGTAAATGCAACTTGAACCACCACGAAGTGCATTTATACTGCAGGCAGCAGAATAGCTGAAAAAAGGCATTTAGGGAATATGACCTTGGAGTAGCCAAAACAATCAGAACTCTCATACACTTCTAAACAGTTGTACAGTCACTTTGTATTTGTACCTGGAAGTACCTACTAAATCAGAATACACACACACATACACACCAGAAACTCCAATCCTAAAACCAAACTAGTACCAAAAGACATGCACAAGAGCATCCATCAAGCCACCATTTGTAAGAACTCCCAAAACAGAAAATAACACAATTTCCAGCAACAGGAGAGTAGACAGATTACATGTATTCATAGAGGCAACACTACCTAGCAATGAAAATGAATGAACAACAACTCCATGGAAAAACACAATAAATCTCACAAATAACAGTGTTGAGAAGAGACAAATAAAATTATATGCCCCAGGATTCCATTTATATCATTATAAAACTGGCCAAACTAATCTCAGTATTAGAAATCAGGACAGCAGTTAACTTTGTGGGAAGTGAAGGGAAGACAGAGACTGGGACAGGGAACGAGGGGGCCCTTAGGAGGTGGTGATAGGTCTTGTTTCATAATTAAAGTTCTGGTTATGTTCATTTTATGAAAAATTCCCTGAGATATACACTTACACATTGTGCACTTTCTAATGTCTATTTTATACCCATAAAGTTTATACACAATCACATAAACTTAGTTGTTCCCCATTTTAACTGTGTTACTCTGGGCAAGGCATTTAATTTATCTGGTGTTAAGTTGCCTCTTCTGAAAAATTGTAATCATAACATTACATACTCTGCTGGGTTGTGTGGGATGAAATGAAAACAAAAAACCCAAAACCCCAAAACATGTATCCACACACAGCATGCACTCTACAATGAATTTCCTTTCTCTTTCCTTTCCTGTTGAAACTCAGTAACATCCTCTTATGACTTGGGACCTTAGGAACAGTCTCATTCTCTTATGGACATTTAAAAATGAACATACAAACCCAAAAGAAAACAAACATGAGACTAAAAGAGATATTTTGAATGTGAAAGGTGGCATGAGGGTTTTCCAAGTCATCTTGAAATGTCTGGAGAGTCCACACACAGGAGTCAACCTCCAGCCACGGCATCAGGGATGCGAGTTAAAGCTCAGGGTGGACCTCAGGTCAGGGTTAGAGGACTGCACTAAGATGACAGCGAGAGCATAGTAGCATTCTATACACCAGTGTGGCAACCACACTTTCGTTACTTTTAACCATACTCAGGCTGTTTCTTCACAGCAAAATTCTTCACAGACCAAAAGAAGAGAAAAAAAAAACCTCAAGGAAAAACGCTTTTGTTTCCTTAAAACAAGTGCCAAGTCACAAAGTGAGAAAGTCTAAGTTACAGAAAACATGAGATTTCCAGAAAGTAAACTTGTGATTACCAGGAATTGGAAGCGGACCTGCCTACCACACCTTATCCTCACCCCTATTAGAAGGGCTCCCCTGGGTGGGATGGGGCTCCCCAGCATGTGTGTGGTGGTCCCTGCTCAGGCCACCTAGCTGGTGCCTTGATCCCTCCAATTTGCCAGCAAACATTGCTGGGGCGGGGGCACACTGGGATGGCCTTGTGTTGGCTGGGTGCAGGGCATGCAAAAAAGAATGGAGTGCGCTCACTGCCCTCAGGGGGCTTACGGCCTGTGCAGGCTTCCAGGAGGGAAATAGGTAATTACAATGTGGGGTGCTGCATGCTAAAAAGGGGCAAAATATAAGGGATTCAAAGGCCAGGGAGGAAAGGATACCTTACTAGAGAAGGGACACCCTGACTGAGTCTTAAGGACGGAGACTCAGATGGGGGCACTCCCACACAGAGGGGGGAGGATAAGCAAGATCCAGAAGTACAAAAGCACATATGGTTTGCTGGAACAGAGCAAAGACAGAGCCAGGAAAAGAGGCCAGGAGGCTTGCAGTGCCAGCCCCAGGCCAGCAGTTCTCAGTCCTGGCTGCACATCAGAACCAACGATCATCTTTCAAACTGCACTGCTGTTCTGCCTTCATGTCCAGAGCGGCCTGTTTAATGGGCCTATGTGTGGGCCTTGCCATCAGTGTGTCCTAGAAGCACATCAGGGGACTGTAGTGTGCAGCCAGAGCGGAGAAGCACTGCTATAGTTTAGGGATCTGCAAACTACAGCCCTGGGGCCAAATCTGTTTCTGTATGGCCTGAGAACAAAGAATGGTTTACAAAGATAAATATTTGCAAATCAGTTCCATGATAGGGAGCACAAACTCTAAGCAAATCCCCATGAAGCAAAATATCATTCTCCAAAAGAAGTTTCATGCTTCTCATCAGTGGACCTATATCACTAAAAAGTACCGAAGAATGTGGTTACTAAAGGCTGAAGGGAATAGGCTGGAGGGAAGGATGGGGAAAGGTTGATCGGTAGGTACTAAGTTACAGTTAGATAGGAGCAAGAAGCTCTGATGCACTTGCATAGTGCAGTAAGGTGCAGTGTTGGGACTGCAGACGACAATCACATCCTTCATATCTCAAAACCCTACAGGAAAGATTTTAAATATTTTCACCAAAAAGAAACAATGGAGGGCCAGTGAGATAGCTCAGCGGCATAAGCACCTGCCTGGCAAGCATGAGGTCCTGAGTCTGACCCCAGGTACCCACACACACACACACACACACACACACACACACACACACAAAGAAACAATAGATATTTGAGGAAATAGATATGTTTAACCCTATTTAAATCTTACACAATGTATACATGCTTCAAAACATGATATTTTAATATGTATAATTTTTATGTTTTAGTTAAAAAATGAAGTACTCAATGATAACTGTATTTTAGATTTTTTTAATAAAAGGCTTGTGAAAAATCTGCTTTTCTCTCTTATTATTATATAAGTACAGGTAGAGTATTCCTAATATGAAATTCTTTTTTTTTTTTTTTTTTGTGGGTACCGGGGGGGTCGACCCCAGGGCCTCGCACGCCAGCAGGCGCCCGTGCCACTGAGCGATATCACCGGCCCCTTTTTCGTATGTGGGTTCCAGGAGTCGAACTCGGGCCCTCGCGCTTGCTGGGCAGGCGCTTAAGCCGCTGAGCCATCTCACCGGCCCCCCTAATACGAAATTCTTGAGGCTAGAAGTGTCTCAGATTTTGGATGTTTTAAATTTTGGAATATTTGCATATGCATAATGAGATATTTTGGAGATAGCACTCAAGTGTAAACATGGAATTCATTTATATTTCATATACAACTTATACACACAGGTGAAAAGTAATTTATATGGTATTTTTAATGATTTTGTGCATGAAACAAAGTTCATGTCCATTGAAACAACTTGTAGTATCAGGTTTGCACTCAAAAAGTTTCAGATTTTGAAGAATGTCCGATTTTAGATTTTCAGATTAGGGATGCTCCACCTCTAGTCACATGCTATCCCCAGCTTCATGGTTTGGACTGCAAAGCCTAAATATATGTGAATACCTGCCACTGCTATGGTAGATGGGAATGACGCAGTGCCTTTGGGTAGGAGAATAACATGGTGAAGTTTTGTTAGAAAGAGCAGTGTGGGGACAGATTTGAGGAGGAGAAGCTGGAGAGGGCAAGAAATGAGAAAATGCCCATTGTTTCATCTTGGACCAAGGAAGATGAGGCATAGCCTCCAGCAGTGGAGAGGAAGTGGGTAGGAAACCCAAACCCCCAAGGTTAGAGAAGCAGGAATTTCATGCGGGGTGTGGCAATGACGGACATGGGAAGTAAGGGCAGGAGATCCTCTTGGAATCACCAAAGACCATACAGAGCCACTAGCACCATCATCTCCTCATCCAGGGGAAGCATAGCCAGAGGCTTGTCCCAGCACGTGTAATGGGAGGCAACTACAGTCCCTTTTCCTCTTCACCCTTTTCCGAAAGATCCTACAAGCTCTTTGCCACCCTTAGAGATGGTTCTCTTCCTGATACCTGTGTGCACAGACAAGATAGCACAAATAGACCAGTTGTGCTTTACTATCCTTTAGCTTCCTGAATCCCAAGCACCACCTCCTATGACAGCCAGGGCAGGGATTACTGCCCCCATTTTACAGACAGGAAGCTGAGAGGGGATGAAACTTGGCCAACAACATACAGTCAGAAAAAAACCCATTCAGTCTTTCTAGTACCCTCAAGATGCTGACAGATCTCTGAGATTACTGTCTGGTGCCTAATTGTTTTCAAAATGTCCTTTGTCTCTGTGTCACATATGCCCCTGGTGCTTCATGTAAGCTCCTGGGAACCAGCTTTTGTGATCTCACTCCTTGAGGTACTGGGTTTGAACCCTGTGCTGAAGGGTCCTTTCCCAGTCTGAGCCTCAGTCCTTCTGTGTGGAAAATGGGAGTTAAAACTCTACCTTCTGTGGTTGCTGAAAGGCTTACACAGGACAATACAAAATGCTTAGTACGGTGCCTAGCACACAGTTAAATGCACAATAATGCATGCTGTTTTATCAGATTGGTTCCCTCTTGGCAGTCTTAATTCTTATTGCTTGAGTCTGGCTTGTGTGAAGACATACGGCTATGCTGTGTTATCCACAAGTGTAGACTCAGGAGTTGAAAATGCTGGGATCCCAAGCCTGACTTTGCCACTTACTGGTTGCATGACCTTGGGGGAGTACTTACAAAAATACTCGCCACCTGATATGCAATTGTGAGAATTCAGTGAATTAAAATACACAGGGCATTTGGAACAGCACCCAGTAATAGTAAGTATTCCCTAAGAACGAGGTACTGTTATTGTTTTATAGTTATTTTTATTTTCCACACTAATTTTAACCCTAGGCCAGTTACTGGGATCCAGCAGGCTTCATGAGCACCAATGTGAGCCTGCTGGTGCATTTATTAATCCAGTTTTTCTCAGGTCCTTCCTTGGTGCCCGGTCTGTGCTGCCTTTAAGATGTCAAGCAGAATGAGACGCCCCTCACCTGCCTGAGGTCTTCATGTCTTTGAAAATTGATTTATGCAGCCACATTCAAGCAACTGTCATCTCTGTATAGGTTTATATGGTAAAGTGGCCAGCATTAATCACAGAGAGCCATAGGCCCTTATCAGTCCTGACACTCAAAACATTCTAAAACCAAAAGGTTGTTTTGGTGCTTTTCAAAATAACCTAGAAAAGAGGAAAAAAGATGGCGGATGAGTAAAAGCACGCAGAGAAACTCCCTAAAAGTTGCCATTGGACTACGGGAATATAGTGACCGGGAGAGCGCAGGAGGGGGGCAGATGCCCCCCCGGGACCCAGAAAAGTTCTGAAGCACAGCTTGGGACCCCCGGCACCAGTGAAGGGTGATTTCCAACAAAGAAGGAGCAGGCCCCGCGCACGCACCTTCTACCATCCCAGGAATCACGGCGCAACAGAAGCTCAAATCTGTGGACACACGGTGACAGCTGGCACCCAGAGAGCCCCCACGGAGGATCGCGAGACAGCGGCGGGGCGGGGGAGCGGCGGAGAACGGCGCTGGCGGGCGGTGAGTGAGTGTCTCTCAGCCACAGCTGTCCCGCGCCAGAGAGCGACTGGCCGGGCGCCATTGTGGGGGGTGCGGCGAAAATCAAAGCGGCTCGAAAACAGCTCTGGGAACTTGTGCTCCGGACAGGGCAGCGCGGTGCCTCTCAGACCCACGAAAGTGCGCTGAGGGCAGCGGGTGAATGAGACTGGTCTCTCAGCCACACCTGTCCCACGCCAGAGAGCGACTGGCCCGGCGCCATTGTGGGGGGCGTGGCGAAAATCAGAGAGGTGCGAAAGCAGTGCGCTGACAGCGGCAGGCGGAGGAGACCGGTCTCCGCCTGAAAGTCCACGCTCTGCTCACCGCCCCGCCAGAGGGCCGCTCTTAGCTCGCTGGGACGGACCTGCACGGAACAGGACTCTGTCATCACACGGTGCCTGCCTACAGCAGAGTCAACACCTGGAACTGATTCTCTTTTATTTTTTATGTTTTTTTTTTTTCTCTCTCATTAGTTTTTTGTTCTGGTGAAGGGGTTTTTATTTTTGTTTTTATTTTTTTATTTTATTTTATTTTTATTTTATTTTTTTCTTTTGTGGGGTTTTATTTCTGTTTTATCTGTTTGCTTTGTTGTTTTTGTCTTCATTTTTGTTTCTGTTTGTCTATTTGCTCTTTCCTTCATTATTCTCTCTGGCTTTTATATGAGTGTAAACAGCGCCTCTAACCTCTTTGTGATTGTGGATGTGATCTGTTCTTCCTTTTATCCTTTCCTTCTCTTTTTCCCACCAGTCCTCTGCACCAGTGTCCCAATGTTAGTGGGATCCCTCTTGGTCCTCTAACCTTACATCTAATTCCTTCCTCTTCTCACAATACTCTATTTCCTCCTTAACTCATTTTAAATTTAAACTCCTGAGGGGAAAAATTGACATACTAAGGACTTATATACTGCATATAATTTTTCTGGTGTGTTTTAGATTTTGTTATATAACCACAACTCTACTTTATACAGCTAAAAGTGGTAAATAACTGGTTAGCTCAGTCTGTCATTTTCTAGGCTGTGTTTGATGCTTTAGTTACCATTATAGCCAAATATAAAATAATTGTTCTAAACAGCTTTCCTTCCTGATATTTTATGATTGATATTGACTAAGGGACACAGAAAATACAGTGGCACAGTACCAAAGAATCAAGGACTGGGCCAAACAGGTAGCAACTTCTTACATCCAACGAATTGAAGAGGTAGGATCTGGCAGAAAGCTCAAACAAAAGCAAGCTCCACTTGGAAGATACTGCAGAGAAGTAGTCATCTTCTAAGGATCTTGAACACTAGCAATAAAGTAACCTATCATAGGTAATTACAAACATCACCCCAGGAATTAAAGAAAGAAAAGATGAGATAACACTTAAACAAGATGCAACCCCACACATCCAATTCACCAAAGGCAAACCTAGGGGGCAATGAGGTGGGACAATCCGAAAGCCACCCACCTGGCCTATCTGAAGTGGTAACAACAAAGCAACTGAATGAGGCTCTGGAAAAAATTAAAACAGAAATAATTTCACAGATAACTGCAGAGATAATGTCCACAATGAAGACTATGCTTAAGGACACTATAGCTGATACAGACAAAAAAATAGATGAGCTTAAGAAAACTATAGAAACCATGAATGCTCAGCATAGGAAAGAAATGGAATCCATAAAGCAGATTCAAGCAGATATCCAAGAGAACAAAAATTCCATTGAAAGTATTTGTAGCAGATTAAGCCAATGTGAGGACAGGATCTCAGATATAGAAGACAGGCTTGCAATTAGTGATCATGAAAAGAAAGAATTCTTAAAAACAGCAAGGGACCATGAAAAATCAATTCAGCAGCTGCTAGATGACTCAAAGATAAACAACTTAAGAATAATTGGAATAAATGAAAAGCAGGAGATAGCATAAATGACATTAAAACCTTGTTCAAAGACATTATCAGGGAGAACTTTCCTGGAAGAGAAAAAGAATTTGACCCCCCAATAAGTGAAGCTTTTAGAACACCAACTAGACATGATCAAAAAAAAAACTTCAACCAGACATATCATAGTCAAGATCCCAGAAATTCAACAGAAGGGCAGAATCTTAAAAGCTGTTAGGGAGAAGAGACAAATCACCTATGAAGGAAAACCCATCAGAATCACAGCTGACTTTTCAGCACAAACCCTCAATTCAAGAAGAGCTTGGAATGACGTATTTCAAGCTCTAAAGGAAATTAATTTTCAACCCAGATTGATGTACCCCACAAAACTATCTTTCAATCCCAAAGAATCAATAACTGGGATCTCATCTTATTAAAAAGCTTTTGCACAGCAAGAGAAACCACCAACAGAGTGAAGAGACAACCCACAATGTGGGAAAAAATGTTTGCCAGCTGTTCCTCAGACAAAGGATTACTATCGAGAACATATAAAGAACTCAAAAAAATCAGACCTCCCAAATTTAAAGACCCACTCCAAAAATGGGCATCTGAGATGAATACACATTTCTCAGATGAAGAAATACTAATGGCAAATAAATATACAAAAAAATGTGCAACATCACTAGTCATTCGAGAGATGCAAATTAAAACAACACTGAGATACCATCTCACTCCAGAAAGAATGGCTACTATAAAGAAATCAACTAATAACAAACGCTGGAGGGGCTGTGGGGAAAAAGGAACCCTTTTTCACTGTTGGTGGGAGTGTCGACTGGTACAGCCACTGTGGAAGTCAGTGTGGAGATTCCTCAAAAAACTAGGGTTGGAGGTCCCATTTGACCCAGCTATTCCGCTTCTGGGCATCTTCCCAGAAGAATTAAAAACATCGTACCACAGCGATATATGTGCACCCATGTTTATAGCAGCACAATTTGTAATAGCCAGATCTTG
This sequence comes from Erethizon dorsatum, assembly GCA_028451465.1. NCBI lineage: Eukaryota > Metazoa > Chordata > Mammalia > Rodentia > Erethizontidae > Erethizon > Erethizon dorsatum. The sequence continues at coordinate 49,741,269 of CM051827.1, read as the reverse complement.
GAAACAACCCAAATGCCCATCAACTGAGTAATGGATAAGAAAGATGTGGTATTTTTATACAATGGAGTACTATTCAGCCATAAAGAAGGATAAACTGGAGACTTTTATAGGTAAATGGATGCAACTCGAGAAAATACTCATAAGTGAAATAAACCAGAAGCACATGTGTAAGCATCGTATTGTCTCTCTAGTATGAGAAACTGAAAGAGTAAATAAGATCCAAAATGTAAAATAGACATGGTGAATCAAAAAGAAACTGGTCAAAAGGAAAGAGAGACTGGAATAGGGAAAAGAAAGAAGGGAAAGGGAAAAAAATTGTATATATATATAAGATGGTTAAGATAGATACACTACCAATTTTACTTAGTTCATTGAAGAGTAAGGTTTGTGCCAATAATGTTTGGACAATTGAATGCTAATGTCTGGTATCCTGAATAACTAACTTAAAGATAGTAATACGTAATGTATTAACCATTGTTACTCTCCTATTATGTTGTTTTGAAAATTTGTTCCTTTTGATTTGTTTTGTTTTTTTCTTCTCTTTAAAAAAAAAAACTATCTTTCAAAATTGATGGAGAAATAAAATACTTTCATGACAAAGAACATCTAAGAAAATTTATGACCACCAAACCAGCACTCCAAAATGTTCTGAAAGACATTCTAGAAGGAGATAGGAACCCTAACAGAAGGAAGCCACCAGGCAGGGCAGATAATTAAATAGCAGGAAAGGGGAAAAACAAAGAGTGGGAACCAACAACAGGAAAATATCATGACAAGTATAAGTCAATACATATCAGGTTTTTTTTTTTTTTTTATGGGTACCGGGGGGTCGACCTCAGGACCTCGCACGCCAGCAGGCGCCCGTGCTGCTGAGCAATATCACCGGACCCTTTTTCGTATGTGGGTTCCGGGAGTCGAACTCGGGCCCTCGCGCTTGCCGGGCAGGCGCTTAAGCCGCTGAGCCATCTCACCGGCCCACATATCAGTTTTTTTTTTTTTTTTTTTGTGGGTACCGGGGGGTCGACCTCAGGACCTCGCGCGCCAGCAGGCGCCCGTGCCGCTGAGCGATATCACCGGCCCCTTTTTCGTATGTGGGTTCCGGCAGTCGAACTCGGGCCCTCACGCTTGCAAGGTAGGCGCTTAAGCCGCTGAGCCATCTCACCGGCCCACATATCAGTTTTAACCATCAATGTTAACGGTCTCAATTCACCAAACAAAAGGCACAGACTGGCAAAAAGGATCAAGAAGCAAGATCCAACAATATGCTGTATACAAGAAACACATTTAATTCAGAAAGAAATTCATAGACTGAAAGTCAAAGGATGGAAAACAATACTCCATGCAACAGGAACCCAGAAAAAAGCAGGGGTAGCTATTCTTTTTGCAGACAAAGTGAATTTCAAGCCAAGAATGATTCAGAGAGATAAAGACGGTCATTACATCCTTGTAAAGGGAACAATCCAAGAGGAAGAGATAACGATCATAAATATATATGCATCAAATACCAATGCACCCAACTATATAAAACAAGTACTAAAGGACATGAAAAATCAAATAAGCACTAATACAATTATATTGGGAGATCTCAATACTCCTCTGTCACAAAAAGACAGATCAACTAGACAGAAAATCAATAATGAAATAATAGAACTGAACCAAACTTTGGAACAAATGGACTTAGTAGATGTCTACAGAGTGTTCCACCCCACAACATCAGAATACACATTCTTCTCAGCTGCACATGGGACGATCTCCAAAATAGACCACATACTAGCTCATAAAACCTGCTTAAGTAAATGCAAAGGAATTGAAATTATCCCATGCATATTATCAGACCATAGTGCAATGAAATTGGAAATCAATGGCAAAAGAAATCACAAAAACTCCCTAAACACATGGAAATTAAACAGCACCCTCCTGAACAACCAATGGGTCACAGATGAAATTAAAGAAGAAATTAGACAATTTCTACAACTGAATGATAATGACAGTACAACATACCGGAACTTATGGGATACAATGAAAGCAGTCCTAAGAGGGAAATTTATAGCATTAAATACTTATATTAGGAAAATAGAGCAAGCGCAAATAAACAACTTAATGGCGAACCTCAACTTCTAGAAAAAGAAGAGCAGGTTAAGCCAAAAGCCCGTACAAGGGAGGAAATTACAAAGATCAGAGCAGAAATTAATGTATTGGAGACTAAAAAAACAATACAAAGAATCAATGAAGCAAAAAGTTGGTTCTTTGAAAGAATAAATAAGATTGACAAACCCTTATCCAACCTTATTAAAAAAAGAAAAGAAAAGACTCAAATCCATGCAATTGAAAATGAAAAGGGTGATATCACGACGGACCCTGCAGAAATCCAGAAGATCATCTATACCTATTTTAAAAATATTCTACTAATGGAAAATGCAGAAGAAATGGACAGATTCCTAGATTCGTATGAATTACCAAAGCTGAATCAAGAAGATTTAAAAATCCTAAATAAACCAATATCAACCAATGAAATTGAAGATGTAATTAAAAACCTCCCAACAAAGAAAAGCCCAGGCCCTGATGGATTCACTGCCGAATTCTACAAGAAATTTAGAGAAGACCTAACGCCACTACTTCTCAAACTTTTTAATGAAATTGAAAGGGAAGCAATACTCCCAAATTCATTCCTGGAAGCAAGCATTACCCTGATACCAAAACCAGAAAAGGACCCAACTAAGAAAGAGAACTATAGGCCAATCTCCCTAATGAACATAGATGCAAAAATCCTTAATAAGATACTGGCAAACAGAATCCAACAAATCATCAAGAAGATTATACACCATGACCAAGTTGGATTCATCCCTGGGATGCAGGGATGGTTCAACATACGTAAATCAATAAATGTAATACACCATATTAACAGAACCAAAGACAAAAATCACATGATCATCTCAATAGATGCAGAAAAAGCTTTTGACAAAGTCCAGCACCTTTTCATGATAAAAACCCTACAGAAAATTGGAATAGAGGGTCTTTATCTCAACTGGTAAAAGCTATCTATGACAAACCAACACCAATATTATACTAAATGGCCAAAAACTGAAAGCCTTCCCTCTAAAATCAGGAACAAGACAAGGATGTCCACTGTCCCCACTCTTATTCAACATAGTTCTGGAAACTTTAGCCAGAGCAATTAGACAAGAGAAAAAATAAAGGAATAATGATTGGAAAGGAAGAAGTTAAATTATCATTATTTGCAGATGACATGATACTCTACACAGAAGACCCCAAAAACTCCACTAAAAAACTGCTAGATTTAATAAGCAAATTCAGTAGTGTAGCTGGATACAAAGTCAATACTCAAAAGTCAATAGCCTTCCTGTACACAAATAACAAACTTACTGAAAGAGAAATTAGGGAAACAATACCTTTCACAATAACATCCAAAAAAATGAAATACCTAGGAATCAACCTCACAAAGGATGTAAAAGACCTATACACTGAAAACTACAGTACTCTGAAAAGGAGATTGAAGAGGATATCAGAAAATGGAAAGATATCCCTTGCTCCTGGATAGGAAGAACCAATATAGTGAAAATGGCCATACTTCCAAAATTGTTATACAGATTTAATGCAATTCCAATCAAAATTCCAACAGCATATCTCACAGAATTAGAGAAAACAATCCTAAAATTCATTTGGAATCAGAAGAGACCTAGAATAGCAAAGGCAATTCTGGGCAACAAAGGCAAGGCAGGGGGCATCACAATCCCCGACTTGAAATTATACTATAAAGCTACTGTGATAAAAACAGTGTGGTACTGGCAAAAAAACAGACCTGAAGATCAATGGAACAGATTAGAAGATGCTGAAACAACCCCAGACATACTAAGCCACCTTATCTTTGACAAAGGTGCCAAACACATTCAGTGGAAGAAAGATAGCCTCTTTAATAAATGGTGCTGGAAAAACTGGCTCTACACATGCCGAAGATTAAAACTAGACCCATATCTTTCACCATGCACTAAACTAAATTCAAAATGGATCAGAGATCTAAATATTAAAACAGAAACATTAAATCTGCTGGAAGGTAGGATAGGTAAATCCCTTGAAGACATTGGTGTAGGCAAAGACTTTATGAATAAAAACTCAACCGCACGGGAACTATCCCAAAGAATCAATAACTGGGATCTCATCTTATTAAAAAGCTTTTGCACAGCAAGAGAAACCACCAACAGAGTGAAAGACAACCCACAACGTGGGAAAAAATGTTTGCCAGCTGTTCCTCAGACAAAGGATTACTATCGAGAACATATAAAGAACTCAAAAAAATCAGACCTCCCAAATTTAAAGACCCACTCCAAAAATGGGCATCTGAGATGAATACACATTTCTCAGATGAAGAAATACTAATGGCAAATAAATATACAAAAAAGTGTGCAACATCACTAGTCATTCGAGAGATGCAAATTAAAACAACACTGAGATACCATCTCACCCAGAAAGAATGGCTACTATAAAGAAATCAACTAATAACAAATGCTGGAGGGGCTGTGGGGAAAAAGGAACCCTTCTTCACTGTTGGTGGGAGTGTCGACTGGTACAGCCACTGTGGAAGTCAGTGTGGAGATTCCTCAAAAAACTAGGGTTGGAGGTCCCATTTGACCCAGCTATTCCCCTTCTGGGCATCTTCCCAGAAGAATTAAAAACATCGTACCACAGTGATATATGTGCACCCATGTTTATAGCAGCACAATTTGTAATAGCCAGATCTTGGAAACAACCCAAATGCCCATCAACTGAGGAATGGATAAGAAAGATGTGGTATTTTTATACAATGGAGTACTATTCAGCCATAAAGAAGGATAAACTGGAGACTTTTATAGGTAAATGGATGCAACTCGAGAAAATACTCATAAGTGAAATAAACCAGACACATGTGTAAGCATCGTATTGTCTCTCTAGTATGAGAAACTGAAAGAGTAAATAAGATCCAAAATGTACAATAGACAGGTGAATCAAAAAGAAACTGGTCAATAAGAAAGAGAGACTGGAATGGGGAAAAGAAAGAAGGGAAAGGGAAAAAAAATTGTATATGTATATAAGATGGTTAAGATAGATACACTACCAGTTTTACTTAGTTCATTGAAGAGTAAGGTTTGAGCCAATAATGTTTGGACAATTGAATGCTAATGTCTGGTATCCTGAATAACTAACTTAAAGATAAAATACGTAATGTATTGACCATTGTTACCCTCATATTATGTTGTTTTGAAAATTTGTTCTTTTTTTTGATGTTTTGTTTTTTCTTCTCTTTAAAATAAAAATAAAAAAAAAAAATAACCTATGTGACGGCAAAACCTGACCTGAAGGGATATGAAGTTATTCATCGTCTTTATTTTTCTCATTTAGTGTGAACATTAATGCATTTTGTTACAGAAAAATGAATAGTTTTGATTCTGAAGAACTGCCCCAGACTCCACCAGAGGTATTACATACTGCGCAGTGAATGCAACTATTTCCTTTCAAAAATCAAAAACACCTCATATTCCTAAATGCATTTGACCCCAAGGGCTTTGGGTGATGGGCTGTGGACATGAAATTATTATTTCCATGGGACAGCTATAATCACTCCTTTTGTTCCCTTCAAACAAAAGATACCAAAAATTGGTGTTTGCTGATTACCATATGACTTTGTTTCTCCTTGAAAAAAAATCAATAATGGTTGGATCCGATACATCAGCCTTCCTCTTTTTATGCAGTCGATACTTGTAAAACCACTTACTTATAACTAACACAGAGTTAAGCAGATTGTTCTCAGACAGAAAACTCTAGCTCTGAGGTTGAGGACAGCCAGCGTTCACCATGGCTTAGCCCAGGAACACTGCAGGTCGGAGATGGAGCGGGAGTCTCGGGGGAAAAACTTCATCCATGTCTCAGCCCACAATAACCCTTTCCTTGAGACCATGCTCGTGGGATATTCGGCAAGGCTTCAGAAGGCAGGTGTGAAAGCCAGGCAGGGCAGAGCAAATGTGCACTGGCAGGCAGAGAGAGCAAGGCAAATGGAAACATTAGTTTATAGGCTAATTAGGAGAGACCCAGTTGGTCACTGCTAACAACCTCAGGGTAGTGAAATAACAGGCTTCATCAGCAGCTGGAGAGCTGGTTGCTTGCTCGTGAAAGCCCTCTTCAGTGTAGATGAGTTTCAGGGAGGAAATGTGTCATATGATGTTTCCCTATGGCAAAGTTTGGGGTTCCTGCTTCCCAAAGCAATACATCTAGACCCTCCCCCTTCCCCTTCCCTTCCCTGAGGCTCAGCAGAGACAGCCCTGCGCTGAGAAGCAGGGATCCTGATCTCTGCTCTTTTGCTGCTGTTCGTCTCAGGGCAAGTCACAGACCTTTTACATGTCACCTTCCAAGTGTTTTGTTTTCAGCCACTCAATTTGTAATACTTCGTAATGGCAGCCCTAGGAAGCCGATATACCAACCAAGCCACCATGTGCAAAGGCTTCTAACAGAGGAGTCCAGAGTTACAGCATAAAGAAAAAAGCAATTGATTCCTCCTGAATGCTTACAATTCTTGCTGTCTCTTCATGTCAGCCCTCGCCTTCCACTCCTGAGCTCAATCAATTCTGACTTGTGAGCAAGATATCCTGAAATGAAACCATGTAGGTATTAACCACATTTTCTAAAGTTGATATAGCAAATAATAGATGGGCACCCACTATATTCCAGGGCACGTGTGGAGGATGTGGAGGTGAACCACACGGACTCCATTCTTGGTTGCACAGCGTTTGGAATCTAGAAGGACACTTTACACAGAGCTTGCAGTTGGGTAACACATTTTTTTTTTTTTTTTTTTGTGGGTACCGGGGGGTCGACCTCAGGACCTCGCGCGCCAGCAGGTGCCCGTGCCACTGAGCGATATCACCGGCCCCTTTTTTTTGTATGTGGGTTCCGGGAGTCGAACTCGGGCCCTCGCGCTTGCAAGGCAGGCGCTTAAACCGCTGAGCCATCTCACCGGCCCCAGGGTAACACATTATTAAATGAGACCTGGCATGCATGGTGCTCTGAGAAAATGCAGCAGGAAGTGGAAACATGACTCGCTAAATCTGTCACCAGCTCCACCTTGACAAACTCATGCAAGTGGTGAAAGTCCACAAGCATCACATCACTCTTCAGTTCGGGACCTTACTGTGATGGTCAGTGGCTGTGGCATCGGGTTCGACCTTTTGGTTTTATCGGAATTCTCCCCTGGACATTCTCTCTCTGGACATTTACCATCCACTCCTCTTTTACAAATACTTTACTCTCACTCCAGTACACGGAAAAGCAACACAGGCCTTAGGGAATCTTGAGTTAGAATCGTGGCTTGGCTCAGCTGTATGTCCCTCAATATCATGGACTATTTATCAGAGTCTATTCTGGGGCTCTGTACTCAGGACACAAAGATTAGTAAAACAGGGTTCTCCTGGCTCTCGAGCAAGTAAAGAGCTAGTTGGGGAACATGGCCTCAGTTTGCTCATCTGTAAAATGGAAGCAATATTAGTCTTATTTTACTGTGAACATGAGAATTACAGGTGTTCCCAATGTCTAGCAGTCAGGTGTACAACATACACTAGATCCCCTGTAAGTATTTCCCTGGCTGTATGTTTGCTCAGACTGCCCCCTGCCTAGGTCCTTCGCTTTCATCTCTACCTCTCCCTGACGAATACATTTCTATGACTCAGATAAAATCCTGGTCCTTCTGTAAGCTTTTCTTGACCAGCCTAAGCTCTGCTTAGAATTCCATCCCTCCAGCTGCATGAATCTCAATACTCTCCCCAACTGTATGGTCCAATTAGGCATCATTTCCTTTGTTTGCGTCTTATCCTGTCCTAGCTCTTTGTCTCTCATGTTCTTTGTTCCATGCTTTATATTTAATTCTAGTTCAAGGAGTATCTATAGACAGGTTCATTCATTGATTGCTTCATTATGCAAGCCCCCCAAAAAGGGAGAAAAAATTCACACAAAACCCCCCATGGACTGGGCCACTCAGGAGCCAGCCCTCCCTAAAAGTTGAGACAAGAGAACCATCCTCAATAGAAGCCCTCTGATCCCCAGACCTGAATGGCCTCCTGGCTTCTGCCTTCCTGGCTTCCAAAGCAGCCAGCTGTTCACACTGTTGAAGGGCCCCTTCCTTCTTGGGGTGAGGAAATGGCTGCCAAATTACAACTCTAATTGGGAGGCAAGCAGGGCAATGGCTGGGGACAGAACAGCCCATGGTAACTAAGCTGAAGCATCTGCCTCCCCTCTTTTTGGGCCCTTCCCAGATGCCTGCATGCACAGTTCCCTCCTCTAACCTTTAGGCATGGTGACTGCTGCATTACTTTACTCTTCTCAAAGCCTTTCTTAGGAGCATTAAATTTCTCAGAGACAAAGGAAGAAGAGCGGCTTGAAAACCTGAGTCACCAAAGCCAAGAAAAACAGACTCAAGCAAAGGCTGCTCTCTCAGTCTGTGGGACAATGGTTGGCAGATGCTGAGCCACTGTCAGTGATGAAGGGGTTTTTGCTTTTCATTCTTCTTCTTGGTCCCAGAGCTCCCACTCCAGTGCTGGGGATCAAACTCAGGGCCTCACATATGCTAGGCAAATGCTCTGCCTCTGAGCTACATCTCCAGCCCTCATTCCTTCTTTGTGTGGATTTTTCATGATAAATGTGGCAAGGACCTTTGAAGCCTGGTCAAGAACACGGGAGTCTCAGCAGGGACCTCCGATGGCAGACTTCTGGCCCAGAAGAGAAAGTGGCAGACTTTGGCTTGAGTCATTAGGCTCAAGTCATTGGCTTGAGTCATTTGACTCAAACGCTTGAGATTCCAAGAAAAGTCAGAGCTAAGAAAGCAAAGGGCATTCCAGCTAGCCGTGGCTGTGGACATAAAATTCATGATGGCCTGTGATGTACTAGGTAGAGTGCTGATTGATTTTCATATACAATTTTATCTCATCCTCTAAACAGCCCTGTGATATGGATATTATGGATATTAACATCTCCATTTTGCAAAAGGAGAAACCAAAGTCCAGGGGCCTGAGTAATCTCAGCAAGGTCAGAAAGCCTTGTGGCAGCATTAGGATCCTAATACAGGTCTGGGTGAGCACGTGCTATGTGGCTTCCAGGGACCCCACAGACGTATCAATCTTGTTTCTTCCAAAAACTATTTTCTGAGTTAAACTGCTGTCCTCAACTTTTTTCTTTTTTCAGAATCCAAATAATTCCTTTCTAGGCTAGAGGTAGCTGCCACTCATAGTCAACAAGGAAGGACATCCAGGTGGCTAAAAGGAGACTAAAAGTCATTAGAAAGCACAAATGGCTGGTTGCTTTGGGAGCCAGAAAGGCAGAAGTGGTCTAGGGGTCGGTCACAGGGCTTCTACTCAGGATGGTCCTCTTCTCTCAGAATCTTCAGGGAGCGCCGCCTGCTGAGAGGCCCAAAACTTGGGAAGGTTTTATGACTGTTTTCCCTTCTCTTTCTGGGACCTGAAAGCAATCAGCAAACCCACCTATACATACTGTCAAATGGAGCTTGCTCGGGGGGACAGTTAGAAGAAAAACAGTCTGGCATTTAAAAATGCCAACTCTATGCCACCATGCAAGACCCATTTATATGAAGTTTCTCATTAAATCTGCATGACAACCTTGCACAGGAGGTATTATTACTATCATTTCCACTGAAGAAAAATGAAGGCTCAGAGAGACTATTTTTTAAATTAATCAATTTACATCTGTGTGTTTATTTACATTTACCCCAACTTATGCAAGAAAAATTGTAAGGAGTCCAGTACAGGCAGACAGAAGGTAGACGATCTGGAATATGGCCCAAGTCGGCTGCATAGTCTGTGCTTTTCTCTCACTCCCATGCTTTGTAGCACACGCCACATCTGTCCTTTAACCTAGGACCCCCATCCATGGGGGTCAAAGTAGGAGTTCATATGCAAAGGAGCAGTTTACCTGTGAATTTTCAGAAAGAGCAGACAAGCACAGGTCGGGGTGGCTGAGAGGTCAGCTGCAGTGGGAAGTCAGCAGTGTTCATCCACACATACCTCTCAGGCTCCTGAGGGAGAGAGCAGGACCCCAGGCTGTCACTGCCACCTGCAAATTGCATGACTCTGATGAGATCATCCAAACTTCCTAGGCTCTTATTTTCTCATTTATCTACACCACGGGGATATTAATAGTGGTCACCCTTCCTCACCTACAGGGCTGTGAAGGTAAGTGAGAGAAAGGGATGGAAATGCACTCATAAACCATAAATTGGTATATCAACATCAACACAAGGGTTTGTTTTCATTCCTACCTGGGTTATTGTACTAAATAGTATGGGCTCAATACAACTCAATGTGCTCAGGGCTGACCTCAGAATTTATTCAACTGGCTCTGTGGTACAAGACAATAAGGCAAACACTGAAAAAAAATTAAGGCCACAGTGTGTTAGGCTCTAGACCTGGGCTGGAGGACAGAGAAGGTATGACAGGGCTAGGTAGAGGCTAGCAGGGTAGACAGAGAAGGAGTTGCCTGCTGACAAGGAGACCCTGAGACTGAGTCTTAAAGAGTAGGTAGCATTCAGCCAAGTGGACATGGGGAAGGCATTCCAGATACAGGGGACTGCATGGCCACACACAGAGGCCTGAGCAGGACGGCAGGTGGAAGGAAGCAGGCAAGTTCAATGCAGAGGAGGGAACCCCACAGCTCCAGGCATGCCCAGCAGGCAGGCTCCATCCTCTACCAAGAAGGTACAGGATGTATTCATCAGTGGGACGTCATGGAAGCTGCCTTGCATAACTCTTCACAAGCAGGAGTATGGAGACAGCCCAAATTTCACCAGCACAAATGACTCCCAGCATCTATTTTGCCATTTTTTACTCTGATTTGCTAGCAATTTCCTAAAGGCAAACCAATCCACCTAGCACATGTGTTTCAATTGTTTTAGTGAGCAGAAATCTATTGGTTCCATATTCTTCTCCCAGGAGGGAGAATCAGCTGAGATGAGTATAAGTACTCATATAACCCATATTTATATGGTTATTGTCTTCTTGCTTGTAGAACTTATTTGGACAAGGGCTAATCCATTAGGGAGGCAGAGAAAATCCCAAAGTCAACAAGGAAGGATGGTTGGTGTGGGAGTATTTTCTGCTTTGTCAGAACAATGTGATGACTCGGGTTCTTTGGAATTTGAGAGAATTTAAAGCTAGAAGGGAACTTGGAAGTGATCTTATCCAACATGCTATCTAGGGCAAGACTCCCTCATAAAACAGCCTGGCCAGTTACCACTCACCAAGTCTTTGCTTGAATAAAGTTTGTTTACTAATTTGATACTTTGATGGACCTTATTTCTGGTAGATGGTGCACATCAAAAGAGGGAAGCAGAGGGGATAATGTTGATTTGTTTTTTAAACAGTGAAATTTGTCTGCTCTACTTGCATAGCTTAAGTTACTGTAACCTTATTCAAGATATTCACTCTCCCGAGTTCCTTCCTCTGTAAAGAGTGGGTTATAAAACCTTCCCTGTTGGGGCTGTTATGATGATCAAGTGGAGTTGTTGTATATAATGTGCCCAATAGCATTTCCTGGCATGCAACTGACACTCAATAAATGGTAATTGTTATTATCTCATTAGCCCAAACTCCACCCGAGGCAGAAAACCTTCTTTAAACAACCCTGACAAACTAGAGAGCTATCATGTCTCTTCTTAAATAAATATTTGTTGACCTATTTGGTAAGCAATTGACTCTACACACCTGAGAGATGTGCACAAATACACACACACACACTCACATATACACACCCTTGCTTTAGGATTATTTCTCAAAGTCCCTCCAAGGGAGGTGATTTATCAACAAGACCATACTCATCTCCTCTGAGTGATACTTAATGTTTAAACTCCCAGTGTGAAGCCAGACTCTAGTGACAACTCTTCTCCAGCCCATGATCTCCTTTCTTATTTTTTTAAACCACAGACTCCTTTGAAGAACTTCCCAGAAAATTACACATCCATGGAACAAATTACCTACAAGTAGAGGAGTGTTGCAGACTTTGAGAAGAGTTTTGTGCACTCCAGGGGGAGCTCTGCTATGCTGGCACCTCACCAAATGAGGCTCAAAGTTGCAGGCATTGCTCTCTCCTTCAGGGAACATCCTTCTCCATACCCCCCAATCCCAGTGCTCCTCCTGTAACTTCAGAAGGGGAAACACTGTGCTGACCGTCTTCAGGTTGTTCAGTCCCTGGGCTTTGGTTTCACCATTTGCAAAGTGGAGAAGTTGTAATAATAATACCTACACCATAGTGCTATTTTTGAAAAAAAAAAAAAAAAAACCAGACTGCAGCATGAATTACAAGTTCCCCATCTAGTGCCTCTTTAAGCCTCAGTTTCTTCATTTACAAAATGGAAAAAACAATCCTACCTCATACAGCTAAGGGAAGGCTGAAGGGAACAGTGCACATTGATGCATAGCACAGTGCCTGGCACACAGTAAACACACAATTGAAGTTCGTGTTGTCATTTGTCCTCATGTTATATCTGTTCCCTTGCCCTCCTCCCTCCATAGACACTACAGTTTGCCATTTTTCCACATTTTCTGTCTAGACAAGGACTCCAGAGTCCTGACTGTCATGCCTGAGGTATCAGACAGAGGGCGCTCTGCCCAAGTCAGACTCGGGACAGCAGCTAGCATACCAGACTCCACTCTGGAGGAACTCTGATTGCCATTTATAAAGTCTTTGATTGCTAAAGATAAGAAAAATTTGAATCACTGATTTACAAATGGTTTAGTAGATTGAAGTAATTAATAAACCATGGGTTTGGGGAATAAGACATAATCAAAGGGGCCCACAGAGGTAAATTTAAGAATCTTAGTGTCCTTCCCCTTTTTGTTTCTCTCCTTCCCTCCCTCTCTTCCTTTTAAACAAACCTATATTGGGTGGTTACCTGTGTAGGACTGTGCCAGGCACTGGAAATACGAGACAAGCTGTGGGTTCTGCTCTTTAGGAGCTCACAGTCTAGCAGTGGAGCAGATCTACAGAAAGAACACAGTGTGACAAGTCCCCCCTCAAGACAAGTGCATGCCAGAGTCTCAGACTCTGTGTGGGACACCAAGAAATAAGGATTTTTTTCTAGAGAAGGTGACACTCAAATTGAGACCTTCCTGACTATTTTTATTAGACATTTTTGCTGATTATAAAAGTAATATATATTCATTACAGGAGATCTGGAAAGTTCAGTGGTGTCAGAAAAAGAAAACATCAACCATTATTTCACCACTACTGGCAACCACTGATACATTTGGAGAATTTCTCCATCAAGCTTTCAACCCACATTTAACAAAAGTGAGCTCATTATGTCTACACAATGTGAAAAGTTCCTCTTTTCACTTAACCCTGAAACACAAGCACTTTCCATCAGCTCTGTCCAGAAGAGTGACCTGGATCTTTGATTTGGGGGAACAAGCCCAGAAGCCCAGGAGTTAGGGTTGGCCTCAAGGACAGACGACAAGCTGGGTGTTGCTGAGCAGATCTGGCCGGTGGTCCCTGTAGAGCATCCCTCCACAGGAGGGATCCTGGAGATCTGGGCGTGGCACTCAGGAGACAGTTCAGGCCTAGAGGGTCCTCAGCACACAGGTGGTTGACGTCATGGGGATGGATGAGACCCCTCAGGGAGGGTATGCAGGGTGAGCAGAGATGACTAGGGTAAGGTCCCTGCCCTCTAGAAGCTCACAGTCTAGTTGTGTTCATGTGCAATTCATCTACCCCCAGCTAGATTGTAAGCTCCTTGAGGGCAGTTACCATTTCACACACAGCTGTCCCTTGCCAACCTTGGGGGTTAGGTTTCTGAAAACACCTGGGGCAGGAGAAGTCAGGCTTGAGGAATTTAGGACCTTACTGGGAAAAAATAGGGTTAGGGGAATGAAGTCACGAGTGAACTTGTAAAATCATCATACTTTTACACTGACATAAAGAAAAATGACAATGACAGCATATTCAAAACATCAAATATCAGTGACACTTAAATTATCAACATACTCTAAAATTGACAACACATACTTTACAATTTATTTGAATTTCCCATCCATTCCTTTAGTAGAGCTCTCCCCTTCACAGCTGAACAATATGCTTGTCAATTCATTTTTTGCATTGCTAGAAAACATAGTTCCTAAGAGTCATTTTTTTTTTCTTTTTTTCCTATGGTACTGGGGATTGAACCAAGGGCCTTAAGTATACTAGACAAACACTCAACCAGTAAGCTACATCCTCAGCCCTTTTCTAAAATTTTATTTTGAGGCAGGGTCTCACTAAGTTGCCCAGGCTGGGCTCAAACTTGCAGTCCTCCTGCAACTTTCCAGTTGCTGAGATTACAGGTGTGTGCCACCATTCCCAGATAAGACCAGTTTTCTTCTGTGTGTTTTCTCATCCAAACATTCAATATATTTTTATTTATTTTTTGTTTTGTTTTGGATATTTGTAATGCTGGGAGTTGAACCTAGGACCACATACAAGCTAGGCAAGTGCTCTAGCACTGAGCTACACCCCAAGCCCATGCATTTTGGTTTTTATAACTTCAAGGGCCTGACTCCTCTCTCTTGGTCCCACCTGAAAGTGTAAGTACACACCCACATCCCATGGGGCAGGAGCAGAGCATTTTCTTCTGAAGTCTGACAGCCTCCCTGCCCCTCTCCTCTTTCCCTCACTTCATTGCATACACTATTCTGCTCTGCATCCAGTTCAATTATTTTCTTCTTCCCAGCCTCTGGGTAAATTTCATCAGTTCCCTACAGGAATGGACAAAGAACCCTGTCTGACTGTGAATTCTTGGAGGCTTTGGAAAGAGTCTGTGAAAGTGAAGCCGTCAGTGTTAAAATCTAGTGTCTTTCTTTGGTAGACCTACCACATCATTCATTCACTAGCTCATAATGGGTACTCAAAGAATTCTTGTTGAACTTAGCAATTTCCTAGCCCAAAGGAAAGGACGTACATGTTTTTCTTCTTTCTCTCCACTCACTGCTCCAAATGAATATTAAACCTTCACACAGCATAGATACTGAAATATTTGTAGGCACACTTAATTTTCCCGTCTGGCAGGTCATGACAAGAAGAAGTAACTAATAGGTGCAATCTATCTGCATTCACGAAGGCGATTTTGAGTTCCACATGACACACTGTCAATAGACTCAAAAGATATAGCCCCTAGTGAAGGAATTCTCCCTCTTTTCCAGTTTGTAGACCATGTGGATAAAGGCAAAGAGCTACTAACCAATGGTTCCCTTATGCATGTTGATGACATAAAACATTTTCACCCTGACTAAATGAAAGGACTGGTGTTATTTGATGAGGTACCAACAGAACAATTATTTCTTTTAAATGAAGTAATAATCAGTTACATTTACACAGCACTTTACAGTTTACAAAATACTTTCAAAGCCATTTTTATCTCACCTTTTCTTCACATTAACCTGTGAGGTGGCCAGAGAAGGCTGCTCCATTTTGCAGGTGAAGAAACTGAGGCTTATTCTAAAGAAAGGGTCAAAAGGGGATAACTCACTAGCTCCATCAGAGTTCCATTTCCAGGGGCTGACAAATGCAAACACAAAACTGAACCGGCATCCTGGTCCACTGTCACGTAACTGCACATTTTCCTACTCCCTCGCCCCAACCCTGTTCCCCTATCTACAGGCCACCCCCAAGTGACTACTTAACCTGGCCAGGAAGACTTCTGAGTCCACGGTCATATGATGAGAAATGGCACGTGGCATTTCACATGCATGGCCTCATTCTATCCCCATGACAGCTGCGTGCGTGTGTGTGTGTGTGTGTGTGTGTGTGTGTGTGTGTGCTTCTACTCCGTCTAGCCACAGAGGAGGCCATAATGGGTGAGGGAACTGGTTGAGTCCCAGAGCTTCAAGCAGAAGAACTCAGTCTGTCCAACTGTGTAGTCTTCTTTCCCATGGATCCCTCAGGCTCACAACTGGTTAGTAGCAGGACAAAAAGTTGAACCCAGGTCATCTGATTCCACATTCTCACGTGATACACTACATCAAGGAAGCAAAGCGTGGGTATGACAGTGATAAATCTCTGGGGGCCTCTCATAGCCCTGATGTCATTTGATCCTCTATGCAATGCTCAGAATGATCACCCTTGAGAGATGCAGAAAATGAGCTCAGCAAGTGCACCAGCTCGACCAAGGCCACATGCCTGGAGGATGACAGAGCCAGGATTTGGACTCAGTTTGGTTCCTGGACAGCAGGGCAGGCCCACGTCCCAGGGATGCGCCTCAGCAATGCCAGCCTCCTACGGCCCACTTGAAGCCTCCAGTGCTGTGCCACAAACTCAGGGGACACTGCCAGCCTGAGGGTGAGGCTTCTCAAAAGGGGCCCTCAGGTCAACTAAAACTAGAGCACTTGACATTGTGATCAAGCCAGAAAAAATAAAAGGACCCAAATCCTTATTGGAAAAAAAAAATGTGTATTTTAAATGAGTTCACTGAGACCCATGATTTCAATGGCAGAAAACCAAAGATTTGGAACGAAGGGAGCGGGGGCTGCATCTTCTCATGTCACAGGCACAATGAGATCAACCAAGAGCACACAAGGTTCAAATTTTCCCCAGCGTCCAGTGAAGATTAGAAGTTGTAAAGACAGAAAGTAGACACAGGTGCCAGGGCTGAGGCACGTCAGCTTTCTTTTGGGGTGATGAACTGTCTTGGAAACAGACAGAAGTGATGTTACACCACACTGTGAATGTACTAAATGCCTCTGAATTGATTGTATGCTTTAGAATGGGTAAAGATAAATTTTATGTCCTGTGATTTTTACCTAATTTTTTAAAAGAAATAAAAGGAAAGCTGCATGTGCTGAGCCCAGAGTCTCATAGATGAGGGTGTCTCCATACTGTTGCTTGGGTGAAACTAGTACCCTTGCTACCCAAGACACGAGGAACCCCCCACGAACTTGATGGGTGCATTTGCTTATGGCATGAGCATGTGCACATACCTGTGTGTCTATACAATAAGCTGAGGGGGGAATACTTCAAAATTACATTTATACAGCTTGACTCTTTCTCTTTGGGCCAGCAAATTATCATGCCTTCCAAGTTTGCCAGCAGTAGGTAGGCCAGGTATGGTGGTGCACACCTGTAATCCCAGCACTCAGGAGGCTGAGGCAGGAGGATCACTGTGAGTTCAAGGCCAGCCTGGACTACAAAGTGTGTTCAAGGCCAGTCAGAACTGCATAGTGAAACCCTGTCTCAAAAATAAATAAATAAATAAATAAATAAATAAATAAATAAATAAATAACCAAGTTTGCCAGCAGTAAAAATAATGACAATGGTAACAACTATACCATTATTAAAAAAATGGCGAGTACCACTTATTGAGGGACTGTTAGGAGCCAGGCACCTTAGTAAGTGCTTCATATGCCTCATCTCATTTAATACTCACAACAACACATGAGAAAAGAATTCTTTGATTTTTCAGGTGAGAAAAGTAAGGATCACAAGTTACATACTTGTCCAAGATCACATATTAGTATTGACAGAGCCAGGATTTTAATTAGGTCTATCTGTCTGATGCCTGTGATTTGGTGGGAGAGGAAGAGCATAGCCAATGTTCCAAATTGTAGAGAAAGTCTTAGAATATAAAAAAGCACTTTTAAAAGACCCATGATCACTTCAGGCAGCAATGACCACTATTAAAATGCTCGCAAATTTACTTTGTTTCTGTCTTTTATATCTTTGAAATAAAGCCATAGATGCAATCATGTCATGCTCTCCCCTTTACATAGCACCGTAAACACTGTCCCACATCTCCACACTCCCCCTGTATATCATCCTGGATAACATTCTGCCCCAGAGAAGCCATGACTAACCCATAGCGTAGAGCGGATGGGTGCTTTCCAGTCATTTGTGCACATAAATAATGCCATGGTGAGTGAGCACTTCTATCTATCCACTTTCTCTGAATCTATAGTTATTTTCCTAAGAATGTTTGGATTCCAGATGTGTCTTGGTCTTCACGTCCTTATCTGGAATCCTAGTGGGCAAGCATCCACGTATGGAAGTTTCTACAATATACACCACAGCCCGCCCCAGAGTGAGGACCAGGATCTCCTGGAGGAATGGGGAGTTCACTCTCAGCGACGTTGGGCTCCAACACTATGCCAGGACTGATGCTCCAGCTGCCTCCGCCCTTGACCTGATGCCCGAGACAAGCAATCTTGACCAAAGAGGAGCTTCCTGTCCTCACCACATGAACTCCCAGCCAGCACTGTCAGCCATCTTTTAGCTGCTCATATGAAGTTCCCTTTACCTTCTCCTCGTCCACCACAGCCGCAGGCTTCCTGTGCTACTATCAACCCAGTATGGTTTGTTTAAATTCAACTCTTTGTTTCGTGACACAATTTATTAAAAAGGAAACTATATCTCATTATAGCATGGAGGGAAAAGGTTAAAGAAGGAATACCATGAAAACAACACAAGGGGAATATTGTGGCCTCCTTATCCAAATTTAGGTCTTTGTTAGACAGGGAGATGGGTAAACGTCACTGAGGTATTAAATACCCACTTACACCAAAATCAGGCCTTCTCCCCAAGTAAATCACAAACAATGAAGAGGAATTGAAATTAGACTTGTCGCCGTGTGATTTGATGTTATCTAATACCTTGCTTAGGTAACACACACAACCATTTGGTTCCTGTCCCTGGTGGAAAATACTGATCTGTCTCATCTTCTCCATTTACACAGGAATAAAAGATCCTCAGAGTTAGTTGAGAGGCCTTTGTCACCTCCAATCCTGGCAGCAAAGCAGAGCCAAGAAATCGACTCCTAAGTCTTATTGGGACAGCTTTTAAAAAAAAATAATTTTTAAAAATGTTGAGCAGTAGAGCATATAGGGAGAAAAATCACTTTGCTCTTTTCTGGTAAGATCCCAAAGCATGTTATGACAGAAGAGATTACAACCAAACATTTCCATAAAAAATAATTCATTCAGCAACGTAACTACTGATCATTTAGTTTCGTCCCAGACCCTATGCTATGTGCTGGGCCTGTAATAGAAAACAGAGAAGGCTTCCTGCCTCTGGCCCCAAACCCACCACGTGTATTTAGGATATTTTGGACTAGAAGTAGCATCTGTGGAATGATCATTTCTTTAGTTCATTGCTCCACAACCAGGTGATGAGCACCTACTATGGTCTGATTTCCACTGATGATTTCTATGGGTGCATTGATGGTCACTTTTAGATAGTGGTTCTGATACACTAGACTTAACTGCTAGAATGCAAACAATCCAATGCCAGGGCTTTAAAATAGCACTTACATTAGGTCATAGGAAACTCTTTAATGAAACAGGAGCTGAGTTTCTCAAAGAAGAATATAATTTTAATAAAAATTCACCAGGCTGGGCGTTGTAGCTCAAGGGGTAGGGCGCTTACCTAGCATGTGTGAGGCCCTGGGTTCAATCCTCAGTACTGCAGAATAAAAAATTAAAAGCATTAACCAGTTTAGATACTGTTACTAAGAACCAACATAAGCAAACCACTTGGCACTATGCTAAAACGCTACGCAGACACTGACTCACTTAATCCTCATGGAATCCTATGAAAGATCATCATCTCTGCCATACACCGCATTGAGAACCAACGGCATCTAGAAGTTCATCCATTTTTCTAAGATCACATAGCCAACAAGTAGTGAGGGCTAGATACCAATCCATACAGTGTCTGAAGTTAAAAACCTTTCAAAATTTGCAAGGCATTACTTACTAAAAGGAAATAAGTTTTTGAGCATTTTTTCACCTTATATTCACAAAGAGGAAGAGGAATTTAAAAATTCTATCAAAGTTTAACCACGTGTTTAGACATTTATTAGTAGTAGTCTAATGAGTGTGTGACAGCATTTCCCAAACTTGCAATGCATGAGAATCACCCGCATGGCTTGTTAAGACAGGGCCTGCTGGGACCCACCCAGAGCTTCCCATCTAGGTGTGGGGTGGAGCCTGAGGACCTTGCCATTTCTAGCAGCTTCCCTCTGAGGCAGGTGTTGCTGGTGTGCAACCACAATCTTGAGAAACACTAAGTAATGGGTTTTGGGTTTATAGGTAGACAAAAACTTGAGTCATGAATCCTTGATTTGTCCCCTAGCTTTATATGTGACCTTAGGCATTTTCAAAGGAGACTAATGCTACAGGATAACATCATTGCAAAGATTACATTAAAAGATACTATGTATTTAATCTGCCACTACCTGGGCACACAGTAAGTATTCAACATATTGGCTTTAATATTTTCTTTCTCTTTTTGTGTACTACTAGGGATTGAACCAGAGCCCTTCACACTGAGTTTATAGTCCCTGTCCTTATTTTATTTTTTTAAATTTTGAGGACAAGGTCTTGCTAAATTACTAAGTTGCCCAGCGTGGGCTCAAACATGTGATACTCCTGCATCAGCCTCTCCGAGTCTTAGGATTATAGTTGTACATGATCACCTGGCTCTAATAATGTTCCAGCTAACTCATCTACAGAGAAAATGTAAACTGCCCTACTGGAAATAGGAAGAACTTTGTACTTTCAGGGATAGTAGTAGTATTCATGCCAAAGAATCACGTTTGCCTTTTATAGCATAAAGATATTGGAAAATGGTGGCTGGTGAGAAAGAAGGTATACACCAGTGCCGAAGCCCATCAAAGCCAGCATGCTTAGGAAGGCCTGCCCCTCCCAGCACTGAGTGCAGTCACGGGGAGCTCTGCATCCGGCAGAAGGACTTACAGGCGAAATCAGAGGTGCTTGATGGGATCTGGGCTTATTTGAAGCTCCACCTGCCAGACTACTCATTAAAAATAACAATATAATTGCATAGGCTTTTAAAAGTACTATGTTTGTGAAAGGTATAAAAGGGAAGTATTAAGTAGTCCCTTTGGTCTTTCTTTGCCCCTGATTTGTAAAGTAGTGTTTGCGGGGAATAGTGTGTGTATGTGTGTGTGGTGTGGGGGGGGTTGTTGTTGTTGGTTTTAAAATAAGCCACCAGAGACAAGTCTTTTGTGAGCTTCTTGTCTAGAACAAGCCGAATGTATTAACGACTGGCAATTGGCATTGGGGCTAATATAGCTATGCGAGAGTGGCACGGAGTACTTGGGCACATGTTGGAGCTATCTTGAAAGTGTGTGAAAACATTTAAAGGTAGAATCTGGTATGGACTGAGAGGGACTATATATCACATTAGATAATGAGGACTGTATTTCTAAGGCTATTTGTAAATTCTTGGGCTAAAGGAGAGTAAAGCAGATTTGCATGGACCCAGCCAAAGAGGGATAAAAAGGACGTGGGGGATGAAGAAGGCCTGGCCTCTGGTAGGAATTCCACCTCCTGGTCCTTGACAGACCCACTTTCACTCTGGTGAACGCCTTCAGGTTCCCATGATGAAGGGATGAAGGATGGCTTCTCAGGAACCATCCCAGATTGCTCCATAGCTGCCCCTTCTCATCAGATCTTGGTTCAAATGCTGCCCTCCTGCACCACTACTCCCATCTGTAGCAGACACAGTGGACTCCATGTAGCTTCCATGATGGTTTTCATGCCATGTAGGGCTTCTTACCCTCAAGGTCAAGCACTAGGGACCTCAGGGAGGATCATGCACAAGGCAGGGTGGCTACACCTGTGAGGCAGTCCACATCGACGAGCAAGGTTGCTAGGTAAATACTCCATTTCCTTGCCCCATGGAGCAACTGTCCAGCAATGTGCTTCAGGTCTCTCAGGGGGTCCAAGTAGGATGAGCCGAAGCTGTCCCACAGAGCTGACCTGATCATTAATTCACCCTTTCTCAGCTTTACTCCCTCCCTAGTTTCTCACCTGTAGAACCTCATAGGCTTCCTGGAATCACCTCCCACATTTATACCCAAGTCCTCTTCTTGGGGCCTGCTGGGGGACAACACAAACTAAGACAGTGTTCATGCCCCCATGACCTCCCCAGTCTTCTCCATCACATCACCCTGTTTGATTTCCTTTCTGACCACCTGTCTACCCATAATTCTGTTTCCTCTTCTTACTTCTCTCAAGGGCAGAGCCTCAACCTACTGGATCCACACCTGCCCAATGTTCACTAAAAAAGAATGGAATAAGCAAATAAATGTCTGCCACTATGAACTGGCTTCCTCCTACAGCTGTTTATATAAACAGGGATTATGGTACCACTTTTTGATGTCAACTCCCTCTATTTCCCAAAATAATAGTCCTGATCTACCACAGAACTGGGAACAAGCAGCAAAGATTAATGGAAAACATTTTGGAATATACAGAGGTGTGTGACTTTGGGGCAAGTTATTTGCCCTCCTCTGAGCCCCCTTAAGGCCACAGCCAAACTAGGCAGGAATGTATTGCCCGCCCTACTGGGTTTACGGCAATGGATAGGGGCTTAGAGATGTGAAGTGCCTGGTGCATGGTAGGCGTTTCAACAACTGAGAGTTCCTCTCTTTTGCCTTCGCTCTCAACGTCCTATAATTAAGTTCCACACGCTGTAGAGTGTGAGGGGAATTCTTTGATCACCAGTCTCCACGTCAAGCCATCCTCTGTCTTGCAGCCCTGGTGAGTCATCTGTTTCCCTCTATACACATAGCACAAGGTGTGTGCATCGTGCGTGCATTAAGAGGCTAGCATGCACGTTCTGTCTCTGTCTTCTACTTTCCTGCACTTCTAGGCTGATCCTTTTAGCCAGGCCACTTGGTCATTTTACCAGAGAGGGAAATTTCTACGGTCATGAGGGTAGGCGCCAAAGCCATCAGCACTAAGAGGACACATCACTTGCTTGACTCCTATGTCCTTGATCTTTCCCCAGGCCACACTATCATCACTGGCTTCTGAAATCCCGACTGCCAGAAGCTGTGACAAAGTGAGGCTCTAAGGACGTGCCTGAGGTGTAGTAACAACACATAACCCTGTGCTAAATGGTCCTCCTTTTGCTTTGTTTATAATAATTCATCGCCAACATCCCAGGCACTACCCTGGCAAACTTCCCAGGTAGGTATTTACTAGTCCATTTTATAGTTGAAAAAACTAAGACTCAGACAGGTGAAGAGATTTGTTTTCCATCACCAGATCAAGTAGGTAGTGAGACCCAACTGTCAAATGCAGATTCATTGACTCCAGTGTCTAACCAATTCTTTGACTGCTCTGGCCTTCCTGGCTGTCTCTTGAGCCTTCCTGTCCTCTCCCTTGGCACTGAGTGCCTATCCTGGGGCAGCCTCCTGAAGCGACTCTTCTCCTTTACGTTTTACTTTCACCAAGGCTGGGAACAAGAGCAGCTATTAGATGGCAAACTCCTGGTTTTTTGTTTGTCTTTCCCATTTCATTTGTAGGCCTAATCCTAAACTCAGGAATGATTTGGTCCATGGAAGTGATCCAAAAGCCTCTGCAGGAGTCAGTTACATGGTTACTTCCTTCCAAACACTGGAAGGCTGGACCCTGACGATCCTACTTCAACTCTGTCAACGTCGAAAAGACAAGCATTGGGCTGCAATTCAAACCACTGAACAGATCATTAAACACCAACGAATGCTCCTCTTCAGGAGAGATTCCATGACAGCAGGAGCTGATGCCCTTGGCTCCAGCTTTGTAGAGCAGCCCTGATGCTTGGCAGCCACCACGCAATGCAGCTCTACTGGCCCAGCCTCCTGCTGGGCTAGATCCTGGTGCCTAGGTCAGGGAGGCCTGGGCACAGCCCAATATAGCAGTGCAGGAGCTCTCTGAACACTCTATGAGGACACAGCCTCTCTCAGGACCTGAGCTGCTCAGGTCCCAGGACACTCTCAAAAAACTTCTACGCTCAAGGCAAGCCTGCAGAGTAACGGGTGGCCAATGAGGTGTGAGCGCATCAGGCCCCAGGTATGGGGAAAATGGGGAAAGGATCCCTGCCTGTGTGCCCCAACGCAATGTCAGCCATGGTCCTGGCCCAAGAGCTCTGTGTATGCCAGTTACTGAATGACTGGCAGCGACTGTGGACGCTGAATTATCTGGAATCAAGTCCTAGCTTCACTGGTATTATCCATGTAATCTTAGGCAAGTCACCTAACCTGTCTTTGTCTCAGTTTCCTCAAACATGAGGTGGGAAAAAGTATAGTCCTTACCTATTATTAGTCTTCTAAGAAAATTAAATGAATTATTTGAAAGCAATTAAAACCAGTGTTGTGGCATAACAAGCAGTCTATAAGTAACTCACCAAATAAATCCTCATCACATCTTCAGTAACTTGCCTACTACGAACCTTGTGGAAAACATACCTATGTTTTCATGCATTTGCATCCATGCATTTGTTTACTTATTCTGTCCTTTGTGCTCCCATAATGTTCTGCCTCATCACAGCACATATAACTCCGAATCACTGAAGTCTATATTCCAAAAGCAACTTTTGTGGCACCACAGACAGGCACTACAGAGGCACTGAGGCTTGCAATAGGTAACACATGTTCCAGAGGGGAAGGAAGAGCCGTGTAAGGGTCACTGCAGACCAAAAGTCGGGCAGAGCCCAGACACATGAGTAGTGTGTACCTCAGTGAATATTAGTTACATACCTATCTCAACAATGTGATAATTAAGGGCCATCTAATCAGGCTATAGCAAAGTTTTAAAAATCTCTGTCTACAAGGCATGTTCACTTTCAAACAATGAAAACTGAAAAATGGAATGAGAAGCAGAGAAAAGAAGCAGCATAGAAACACATAATCTGTACCCCTTGTGTTCCAGATCACTGCAACCGTCCTCTATTCCCAAGACCTGTGGGGGCTCACACTCCAGGCTCCTTATGACTCCTCTGGCAACTCCTGGCCTCCTGAGTAACTGGACAAGGGTATCGGGGTTCTGTTTCAGCTCCTTAGGAATCCACAGCCTTCCCGCACGGAGCTGGATGGCTCTGCCTTTCCCCACATTGCTGCAACTCTCCCACCCTGCCACAGGCATCCAGCTCATCCTACTGACTGGTCATGGACATCCACAGGGACGGCACACAGTTCCCAGGAGACCTTCTCGGCAGCCCCTAACAGCCTGCCTCAGCTGGAATGGGCTGTTTCCCTCTAATCGGGAGATGATTCTAACTCATGCAAACTGCCTTATAAGGAATGTTGGGTTCAACATACCAACCAAATGCAATGCAAAAATTGTGTCCTGGATCGAAGATGAGGGAGGAAAAAAAAAAACCTCATGAAGACATTTTTGGACAACTAGGCAATCTGCATATGGATCAGAAATTAGATGATGATTGTATAGTACTATTACTTTTTTAGGTGTAAATATCACTGTTGTGGTGATGATGTAGAAGAATGTCTTTGCTTTTAGAAGAGACATACTAAAGTTTGTACAATAACAAGAATAATGTCCATAAATCTCGAGAAAAATATATATGTAAACAGATGAACATACACACACTTGGAGAAAGTATATGGCAAATATTTTAAGAAAAAAGAAGTTCAATTCCTTGTGGCCTTGCATAAAGCTTATTCTACACCCCTGTATTGACAACTGAAATGTGATAATTTATCTCCACATTTTAAAATTCAACTTGACTTTGCCCTCAAAAGGAAAAAAAATCCCTTGGCCCTGCTCTCGGTACCCTCCACTCACAGACATATGTACCCACAAATACACACATGTACACACATGTACAGGATGGCACTTCTTCAAGCTCCAAATCATAGGAGAAATCCCAGAATAGCTGCCCTGGAATGGTGACAGGAGCCTGGGGGTGATTCCTCTCTGGACGACCTTGTACAACCTCTGCAGCACTGTAGCTGTTGACCTTGAGATGCCACAGAACTAATTCATCTTTTCTCACTGTCACTAGGGACGATAATCATCCTGCCTCCCAATTCACGGGGCTCATTCAAAGACCAGAAAAAAATGCTTGTAAAGATTGCCTTCTGAAACATTCCTTAGGACTGCCTATGTTGACATGAAAGAAATGCTACAACTGTCATGAGTGGAGAGTGTCCACCCTCTGACTATGCAGCCTCTGTGTCAGTCTCCTGGGACTGGGTTTCCAAGAATTTACTCTTCTGTGCTGCTTGCTACTAGCATCATATAACTCCTACAAGTATGGCAAAAGCAATAAACAATATAACTTGCTTTTTCTTTTTTAAAACAGGGATTTCCAAAATCACATATAAATGGATCTGAAACACAGAGCAGAGAATACCAAAACCTTGGCTGGATGCCCCTTGAACTCCCTGAACCTCAAATGGGGCAGAAAATCTCATTCACTCAGAATCCATGCATTCTGATCATTTGACATGGTCTCAGCTGACCTTGCCACTGTTCTATCTGTGAGAAGCAGTCTGATTTAGAGGGTAGGGCCCCATGGGTACCTAGGCAAGGGCACTAACTGGGGGACCAAGGGGACTTCTTCACTCCTGCCCCCATATTTTTTGTTATGTGGGTACCGTGAGTCGAACTCAGGACCTCGCGCTTGCCAGCAGGTGCTTGTGCCACTGAGTGATATTACCAGCCCTTTTTTTTCCCTTTATGTGGGTACCAGGAGTCGAATCAGGACCTCGCTGCCCCAATATTTTATCATCTTGGATGATGTACCTTCCTTTCATGGCCTCGATTTTCATCTCCATAAAATGACAGTGTATGACTAGAGCTGCCCTAGTCTCATCCATTTCTAAGACTCTGTGATTAGTCACTTCCTTTGGGAAGTCCTTCCAATTCCAAAAGAATGTTTTCTGAATGGAACTGGTATCTGTGAAATGAAAGCATGCTTCATTAATCAAAGAGGACAAAAGGCTTCAGAGGTCCTCATATTTAAGCCCCGAGGAAGTACAGAGCATTGCAGTTTGTACTCAGGTTGAGTCACACAAATTTTCATGTTTGAAGGGGTCTATATCTAAGCACTTCACAAACCTCTGAGTAATTATAATAAATGATACTATCACTAAGGACTTCGACGGGGACATCACTCCTGCTGCACCCTGCACTAAGAGCTTTAGCTTAGATCTTTCAAAGAGCACAGCAACAGGATGATGCAGCTAGAGCATCTCTACTGTCACATAGAAAAACTACAGCGCAGAGAGCTTAAGCAGCTTGTCCAAGGCGTCAGCGAGTGGCAGAGTTGGGAGTCAAAACATTTGTTGTAGGAGCTGAGAATAATCCATCGATTTGTAAATAAAATCTAGCTTGTGAGCAGGCCCACTTGTCCTTCCTCAGAGTGAACATCAACTTTAAAAAAATAACTTCATTAAACTATTCATAATATACAACAAACTATTAATTTTTAAATTGCACAACTTGAGTTTTTGATGTCAGTATACAACTGTGAAAGTATCACTACAATCAAAAGAGTGAACATATACATCACCTCCAAAAAGTTTCCCTGTCCTTCTAACTCCTCCCCTGTCTCAGGCATCCACTAATTTGCTATCATAACAGGATGACTGGATTATATAGAACTGTAAATGAATGGTATCATACAGTATCTATTCTTTCTGCCTGGCTTTTCTATTCATTTAGAGATTGATCCATGCTTTGGGGCTTATCAAGAATTCATCCCTTTTTATTGCTGAGTAATATTCCATTGTATAGATATAACACAATTTTTACCCATTCACCTGCTGATGGACTTATAGTTCTTGGCTGTGAGAAAATAAAGCTGCTGTGAACACTCCTATCTAGGTCTTTGTATGTAAATATATTTCACTTCTCTTTGGTAAATACCAAGGAGTGGAAGGGCTGGGTAATAAGATAGGTATATATTTCTGTTTTTAAGAAGCTGCAAAAACTGTACTCAAAAGTAGTAGCATCATTTTACACTTAGGTTGCTCCACATCCTCATCAATACTTGGTATAATCTGTCTTTTTACTTTCAGACATTTGAGTGGGTTTGAAGTAGTATTTCATTATGGCTTTAATTTTTTTCCTTAATGATTAATGATGATGATCATTCTTTCAGCTGTTTATTTAAACAAAACCTCTTTAGTGACAACATGAAAACTTGATAAAAATAACATTATTAGTTACCAAGTATCAGATCCCACATTAAGAATTTTACATATATCATGACATTTCACCCTCTGTACCAACCTACTGAGGATGGTGTTAACATCTAGGTTTACAGATGGGAAACTGAGATTCAGTGAGGTTAGGTAATGTATCTCCACTCAGACAGTGGCAGGCCTCAACCTGCTCTTCCTCACCCTAGAGAGGGTGCTCTCAACCCTGCAGCCTGCTCCTAAGGCTGCCCCTACAGCGTGTGCATCTTTTACTCTCAAGCGCAATCAGGACATTCATGTAGAACCAGACCATGAAGGAAAAGACACCGCAGCAGAATGCAACATCAACACTGCCTTGCTACTCACACAGTTATTCTCTGTTTGCAGGGAACACAGGACAGTTTAGCCAAGACACACGGCGTCGTGGCCCAGATCAATATAACAGTGCTGTATAACATTAAAGGCAAACAGATAACTGGAAGGAAAGCGGTTAAGGGAGAGCCTCGAATCTAAAGACTGGCATAAGAAGTCAGTGCTTAGCACATTTATCCTATGCTAAAAAAATCACTTAAAAGAACTGTATTTTTTGCTCTTTAAACACACATGTATTTCAAGCAACTGACTCTTACATAAGCACTGGACACATGTCTAGAGTTTTGATAGGCCAGAGACTGAGTTCCAGCACAAAGACAAGGTCACGTAGTCCCGAGGGAAACCCAAGCAGCTTTGAGCCAGCCAGCCTCTTTGGACTTCAGTTTCTTTCTCTACGGTGAGGAAGGCTCCATGGGACTACTCCCTCTTACCCCTTCTAGCGCCAAGATGTGTTGAACTTAAAGATTTGCAGGAAACTCCTATCACAAGAGTGGCAGTAAGCACAACCGTAGAACAAGGGGAGCTGTACTGAAATAGAAAAAATTTCAACTTCACTTTTGACTCCAATCTTAGCTTCAAACT
Source organism: Erethizon dorsatum (assembly GCA_028451465.1). Taxonomy (NCBI): domain Eukaryota; kingdom Metazoa; phylum Chordata; class Mammalia; order Rodentia; family Erethizontidae; genus Erethizon; species Erethizon dorsatum. Next base: position 49,712,353 of record CM051827.1, on the reverse strand, counting down.
GTGGGTTTTATATTTCATGCCCAGAGTGACTATGCTACCACCCTTTGAAGAATAGCACGTATGTCTCTTGCAATCCCTAGGTAATGCTCTTGACATTCCTGCTCACACTTAGAATGTGACATCATCTATATGTAGTTTCTTTGTTCCATCAGAATAAAGACCAAATTCCTTAGTGACCTTCCTTCTTCCTGGGTTTACCTCATCCTACCCTATTTCCCCCAGTGACGTGATTTCCTACAGACTTCACATCTTTTCTCATGCTCTGCCCTCTGCCTGGGGAGTTCTTCCACGTTGCTTTACTAGGGGATCTCACTGAGATGCCTCTAGCATCTTTTAAGAAAGGGTCCTCTCTAATCTTCCCTTCTGGTCCCTGGCAGATCTACTCACCCCTTAACTGCATTCTCCCTGGCTGGGGTGTCCCCTTCCACAGACTGTTTTCCCACTGTGTATGTCAAATGGTGTATGCATGTATACAGTGGGCTTGTATATTTCCTTCCACTACAACAGCCCAAGAAATTAAATATGATAAATAAATATGCATGATAAACACATTAATGAAAAATAATAGAAACCTAATACAGTGGTACCTCAGTTCTTGAACTTAATTCTTTCCAGGATTCTGGTGGCAGAATTCATTCCATAAGTCTGGTTACAAGTGAGATACCACTATACAATAAAGCATAAATAAAATTTAAATTTCTATTCTAGCCACATTTCAAGAGCACATAGCCTCTAAAAGAACTAATGCTATAGTACTAGTGGGCACAGATATAGATCATGGCCATCATTGCACTGTTCTAGAATATCTCTTTGGGAAAGTCTTCCCAATGGTGGTAAGTTTGCTTTTAAGTGATGTAAAAGATGTGCCTAAATAAGGAAAAGACTCTAGAACACTGGGAACATCAGAAATATTGATATTATTGGTTGCAAAATGTCAATTCTATGGAGTCCCCGTTAACTGTGTGGCTTCTAAGCAGGCTCTGAAGGCCATCTATATCTTATGAAACTCCTCCAATCTATTCTCTCTTGTATAGATTCACCACTCTGCTTGAGTCTATCTAAAACAACTCCAGTTCCCATCTCCCATTTCCCCATGTATTGGAGTCTGCTTTTCTCTGCACCTGAAATGTCCTCTCCCGAATATCTTTCAGTACAATTTAACCTCCACCTTTTCTGTGAGACCATTCCTGACTGCCTGTTCCTGTACATCGGCACCCTCTCTGCTCTCTCTTTCATATGGCTGTGTCAGCACAGGCTGTGATCTCCTTGGAGGTAGAGTTGTCTTTTTCTCTGCCTTTGCCCACCATAGTGCCTGGAAAATCAGCCACTCTTGATAAATATTAGTTGAAAGGCTGAGTAAATGAATGACTGAAATCCCAAATTCTCAAAGAGAAATTCAACCCTGTGTTTAGCAATGGCAGCAACACTTCAGTGAATGTATGGCCTCTCCAGGTACCATTTCTGGAGGAAGTCAAACTCATTGGATTGTTTACATCCTGGGCCATACACATAATAGGGTTAGCTCATAAATATTTGAAGCACAGGATGGAAAGAAGCCCATGACAGCAGCTGAGCCATTTCCCTGCCTCCAGGACAAACTCATAGCTAAAGTGGTCAAAGAGATAAAATAAAAAACCTTCCTGGCTTTTCAAAGACACATAGGAAAGAATTCAAAACACTCCAACAAAGCCATGGCAATGTAGAATTAAGAACCAAGGGCACCTCCCTCTGCTTGCTGAGTCAGTGGCCTTTGTCTGCTCTGTGACTCACCCCACTGCTTATAAACCACCTGAGCGGCTGGGAACAAGGCACTGAGCTGCTCACACCCACAGGGTTTGAAGTCTGCTCCTTACTGCATGTTCAGATTGGCACCCACAACAACTACAGCACAGGGCTGGATGTGCTTTCTCCTGGCCCCTTACAGGGAAACTGGGACAACTCCATGCTCTCTCCTAGGAGTCAGGGATAGGTAGATAGTGGGTGAGATGAAAAAATGAGATCAGCAGTCAGGACACCCTCACCCTCACAGACCTGAGGCTTTGATAGGGTCTTTGTAGTGGGTTTCAAACCCGCCAAATGGCTAGTTCCCAGCCATGGGGTCATACCACTTAATATTGCTCAGCCTCATTTCCTTAGTTATAAATGAAAATAACACCTCCTGGGATTAGTGGTGAGGAGGTAAAGAAATTAGGATGTGCTGTAAACTAGGCGTTTGAGCATGCTAGATGTCAGCCCTATCTCCATTTGACCTAATTTCCCATGAATTGCCTTTGCGGGTTAAAGCAAGGCCCTTCTCTTCTCTGGGCCCTCAGTTTCCCCAGCTACATGGTTAAGACAAATTATCCCTCTATCCCCCTCTAGATCCAAGGTAAAGGGGCTTTGAATGTGAGACCTCCTGTGTGATATTTTGTGTGTATGTATGAAGAAAGAAAAATAAGAACGGGAGACAAACTTTTTAAAGTTCCCTTACTGGAATAAGACACATTTAAACATTTTGATTCTAATCCACTGTGTTCTCTTTGTTCCGTATATATTTTAAAGGCTTATCTTTGTCTTTTAGGTCTTTCAATAATGCAAATCTGTCCCAATACATGGTAAAGGTTTTCCTCCCTACTGATAACTTAACATGCAAAAAAAATTTTTTTCTTTAAATCCTTATTCCTTATATTTAAATTCTTTGATGTTTCCTATGAAATGGACTGGGAAGGGTCAGAACAAAAACTGATTCATTTATCTGAGAGACTAAGATGTCAGAAAGAGGCAGGCTTGTGGCTTCCCAAGAGGATCGGCATGCAAGGCCCTGCAGGACTCTCACACTCCTGCTTTGCCTACATTGCTAAGATCAGAACAATAACTACAACCCTGTATGTTCAAGAACTCATGAAGTGGGCCAGTGAGATAGCTCAGCGGCATAAGCGCCTGCCCGGCAAGTGCGAGGTCCTGAGGTCGACTCCCGGTACCCACATTAAAAAAAAAAAAAAAAAAGAATCCATGAAGTTATTTTCCAAAGAGTTTTTTTTTTTTTTTTTTATGTGGGTACTGGGAGTCGAACTCAGGACGTCGAGCTTGCCAGGCAGGTGCTTACGCCTCTGAGCCATCTCACCGGCCCTCCAAAGAGTTTTTGAAGGAACTCCTATTCTTATGAGATTTTCTGTGTTTGATTCTCACATTGGAGTCTGGGAATTTTTATGTGCTATTTACCTCTATTGGAGATTCATATCAGCATAGAAAAGGCTCTGAGATACTTCCTGAAGTTCAAGAACATGTTTAATCTGTCCAATTTGGCATTTCTCAAACTTACTTGGACACAAATAGTTTTTCAGGAGGTTCTTCTTCCCATCGGGGGAGGAGGGCTATTACCCATTCCATACACCCACACACTCACACACACACAATATGATATTCATGCTTGAAAACCCTGTCCCTGAGCCAGGATGGGGTGGAAGTAAGAGCATGAGCTTCAGTCAGATCCAAGTTCAATGCTAATTCCACCAGCAGTGTAGCCTTAGAGATGTTACTTAACCTTCCAGTGTCTTAGCTTTGCTCTCAGTGAAAACTGGGCTTCTATGGTTCTTCTCTGTGTGTGAGAAGAGCCGAGGCATGCATGAGAAAGCACCTGGCATATGGAAAGTATTTTAAAACATGACTCTCCCTCTTCTCCCCTCTTTGCAGAATTGTAAGTGGAGATGTTTGAGGGAACACCAGTCAATGTTTTTAAATGCTCATAAAATTTTAAATCAAACTATTTCACATAAGAAACCAACCATTATGTAGCTTGCACATTTTCGTGAATAAAGTCATCCAGAAAAGAAAGGCAAGGCCACTTTAATGTGTGTGTGCATGTGCCTGTGTATGTGTGTGTGTGTGTGTATGAGGAGAAACCGAGTATCTGCATTTCATATAGCTCTCCAAAATTTAATATCAAGGAATGTGCCCATGTCAAATATCACTTTATTTAACAAAATGTGATATCACTTGATACAGTCATCAAGTGCATTCCTATAAAAGTACAGCTGTTATTAACATTACTAACAACTGCTTCATCCCAGGGAATTTTATTGAAACTGTAACAACGGGCACTTTTGAAATAAGCATCCCTGGCTAATTCTCAGAGGCCCATCTCCCGCAGAGAGTTCATATAATAATTCCATATAATAATTCTAATGGGGTTTTAGGACACAGTAGAATGAGGAGTATAAAATGCCTGAAAAAGAGTCATCTTGTGGTCACTGATAATTAAACAAGAGCTAAAGGAATAGAATAAGGAAAATGTGTAATCTTCTCCAGCTTTGCAATAAAAGCAGATATCAGTGAGACAGCGGCAGGGAGAACAACTCAATCTACAGCAGGATTTCTTTCAAGCCTACATGTCTATTTCAACATGCCCATTAAAAGTCTATGATGGACTTTAATTATGAGAGGCAGAAGATAAGAGTCCAGTTCATTGCCTCCCATTGTGAGGGGTTGTTTGGAGCTGCCAATCATCACCCCCTTCAAAGAGGCCCAAGGTGCGGATACCACTTTAGAGAGGGTGGCTGGACCATGAGGGTGGGGCCCCACCCGGCTCTGCACACGTTGTGCTGACAGACTCCACACTAAAATGCCCTGGGGAGACACATGGTGCACTAGACTGACCTCTGCTAAATCCATCAGTCTCCTGTGATGCCGGGACACAGTACTGTACTCCTTGGCCTTCTCACCTCCCAGTCACCTCTGCACTGTTTGGGGTGATGTGATCTGGTGTCTGGTAAGCTAATAGGTAATGTGAGCCTACACACACACACACACACACACACACACACACACACACTCAGATGCACACAGTAAAAGACAGCATGGTATCAGCCCATCTCAGTGGAAGCAGCACTAGCTCTAGATTTGGAAAGATCCATGTGAATCCTGACTCCCTCCCTCCTTCCTGCTGGGTGGCTTAGGCAAGTCACACAACTGCTCTGTCTGTAAAATGGAGACGAGATACCTGCCACCTCTGTTTAATAAGAGCCCCCTAGTTCGTAATAGGATGCCTACTAATGTCATTTCCCCAATAGAAGAGAAGCCCTGCAGCCAATGTTTGTCTGCCTCCATGGTTTCCTATAAAACAACTCCCTCTGCCCCAGGAGAAAAACTGGTTGGAGAGGCCAGCTGAGAAAGAAACATGTTAAATAATTCAGAAGCACTAACATCAAGTCTGATGTAGGTATAAAAATAGTTACAAAACACCACACTCTTCTTGTTTTCATTACAGCAGCCTTAACTTCTTGGTAGGAACAGGAGGATCTAGGGCCTGGCTTGAGGCTGGGCTGGGCTGGTCTGGGCCTGGGCCTGGGCCCGGGCCTGTGGCAGGGGTTGGGGATCCTCCCAGGCTCCTAATTTGGCTCTTCTAATTACTTATCTATGAGCAAAGGCAAGGCAGGCATTTGTTTGTCACCTATACATGTTAAAACAGCCTTGCAGTAGGCTGACTTATTTTTAAATTGAAAGTATGCTCAGCTGGGCCATTTGAAGCAGAGGGAATTCTCTACATCCTGCCTTCTGAAGGGACCAACTGGTGAGCCCTCCATGGATCCTGGCCCCAATCGCACAGCTTAAGCTCAAAGGAGAGGACTTCAGCAACCCTAAACCCAATCCCCCGAGGAGTACAATGCCACTGGCCTTGGTCACCAAGGGCAGTGTTTTTCCTAAAAGCACAAATTCTGGGAAGAAAACAGGAAGATTTCAACCGGACAGCTATTTACTAAGTGACCACTAAGTACCAGGTACCCTGCCAGGCCCTTTACTTAATAATACCTCCAACAAACATCAGAGCCAACCCCAGATTAGGGCAAGCCCCCACACTTTTCACATGAGGAAACTGAGGCCCAGGGAAGTGAAGAGATTCCCCCCCAAAGTCCACCAAAGAGTAAAGGCTCGAGCTAAGATGGTCCTGACCTGTGTTCTCTACCCTCACAGCATCCGCAAGAGCATAGCATGTGGTTCAAAAGGGTTTTCATGAAATATTCAGCTGCATTTGTAGCTCCTGTCTCATCCAAGCCAGATCTGAATGCTTACTTGGGGCAATTTTTCTTGCAAGGGAGCTGCATCAAACAAATTTCCAATTCATACTTAAGAAACAGAGAAGAGGGCCTGTTCTTGGCTCCAGAACAAGGGGGCAAGTTCACACACACACTAGAGCAGAAAGCATGGGGAGGATTAAAGGTGAGGCCAGAGCCAAACCTACCACTTCCAGGAGCTGGGGAGCTCAGAGGAGTCTCCGTGGCCTATTTCATCAGAGAAGTGAGGGAGTGATCACAAGAGACACAAAGCTCTCCCAAGAGTAGAGGAAGAAGGAGGAATAATCATGACCACAGCATTTCTCATCCTTATGGGAAACATGTTCTCATCCGTCCAGTCTGACTACAAACACCTCTTTCTTTTTGAAGCTTCCTCTGGCTCTGCCAGTGACCGTGTTCTCTGTGCCAGGCCCTGTGCTAGAAGCCTGACTAGTGCCATCCCATTTCATCCTTCAAGCAGCTATTGTTACCTCATGGTAAAGAGGACAGGACTAGACCTGACAGCTTTATCTGCCAAAGATCTCACAAGCCAGCCCAGTGGTTCTCAACCCCTGGGTCAATTTTGTACTCCCCTCCCAGGGAACCAATGTCTGGAAAACACCGTTGGCTATCACAACTGATAGAGGAGGCACCATAATCTAGTGGCCCCGTGATGCTGTTAAATATCCCAAAAAGCGTAAGACAGCCCTCTGCAACAAAGAATGACCTAGTTAATGGTGCCAAAGTTGAAAAAGCCTGAGCCAGAGGTAGGTCGGCTAGGACTTAAACTGAGATTAGTCTAACTGTTAAACTTACAGCATCCTAAAATCCTGTTTCCTATAGTGTAACTATCGTGAGGTCTGAGCAGACTTTCCTGCGCTTCTATCTTAAATCAAGGCTCCTTGTCCAAGGCTCGGCTCCCTCGCTGACTAATCAGTATTACTAATGGTGCTGAGGATCCTGATAAGACTGCCACGAAAGGGAGCCAGTCATTCAGTCACTGACTCTTGAAGAGGACATTGAGTCTAACTTCCTAGCTCCTGCAGAGCCTCTTCCAGTGATGGGGGACTCACTCCCTCCACAAGCAGTCCAATATTTAGTGGAACATTCTCCTGGATGCTGAACTGAAGCCAGCTCTCACCCAGCCCGGGCCCACCTCAGCCTCTGAAGCCCCGGGAGAACGAATGCCAGTAAGCCCCTAATAGATCAGCCCTAAAGCCCTGGCTATATTCTCCTGAGCCCTGCAATGGTAAAGCAGAAGAGCACAGACTTGGTGGCTCCATCATTCAGCTAGTCAGTGATGGAGCATGGCAAGTCCTGCTGGCAGGGTGGCTGTGCTTGGCACACAGTAATAGGCTTACAATATACACAGGGCACTCATGACCTGCCTCAGCTGGCAGGGTCTGCTTGTGCGGACCCGGCGCCCACCCTCTGACATGAGCTCTGTGACACCTGCTGGCCTTCTCCCCAGCATACTCCTCTATGTTATGTCCCTGGGGTCCACTTTTGAGCAAGGGAATTTAATTCCACCATTATTAAGGGGATGGGAAACTAAGATGGGTGACAATTACAGATCAAGAAATGACAACCAGGAGAGTTACCATGGCAATATTGTAACTTAAAAAGTTCCAAGAATGTGCTGTAAATTATAGGAACACACACAGATGCACACACACACACGCGCGCGCGCACACACACACACACACATGCAAGTGTGGGGCCCTTCAAAACATACTCTGATGTTGTGACAGCATCACCCAAACTCAGGTCTAGAATGAATTTCCCCACATTGTTTTCCATCTTCAAGGAGAGGCTATGAAGGGAGTGCCTCCTTCTGGGAACCCCAAATTAATTATGGATACAAGGCTTCATTCAGGCGTGCAGACAGATGTCAGGAGAGGCTAGACATCTTCTGTTCAAAGTTTTGGCTGAAAATTCTGTGACATCTGAAGATGGTGGGGATCTTGCTTTTGCTACCAGGTAGATTGGCGCAGTTCCCCACCCCCTCCATTTCCCACAAATTACCTAAAAACACATCCAGAGAGGAACATCTGCTTTATGTTCGGGTGGGAATTCAACTTCCTGACTCATAGGTGGGGTGACTGTGGGCAAGATGTCTGACCTCTTTGAGCCCCTTCTGCCCCTTTGGAAAACAGGAACAGTAAGACTTCACTTGGCTTGTTGTGAGAACTAAATGAGATGATGTAGGCCAAATGCCTTGCATGATTCAATAAACGCTGACAGAGAGCATCCTACTGCCAGACTCTTCTAGCCACCAGAGTTTCCTCAAGATCTCTGCCCTGCTGGAAATTAACAACAGTCACAGCAGAGTGAATATACAAATGGACAGTGGCCAGACCATGTATGGAAGCAGATCTCTGACCCCTAACTTCTGAAGCACCTGGCCAAAAATAGTCAGGATGTGGTCAATAACCTGGCAACTTTTCTAAGATTTTGCCCCCACTTCCAACTTGAGAAAGCCAGTTGTGCTTTACCAGGCCAGGCACATAGGACGCTGACTTCTCGTTGACCCACCTCCTGCTTCCCCAAGCAACTACCTATAATCAGAGCAAACCCAAAGCCTTTCTTTAGTTCATCATGAGGCTGGCTCACTCCCTGGCTTGCCTTTGAGTCTCTGACAAAGGCAAGCAATGGTGGCTGACTCCCTTGTTATAACAAGCTCTGGATAAATAGTCTCTGCTTGTGCTCATTTGGGTAGCCTTTATTTCTTTCCAGTCAATAAGCATAATAAATAAGTAAATTACATAGCATGTTCTGCCCTTGACCCACCCCCTCCTTTCAGATTATTCTTAACACATCAGCCAGAGTGATCTTGTTAAAAAAAAAATAAAACATTGTATTTAACACTGTGGAAAAAAGAAAATATGTAATAGGGTAAGGGAGGTTTGAATATTGGGGCAGGGAGGAGGGTTCTGAATGCAGTAAGGTGACTCTGAAGCAGAGACTATGAGGTGGACAGCTACCCATGTGGATGTCCAAGGGAAGAGCCTGCCAGGCACAGAGAACAGTCTAGAGGCAGGAGAGGGACAGACATGTTCTTAAAGCCCGGAAGGAAGAGATGACAGGCAGAGGGTGGGACGTGAGATGCCATGGGGAGACATGGCAATGGAGAGAGCTTTGTGGGTTTATGAGGTCTGTGGCCTTTACTGAATTCTGAGCAGAGGAGTGGTATGATCAAAGTTATGTTTTGATAGGAATGACTAGCTGCTTCACGGATAAGCAACCGCAAGACGGCAAGGACAGAGACATAGAGTCAGCATGAGAGGCTACTGCTCTCCTCCAGATGGGAGAAGATGGAGGCTTAGACCAGGACGGTCCAGTAGAGAGGATAAGGAGAGGTCAGCTTCTGTGTATATTTTGGAGGCAGACCCACAAGGATTTCTTGCTGGCTCAGCTATGAAGTATGGAAACAAAAACATGCATCAAACATGACTACAAAGTGTGGGGTCTATGATCCAGAAGGATGTAGCTACCTCTGGTTGAGACACGCTGAAGACTTCAGGTGGAACAGTGTTTTGGTGAAGAAGAGTTTTTTTGTTTGTTTGTTTGTTTATACTGGGAATTGAACTCAGGACCTTGCACTTGCCAGGCAGGCGCTTGTGCCGCTGCTGAGCTATATCCCTGGCCCGAAGAAGAGTTTTTGATACATTTTTGGACATGTTCAGTTTGAGATTACTCAAGCAGAAATATCAAGGAGGCAGTTGGAGTCTGGAGTAGGGGAAACACTGTATTAGTCCCTTTCTTTTCCCTTTTCCTGTCTCCTTTGAAAGTTCACCTATTTCAGAGATTCAGGAAGCCAGACATGGTCTAGGTCAGTGGTGGTGAGCTTACATCATGTGTGCTGCAGTGGGCTGTTTGTATCGTTGAGAGTTCTAAAAGATTCGCCATCATGGCTCTAGGTAGACCCTGATGAGCAACTTGCCATCTCACCCAAGGTGATATAATTCAACACATGCCCCCAGGAGTTGGGGTGCTGGGGTGCTGCCTGCACTAGGCTTTTCCTTTGATCTTTGACCTCTGGTGAGTGACAGTTTCTACATCTCCCCACACAAAATGGAAATGATGACAACTTCCCTGATCAAACTCTTCCCAGACTGGAGGGAATTTAATCTTGAGTCCATCCTTCTGCAGACCCATGGAGCAGCACATATCAAATGCTTTAAAAGCTGCAAAAAAAATTTTTTTTTGACCTGGAAATTTCAAGAAACTGGGTTGAAGGAAACAAATAGAAAAGCACATGAAAATGTGATCTCAGCGTTATTTATAGTAGTGGAAAATTGGAAACAACAGTAGAAAATTAGTTAAGTAAATAATGGTATATCCTTATGATGCAATACTGCATGGCTATTGAATGTCATATTAGACAGAAAATTTAATGGCATAGGAAAATGATCATAACATGTCAAAAGTTACAAAATAATGTCTATATTTTGTTCTAAATGGTGGCGGGAAGGAGTGGGAGTAGAGGAGTATTAGGATAGTACACAGAAACAATACTGGAAAGAAAACCAAAATGTTGACGGGAACTATCTCTACCTGGGTCATTTTCACTTATTCCCTAGATTACCCTAGGGTTTCTACATTTTCTGCTGTTTACATGCATTATTATTACAATCAGAAAAAAAGCCACATTAAACAAAAACATGACAAATAGTATAAAATTTTCGAAGTATTACTTCTCTTAGTAATAAAAATTGGTACCTAATCCACAACACATCATGAGGCTTTATGCCTTTAAGGACATGAAAGAAGCCTGGAAAGCAAAACCCAATACCTGAAGCTGGGATCATTCTACAGCACAACCATAATGCCCACTACATATGGTGCTTACTGTCACACCACAGTGGCCACAACTGAGGACACAACAGTACAGACAGCTGGACACACACAGCTGACAGATTCCATTTGCTCTATGACAGTCTATATCTGGTACACCTGGACTTGGGAGATGAGGGGAGGAAAGCAGAAGTGGGAAGGAAGGTCAAGGTCTTAGAGTTCTGGCAAGCTAAGGGGCATGTTGGATCCGCAATATTAGCTTCTCCTGAAAGCTTGTAAGAAATGTAAATGTTCAGGCTCACCCTCCAATCACTGAATGAGAACTTGCATCTTACAGGTACCCAGAGGGTGCCTAGGTACACTGAGGTGTTTGGTGTTTTATGTTTTTCAGTTTTGGGGGGGTTTGTTTGTTTGTTTATTTGAGACATGGTTTAGCTATGTTCCCCAAGCTGCCTTGAACTCCTGAACTCAAGCAATCCTCCTGCCTCAAGCCCCCTTGAGTAGCTGGGACTACAGGCAAGTGCCACCCCTCCTGTCTTTAAAAGCCCTCCCCATAATACAGCTTGGTTTTCCAGTCTGAGGTGGATTTGAGGTGATCTCAAGAAAAAAAGATCCAACAGAATAGAAGGTTTCTCAATCAAATATTAGTCATCTAAAAAATGTAAAATCACCAAAACCACCTAGATGTGCCAAACCACCAGGTCCCTGGGCAATGTTGAGTCTCTGCCACCAACCCTGGACAGCTACTACCATGTGATAAGCATTTGATGGATGCTGACAGAGATCATGCATTCTCTTTCTTCTACCTGGGGAATCCTGAGGCCTCTTGGGCTGGGTGGAAGGTTGTGCATGAATGGTTAATGGGGCACAGGCCTGAAGTGAACATAAAAGGAGCAAAAGTAGGCCAGAGAACTATTTCTACAGCTTCAGGCAAGGGCCAGGCCATTTCCAGCACTCAGAACACAGCTGCACTGGAGTGAGCGGACAGGCTGAGTGAGAAGGCTGCTTTTCCGATTGAGATGCCCCAGTTTGCCAGAAGGGGAGTAGGGGGAGGGGAAGAAGCCTTGATTACCATATCCATAGTCCCAAGACTTGAGTAAATTAGGTCACTCACCTCGTACATAAATTACTCAATATGGGATTCCTTTATGCTTTTTTGAAAACGGGAAAGAACTAATGTTTAATAAGGCTCTTCTCTCTGCACCATTTCCCAACGTTAGCTGTACCTTAGAATCATGTGGGTAGCTTTCCCCAGTTGATGCCTCAGCTCCCCACAGGGCAGTGGTAAGGCACCATGGAGTGGCGTAAGCTGGTCATTGCCACTTCTATAGTCACCTCCATCTTCAAAAGGACCTGCAAAACCCTGGAGCAGGCTCCTTCAGCCTCCTCACATCCAGCACTGAACTGCACTGACAGCCTCCAGAAGCAAGTTAGAGGACCAGAAGCTGGGGCGGAGGGTGTCACAGGAAATTGGCAATGTCAAGAGTGACCAATTAATTGCACAAAGGACCCTGACCAATCGGCCCAAGCATGTTACTTCACAAATCTCTTTCAGGTTGATATAGTAATTCTGCTTTCTATTTTATAATTTCAAAGAAATGTCAGAATCTCTGAGAACTTGCTTAAATGCACACAGCTCCTGGCTGGCAAAGCACAGAATTCAACCTTAAATAGGTTGGCATTTTCCCATTGCCTTACATGGCCCCAGGTGAAAATCAACAGCAGTTACAGAGAAAGTAGTCAATGACTTAGCTGCACCCCAATAAGGTACCTTAATTTTTTGTTTAGTTATTTTGGTGCTGGGGATCAAACCCAAATTTTTGTACATGCCAGACAAGTGCTCTACTACAAAGCCTCATCCCAGCCAATACATTATTTTTAAGGCTTTGAAAATAATGATGTTGACTCAGCAATAACAAGGACTCAAAAAAGTGTCACACTTTCATGATAATCCTACCAAAAACCCTGCCAAATTCTCATTATTATCCTCATCTTATGGATAAAAAAACTAAAGCAAAGAAATACTGTAGTAAATTAACTTACCCAAGAACCCACAGACTGAAAATCATACAACTGGGAGTTGTTGGTAACACCATGTTCAGTGCCTCTTCAAGACACCAAGGGGAAAAACTTGGGAGGTAATCTTTCAAAAGTGGCAAGAAGGGACTGCACCAGGGCTGCGTAGATTTTTCCTGGAACCCATGGCTCAAAGGTGAGCCTCATGGCCGTCATCGCTTAGCAGCTCAGGGCTACTTTTTAATTAGTCTATTTGTTGTTTTAATCACTCAACATGCAAACAAGGCATGTCTGCTTTTTTTATTCCTTGACAGGGAGCGGCTATAAGACTGGGAAATGTTGAGGGTTTACAGAGCATTACAATGAAGTGCTTCCCAGGGAAACCAACAAACAAAATACTACAGCCCAGGTGGAAAAGAGCTTCCCAGTCTGTACCAGAGCTGCACACAACCAGAGTCAGCAGACATCAGTCCCAGTCCCAAGTCTACCATTCACAAGCCCCTGTGCAGAGATCACACTGCAGAACCACAGGGTGCCTCCTTGCTTCCTCTGGAAAGTGGGCATCCCACCAATCTCCAGAGAGTGTCATAGGTATTAAAGGAGTGCACATTCTAGATGGTGTCGCATGCCAGCCCCTGAAATCATTTGCATTTTTATTTACCTGTATGAGCCAGATGTTCTACTGAAGCAAATACTAAATCCTTACCATCATGAGATGTTGAGCAGATTCTACTGCTTGTCTTGTTTTATAAATGAGGACACAGGCACAGAAGCGTTGTCCAAGGTCCCACAGCGAGGAGGTGATGGCTCAGGGTCTGGACTTAGTCTATGAAGCTGATGTTCTTCCCAACACCCCATGCAGTTTGATGAGAATCATCTAAAACTATTTACAGAAAACAGACTTAAGTAGCCAAATGGAGGAATTAAGATTCAACATTAGGAAGAACATCCAGGCAATGAAGGCAAACACTAGAAGGGATAAGCCCAAAATTCTAAACTTGCTAGAAAAAATAAATTAAGTGCAGTTTGGAGTCTCGACGATACTCTGCAGCAGAAAGAACACAGGGCTTCAGCGGCCACGACCTTGCCAATACTTTTGTTAATTCATTTAAAAAAAAAATAGCTAAAACAAAAAAACCACAAAATTTTAAGGAGAAAGTCAAAACAATCCTTGCAAAACCATCAAAACTGCTATTATTTATAGGTTACTACTCTCAGTACTCTGTCTATTTCTTTTGAGTTGTGCTTCAGCAAATATCTACCTTAGAAAATACATTTAGGCTGGGGATACAGCTCAGTGGGGGAGCACTTGCCTAGCATGCGTGAGGCCCTGGGTTCAATCCCTAGTACTGCAAAAAGAAAAAAAAAAAAAAAAAAAGGAGGAGGAGGAAAAATATATTTGGGATTTAATTGAATGGTGCTTATACATTTTTCCATGTCACAAATCATGTTTTCAAAAGCAACATTTAATCTTTGTGTAATATTCCACTGTCTGGCTGTGCCATACTTTACTATCCAATGCAATTGTTTACCTTTCTTTTTCACTAATAAATAACACTGCAATGAACACTTTCATTCTTAAACCTTCTCTGCCCATCCCTGATTATTTTCTTTGGCTAGATTCCTAGAATTGGAATTCTGGACTAAAGGGAATAAGTGTTTCTAAGACGACTGACAGTTGCTGCCAAATTGTTTTCCTAAAAGGTTGTATTAATTTGCATTTCCACCAGTAGCAAAAGAGAGTATCTGTCTCCCAGCCCTCTCTCCAGGATCCAACATTGTCTTAAACATAATCTCAGCTAATAAGGGAATTGACAAATAATACCATAAATCTGCCAAGGGGCACAGAGTGTTTAAATAATCCACCTCTGCACACACAATGTATAAGTGGCATACCCAGAATTTGAGTTCAAGACATTTGGCTTCAGGAGCTGGGTCCCTAGCCACTAACCCAAAGCACTTTGTCACAGCATGAGTTACCTACTGGTCCCACTTGGCAGTTATTGTTTTGGGAAATTTTACATTAGAGTTCCACAAGGGCAAGTATCCTTGTGATATTCTTTGATTATCCTAAATTTCTAGACCAATGTTGTCCCTGAAAACTCTCTATAATGATAGAAATGTTCTGTAATTGCAATGTTCACTGTGGTAGACACTATAAACATGGGCTCCTAAGCACTTGAAATTTGACTTGTGCAACTGAGGAAATGAATTGTTATTTGTATTTAATTTTAATTAAATTAAATTTAAATTGTGATTAATGGCTACTATATTGCACAGCATAGCTCATACTATCCAGGACATCAAAATAAATATTTCATCAATGAAGAAATCATGTAGTCTCCTAATTCTACTTGCCTCTATCATACTTTCACCAAGGCAAGACATTCCTTGTCTCTGTGTGGCCATTTGTTCTCTCAAATGGAGGGTTAATAATATTTATCAGTCATGTGGGGTGATATGAAGATCAGCTAATTAATGTTTGCAAAGAGCTGCATTAGTGGTTCTCAGAATGACTGCACCTTAATAAAACGTTTAAACAACTAGTTCTCATCCAGAGGCCAAAGAAGGCCTGGGTTTATTTACTAAAATGCTGGTTTCTCTGACTCACCTTGAACTGGATCCTTTCAATGTGAATCTCGTCAAAACAAACTCCTTTCATTTGAAAGGCTCTACCAGTCAAAAAATACTGAAATTTACCTTCATGATGGTTCTGATGTCACAGTTTGAAGAGTAAATTAATAATACAAACAAGATTGTGGAGGGTGGATATTTAACCAACTTGAACAAATTGCTTTTAAGCTCTTAAGTACTTTAATTGCTTGCATGATAATGATGCAAATTTTTAAATGTCTTGATCCACTCCCAAAGTAGGCCCAGAAAAAAAAGAAGAAATACTTTTCTTCTAAAGACAAACACCTTGCTAAGCACTTAATTATACTTCATTCTAGAAAGTTACGAAGTTGCCATTCTAGGAAAAAGAAAGATTTGAGAGTCAAAGAAGATTATGATTGAATTTTAGTCCTAGTAATGTGACCTTGGGCAAATGGTTTTGCCTTACAGAATCTCAGTTTCTTCATCTACAACATGGGACAAGCAGCTGCCTGACTCTCAGTGTGTGTTTGTTTTGCATTTGTCCCATTCTTCCATCTCCTCCACAACTACAGGACAAGAAGACTGATTATATTGTCCAGCTCTTTCTGTGGAAAAGAGGAAGCCAATTCTCAAAATCCAAAAGGGAAGAATGAAGATATACCTTTACAGCAAAATTCTACAAATCCTCTTGATGTCCAGAGGGCATTACTGTTACTTTCTGAAATAATGTCAGAGTAGAAACCTTGTTATTCCAAGCATGGACAACACTCAGGCAGCTTGGTGACACCTGGGAGCTGGTGTGAGGTGCATGTTCTTGGGCTCCCAGACTTACCGAATCAGAATCTGCCTCTTAGCATGATTCTCCAGCAAGGTGTGCACATGCAGAAATGCAAGAAGTGCTAGTTTACAAAATACCGAATCCACTCTCCAACACAATTTTTTAGAGAAGGAAGTAGACTCTACGAACAGGCAGGGTTTACCCAAAGCATAAATATACTAGCTGCTGCCCTTCTGCTTGAGTTCCAAAGGGTTCAAGACCAAACTTGTAGAAATCAACAGTCATTCCAAAGGGGAAAAAAAAAAGACTTAAAACCTAATTTTGGGCGGATGTTAATGATTAATCAACTGCGTCTGATAGCTGTTTCCCCGTGTCCAGAACTGCCCTCTCAGAAGTCAACGCAGTGGCGCACAGGGGAGGGAGCCACGGCTCTGAAGATCCTGCTTCACTTAATGGTCTGTTTTCACTTGTTTTCCAATGAAAAAAAAAGCCCTGATTTGATATCCTAAACATGACAAAGGACAGAAGAAACATTCTCTTGCCTTCCCTAGTGAAAGTAGAGTGGTGTACGAATCAAAGACAGCATCTAAACCTCCTCTAAAGTCACAGTGGAGACCGGCAGGGCGGCTCCCTCTACGGACGCACACCCAACAACTTTGAGGTTACCTTTTCACCTGATCTAAAGGAATTCCTGATGTCTCCTGCTGGGCATGGGAATACCTTGGAAATGGGAGGACCAGAGTTTCCCCACCGGCTCCATGGAATTCTCTGTCAGAGGATCAGTCTAACCCCAGTCTAATCTTATCTGGGTCACAGAAATCCGTCACATAAAGGAATGAGACTGGGTCCTGCAAGAAGAGGATATTCTCATCCACTTTCACTTTCCAAACAGCAAGTAGACACTGGCTGACTTATTTACTATGCTGTGGGACCAGGAAGAAACTCAGTTGGGTTGGTTTTCTAGTGAAATGCCATGGAGCAGATTGGGATAAGCTTGCTAAGGTTCGGGGTCTGGGCTCTGTCCTTTATAAGATCTTCTAGGCTACCCTAAGGCCTCTGAACCAAAGGAAAGGGAGAAAAGGATAGGTGGGTGGGGGTTCACCCTTTTAGGGAATGCTGGGAGACACACTCAGTTCTCAGAGGAACTGTTTGTCATTTATCATGGAGCCAGCTCCACCTACAAGGCTGAGGAACATATTTACATATTTCAATTCTATTGCTGGCTGGAGCACTACAGAAAGTGATGATTCCAAGACAGCCAGGGAAGAAAAATGTTCTTGGAAAAAGGCTATGCCTATCAGTTCAGCAGAACAGCTCAGAGTTATGCAAATCCCCTGCTTGAGGTTTGTTTTTCATGCTAGCTTCTTCTACCACCTCAGTTCCTAAGACTGTAAAGGACTACAAAGTTAACAGCTGGATTCGGGTTAAAAAGATGTAGACAACACAGTTTACCATAATGCTCTTCCCGTGTGACAGCAGCCTTGGTCAGGTAGATGCCTTTGACTCTGCAATCATACTTTCTAGGAATTTGTCTTAATGAAATAGTAACTTTTCATAGAATGTACAAGGGTGGTTACTGCAGTTTTGTTGTAATAACAAACTAAAAGTAAACAATGAATAAAAAAATGGTACTGGTTAAAAAAGTATGCCATATTAAAACATTGGGGTTCTAGCTAGTCATTAAAAATGTTGCCACTGGGGAGAAATTTATAACGTGGATAGAGCTTTGCATGCTTTATCATTAAATAAAACAGAAGCATTCAAAATACTGCGATCTTATTTTTCTTTTTTCCACGTCCTCAGGGAATTTATGGTCTTGTTTGAAGAACATATATAATTACCCAAAACAATTATATATATACAAATGTGATAATTGCTATACAAAACCAGGTAAACTAAATCCCATTTTTAATGACAACCCATGAGTCTATGTTCAACAAAAATAGGATCTCATTTTTCTAGTTCATAAAGAAAAGTCATGATACAATCCAAAATGTTACAAAACTTATTTTACTGTTGCTTTTCTCTATATTGTCTGAATTACTATAGTGACCACATACTACTTAGGTAATTAGAATAAGGACAAAAGAGCAATAGAGTGTTTCACTTGATCTTTTCCTTATGGAGGACTGCAAGTTCAGGGACCCCCGGTTTCCTTGGCTCCCTGGGATCTGGTGCATGTTACTTTCGAAGTGGCTCCCATAGCTGTCTGCCAGTACAAAGCAAAGATGGAGTGATTCAGCTTTCAGCCACAATAAGCCAGGCCGGTAGACCATGTAAGAAGGCAGGTAAAAATTGGCCCCTTAGCTCTAAAATTGACATTGATTTACCCTACTAGGCCCTTGAAATCAAATCTGCAAAGAGGTGATTTAAATTCCATTGTTCTTTTGTTTCACTTTTAAGATTAATGGATGTGTGAGAAAGTACTGGAACTGGAACAAGCAAAGGCTTGACACAGGCAGAAGAGCTGACTGTTAGAACAGGACAGGCCTTTGAGCACTCAGGTGAGGATGTGTGCAACTGTGTTTTTACAGGATCTCATTTTCCTTCAACCTCTTATCACAGTCCAAAAGTGAGAGCTGGCATCTTAAATTGAGAGTCTTGCTTGTGTGGACTAACAATCTTTATCTTTAATTCCTAATCACCTTCTTTCCCATAGTTGTAACTTCTGATCTGGAAATATCAGGTTGTGTAACATGCCAATCTGCACAAGGCTGTAATTCTGTCAGAAAAAGCGACCGATGAAGCACAGATTCTAACAAAACTAGAAATGACTTTTCTAAGAAAAGAGATGATATTTTTGTTCCAAGCATTTGAAGCTTGTTTTAAATAGACTTTGGATGCAATGTTGCTGGTTCTCCTGGGGCTGTTGATTTCCCTGCCCCACCTCACCAAACAAACACACAATGTTGGGCAGGAATGAAAGAAGCAGAAAGGAATAATCATCTGTGAGCGGCCCAAAGTTGTGTGGATATTATCTTAGCTACTTTTCTCTCGTTGCTGAGACAAAATGCCTGACACCCAAAGTTAAAAGAGGAAGGTTTATTTATCTCACAGTTCAAAGAGGTTTCAGTCCATAATCAGCTGGCTCCAAGGCAGAGTGGCACATGGCAGAGGGGCAACTGTTCTTGGTGGTGTAAGACAGCAAAAGCAATGAGAGGGGAGGTACAAGCCTCTTTCTGTCCCTTATATTGTATGCAGGCTACCTGTTCTAGGTCAGGTGTAGCACTCACAGCCTTAATCCCAGCATTGGACCAGGATCAATCACAAACTTTAGACTTAGTCACCTCTGAAAAGCCACCCACATGACTGCATGAGGCTTTGCGGGGACATCTAGACACAAACCATAACAGATATTAATCCTTGCAGTGTTGTAACCTATGTATATTGTCCCATTTTACAGGGAAGAGAACTGAGGTGCCAAAACTAACTTGCCTAAGGCCTTTTAGCCACAATTCTAACTCAATAAATTAAGGGGCTTAAATCACTTTCTACCAACTTACAACCCCCAGAACAACAAAAGATTGAAGACATCATAACAAATAGAATCAGACTACCAGAGGACAGTCCTTAAAAACAAAAACTGTCCACTGCCATAATCCCCACCCCTCTGCTAGAACATCTGCTGGGTGGGGAGCTCACTGCCTCATATTCCAGATCTTTCCACTCACTGTACAACTGCACTCCTGTGATTCCTCTTTAGGCTAAGCACTGGTTCTGACCTCTCGCAGTCCATTAGATGGGTTATCTGCTTACTGCCCTCATTCTATCTCCATCCACAAAGAGAAGCCTTGATAAGAATAAGATATTGGCAGGTGAAGAATCTGACAAATCTCTCTAGAAAACAGAACCTCTCCATCCTTGATACCTTCCCCAACCCCAGAAGATGGTGATTTCACAAGCCACCCTGCATCCTACCCCACTCACTTAACGACGCATGCTGGGTATAGCAGCGTTCCTGAACCTGTCCTCTAAAACCAGAGTCCGAAGTCCTGCCTGAAGGACCTGGAGACTTTCAATTTTCCATCCACAAAGACCTACTAGCAGACAGGGGACCATTGAGAGCAGACACGCGTTCAGCAGGCTGTGGCTGGTTCAATCCCACTAGGTAGAAGGGCTTCCCGTCATCGCCCTCACCAGAGGAAACATTCTTTCTCATCTTCCCTCTAACGCTTAGAAATAGGGAATCCCGTTTTTGCATTCTGTCTAGCCTCCCACAAACCTCCCCTCTCCTCCCCAACGCGCGCGCGCGCGCAGAAAACTTGCTCCCACTGCCACCACCTGTGAAAACACCCCTCCTAACTTTGGCAAAGAGCGCTCGGGGGCAAAGACAAGCCGCAGGGCGCCCCGAGTGCGCCAGGGGTCTACAAGAAGTGGGTCGCGTAGCCTTGGGGAAAAGGCGGGGCGGGGACCTCAGCCCTGGGGCTCTCGGGGCTGGAACGTGGCCGCCTGGACTCGGGTTTCCAGCCCAGACCCCGCCCACTAGGCAGCCCCCTCCCCAGGCGCGGGCAACAGCTCAGGCCGCCGAGGAGCCCAAGGACCCCGACGACCAGCCCACACTGGCGGAGAACGCGATCCGGGCCCCCGGGAGACTGCTAGTGGCTGGCGGGGAGCACAGCCACGTGGGGCCAACGGCAGGGCTGGGAAGCCGGGACTTGAGAGCCCAGCGCGCTGGGAAACAGGTTGCAGCCCAGCCCATCCCCTCCCTCCCGCCGCCCCACCGCGACCCAATTCCCGCCCTGCCCTGGGAGCGAACCCAGCCGCCTTCGGGGCTCCCTTCTCCTCGTTGGACCCCCGCGTCCCACCCAGAGCCCCTCGGGCAGGCTGGGTAAAGGCGCCTTCAGCAAAGTCAAGGCGCGGCCGGCCGGCACCTGGGGAATTTTCCCAGTCAAGCATTGGCTTTGCGATCGCATTGTTAAAGATCATGGCAGCGGCAGGAAATCCGAACGGCCCCACCGGTCTGTGCGAGGGAGGATTTATTTTACAGCGCCAAACACACTCAGACAGACCCGGGATTTCAGGGGGGAGGGGTGCGGTGTTTCAGACTCCGGAATGTGGCAAAAACAAAACACTTCCCAACCATACACACCATCATCTACTGACTTGGTTGGGGGGGGTTCAGGGCTACTGAACCCCAGACTCCAGCGTTCCGCAGAGATCTGTCGGGGCTGGGCTGGCTTATCCTTCTACAGGCAAACAACATGATTTTAAAACACTCTCCTACTATCGTTTCTCTATCAAAGCCCATCAACGTGCTACAGGCTGCTGCGGCGAAAGAAGGGGAAGAGAGATGGGGAAAATAAACGCAATAGAAGCAAACTGCTTTCCGCGGAGGGGAAAGAGAGGGGACGGATGGAAGCCATACCGGCACCCAGCTCCATCCCATCCCCAAGAGAGCCGGGCTGGCCCAGGAAGCCAGGGAGAGGTACATCATGGTGGCCGCCCCGGTAGAGGCCAGCGCTCTACTCCTTACTCCCACCCCTCGCTAAACTGGGCCTGGATGGCTGGACACCTGGGTATCTCCAAGAGGAACCTGGCATTGCGGGCAGGTCTCTAAACACGCGAAGGGCGCCGCCTGTGAAAGAGGGGGATGGGCGCCCAGAAGGAGGGAATCTTTGGGGCTCCCTAGAACGCAGTCATTTTCCTAAAACACTCTTGCCTGGAAGGCCTTCCAACACTCCCGAGGGGAGGAGGTTGGGGCTCTGAGGACTCAAGGAAACCTTAATTCTGACCGCCTCTCCTCTCTGATCAGTCCTGGATCCCCACCCATTCAGTCCCTGCCTCAGTAACCGGTTCTTTGGGGGCCGCAGCATCAGCCCATCACAGCAGAAGTGGGCGCCGGTTATTAAGCGTCCCCAGCTCTCCACTCTCGGAGTAGAAGCGCCCACGTACTTACATTCCCCAAGCAGGAAAACTTTCAGGCTTGTCTTTCAACAACGGAGTGTTGGTATCACAGTTCTGGGTAATCACCGAGGCTGCTTATATAATTGTCCGCGATACCGTTGGGCAGATCTCGCTGGGTGCGGGGTCGCACAGCTCAACACATGGGCACCCTCTGGCCGGGGCGCTCGGGATCGCGAGCTGCCCCACCGGCGCCTTCTACAAAGCAGCAGGGCGACCTCCTGAACTAGTCAAATGCCAAGTGTGTACGCAGATTCCGGCAAAACCTCGGCTGCTTTCCTGCGCCTCTTTTGCTGCGTTGGTGGCTCACGGTTAACTGCATCTCTACAAACCTTCTCGCGGGGGGGGGGCAGGGACTGGGTGGGCGATAGGAGCAGTTTTGATGAGTGCTCTCAGCACCCAGCTGAGCAGTTACGCTCTCATCCACAGGGACCTGGGTACATACATCGCCTTAACGTCTCGCCGGGAAAGAAGAGCCAATTTCCAAAGTTAGGGACCACGCAGTTGAATTTCCAGTACTTTCCAACCTCGCCTAGACGGAGGTAGGGCAGAGAAGGAGCAAGCATTGGCCAGGGAAGCCCACCCTACTAACCCGCCAAGGACTATTTGACCCCCTCCACACGCGTACACACACCCTTCCCTCAAGTAGTTGGCCGTGTATTTCTTGGTTGCGTGCACACACACACACACACACACACTGTGCCACCACCTTCCCCACTGCTGCTCCAATATAAAGACCGCATTTTTAAATCGCGAGGAAAATGACTAAGGTGCTCAGTGATCACATTTCAGCATATGGCCCGAAGCTGGGGGTGCGAGGAATCACACTCACAGCCGGGAGACCCCCAGCGCGTCCGCAGCTTCAGTTCGCTCCGAGGTGAACGTGAACACCGCGGCCAGGAGAAGCGGGCGCCCCGCGGGCTGCAGAGGGCGCGGGACTCGGGTCGCGTCTCCGGGTTCCGGGCTCCAACCGCAGCGCGCCGGGCCGCTGCAGCTGGCGCACGCTCCGCAGGGCAGGCTGCAGCGCTGGAGCCCGGCGCCGCCTCGCGGGCTCCTCCAGCGCCCGCCGGGAGTCTAGGGCGGGCGGATCCGCAGAGGGGCTGCGGGCAACTGGGCCGTGGCGGGGAAGGGGAGCCGGGCGCGGCAGACGAACCTGGGGCGCGCCGCCTCTCTCCCACCCTCCCTCCAGAGTCCCCGGCCCGCGCCCACATCTCTGCACTACCCCAACACTTGCTGCCAGCCTCCAGTCCACGGCGGACTCCGGGGTCTGCGGCGGCGGCTCAGGGCTCCAAACTGGCGCGCCTAGCCGGCAACCCGCGCCCTCGCCCTCGCCTCCCTCCCCTCCCCGGTGCGGGCCAGGGGAGCAGGCACATCTCCCTGAGCCCTCGGCTGCCGCTTGAGCTGCCCGGACCTGCAAGCGCAGAGGGGCGACAGAGCTGGCCAGGAGCCACCGCGGTCCCCAAGGCGCTTTTCCGTGGAGCGGATCACGCCGCCTTACCGTGGCTGCAGGCTGCCTCCGCCGGGGAAGCCGGGAGGAGGGCGGCAGCGAGGCAAGGCGCAGCGCCGGTGGCTCCTCTCCGCGGCGCGGCTCCTCGGCTCCGCGAGCCCGAGCGGGGCGCCCAAGAAGGAGCAGGTCCGGGCTCTGCGCTCAGCTCCAGCGAGACCAACAATAGCTCCCGCGGGGAGTGGAGCCCCAGCGAGCCTCCAGCCGCGCGCACACACACGCCCGGCTCCCGCTCCCGGCCGCTCCCGGCCGGCGTCCCTGCCAGCACTGCTGCCCCACATGAAACAGCTGCAATCCCGAGGCTTCTGGGGGGTTGGGTCGGGTGTGTGTGCGCGCGCGTATGTGTGTGAGTGTGTGTTTAATAGCTTCCCTTCTCTTCTTCCCCTCCCTGCCTGCTTGCCTGCCTGCCTCCGTCCCCCACCCTCGCTCTCTTACACACAGAGAGGGCGAGCGAGAGAGACACACACGCACTCACACACAAACGCACACGCAGGTTACATGAATGGGAGGCTGGAGCCAATCCTACGAGGTCTGGGGAAGCCGCAGCGCACGGGCGCTTGGAGCAGGGCCGCGCCACGGCGCAGGGGGGCGCCACGCAGGGGACGCGCGGCTTGCCCGGGGTCACTCGCCCGCCTCTCCGCTCACCCCGTCTCTCTGTTTTCTCTACAATGTCTGCCCTTTCTCGTTTCTTCCCTTCTTTCCGCTTCCTCTATCTCTCTTCTCTCCTTTTTATGCAGTTTTCTCTCTCGAATTCTCAGAGCTCTCTCAATTCGGCATCTTTCTCGGTCTGTTCTTTACACTCCTTGCTTTCTTTCTCGCCTCCCTTTCTAAAACTTTCTCCTGTCTTGTTCCCACTTTGCTCTACCGCCTCCGCTTTCCTCCCCCACTGGCGTTCTCTGTAATGTCTGTTCTTCTCCCTTTTCCCTTGTCTCTCTGGGTCCTTGGTCTCCCTCCTTCCTACCCCCTGGATGTTACTCCACACCCCCCAACACTTCTCCGGGGATGGTCTGGCTCTCCAGTTGCTCCTGCAGCACAACCAAATGTGAGAGCTGAGAACTTGAGTAACTTTTTCAGGCAAACAAGGTGCCCAAAGAAAGGCCCTTCTTCCTCGGACAACTTCCCCAAAACCATGATAACAGCTATTGAATCGTGATAAACTATCATTGGAAAAGAAAGAAGGAAGGAAGGAAGAACGAACGAACGAACATGTGGTCCAAGAGCTTTCTGTCCCTTGAGTGTCTGGATCGTGATCACAGCACAATGCCAAGAGAAGGGCATCTTTATATGATGGGAGAGGCGGCTTGGCGCACCTGCAAACTGCAAAGGCTTTGGCGTGCATGGAGGAATTCCGTCTCAAGCCTGCTGCAGCTGTAGGACTCAGTGCAAGCCCTTTCCCTCACTCAGCTTCAGTTTTCTCATCTGTAAAGGGATCACACCCACCTGACTCCCTATGCTAAGGATTAAAAGAGAGAACAATGGAGTGAAAGCACGGGGCATAGAAGATGCTCAGTTAATGTTAGTTTCCTTCCCTCCCACCCCCTTTAAAAGCGATCTTCGCTACATTATGTCTTTATAATCTGAAGTATTTAAGGAAGGAGGAAATAGCACAATGCTAATTTCAGACTAGTGTGAGGGAGAGGTAGGTGATTTGGAAAACTCCGCAGTACTCTGTGGTCTGCAGACTGTCTAGCTGGTTACCATATGCTGATTACAGAGTCATCACAGATTATAATCTTGGGCTACTGGATGATCCTTCAGTATCTCCTGAATGAGGCAGTGGAAAGGCAGGGGTGGGGGTGGGTTTCGTCCCACCTTGTCCAATCTATTTCTTAAATCTTCACGATGAGGGAACACCAACCAGTGAGAAAGCCTCTGAGGCTACTACCTAAAATATCAAACCTCTGCATTTATCAATTTCATATCCTTGCTACAGACATCAAATTCTGGTACCAGCTGTAATTGGCAGTCAGGTTCAGTCCTTCACCAAATATTTATTGACCACCTATTCTGTGGCAGGTGTGTGATGATGGGTTCTAGGCATTTAGGAGTGAGTTAGAGGCTCTGCCTTCCGAACTTACAATGCCCTAACATGGCTCATAAATATATAATGAGAAAAAGAGAAGTAATCCCAGGGAAGTGTTATTTGTTCAGTGGACAAATCTTACAGATCATGAGGTCTACAATAAGGGGGAAATAAAGGGATCCTTAAGAGTGAAAAATTGGGGAGTCATTTTCAGGCCATACACCTCCTTAACCTGATGACAAAACAGAACCAGATGCTAAAAGTAGTGGGTGAAAATATGAGGAGAAACAGGGTATTTACACAGTCTCTAAGTATCTCCGTGTCAGACACTGATCATTTCAAAGGGGGAAATGGTAGATTTAGAGCAGAAAAACCTGGCACACTCCACTTTAATCACAAGACTAAAGTCAACATCACTAGTAGACATCATGTGGCCCCTAAAGTGACACACTGAGGGCATAATGTCACTGCTGTGTCATCTCTGCTAGAAATAAGCTGAATCTGATCATAGAGACCCATCAGACAGACCCAAATTGAGAGCTAGTCCACTAAATAAACTGTTTCATGTCACTTAAAAATAGCAGTCACACAACATTACTCCAGAGCTGTTACAGGTTAAAGCATGACAATAAATGCAATATGTGATCCTGGATTGAAACATGAATGAGAAAATTGGCAAAGTTTAAAAGTCTGCAAATTAGGGAATAGTGTGTATCCATGTTAATTTCTGGGCTTTGGTTGCTATGTAGAAGACTATCCTCATTTTTAGGAAATATGCAACTCAAGTGTTATATAAACAAATAAAAAGAAGAAACAAGGCCAATCCTTGCCTTAAAGAGAAAGATGGGTATAGCAGGTGTCTGCCTAAGGAATAAGTAAAGTGTGAGCACCGAGATATGCCCAGCCTAAGCCCTGGGTGTAGAGGAGGACTTCCTGTAGGAGATGACATTCAAATTGAGTCTTGAAAGCAAAGAACTAGAAGATGGAGGAAGATGGTCTGCTGGTACAGGCCACACTAGGCAACAGGGACAAAAGCATGAGGTGTTCGGCCTCAGAACTGTGCACGTTGGGGAGAGTCTGGGTGGAGTTTAGAGTTGTATGCTGAAGGGGCTTGAAGCCAGAAAATGGACACTTGGTTACTGAGGCTGGGGTGGGGTAGAGAGACCGAGCTACTGAAGGGAGTAGAGGAGGGATGTCATCTTGAGTGTACTGCAAAAAGATGAGAAAAAGATGACTTGCAGCAGTGTGGAGAAATGGATAAATGGGGGTAGCTTGGGAAGACCAGAGACAGGAACAAGTTACTTAGGTCAACCAAGGTAGTTGCCACAGAGATGGATAAGGGAGAAGAGATTTGAGAGAGATCGAGGCTGGCTGGCTGGGGTTGGCAAGGAGGAGTCCAAAGTGACACCTATTTCTCAAATTTGAGTACCTTGGTGGAGGGTGGCACTATTCACTGCAATATCAAGAGAATTCAGGAGGAGTGGAAGTTTTAAAGGGAAAAATAAGGACCATTTTTACCATATTATAATCAAACACTATAGTTAACTTGAGATTCTCCTGAATGCCCACTCAGTGTCATAGAAAACAGTTGTAAAACTCAGCCTGAGATCATGCAAGCAGGCAGCTCCATGAATCGCAGGAGATTGGATCTGGCAGTGCT
Organism: Erethizon dorsatum; assembly: GCA_028451465.1. NCBI lineage: Eukaryota > Metazoa > Chordata > Mammalia > Rodentia > Erethizontidae > Erethizon > Erethizon dorsatum. The sequence goes on along the minus strand of CM051827.1, from coordinate 49,685,050 downwards.
ACACTAATTCTACTAACAGAGACACAATTAAAACAGCCTAAAGGTCAAGAAGGAAAAGTAAATTGGGGAACAGCCTTTTTGGAGTTTTGTACAGCCACCCTACAGGATGATTTTGGCTAGTATTTCATACCATGGAAAATGTAAATGTTATTATGTAAAGTTTAGAAAAAATAAGAGTTCAGAATTGCTAATTATATAAAAATCCTTTTAGAAAAAAATCAGAAGAAAAAAATGCCAAATAATAACAATGGTTTCTTCTGGGTGATGGAATTATGAATAACATATATTTTTTTCCTTTTGGGGGGTATTTTCTAACTTTGCCATGATGAACATTCATTACTTTCATAATAAGAATTAAGAACTGTCATGAAAATAACAAAGATATGGCTATGACCAGCCCCTTCCACTTTATCACTTTTCAGTGCAACCTTCCACTCCCCTTGAAGAGTAACTGCCTTCAGAATTTTATCTTCTAGTGAAATACAAAGGCATTTAACAAATCAGGGGATCCTCTGGGCTGCAGGCTGGGAGACAGCATTTTGGAGGCAGAAAGTTATTAGAGCTGTTGAAACTGTATATATTAAAGATGTTTGTGTTTCCCTTATTGATTCTGTAATATGTTACAAGGCAAAGAAAACATAGAGTGGGGTCAAGAAAATGTGAGTCTTTAAAGGGCAAGTTTTAATTAGGAAACATATTTATTTGCAAAAAATACTTCTGTTCAGCCACCAGCAGTTACTACAAAATTGTTTCAGGGAGCAAGTTTTTCAAACAAGGAGACACAGAGGGGCAAGGGGCAACACTTCCTGCCTGCTGTCTGATACTACATCAGACATAAACTGGTTCCATAGGATTCAGACACCCACTGATAAGCACCATCACACTTTCACAATTAGAGGTTGAGAAAAGTATCTACCAAAGGACGTTCTCAGCTTCAGGAAAGGTTGCTGTAAACAGCTCTCTGGTAAGGTTCCCTCTCTATCCATGATGTTTCATTTCAGCAATATGTTTGCCATGTGGATAGGCTCCCCTGCCTAAGCAACAACAGCACACCTATAAGCATAGCCTCTGGCTTTCTCACAGGGCTCCATGTCTGTAGATTCGTTCAGTCCTTCACACAGTGGATGGGGATCCCATGACCTCCAGTTTGCAAGGGAGAAAGGAAACCCAGATAAGGTCAAAGAAAGAGGCTGAGAAGGGGTTAGAAACAAGGAAAATCCAGGAGACATTCTTGGAGAACCTTTTTTGTGTGGCCCTGGAGCTTCCACTGTGTTATCTGTGTCTCCGATGCAATCCTCATGAAAACTGAAGAGGGAGGGTGAACACACTGTGTCTTCGTGCTTCTGACTCAGGAAGTTGAGAATGGCAACGGCTCTCCAGAACTCCCAGGCCACTTGTCTTTCCCAGCACAACCCCACTTTTACAAGCCAAGAGGTGAAGTGTTGATCGTTCTCTGGCAGACTGACTCAGTCTAACATATGAGCTTTCTTTTTGTGAGGTTTGTCTAACCCATAAGTTGTCATTTCTAGGGGAATTCGAAGCTGGTATTGGGGAATAAACAATGACTTTCTGGATTGTCTGCTAGAAAATAAGGGGAACACCTCTGCTTAGATTCACCATAAATATTCTCTTTTAGGGAAATGATTGTATTTTTTCCTCCATCCCTCCCCACTCTTAAATGTTCAGCAGAATATCTGACACTTACAGGTTCTCAGTAAATATTCCCTTACTGAATGAAGAAATGAATGCTAATAACCACAATAGCTAGCAAGTATTAAGCACTCTGCTGGGGACTGAGGCATTATCTCCTTAAACTGTAGCGCTACGCCATGTAGCAGCTATGATTCTTATGCCTGGTGCAAGGGAGAGAAATCTGATAGTGATAGAAGTTAAGCAAGTTATTGAAGGTCCCATAGCTAATAAATGAAAATGCTAGATTCCAGCTTGAATTGCTCCTAGCTACCATATTGTATTAGATGGATAGATAAGTGGATGGAATTAATATTAACAGTGAAGTGAGCTGTCCGCAAACTACAGTACAATTTATGGTTTGCTTAATACTGTTGGAGTAGGCCATCTTATTACTCTTCACGATAGTACCCTGTTCATTTCCTTCATTGCATGTTTCACAAGCTGTGATTATTCGCTTATGCATTTTTAGCATCTTCTCAACTACGATGTAAGTTCCATGAGTGGAGGGACCAGGTGAGTCTTTGCCACTGTTGTGATCTACATTATCTAACACAGTGTCCTGCACAAAGTAGGTGTTCAATAAATACTTGAGAACTGCATGAATGACTGTGGGCTCCTGTTGTTTCTAAGCAGTAGAGCATTCATAAGCATGTATGCGTATGTACGATAGCTGGGTACTTCACGTGAATTCACTCCATTTCCATGCCAACACTATATTTTCTGCCCTTCAGAGCATGTGGTTCTAGCATAAGGGCTGAGATTCAGATGAACATATAATGGTTCTGATGTCAAACTGTGTCCCTCCACTGACATTTGCTCCCAGAGAGCAAGGAAAACACTGATCAGAAAATAGCAGCATCTGTTGTGGTCAAAGGTAACAAGCTGGAAAAATTCCGTGGTGGAGGACTCCCCTCTGATTAGGTCAGCCACTTTCACAGCTCAGAACGCCGTATTGTATGCTGACATTGCTTGCACAATGTTTTCTTCCTTTCTTCTGGTTGCAGTGGTCTCCTGGAAAGGAGTTCTCCTAAAGCTTTTCTCCCACATGCTTCATGCCATATGATACTGTCCAAAAGGGATGCATCTCAGCTGGGGTCTCCCTCTCCCTCCCTTTCTGTCTCTGTCCCATCTCTTTTCATCATCTGCCTAACAGGGCTCCTTGCCACTCAGGTGAACTTGTAGGTGTTGGCTTTCTGCAAAGCTAAAGCAGATCCATTTCTTAGTTGGAGAAGTCTGCAGCCTTTATTAGAACTGCATATTGGTCTAGAGGTTCATGGCTGACATAATCAAGAATGAAACAGAGCAGAAAAAGCTACACAGGCTTCCACTAAATTATCAAAGCCTCTGTAGGGTGATTGTAGTAATATAGACCATGTGCCAGATAAATATTCATACATTTAATCTTTACAACAGCCCTATAGAATTAATTCTATTAGTGTCCCCAAATCAGATTGTAATCCAATATTTCCAGGGCTTATCAGCTGATGGGATAATAGCAGCTACACACCATTTCATTCTGCATATTATTTTTTTCATATACAATGTAGCCTGGAAATACAAATATATATTCTCATTCATTTTTATAGTTACATACTATTTCATTATACAGTATAGATATGATATGCGATATTAATTTGACCACAGGTATCAAAGAAATTATGAAAATATTCATTTTAATAAATCTTAGGCAAATAATGTAAAGCACGTAGTAGCTGCTCAAAAATGTTAAATGAGTAAATTAAATTATATTAGTACTCTCAAGCCTCCTAATTCTTTTTTTTTTTTTTTTTTTTGTGGGTACCGGGGGTTGACCTCAGGACCTCGCGCTCCAGCAGGTGCCCGTGCCACTGAGCCATATCACCGACCCTTTTTTCGTATGTGGGTTCTGGGAGTCGAACTCGGGCCCTCGCGCTTGCCAGGCAGGCACTTATGCTGCTGAGCCATCTCACCGGCCTAAGCCTCCTAATTCTTAAAGCAATTCAGAAGCAGTTAAAGTTTTGAATCATTTGGGAAAAGCTGAACATTTCAACTCTGGGGTAGGGTAGCTGACAAACCATTTGTAGGGAGAAGGGCAGTTAGATCCCTATTTTGTAGAGTCTCTCTTTAAAAGTTTTCACGCTGAATGTAAAAAAACAAGAATATAAAAATTCTAGAAGTCATAGGTGACAGTTTACATGATTTTAGGGTAAAGAAAAAAGATCTTTTTAAGTGTGACATAGAAAGAAATCATAAGGAAAAATATCAGTGGATTTAACTACATAAATTTTTTAGATGTTTGTCTATTCAAAACTCTGAAATTCAAAAGAACAACGAAATGTTGGTGAACTAATTGAATGTAGATGAAAAAGTTGCTATTATCCTTAATACATAATGAGGTTCTATAAATGTATAGTGAAAAGATATCTCAACAAGAAAGTGGGCAAAGGACATATGAAGAAAATTCACAGAAAAATGTAAAGCTAGACATATAATATATACAGTGAGACCTCAGTTCACAAACTTAATTTGTTCTACGATTCTGAGGAAGATGGCCCATTGGTGTTTGAGTGGGAAAGGTGGCTGCGGTCCTGTTAGTCTCCCAATGCAGAGTTTGCAAACGCAAGCAAAATTGTGCCCAAAGCTTCTGATTGCCAACTGAATCGTTTGTGAACAGAAGTGTTTGTGAACCAAGGCATTACGGTATTTAACTCACTAGTAACTCCAAGTACAAGATACTGTAATACTGAGTTTTAGGTTTTTTTTTTTTTTTGGTTATTAAATTAGAAAACATAAGAGAAAAATAATGTCCAGGAGATAGTTACTCTCCCTGTACCAGTGATGGAGAACCTTTTAGAGACTGAGTGCCAAACTGCAACCCAAAAGCCACTTATTTATCACAAAATGCCAACACTGCAACTAAACCTGAATACTGAGGTTTTGGTTTGGAAAAAAACCCTCACACATTACCATCTTTAGTCTTAGAAAAACACAGTAATGTGTGTGCCACAGGTTCGCCACCGCTGCCTTATACCTATTCCTATATGGGAATTTATTGGTACAACCTTTCTGAAAGACAACTTAGTGCTATTTTCCAAAATGCTTCCATTGTGTGAATCTTTTAACCTAGAATCAATATCCATATAACTACATTTAATGGAGTTAGTCAAAGAAAATAATCATGGGACTCAAAGAACAGCATAATGGGATTTCATCAGTGTTAGTGGCAAGCGAGGCAAATTGGAAACCATCAAAATATCAACCAATTAGCATATGATCAAATGTATTATGGTAATGATGATATGATGGATTATTATACAGCCATTTTAGATCATAGTGTAGAATATTTAATGAACTTGGGAAGGATTCATAATAAATATTTTCATGATCTTTCTTTAACATATTGTAGAAAATTTCAAACAAATAAGGGATCAGGTACACTAACTCTACCCATGACCCAGCTTCAACAATTAATAATTCTTGGCCAACTTTTTTAATCCACTCCTAACTCCTCCACCATTGTTCTGAAGGAAATCCCAGGCACCATTTCATTTTGTCCATAAATATTTCAGTAGATACCATTACCATATATGTAGTATTAAAAATCATATAACCACAATATGCTTTTATAGTAAAAAAAACCCCAGTAATTTCCTAATACATCAAGTGTCCAGTCATTGCTGAAATTATTCTGTTTTATACATCTTTTTTTTCCCAGTTCTTTTTTTTAAATAAACTCCATACACTGCCACTGGTTGATAGATCTTTTAAGTTGATTTTGATGCACAGGTTTTCCACCGTCTATTTTTCTTCTCCCTGTTTGCATGTTACGGGTACTTGTTTGTCCTAGAAAGCTTCCCTCAAGTGTGGCTTCACACATTCTTCTGTGTCTTATATTTCTTATGAGCTTGCAGTTCATTCTAGAGGCTTGGTCCAGTTTGGAGTTAATTTTTTGGCGGGACTGTTTTATAGAGGGTACTGTATGTTTCCGTCTATCTTGGTGATGTTAGCGGCCTTTGATGCTCATTAACTAGATTCGTTATTTCGCTGGAGGTCATGAACTGATGATATTCTATCATCCCTTCTTCACTTTTCAGTAGAATACTTCTGTAAAGAGAGACTTCCTCTCATGAACTATTTGGTTACTTAAGAAGTTCCAATAAATGTTTAGTATTTTCCTTTTATTTACCAGGTTTCCAAAGAATGAGCAAGTTCCTTTAAGGGAAGCAGTATGTGTACCTGTTTTTTTTTTTTTTTAATCATTACTGAGCTCATGTATTTAAATTATTTGATATATTTTCATTTATTTCAATTTTATTCATATTTATATTCATCTTTAGTCAGTGGGAACATTTTCATATTGACTTCCAAGTCTTTGACAGCCTCCTTTCTCTTTCTGGAATAAGAGAAGTTCCAGTCTCATCTTGTGTCTCTCATAAGACAGACCTGGAATTGTCTGGGACACCTATTGTGATTTGGGGGCTATTTTTTTTTTTTTTTTAGTGAGAAATAGTTTTTAGAAATCACAATCTTGTTGCCAAGTTTTGCTCATTGCTATAATCCAGTCTTCTTCAATTGGAATGTGTGGTGGATCGACAACTGGTGGTCAACTTGTCACACCCAGCTGAACTGAATCAGCATGGTGCTGGGTGTGGAGGGCCCACCTGAGGACTGTTGCCAACAACATAAAAAGGAGAACTGGTGAGGAAGAGTTCCTGCTGTCGGTTCTCCTTGAGGAGCTTGTCACGCTGGCTTTCCTGATAGGAACTTGGCTGTTCTCATCGTCGGAGGAGCTCGGGACCTCACTGTTGCTGAGGATGGCTGTGGTGACTTTCGGGGGAGCTCCGGTTCTTACTCTGAGTGTCGCTTCCTGGCTCTGGGGTAGATCCCTCAGTCTGCTGGCACAGATCCTTCATCCTGCTGGTGCAGACTTTCTAGCTTCCACCACTGACCTTTGGGCCTTCCCGGTGCAGATCCGTGAAATATACTTGCATGAGACATTGTTGTGGGCCCTAGGCCTTCAGCTGGACTCATGAGGGCATGGCCATGGGCTCTAGGTCTTCAGCTGGACTCATACAGGACACTGCTGTAGGATCCAGGCCCTCAGCTGGGTTCTTTGGGTCTTTAGTGTGTGGACAGATTTCCTGCACTTTTTGTATATGACTCTTTGGGTGAGTATTACAAAATAACTCTATAAATTATGTGTCTTGTATTGTTTCCCTTGCAAACCCTGACTACAACAGAATGCTAGGAAATATATTGTTTTAAAAAAAGAAAATCCATTATTAATTTATACCAAAACTCACCATTCAGTTTCTACTTCATATTATCAGCCTTCTATCTGTATCTCTCTTACTTCATTAGAAATAATAAATGTTATGGAAAAATATTCAATGATTTTGGAAAACAGCCATAATGTCTGTATTAGTAGTAATTGTGGACATAGAGGAAAGATAGGTGAGGTGAGACTAGCAGCAATAATTTCTTGATTATGAAATTAAAGATAATTTTTAGTTTCCTAGATTTTTTGTTGTTTGTTTTTGCTTTTGCTTTTTAGTATTTACGAAATACCTGCGATGAGTACATTTTATTTTTGGTGTAAAAAAATTAACAAGCAAAAATAAACCAGATGGTAGAAATTACAATATAGTAAACTGTCTACCAATCTTATACATGGGTAGAATAATGATAATTTATCACATCTGTAGAGTGCAACTTACAAAACACTATCTTTCATGATCATTGAAAAAGCATTGTGAGGTAGAAAGGTCAGCAATACTGTTTTACAAATAAGAAAATTGAGGTTCCAAAGGATCACAGATGATGGAAACAAGGCTGGAAGTCTGAGCGCCTGACTCCTTTATTAGTGTTGCTACTGCCGAATATCTCTCTCTAGATGGTTGTTACTGTGTTATGGTTTTGTAGTAAGACAAGAGCTGCAGTGTCACATATGGTGGTTAAAATGCTACCTTCAGAATTCTCTTTCTTCAGCGCGGGACTTATAGGCCTACATAACTGCCAATACTTCTTTTTCAAATTAATTTTTATTATTATCAAAGCAATTCATGATTATAATTTTAAAAAATTTCACAAAGATTTTTAAATGCAAAACAGCAGCCCTATGCCCCACAATTCATCATCTAACTCCACCTAATATTCCTTCTCTCCAAAGGTAACCACTTCTAACTATTTGAGCTATTTCTTCTCATTTTTATTTCCATGTTTCTAAATAATCTCCTTCCACTACAACTTTTTGATTTTTCACTTTTAGAAATTATCAATATATTTCCTACAGTTGAAGATGATAAATTAACTCTTTCCTCTTTACATAGCCATTTCCCTCTTATTTTCCCGATGTATTGACATCATTATTTTGCTTAAATGGTAGTATTTCCATCATTGTGACTGTGTAAAAAACTATTCTCAGCTGAGTTATGCAGTACTTTATTGTATTAAATTTTGTTTTCTCTTCAGTTAATAATTGACTCTTCTTTCATAGTTCTTGGCATTTTAGGTACAAATCACTCTTTCATTCCCAAACCCTCTATCTACCACTCTATTCCATCAAGTAATTTGTCTATTTCCTTTCTTTTCTTTCCTTGTTTTCTTTTTCCTTTCCTTTTTCATAGGAATTTCATTTCCTCTTGTCTAGAATGTTCCAGTATGCACTAGTTATATTTTAGGTTCACTGTAGAACTCTTGTTCTGAAATCTGCCTCCACCATATCCTGGGAATTTGACTGGATGTCTCTTTTTTTGTTTCTGTCTTTTGTTGCTAAAATTCCATGTGTTTCTCTTTGTTTACTGTTCATATGGAAGGTAAAGATTTTGAGAACTGATTTAGCTGGTTCTAGAACACTAGACTGAAAATAAATTTTCTGTCATCCTAATGACTTTGATATTCACATTTTCCTCTTGCTACCAGTGTTGATCTTAAGAAGTCCAATGCCACTTCCATTCATTATCCTGTCTCAGTGACTTTTAGTTTTCTCTTTTTCTTTGGGTGTTTTTCGGATCTCTTTTTCTCAGAGCTGAAAAATTATGTGGTGACTGGTATAGGTCTACTTTTATACAGTATACTGCCATCACTGGTTCCTTTTAAAAACTCTAAGAGATTTTTAAAAAATTATTTCATTGATGATTTCCTTGTTTTCTATTTTGAAAATTCCTCTTATTCAAATATGAGACTTCTTAAGACTGCTCTATTTTTTTTTTTTTTTTTTTTTGTGGGTACCTGGGTGGAACTCAGGACCTCACGTGCCAGCAGGCGCCTGTGCAGCTGAGCAATATCACTGGCCCTTTTTATCCTTTATGTGGGTTCCAGGAGTCGAACTCAGGACCTTGCGCTTGCCAGGCAGGCACTTATGCCGCTGAGCTATCTCACCGGCCCCAAGACTGCTCATTTTTAAATGTTCTTTTTCTGATTTTTTATATTTTTGTCTTTTTGTTCTACTTTTGGGAGATTTTTCTCAGCTTTGCTCCACCCTTCATTTGCCATTTCTATTTCTCCTATTATATTTTTAAATTTTAGGAGCCTCTTTTAGTTGTTTGAATATTTCTCCTTATATAACTTCCTTGTTTCATGTACATAATATCTGTAAGGATACTAATGATATATTTTATAAAATGCTTATCGTGTTTCTCTCATTATCTCAATACTCCTTGAGGTTTTTGCATTATTTTGTTTTTGTGTTTATTTTTCCATTTTAAGGACTTGCTCAGATACTAGTGGTCTATGGCTATCCATGTATACTCAACTACAAATGGATTGGAAATTTCATGATGTATGAGCTAGAGTTGTTGACTGTGGGCTTCCCTATAGGGTTTAGTGATGATCCCCTAATAGTTTTTGTAAGTCTGTTCTTAGTGCACCTTTAGTTTTACCAGAAAGTAATATTCTAGCCTCTTCCTGGGGAGGACAAGAGTTCCCATGCTAAGGTTCTCTATACGACTTGTGGGGGGAGGGATGAGGAGGTAATCTCATCCTTCTGTACAGATTTTATTTACTTTTCCTGTCTGTTTCTCAGCACATTATATCCACCATTAGTTTTGTTTCCCACAGAGAGTTTCTGGACTTGTGTGAATTTAGTCATGGTGGACAGTTGTTTCCTTGTATGTTGAGGCAGCAGGAATGCAAGAGAGCAGGATGGAGGAGGGAATCTTAAACATTCAATGAATCTTTCCATTTTCAATCCTACCCAAACCCTGGTGCCTCAAGCTTCCTGTTTCTGAACTTTTCTGGGACTCTGCAATCACTGTCAGCCCCCTCTGGACTTTCCCTGCTGATGTCTCCTGTTTCACTCTTTTCAGGTCTAAGTCAATTGTTTCTTGGCCATTTGCTTTACTGTTTTAAAGTGCTATTGTCTCCTCTTCAGCTCTTTTTCCTTTTGTAGTTTTGTTCCTTGTTATCATTTTTCTCTCATCTTAGTAGATGGTAGAGAAGAACCAGGAGTCTGATTGTGTTTAACCACCATGTGCAAGGAGGTCCACACTCCTTTTCAAGGCCAGCACTTTAAAAGCTCCTCAGCTACTGCCAGGCTCTTCAGAGTCTTCCCTGAGAAACACTGTGGTTCCACTCTTTATTATTTTCAGGGCTGCAGGTGAGTTTGGGAGCCTCAGTGTCATCTTTAAAGTATGGGCAGTGATATCTGCCTTATTGCTTGTTGTGAGGATAACTGAAGTAATGTCTGATATGCATTTTCAGTTTCTTTGGAGAATATCAATATATACTAGTCATACCTATTTGTAATATTATGATTTCTAGCTGTGTTGGTGGGAAAGAAACTTATTGGGTTATTGAAGGAGGTAACAAGGGCAAGAAGGCAGGGGAAAATCCTTTTTTGCAAATATTTGATGAAAGCTCTTGGATTATAAAAGTAATGATGATGATAATGATAATAGCTCATATTTTCTAGGAGCTTATATGTCAATTAGTGTGCCTCCATGTTATCTCAATCAAGCACTACAATACCTCTACAAATACACTCCATTCTTGTATTCATTTTAGAGATGTGAAAGTTGAAGTATAGAGATGTTAACTCCCTTAGTCAATGTCACACAAAGATGTGGCAGTCACAAATTAGAGTGCCAAGTTTGTCTCAGAGCTATTACTCCTACTACCAGGGCCAGAGCTTCTCAAATTTAAATGTTGTCACAAATCACCAGAGAAGTTGTTACAGAGCACCTCCTAGCTTGGCAGTCCTGGTTTTCCAACCTGAATTTCCAACATGTTCCTAGGTGATGCTGATGCTGCTGATCCAGGGATCACACTTCGAGTAATGAGGCCCCAGACTGTGGTCTCCTAAGGGGGGTTGTATTATTCAGCTTTCCTGTCACTGAGACACAATGCCAGACACCCACAATTTCAAGGAAGAAAGGTTTAATCAAGCTCACCATTTTAGGAGATTCAATATGGGTTGGTAGGCTCCAAGGCAGAATGGTGTGATGCAGCAAAGCTGCTTAGCTTATGGCAGCTGGGAAGCAGAGCTGGGGGACAGAGCTAAAGAGGAACAAGCAAGGGACCATATATAGTACCCAAGGTCCTGGCTGAGTGACCCACAGATACACCTAGGAGTGTGTTTTATTAATCTAGTAGATTACTTGTTTCTTAATCCAATAAAATTGACGAATCAAGATTAATGACCACAATTCACGCCTTCACAACTTCATACCCAAATACATCTCCTTAAACCATATTTAATCTCCAAGTAAAGATAATAGCAAGTTCATAGTTTCTGAATGAATTCAGAAACACAATAATCCCTTCCCCAAGGTCTTAACAGTTCAAGCATTTTTTTTTGTGTGTGTGTGTGGGTACCGGGGGTCAACCTCAGGACCTCGCATGCCAGCAGGCGCCCGTGCCACTGAGCGATATCACCGGCCCTTTTTTTTTGTATGTGGGTTCCGGGAGTCGAACTTGGGCCCTCATGCTTGCTAGGCAGGTGCGTACACCACTGAACCATCTCACTGGCCCAGGCATTTTTTTGAAAGTTCAAATCCAAGTCTCCTCTGAGATTCAAAGTGAATTCTTAGGTGTGAACCTCTGTAAAAATAAAGATCGTTACATAATCTGAAGGTACAATGGCTCAAGCTAAATGTTCCTATTCCAAAAAGGGGGAGTAGGGGAATAGAAAAGAATTGGACCAAAGCAAAACTAAAATGAAGAAGTGTAAACATTAAGTCCTGTAGCTCCATATCTGGCATCTGGGGCACATGGTGCTGAGATGTGAGTTCTCCAGGGCCTTGGCAGTCCCATCTCTATGGCCTTCCCAGTTGCAACCCATATAGCTTCTCTCTTGGGCTGGCTCCACTCTTGGGCTGCAGCTTTCTTTAGTAGACACTCCTGGCATTTCCAGCCTCCTGGGATCTCCACTGCACCACTGGTTTCATTTCTACAGTATCATGCACTGCCCTCTCGGGGGCTCTTAGCCTGGCCTCCTGGGTCTTCCATTGAAATCTGCATAGAAATCTTTCTGACAGCTCTTGCATTCTGAATGCTGGTAAAACCAGCATCATGTGCATTATACTGAGGTTGGCTTCCAACTCTGGCAATAGCTGGGGCCCTTTGAACTATGGCTGCAGCAGCCTCTGAGTGCCTGGATGGCTGAGCACAGTGAAATGAATCCTGGTGACCAATTTCCTAGGAGTCCTTTCTTGAGCAGGAGTCCTTTCTTGAGCAGGAGTCCCAGGTTTTCTTTTCTCAAATGAAGTGTTTACACTTTTGCACCCTTGAGTATGCCATGGGTAGGCTCTTGATGAATTATGAGATACCTTCAAAATGTCTTTCTTCTTATCTTGGTACTTAAGTACTTAATTTCTTTTTAATGGCACTTATTTCTTTGGCACCCACACCTTTTTTGACCCCAACTTTACTCATGGTTCCTTCCACAGCAAAATTTATGGTTTTCAAATTTTTCTGCCCTGATCTTTACCTCCAATTTTCACTATAAATCTGGCTAAAATCAGCCAGAAGTACCCATGTCATAGCCTGAATGTTGGGTTGTCTTGAGATTTTCTCTGCAAGATTAGTCTGCCACCCTTAATCTTGGTCTCCCACAAAATCTCAGGACATGGTTCAAATATATACAAATTTTCTGCCAGAATGTACCACACATGGCTCTACTCCAACTCCCAATAAAGTCTTTGTTCCTGAGCCTGGCCATTACTGTCCATATTCCTGTCAGCATTCTGATCTTTTGATCTCTGACTAGAATCACCTATCAAGATCTGTTTACATCATTCTAGGACTTTTGTAGCCAGCATCTTTAAACTTTATGAAACTCCCACAAACAAGTTTCAAAGGCTTCTAAACCACATGGTCAGGTAGAGTCACAGAAACAACCTAACTTCTGGTACCAATTTTCTGTAGTAATCAGCTTTCCTGTTATTGGACACTGTCTTAGCTACTTTTCTCATTGCTGAGACAAAATACCTGACACCCAGTATTAAAGGAGGAAAGATTTATTTAGCTCACAGTTTGTAGAGGTTTCAGTCCATAGTTGGCTGCCTCCAAGGTAGGGTGGCACATGGCAGAGGGGCAACCATTCATGCAGTGGAAGACAGAAAAAGCAACAAGAGAGAGTGAGACAAGCCTCTTTCTGTCCCTTATACTATATCCAGTCTCCTGGGATTAGGGTAGAGCCAATCCAATCAGTGGACTGATCCAGCAATCACCCACCATTAATCCCAGCATTTTATTTTCATTTTTTATTATTTTTTTTGGTACTGGGAATTGAACTCAGGACCTGGTGCTTGCCAGGCAGTTGCTTGTGCCACTGATCTATATCCCCATCCCATCCCAGCATTGCACTACAAATCAATCACACACTCTAGATTCAGCCACTTCAGAAAAACAAAAACAAAAAAAACAAAAAACTAAAAACCAAAAAACAAAAAAACACATAAGGCTTTGTGTGTGTGGGGACATCTAGACAGAAACCATAACAGACACAATACCTAACACTCACAACTTATAGGAGGAAAAGTTTAATTTAGTTCATGGTTTGGGGGGAATCAGTCCATAGTCAGCTGGTTCCAAGGTAGGAACATCATGAAGGAAGTATGTGGCAAAGCAAATCTACTTAGTTCATGGCAGCTGAGGAGCAGAACAGAGGAATAGCACCACAGATGAACCAGTTAGAGACCATATATAGTACCCAAAATCACACAATCATGAACCACTCACACACCCAAGAGCATGCTTTATTAAGCTACTAGGTATTTCTTAATCCAATGAAATTAAGAAATCAGGATTAAAGGTCACAGGATCTCTCTGGTTTCCCTAGGGTGCAGATGAGATCAGAAGAACAGTGATTTACTCATCTAGCTGTCTTGTTCCATGTGCAGAACCAGAATTGCAGACACTCTGTTCCTTACCACACAAAGTCCCAGGAGCTCCTAGACTATCTCATACTCAATCACAGGCCTCTTTATAACTTTGGAGCAAATTCTCACTACTTGATGCCAACTTTGAAGTTAGTGGAGGGGAGCAGTTCACATTATCACTACTTTAAGGGCCTTCTCAAAACATTTTACTCTGGGAGTTCAAACTGTCAGTGTTCTGGAGCATGCAAACATGCAAGACCTATAGGTGGGGAAAGACACCAAGCGCCTTCCTCTGGCCCTGTGCAGAGCTGTGTTGTGTTCCTTGCAGAAACGGAAAGAAGCCATCTCCCAATCAGAGTCACCTGCATCCCAGGCAGGGCTCTACTTGTGCCCTAGGTTTTAGAGGGTCCCTTGTGCAAGGAGACTTTGCTGCTGCCTGTAGCCTCATTGACCTGGGAAAGTATAACTTTGGTCCTCCTGCATCCCTTTCTCCCTCACTGGCCTCTGGACCAGTTCTGCTAGAATTCACCACCCTGAAAGCAAGTCCACTGAAGCCAGATTCCAATCTGGTGGGGGAGAGGGCATGGTGGTCCATTAACTCGCCAGATACATGCAGCCATATGTGAATCTCAGTTTTAACTATAGCCATGTTCTGGGTATGACACAAAGTATAGTAAAGGAGATTTTGAAGAGTTACTTCAAATATTCCAAATTACCATGGGGCAAGGGAAAGCATCAGTATAAGGTTGAGACTGAGGCTAAAGACCCACTTCTGTTCTTAAGTGTAACCTTGAACAATTTAGCAAATCACTCTGATGTAATAAGGAGGAAGGGTAAAACTCCAGATGATGTTTAAGGTATATCTTTCAGTGGTCTGACATTCTGTTATCTAATAGAGATTTAGATAAATCTATAAAAAACTATTCCTACTTATCAACCACACATTCTACTAATAGAATTAGGAAAGGGCTCAGTAGAGAGAGTTCAAAGGTAAAGTCAGTTGACTTACATTTTTCCTCTTGCTAGCTCTGTGATTTTAGTTAAGTCATCTTCCCCTCAAATCCTCAGTTTTCTCATTGTAAAGTAAAAAATTTGTACCACTAAAAGAGAAACAAAAATATGCAGAGTTTTCAAATTGCAGACTCTTGGACTGCCTTCAGCCTACTGGGTTGGTTTGCTTAATTCATCAAGCATTTAAAACTTGCAGCCATTTGCTAGCATGTAAAAATTAGGACTTCAAATAAAAAATATGGTTTCCTGGCTTTTATTGAAAGATCAGGAAAGCTGGGCTACTCATTATGGCTGACCCACCACTAGCCTGAAATGCATTGGAGCTGCCTCTTTACCTTTAACTGACACATAATAATTATACATATTTGTGATATTTCAATACTTGCATACAGTGTATATTGATCAGATCAGGGTATTGCTGTGTACATCACTTCTAACATTTATCATTTTTTATACATCCTAAGGAAAGAAAGTCAGTATGTTGAAGAGACATCCATACTCCTATGTTTATTGTTGCATTACTCATGAAGCAATGCAGCTGCACTTTCCAAGGAGCATGTGCCCCCTACATTGTCACAGCTCCTCCTGGGTCTATGTCACTGATTTATGTTCCTCAAGTCCTGTAAGTATTGTGGTCCTGGGTAGTAGTCATGCTGATGACTTACTCTTTCTAAGACCCAATGTCTGAATTAGAGAGTGGGAATCATAAATGCTCACATTAATTCATGAGCTGTTTTAATGAACCTAAGCAAGGCTCAGCAGACTTTTGTAAAAGAAGTGAAATAAAATATTTTAGGTTTTGCGGGTCATATAAGATCTCTGTTACATATTCTAATATTTATTGTCCTTGTTTTTAAAAGCAATCTTTTAGAAATATGGACATTCTTGGCTCTTAGACTATCCAAAAACAGGCCCCAGATGATTTGGCCATGGACTATAGTTTGCTGATCCCCTGAAATAGAATACACGAAGCACTTATAATAATGCCTGGCATGCGGTATCGATAAATGTTCATTCTCGTTATTGCAATTTCAGGCCTCTCGCTCTCTCACTCTGGGACGTGGGTGGACTCCATAATGCCTATCAGAACTCCTCACTGCCACTTCGTTTCTCCTCTGACAACACGGAGGGGGACAGCATTTTGTTTGTTGAGACATGTCTTTCTAAATAGAAAGCCCTGCATGGTATATAAAGAACTCCAAAGCAACACAGAAAATACAGTGCAACTGTGTCATCACCATGAAATCAAAGACATTGTTTAAGCCATTTGCTAAACCACATCCCATTCTAGTTATTCTCTCTGAAACGTCACAGAACAATCACAGCTGGATGGAGTTGGAGGTTCTCTGAAATCTGATTATAAGTTCTCTGTTCTCATAGCTTTCCTCCTTTGTTTTGGTCCTTTGATTCCCCTCTGCCCCACCCCCTAAGTACCTTGTGCTGTATTATTTATTATTTAACTTGAATGCGAGGGATGCAGCTTGAGATGGAAAGCACTTGACAAAATAAAATTGCATTGTGCTGTATGAGTCTCATGCATGCGGCTTGGCATAATTAAAATAAGAGAAATGATATTGTTTTCTCAGTCAAAGAACGTGATAGCTGAATCTAAAGAAGTGTCAGTTATTTCCTATGGTGTCCAAGGAACCCAAAGAGAACATGCGTTTAAATAAAAGAGCCAAGAAGCATATCAAGTGATTGTTTAAAAGATAATGCATATTTTTTTCTCTTGTTATCCCTTAAGAAATAAAACAAAATCTATAGGGGACATAAGCCAAGTTCCTGGAATGCTTTGACCTAAATTTTCTTTTTCTGGGCACACAGTAGGTTCATCATATGTAGAGGGAATTCATCGCTCTTGCATTCATTTAGCAAACACTGCTTGAACGTCTGCTGTATGCCAAACCCTATGCCATGTGCTAGAAACGAAGGGATGGGTGAATTAAGGGCCTTGAGATCTAATAATTCATGATCTAGTACAGAAGACAGATATGCGAAACACATATATCTAATACAAAGCATTAATCAGTGCTACGACAGCAAGAATCAGTATTTAGTGTCTGCTTTGTATCATTTTAAATAATTTTTATATGATGAATCCATTTAATACTCTCAATAATCCTAAGAGTTGTATATTTTTATAAACCTCCATTTTATGGATGGGGAAACTGAGACCAAAACATATTTAATTTTTTATGACCACACAGCTAGTAAATGGAAGAACTCTGATTGAAACCCAAAGAGCATTTCTTCAGGGCCAGGCCCTTAGAGAAGTATTAAACAGTTTTTGATCAGAAAGGCTTGAATCACATTCTGGGAACACAGTACAGAAAACACATGTGAGATAACATTTGTGTCTTAAAGACTATCTTCGCAGGGAAGCTGGGCAGGACATCTGACATGGAGAAGGAGCATGGGAATAGACGGTCATCCTATAACAGACTCAAAAAAGAATGTTTGCAAGCCTGACTATTATACTTGCCTCATCTTTTTACTAGTATTCAGCATTATTAGTAGTTGCTTATTCAATATTAGTCTTCCCTGTGGTTCTAGAAATTCAGGAGGGCAGCTGCCTATCTTGTTGACTACTGTATGCCTAGTGCCCAGTGTATGCTTAAGAAATACATTTTGAAACAAAAGAATAAATTTACTTAAGATAGAACAGAGGATGATGATTAAACTAATATTGTCCACCATGGACAAAGGTTAATACTCAGCTTCATTTTACAGCCATATTAGCATTTTAAATTTCTCATTTCACACTGCTTTTTTTAGATGTGCTCATGGTATTCTTCAAAAGGCTTTTAAAGTACAGTATTGTCAAAACTCCCATTACTATATGTTTCCTTAACAGTCTCTACATATATCTGGAGCAATTATTCTGTGCAGAGAATTCTAAGCACAATGTTGTACTTTACCCATGATAGCCATTAATTAGATGAAAGGAAAAGATGTTACTGCTACATGCGGTACATTTTAAAGTGCAAACCCATGTGTGACAAGAAATGAGCTCTCCTCTCTTACAGAAGAAAACCATGCCAATGGCCAATGCAGAAGCCTCTGTCAGGCTTTCACAGGTAAGCTGCCAGAACCTTTTAATGAAAATAAATGTTTTGGCTTTGCTAGTCAGATCCACAGAGATGTCTAAGTCTGGGGGGGTCAGAGGGAAAAGATAGGTTCCATTTGCCAAGGACTTTAGGGTATGGTAGGAGGAGGCTTGGTGATTTGATTATTCTCTTTTAAGATGTCTTTACAGATATCAAATTGAGAACAGATCTTTCTGGAAGATTGCTCAGCTCTTAAAGATATGGAAAATGCAAGGACAGGATTTTTCCACCAAGAAAAATTTTTGATCAGGGAATTATTGCAAGTATGATTCAGACGTCCCAGACAGGCATTTGATATTCCCCTAAAATAATTTCCCAATTTTGGGCCACAGACAGCTTATTGCCTACAACCACATAGAATAATACATGACTATCATTCTCATAGGGTAATGAGTGGAGCGCTGAAATCCAAGAACAGTGTGCTTTCTCCTCCTGTGGGTGCTACACTCACAGATAAGGCAGCAGTTTGCAGAACCTACTCCAAAAGTGGGCTTCCTCTGGATAACAGTTGAACACAAGATTGTTAAATATACTCATGTAAGAAAAAGAGAGAGCTTTGTGTTAGCCTGACCTGAGTTCCACTGCTGACTCTACTACTTAATAGCCATGTCTCTTTGGGAAAATTGTGAGGCTGTCATGGAACTACACTCCTTCCCTCTCTGATTACATTTCCAATTCAGAGTGGAAGAGAAATGACAGAAACAGCCACATGTACTTTTAGAGATAAGATAAAATAAGTAACAGTGTGCCTCACTCTGAACTGCACAGAGATTTCTAGTTGGAAACAATATATTACCTGGCCCTGCTCTGAGTTCTGAGACACTGAAATATGAGAACTATTCTTTTACTTTTTTTTCATTCCACAAATATTTATGATGAATTTACAATGCACCAACCACTGTGCTAAACACTGAAGATCCCATAGAGAGTAAAAGTGGACATGGTTCCTTTGAATGTTTGATAGTTTACCAGACTCTTTCATATACACACGACCTTAGTGGTAGGAAACAGGTACCGTTGATGACCCCATAGTACAGAGAACAAAACTGAAGCCAAGAGCCAGAAAATCTGAGTTTAATACCAGGAAGTGGAGTCAAGAGACTCTCAGATGGACTGGCTCTTTCTGTACCAACAACAATATCATAGACCTCTATTTAGTATTAGATAGGTGAAAAAGCACTTTTTCTGACTCAATTCTGTGATGTAGATATTTTTATTATCTCTGAACTTCATTGATGATATTGCGACCCAGAGAGATGTGGTGGTGTATCCAAGATCACCTAATTGGTTAGGGACAGAACAGAGACTAGACACCAGGAATCTAGATTTTGTCTACTGTACATTGACTCCTTGTTTAAATATTTCCAAATTCAAGATCTTTTAGCCCTATTTTAATGGTCTATGGTCCCATAGCCTATGTAAATGATAATTAAATTCCTGCTAATAGGCCCTTTTGTGACAAAACCTCCACAAGCCCTGAACTGAGGCCTGTAGGCTTGGGAAGTTATTTATGGTTAACTCTGAGGGCTGCTTACTATTTCTCAATCTATCTGTGCTGCAGCAGAGTATTTACTCATATATGCAAGCTGGCTGCTCAACTTCATTTTTCTTTATTCCCCCTCAGCAAAAACGGGGAAACCAGCTTCTAGCATATGGGAACGTTTCGACACTGTTAGATTTTCCGATGAGGGTGGGCTGGGATGGGGGAAGTATAATTTGCATCTATGTGTCAGAAGAGATATATACTCCTGAGTGAGGATGGTTGAACCAGGTTCCACAATGAAAAAGTTATCTCCAGAAAAGCACTTTTTTTCTTCCACTTTACCCCCCACTTCACCATTTGTGAAGATAAGTGCTTTCTCAATCTGCTTAACACCTGTGAGGACAGAAAATCCAGGGTCTTTCTATTCTTTTCCTTTTTTCCCTTATGATGCTGATTTTCCCTGGTGGGCTCAGCTTTCTGCCAGCTGCTCCTGAACAGGTACAAACAAGATGCTGAGGGCTTCCTTCAAGTGTCTGCAGCCACACTACAGTCTTTCTAATGTAAATTAAATGACTAAATGTCTAAGCACTGTCTGAATTGAGGGTACCTTTAAACTTAGGATGCCCAACATAATAATTTCATGGGTAAACCTATACATAATACATTATTCTAGTCTCTAACGAACAAAGGGCTTCTTGAGCTGCCAAGGGTATGCAGACAATGTGACACAGATTTTTTAGTGTTCTAGAAACAGCCTATTTTCTCCTTCAAACAACACTTTCCTGTTTACATGGATTCGATCATTTCATGGGGCTGATCTGCTGCATTGGGTAAAGACCTGTCAACTGATCAGGTACTGCCTACTCACTTGCTATTTTGAAATGTATATAGATAGGAAGAAAACAGAGGCATCTGTATGACTTGGAAGGGCCCAGGGATAATCCTAAACCTAGGGCTTCAATGCACACTAAAGACTCTACCCCTGCTTTGTCACTGAAACAATGTCTTGGAGGAAGCAAATCTGGGGCTCTCCTCCTGGTTCCCAAAAGGCCCTCATACCCTCTTCTAGTCTGTTCCTCCCAGCATCCTTGGGATATGCAATCAGGGTTGTTACTACTTGTTTTACAGGTCAGAATACAGGTTCAAAAAGAGATTAGGGGGGGCCGGTGAGATGGCTCAGCGACGTAAGCGTCTGCCTTGCAAGCGCGAGGGCCCGAGTTCGACTCCCGGAACCCACATACGAAAAAGGGGCCGGTGATATCGCTCAGTGGCACGGGTGCCTGTTGGCGCGCGAGGTCCTGAGGTCGTCCCCCTGGTACCCACAAAAAAAAAAAAAAAAAAAAAAAAAAAAGAGATTAGGGGATTTCTCTTAGGTTATTCAAAAAGTGATGATTTGAAGTTTGATTCTTCACTGGACTTTTCACCCACTTGCTGGAGGTGTGTGGGCATCCAGGGAGCTTTCTCCAGCATTTGGAGAGAGGAGCGCTGGTCCCTAAGATCTCTTTCCCTGACACTCTGCCGATCCTTTCACTTTGTACCTCTAGGCAGTGACGCAAAACATCTTTCATTTTTGATTTTTTAAATTTTATTTACTGTCTTTCACATGTGTCTCATAAATCGAATTTATAAATACTTAAGGTTATAACACTATTCTTTAAAGCACTCAGAAGTAGGCAGAAGGGATTGAATTTTTACTTAAATCTGACAGTGTCATTGAAATGTCCACGTTTATATTTTTTCTCTGGTGTTGCTGAAGTTGATGGATTTGGGCACCAGTGCCCCCTGCCACCCTGCTCCATTCTCACATCTCTCTTTTTTTGCTTCGGAGACTGGCACAGTGCCTGGCGCCTAGTAGCTCCTCAATAAAGAGGGACAGGTTTGCTTTGCTATTATTTTACTCTTACTTAATTCTCCCTCATACATTAAATCACAAAAAATTTTAAACATTAGTTTAAAGAAGATTTAATAATTCATGACTTCCACGATAAACTCCGTATAGTGACATATTGAACTGGTATTATCACATGTGCAAGCTCTACTCAGATAATATGCAAGTCAGTGAAAAACAGGGTGACCTCTCCATGAAAAATGGGAGTTCTGAAGATTTCCAATAAGAAGGGCCCTGAATGCTATTTATGAAGCCATCCTGATTTTTGAGGTTATATTTTGTTTTCTGTAATTGCATTTTTTCAATAAAGGCAAATCATTCAATGTACAATGGAAGATGATTCTGATAGAGTTTTTCATATATTTTAGATCCACAAATTTGAAGAAAACAAGTCATGTTGCAGGACAAAATCAGATCTCCTGCATAGAATTAGTTGAATAAATTATGATATGTGTATTACTATGTAGGCACAAAAATTGTTGTTAATAAACAGTTATAATGATAAAATGCTCATGACATGCATAAACATATGCACATACACATGCACACAATATAATCTCAGTTGCTTAAGAAATTAAATCTCTGTAGTTTGGCAGCATACAAAAAAACCAATGGGTGGCCTGGCACACACACAATCCCTCTGTTTTGAGAATCTGGGATCCAAAAGACACACTGGGCAGCAATTTGTTTCCAAAGCTCCCACGCATTGAGCATCTGCTATGTTTAATGCTTTGTACTAGTCACAATAACTGTGCAAACTGATTCATTATCTCCATTTTATAGGCAAGAAAACGAAGGCTCAAAGGTACAGGGCTAGCAGTGGCAGTACAGAGTCAGACTTGGGCCTGTGGAGCTCCACAGCCTCCACTAAGCTGTTGCTCAGGGAGCCTCATTTCTTCCTCTGTGCAGAATGCACTGGTGTACAGAGCTCCAAGCTAAAAACGATTGCCTCAGAATGTCAGAGGAAAATAGAGTTGGTCAGATGTGACCCAAAGTGAAGATCTAATTCAGAATCATTTAGTTTCCTATCTGCCACCTGAGACCACAGCCGTATTTCTCCGCGGTTGAGGCTCATTGAAGGAAGACACACAGACCTCTTCTCTCAGACCTACGTTCTAGGATCAGCATTTATGGAGGCTCTGATGCCAAACGACTTCCCAGTTCCTAACATTTAAAATCACACCTGGTACATGACAGTCGAAACACACCCATGCCTATACTTGAAAGAAATCCGTGCTCTCAGATTTGTAGCAGATCCTACTCGCTCCCCTGCCCTGCATCTGCCTCTCCAGAACTGCTGGGCACTCTGAAAGCCACCACTTCGTAGGTCCTCATGATGTAAGAGGTGGAAAGAGACTCCCAATAAAATCCATGGGCCTCATCCTTTGCCACAGCTCACAATCTATTTTTATACTAAAAAAAAACACACAAAAAAAACCTCAGAAATGCTGAGAGTGAGCATATGATCTGTGAAGGAGGAAATACTTCCAAGGACCGCAAAGAGATCATGATGAGAGACTCAGATCAGTAGATCAACTACAGAAGACACATTTCTGCACACCAAAGAAGTTCATTAAAAAAATAAAAGGCAAATACACTGAGGAAATATTTTTTAATAGAGGTGACAAAGGCCTAATATCTTTAATAGGGAGTGGGTCTTTCATGAGTGGAAAAAAAAATCAGTAGAAATATGGACAAGGCATGTGAACAGAAAATTCAGAGTACAAACAGCTAATAAACATGAAAAGCAGATTTATCTCACTAATAATCAAAGAAATATAAATTAAAACAATATTAAATTACTAGTTTTTGTGTATCCACATGTCAAAGGTGAAAAAGAAAGATAATTTCCAATGTTTGCAAGTGGAAGGGAAGTGATTTTGCTTTTTGCAGTTCAATACACACAAACTACCTCATTCTTGTTCAACTTTGCATTTTTTGCCTATAAAAAGTTTTAAAATTGATGATTTTTTTTAACACATTAATTCCAATTCTAGCATTCTATGCTAAGAAATCAAAGATGAGAACATAAATTATATATGTTTATTACAGCTTTACTTACATTAACAAAATTGTGTCAAAAGGAACTTAAATACCCAGAAAAGAAAATTAGTTGAATAAATTAAGGTATGTTTATTACTATGGAGGAACAAAAATGGTTATGAGTAAGTAGTTGTCATGACAGCAGAAAATGTTCATGACATGCATACACACCCACAGGCATATATAGACAATATAATCTGAATTGCTTAAAATGTACCTGGTACACAGATTTACAAAGATGAAGAAAATTCACATGTGTGCAACAGTGATTATTTCTAGGTGGAGGAAATATGGTATTACTGGTGTTTATTTCCTTCTTTCTATTTAACTGTAACATATTCTATAATGACTACATATCAACTTTATAATAAAAATTCCAATAAATATTATGAACAAATCAGAAAAGAATACATGTAGGCAGCCTGTGTTGGAGTCCTACAGGAAAGCCTAAACGTAGACCCCAGTCCTCCACAGCTCCACACACAGGAGCTGCTGTGGCAGACCCTGGGAGAGGAGGGCAGGGTTGTG
Source organism: Erethizon dorsatum (assembly GCA_028451465.1). NCBI lineage: Eukaryota > Metazoa > Chordata > Mammalia > Rodentia > Erethizontidae > Erethizon > Erethizon dorsatum. Next base: position 49,660,999 of record CM051827.1, on the reverse strand, counting down.
GACCTCCAAAAATAAGGCTTAACTCAGAGCATGACTAGTTATTGTCAACACAACATGCAAGCAGTAAACTAAAACGTGTCTCTTCTTTTTGGTTTGCAGTGCGGAGGATAGAAATTAGGACCTCTATATGCTAGGCAAGTGCTCTACTACTGAGCTCACCCCTAGCACTTGTGAGGAGAAAGTGAAATACAGTTAGTTATTATTTGACCCAACGAGTAGAAACACACTTTTCTGAAAAAGAATCATTACTGAATATAACAATTTTCTAAAAATATGAGCAATATTTTCATAGTCTGCCTTGGAGCCAGTGGACTACGGACTGAAATATTTACAGACTGTGAGACAAAATAAACCTCTCCTTTCATTTGCAGGTCTCAGGTATTTTATCCCAGCAGTGAAGGTGACTAAGACATCGACTAAAGACATTCACCTCCAAATTTTAGTGCTCTCTGGCAAGGAGATTCTGTTACTAATAACCAAGGGTCCAGATCCTTAAGCACTATGTGAAAGCTCTTTTGTGGCAATCACGATGTAGAATTCTCCAACAGTCCTCGATCTTTATTCCCATCTCTGGTGAAACTAATAGACGTATAGTGGGAAAGACAGAATTTGAACCCAGTGTTCTGTTTTGCTTTGTTGTCTTGGAAATCTTTTTAATGCTGTCCTTGGGTGGTACCTGTCATGGTTACAGAAGGACCATTTTGGTCTTTGGTAAAATTAGTTGAAATTTATTACTTAGTTTTACAACCATTTCCATAAATATGAGCACTAGGATACTTTGTTAAAATGTTAGTTCTTCACCATTTTGTAATGTCAATGAGTTCAAAGTTTTACATTAAGACATTTAATTCTCACCACAATTCTATGGGGGGACAACCAAAAAACCAGTAAACAAAACCTGTATTTCAAGTAAAACTGAAGCATAGTAAAAGTAGCCAGCCTACGACGCAGCTAGTAAATGATGTGAACAAAACTTGCGTCTCCTTCAGTCCAGACCACACCTGCATCACACTGAACTACTGTTTTTACTATCAGCAAGGCCTTCTCATCATAAAATTATAGAGCGTACTAAGTAGGAAGACATATTAAGTTCTTTATAACAACGTATATAGAAAAAGGAACACCAAGCCCAGAAAGGCCAGTAATTTGTTGTGGGTCACACAGCAAAGGGATGGCAGTGCACAGTGTTTGCTACCAATTTGGTGTCTTAAAAATGTTACAATAGCATCTGGTAAAAGACTCATAGTCAGAGGTGGGAGTTTTGTTGGTAGTGTCTTAATTATCAATCCTTTTCTTTCCTTGTCTCTCTCTCTATTTTTTTTTTTTTTGGATGGGAGATTGAACCCAGCACCTTGACACTGAACCACATCCCCAGCCCTTTCTAATTTTTAAATTTTGAGATAGGGTATCGTTAAGTTGCTCAGGCTTGGCTCAAATTTGCAATCCTTCTGCCTCAGCCTCCCAGAGTGCTGGGATTACAGTTCAATCTAGCTTGCTTGGCATTTTACTCTGACTCATTCCTTCATGTCAGCGGTCCTCTGCAACAGTGCAATATCATATACTCTGCAAAGTGGCAGCGACCTAGCTAGTCCTATGCCCCCTCATCTATCCCTGTCTGGCAACCAGGGCTGGACAGACCCACAGATACCTTTTAGGGGCACCAGGCACCTCACTTCTGCTGACTGGAGACCACTTTGAAACTTAAGCTTCCGTTCTCACTTAAGTCTGTACAACAACTCTTGTTTCACTCTTTGTAGATGCTTTCATGAACTTCCAGTTCCCCTGGGTCACCCCAACTGTGACAGAGGCTCAGGGTGCAGCATGTCTAAGCTGGAGTACAAGGAAAGAAACCCTAGGAATAGATCCAAACTTTAGAATGCTCCGTCCAGCCCAGTCCTGAGTATAGCTGCTAACAACTGTGGCCCAGGGACCACATTTACAGGTGTGCACCGCTCATGTCTCTCATGGCCACTCAGGCACTTCTCCAAATGAAGGAATGAAGCAGCAAGCAGGGACTTGACCTTTCTGCTCAGTTCCTTCGCTATGCTCTGGGACATCTGTGTCTCCCTTAGAGCTTGCTAGAATTGGCTAGAGAACAGCCCTTGACTCAAACAACTGAAAAACATACTTAACACTGCATTGATTTTCCATATAATTTTATAAGCACAAACATTCTTTTTCATTTCCTGACAAACAACTATATTCCCCAAAGTGTCCAATAAAAATCAGTAATTTGCACATCACTATCTTTGCCAGTGGCTGTTGTTCTGAGTTAATCACTAAGGCCAAGGTCTCTCCCTAGCCATCTCCACAGGCTTCTGCCCCCATCCCAAACAAACTGTAGAGTTGAATGGGAGGTAGAGTGCAGCTAGATAGACCTTCCTGGCGCTGTGTTCAAAGCCTAGTGTGGAAAAATACATACTTTTCAAGCATCCTTCATGGAGAAAGAAACCAGGAGCAGAAAGGAAAGGTGCGATCTTAAATACAGTGTTGCCTCTACACTCCTGAGATCCACGGCACAGCCTGTGCTGGGCCACCTCCACCTGCTGGCCCCAGCCATGAGCAAGAGCAATTCCTCCCTGTCCTGTGACAAGCTAAGATGTTTAACCCAATGACCGACAAATGTCTGAGGCCAACGGACATGGGTCCCCAGCGGCAGGTATTACTCAAAAGTTGCATCATTAAGACCAGCAATGACAGCAGTGAAAATCACGAGTGGTAAGTGCTTGTTCCTAAGACTCTCCTCTGAGCCTTCTCCCCCTGGCACCAGAACATAGCAGGGTACTGAGCACATGCCTTTCCTCACTTCCAGCCTAACCTTTTCTCTCAACCTACCTCTCCTCTCTGAAATAGCCACTCAGTGGCAGCAGAGAAAGAAAGAGAAAGGTGTGGATTCTCACCCAGAAGTCGGTTTGCTGGTGTCCTGGAGAAGGGCAATCCTCAAGAGATAGGGTTCAGGGGTTGCCAAGGGGACCTGAAATACCGGTTTGCCACAATCCTGAAGGAATTGGCTCCCAGAGCTGAGAAGGGAGAAGGTGTCAGTCATTCAAAATCCTCTGTGGTTCAGAGTTGGAAGTGGTGGAGAAAAGAATCAAAGAAAGCACTGCTCACCGGTGAGCAAGCAGAGAAGCGAAGGCTCAGAGCTCTTCCGCAAGAAACGCTACAGCTCTTTCTGTCAGGACCATGGCAGGCAGACGCTGGTTGAATCAGGAAGTGTGTATTCTTGCTTTGTGTTTAGGCGCTGTTGTTTTTCCCTCCCTTCTTCCCCGAGCCCTGGCACTAGGGAATGTGGAATGGCTCAACCTGCTGTAATCCAACATGTGGGTTGCTGCTTGTTGCAAAGATATTGCAGCAGCCTCTTTATTACAGGACGCTGTTCCTGGATGCTAAGAATTAATTTTCTTGTCTGTGGTTGCTTGCTTGTGCTCTGGGCTGAGGGAGGAATGGGGTGCTGGTTGTGAGTCTGAGGAGTATGGCAAAGGGAATACTTGGCAGAAAGGGACTAGCTGTGCCTTGAGCCTCTGTGGAGCAGTGACCCCTAGTTCCCACTTGCCGGGGACAGTGGGCTACTGAAGACCACCTGGTGTCTGGTTCTCAAGAGATGTGCTAGATGCTCCAGGGGACGCTCAGCAAAAACATTCTCTTTGCACTGGTGGACCTTAAGCCTTAATTCTATCCCAGACTTATACCTCCAATGTGAAGGCTGATTCCTGGCACCTTAGGCTTTCTGATCACAGGGTACACTCGATTGGTAGGATAGTTCAGGGGAAATAGGGAAGACATTCCTTCACTCATTTGTTGGCTAATTCACTCATTTATTCATTCTTGCATGCATGCATTCATCTGCCTATTCAGTATTCATTCGTCCTTGCATTAATTCATTTATATATTCATTTATTTATCTATTCTTATATATTCATTTACTTATTCAATATTCACTCATTGAAGTACATATTTATTGACTCAATAATGCACATGTTCATTTATATAACTGCTCATTAACATATTCATTCATTTACTTATTAATTCATTCATGTAATCCACGCACTTGATAAACATGCATGCATTCATTTTTGCATAGGTGCAACATTCATGTTTTCTTACATGGGATTTTTCTTACATCTACCCATCCATTCATTCAATTATTTCCAAATTTATTTATTCATAGATATATCATCCAATAATTTATGTTTATTTATGCACTCGCTCATTTAACTCTTCCTTTGTTTAAGACACATCCTAAGCCTTACCATATACCTGGCAAAAGAAAAATGAGGTACCCCCCTTACCTGAAACAGTTGAGGACAGAAGACCTATCTACAAGGATCCAAACTGTACCACAAAGGTGAAAAGGAGGGATGCCACGCAAGGGGGCCCGAGGGATGTGAGGAGAAGTTGCAGGGAGAGTGGAGAGACCCCCAGCAAAATAGCACTGGACTTCAATTCAGTCTCACAGATTAGTGGCTTTAAACCTTGCTCTCCACTCAGTGCAGCTTTGTACTAGTTAATTACCTTCTATGAATTCCTGTTTCCTTATCTGTAAAATGGGAGGGATCATGGTTAAGGCTCTAGGTGGCAGGAAAGCACTAAACAGAGAGGTCATTGAGGTCTGGAGTCTGCAGATTAAAAATAGTGTTCAGTAAATGTTTATTTTCTTCTTCTTTGCCTTCTACATTCCTTTCTGAAACCTGCTGTCAGCAAATTTACCTATACCTTCTCAGGAGTGGGTGGAGAGACCCAGAAAAGCAGCCCAACACCCAGGGAATTGGCAAGGGGCTGGGAGAGCCAGAAGTTAATCTCCCAGAGACCTTGGAGGGCCTCTAAGAAAGGCTGAGGGAAACGGTCAAAGAGTATTTCAGATGTAAAACCTGCCCAGTGAATTGACCAAAGGAATCTATTACCATAGGATTTGCACAAACCCTCTTCACTGGGTGAAAGGGATGAAGGATTTTATTAAGAACCTAGTGAGATAGAGGCTTGGGAGCCAGTAGGGGAGGGGAGAAGGTGGGGTGGAGCTTGACAGGCGGGTGTGGGGTACACTTTCTCTGCAGGTTTCCTGAGGGGAGGGGAGGGAGCCCCGTCCCTTGTGTTTGCCTTGAGGTGTACAACATGTGCAGACACTGCACTTACATCCACTCACTTGTTCCTTGCAGTGGCCTCCTGATATTATACCAAACGAGGAAACTAAGAGGTTCAGCAGTTTGCTCAAGGTCACACAATTAACAAGTGGTTGAAGCAGAATTTAAATGCAGGTCTGACTGATTCCAGAACCTCTGCTTTGATCCACTGTCAGATACTCTCTCATGAAGGGTTTTTACCCTCTGTGCACATTTTTAAAAGTCCATTTAATTAGTGTATGAAGGGTCATTGTCCGAAGATTTCCCATTGTTTTTTCTAACTGAAGCTGGAAGAGTGCATGGAAATAAGCCAAATCTTCAAGGGAATATAGGGGAACTTTTATTGTAGGATCATATATAATACATGTGTATTGTATATATTGTTTTCATTTTTATTTTAAAATACTTTGAGCCACGAAGACATAAAAGCATGTCACCAAACACAAAGGGCTCCATGGTTTCCTGTTCAGCTCCCAGGCAGGGCTCTGAGGCTTTCGCTTGTCTTGGCAGGACTGGTTTCTCAGCTTAGGCTTGCAGTAAGAAATTCAGAATGTGGCAGGTTCAGTGCTGGTATTCCAGATATGCAACCACAGGTACAGCAGGCGCACAAGAAATCAGAATGCTAGGCCAGAATCAGGGAGAGCCAGTGTTGTGTCCCCCACCCCCATTCAGATGTTCAGGCCCTAACACTCTGTACGTCAGAACATGACTGTCATTGTAGATAAGACCTTTAAAGTGGTAGTTAATTTAAAATGAAGGCCTTGGGATGGGCCCTAATCCAATCTGATAGTGTCCTTACAAACATAGGGAATGGGGACACAGAGGGACACCAGGGGCTCTTGTACAGAGGGATGACTGAAAAGAAGCAGCAAGAGGACAATAATCTACATGCCCAGGAGAGAGACCTCAGAGGAAATCAGCCCTGCTGGCACCTTGATTTTGGACTCCCAGCCTCCAGAACTACTAGAAATGTTTTTTCAGCCACCCAGCCTATGGTGTCTGCTTTGGCACTGGAGCTGACTAATCCAGCCAGGGAGAATGTTGGTAGCCAGGGCATCAGTGGGAGGACTTGGCAGGATTAAGAACAACAGCTATGCCCAATCAGGGGGGAATGAGTTCAATATTTTAACAACTTCTATTCTGGGGCATCCTGCTGAATCAGTGTGACATAAATAGGAGGAAGGAGAGATGGGAAGAACCTGTGCAGAAGAGACATTCCAGAGTAAGCAGAGACCTGGAGTGGCATTGTGAGAGGCAGGTGTAGGAGGTGTAAACATTAGATCTCCCAAAGGGTCCCCCAGGGCTCAGATTACTTGTGGGAGGAAGCATGAAGACTTCCTGGCAAAAGTGGCAGGTTGAGCACGCTGTGTAGTTTAATTTCCTGAGCAATCCACTAAAACTACAGGAGAAGGAGTTTTGCTAGCTTGTTTCTAAAGTACAGTCTGATGAAGACAGGGAGAATGGGAGTGGAGATAACAACAGCATTTGAGCAGCTGACAGCAGGTGACAAAAGACTAGAAAGCAGATCCTGAGTCAGTGGTGGGGAAAGCTGAGAGCCCTCCTCATTTCCACTGTGGAATCTGTGAATGGCTCAGGACCTGGCAGCTCCAGGTGCTGAACTTCTGGATGGCGAGCATTTAGATCACCAGAACCCCTTCCTCGCTTCACATTTTTGGGAGACTGTCCCCCACATAGCACACACACACAACCTGGCAGAAACTGAAGATTTATCTTCTGAAGAAGGGAAGGTAAATGTTCAACACAGTTCCTCTGGACTGAAGGGCACTGGGCGCAGTTGCAGTAGGGCACCGCTCTGAATACCAGGATGCAAAGTAAAACCTGCACATAGAAAGCGGAGACCAGCCCTACTGTCAGATCCAAGCCGCAGGCTCCATTATGTTCCTATTGCCGCTGTCATTAGCACCAGTTTGGTGGCTTAAAACAACACAACTTTATTATCTCACAGTTATGGAGATCAGAAATTCAAAATCAGTTTCAGTGGGCTAAAATCAGGACATTGGCAGGGCTAGGTTCTTCTACAGCTTCTGTAGACTCCTCACATTCCCAGGCTCATGCTCCTTCTTCCAAACTTTGTTTCAGGAGTTACATCTCCTTCTTTGACTTTGAACCTCTTACCTCGTTTTTATCAGGACCTTTGTGCCTTTGTGATTACAGTGGGTCCACCAGATGGCCCAAGAAAATCCAGCCATCTCAAGATCTGTAATTATTGACAGTGGCAAAGCCTTTTTGACATGTAAGGTAACACGTTCAAGGGTTCTAAGGATTAAGATATGGACCTTTTTGGGGACTATAATTCTGCCCACTACAGAGGACATTGGAAGGCTCTTCAATGGGAATCTAGTTAATCTAACTAGTTTCGAGAAGAATGAGTAAATAGGACTATCAATGGGAATTTCCAACAATTGGCTCCTCCAGCTTTCCTATACCAACAATCACATGGAAAAGTCCCACCTGCATACTCAACCGAGTTTCCATTTCCAGTATTAAAGGAGAGCCACTGGCACAGAAGACAGAGACTGAAACAGAGAAAGGGACTTGGGCAAGGTAGAGTCCATGCAGAGAGTAGAAAGTGTGAAAAGAAAAGCTTTTAGGGAAGTAATACTCATGAGAAGAATTAGAGGATAAAATTGAGATCTTTTAGGAAATGAAGTAATAAATAAATGCAAAAGCTAAACCAAGGGAGTAAAAAATATGAGGGAAAAATAAGTAGATCAGAAGATGGACTTCGGAGATTCCGTATCTAAATGGTAAGTGTTCCAGAAAGGAGAACAGAAAATGAGTAAGGAGAAAAAAAAATCAATAAAATAATTCTATAATATTTCCTATAATTGAAGGGCCTGAACTTTGAGATTTAGGGCTCACTGATTACCTAGATAAAAATATACCCACCCAAGTCACATCACTGAAATTTCACAACTCTGGGGACAAGGGAAAGATCAAAAATCTGCCAGAGAGGAATAAGACTCAGATGAGAGGAGGAATCTGGATGAACTATGCAGTGGGAACACTGGAATTGGAAGATAATGCAGTGATACCTTCAAACTTCCAAAGGAATTATTTCCAACTCAGATTTCTAGTGTGATTGCAGGGTACAAAATTTTTGTGTATGCAAGTCTTCCAAAAATTTCATATTCTATATATTTGTTTCAAGAAGTAATTGGAGACTATCTCTTCTCCTAATAAGGAATTAAACCAGGAAAAATGAAACAATATGACAACTGAAATAGGGGATGCAATAGGGAGCCAGGAAAAGGGGAATGAAGGCAGGCAGCAGTGTACTAGATGTAGAGGGCATCAGTCCAGGTGGGGAAGGACAGCAGGGCTGAGGATAGCTTCTGTACCCTGCTCTCAGCCCCATCCAGCCAGGGGTATGTAAGGAGCTTTGTGTCCAACCTGAAATGAGTCTAGTGTTGCTTTTGTTGCCAAAGATCCAGGCCACAGTTTTGCAGGGTAAGCCTGCACCTACGTAGGTAGACCCATTCTCTCAGCCTTTCTCTGTTCTCCAGTCCCCCTTTTTCTGATCTGACTTGGTTTCCCTTCTTGATGTCCCATTCCCCACAAATTTCCTGGAAGCCTTCACTTTTTGATAATCTTTTCCCCTGGGAAATCTGGAGGCTCCTAGCCATGCATGGGTAGCTCATTTGGGACTATGATGTTGCTGCTTGGGTCTGAGGTTTGTTTGCTCAGGCTCGTTTACCTACTTGCCAGGAGGGGGCCCATCTACCTGATATCCTGCGATTGTCCTCTTTGGTCAACACACACTGGAATGGCACTCTGCATTCATTCTCAGGATTACCTTCTACACGAGAGTCTCCCCCAAATCTCCACTCTGCGTTGTCCAGGCCTCTTCCCTTAAGCCCCTGATGTTGGCGAGAAGTGATACAGCCCAGGACATTTCATGCCAGAGCTTCTTGGCACAGAACACCATTGCCTTTCAGTATTGCTATCCTCTTGTTTTCATCTCCAAAACTAGAAACTAAGATCTGAAGATGAGACTAAGTGGGGAAATAAAGAGACTTAGCCTGGAATTGCCTGACCATATCTTCAGCTTTTGCCATCCCCCCAAAAAGTACATTTGCACATGACAGAGCAAGAGTGACAACTATTATAGGAGTAATATTGAATCTAAATTTAAAAAGTAAATCATTAGCAAACATCAATCAGATGGTGTTATGAGCTATTGTTAGTAAGTGTTCCTTATGTACACCCCATTGCTGAGCATGATACACCAGTTTCATTTGTGGGTATGGGTAGTTTATTGGCAGGGGCTAAAACCCTCCTCCTCTATGGCTGTATTCCATGGTATTCCCAGAAAAAGACCCATCACTTGCGGAGAGGTTTGGGTTGGTAGAGTGAGATTCAAAACTGCTAGTGGAAATCACTTTCAAGGAACATTTACTGCACACCTGCTATATAACAGACATTGAGCTTCAAGCTTTAAAATACTATATCTGATTAACCAGTGAGATAGGAAAACTAGAGTGATTATTACAGAATGTAGCCATGAATAAACTATGATCATGGATTAATTCCTCAGCCACCCCTCCTTTCTTGCACCTGTAAAGTGGGATAACATGTCCCAGCCCAGCCAAATCTATAAGGTAAAGGAGCTTACATTTAGCCCTGAATGAATTCTAAAATGTCTCACAAGTATTGCTTCTGAAATTATTATTCTTGGAACAGCACTTTCCAGGTTTAAAGGCATTTCCAATACATTATGTAATTCCATCCTCTCAGAATTCTAGGGAGGTAGAGTGGGATCAGAACTTTTCGGGCATTTTTTTTATCAATGCCATCAGAAAGAGGAGAGCATGGAGTCAACTTACTATCATTGGAATTTTGAACTGACCAAAATGGATTGAGTTTTCCAGTGTGAAGTTTCTCCTTGAAAAAATGGTCTATATTTTGGTACTGAGACATGAGTAGGGTTGGTCTGTTCTCTTTTGCCAATTTGGAGCTCCCTACCAAGAACTGTGCTTTGTTTAGTATCCCCAGAGTCTAATCTAAGGCCTGGTAAAGAAGAAGGACTCAGGAAGTGCTCACTGACTGACTAACTGATTAGATGAATGGAGGAAGGTACAGGGTATTGACCTGATGCGTAGGAATGCCATCAGTGTGATAGATGCAAACTAAGAAATGCCCAGCATAAAAACTGGAATTGTAAACTAGGAAGACAATAGATTAAAATACATATGTAATTTTAAAACATAAACATATGTTTAATTATGTTCAAAAATAACAAATAAGGAGCTTATGTCTATGTTGATTTTTTTTTTAACCCCAAGTTATAAGGAAATAATGTTGGTTCTAGGCTTCTTGATGGGGACACATCTTTGCCTTTCCAGTTGAGATGTAGAGACAATCCCGAGTCACCTGGGGCCAGATCTGGTGAACATACTGAGCAAAGTGGGAGACCGTGACCTCTCCCTGACCCCGCCATGAGGAAGAAGAGTTGATCTGGATTCCCATAGAGATTCCCGTGAGAAGCTCAGAAACGGGACCCCTGAAAGTTACTCTCAAGAGGAGACACGTGGAGCCTTGTGCAGTGGTAACAGCCTGGGAATTGGGTTTGGGTTTGGAGGAGAATCACACAAGTACTATCCACATTTGTTTAGCATTTAATACATGGGGGTGTCTGCTGATCATATTCTATAAACTTGTAATGCTCATTGCTATCCTCTTAAGAAGATATCAGCATTATTATTATCTTTGTGAGGGTGAGAAATCATCTTTGGGCACGTGACTTTCCCATTTTATGAGTCAGGGTTTCATATTTGTACAATAATAATATCTTTGATACTGATCCTTTGTACTACCGAGGACCCCTTTCATTATTTTCCCCATAGGATCCAATTTTTTTTTTTCAAGACTTCCCTGCTTAACAAACAAGATTGGGAAGCTTATTAATAATAAACTTATACAGTGGGTCCTGGAGGCAGGCACATTGTCTGGGAGGCAAATTAGCCTTTGGAGTGCAATCCTATCCCAACAACAACGATAATCCCGATAATAATTCAAATTGTACTTACTACAATCATTTACTTGGAGCTTACTATGTGCCACATGCTTTATGTGCATTATCTAATTTAACCCTGACAGCAAAGTAGGAAAAAATGTCATTATTTATCCATTTCACAGATCCAGAAACTGAGGCTGTGGGAATTCAGTGGCTTGTCTAAGGTTGCTTGGCTAGTAAGTTTCAGAGGAAGGGCCCGAGTCAGGTCTGTCTGACTCCACATCTGAAGCCCTTAACCCCTTGATTCAACTGCCTCTCAATTCCAGTAGAATCATGTCACTTGCCTAAGGCTTAAATTCTAAACTCAGGAAAGTTGCAGACAGTTGTCACTCTCCACGAAACTCCCCTAAAGCTGTAAGCGTGATAAGATGCTCACACTACAACTGAGACCAAATACTGTATAGAAAAACATCAAGTAGTCCACTTTGTGTCTGCTCAGGGCACTCCTCGTTGGCAGCAAAGTGGGCCGAAATGCTGGCCTATTTCAAATCTTTTTTTTTTGGTTTTTTGGTTTTTTGAGACAGGGTCACATTCTGTAGTTCAGGCTGGCCTCAAACTCACAGCGATCCTCCCGCCTCTGCCTCCCAAGTGCTGGGATTACAGGCATGCACCACCATGCCTGGCTAAAATCTTTATATTATGTATTATTTTTCTTTCACACTTTCCCTGCTTTTGCTTTGCTGAATGATTTTAATTGTGACTACTTAGATTAGTTTCCTATTGGAGTTGTAGCAAATTTCCACACCTTTAAAGACAAGAAACATGGGGGCCGGTAAGATGGCTCAGCAGCTTAAGCGCCTGCCCGGCAAGTGTGAGGGTCCGAGTTTGACTCCCGGAACCCACATATGAAAAAAGGGGCCGGTGACATTGCTCAGCAGCACGGGCGCCTGCTGGCGCACGAGGTCCTGAGGTTGACCCCCCGGTACCCACAAAAAAAAAAAAAAAGACAAGAAACAATATAAATTTATCATTTTAGGATTTTGGAGATCATTAGGTCTCACTGAGGTAAAATCAATGTGTGGGCGAGGGCTAAGTTACTTCTGGAAGTGCTAAGGGAGAATCTACTTCATGTTTTTCCCAGTTTGTGCAGGCTGCTGACATTCCTTGGCTGGAACTCCCTTGTAGCTTCCAGGGCAGTAACTTGAGGTACCTCTGCTCCCACTTCTGACTCTGACCCTCCTGCCCCCTCTTTCACTTATAACACCCTTGTGATCAAATCAGGCCCACCTGGATAATCCAGGTCAGATCTCTCCATCTCAGGATCCTTAATTTAATCACATCTGCAAAGTGTCCTTTGCCATGAAAGATAACACATGGGCAGGGCTGGGTATGAGGGCAGGATAACTTTGGGGCCCCTTTCTGCTGGTCACACTGCTTAAATTAAATGCCTGCACACCGGGATGCCATAGCATTAAAAATATGGGCCATCTAAAATCTCCTAAGTGACCTGTGCTCCCTTAGGTAGGGTCCCAGGTCACTTTGTCAATGGATCCTTAGGATCCTACAGTGTTTGTGTAGGTGCTCAATAAATATTACATAAATAAACAAATGGAATAAACTAGCATCTTTTTTCTGTCTTGTTTGATATGGACTTTTCTTTCTTTTTAAAGAAATCTCAAAACTACAGAGAATAATATAACAAATACCTGTTGACACACTGCCCAACATTGACTATGGTTAACGTTATGTTTTATTAGAACATTTTTTCTTTAGAAAATGAAATACTCCTTGTGAGATTGTACTTAAATCATACCAATCCACGAGTCATGTTTTGATTCTGTTCTGCTCAGTTTTGGGCTATTGTGAAACAGAGGTTCACAAAGGACTCATCGTGCCTTTATTTCTGCCAAAAATCTTTGACGCCAGGGATGGCAATGCGCACATGTAATCTCAGCTACTAGGGGATGGGGGAAGTTCAAGTCTAGCCTGGGCAACTTAGCAGGATCCTGTCTCAAAATAAAATTTAACAAAAGTGCTGGGGATGTAACTCAGTGCTCTCATGCACAAGCCCCGGTACTGAAAAACAAAGCAAAGCAAAACAAAACAAAAACAAAAACAAAAATAACTTCTTGGGTGGCCAACACTCCCAGTTCCAAACAGAGTTTGGACAGACATAGTAGTCACTTAGCCCAGCCTTAAAAGAATTGCTGTGAGGGCCGGTGAGATAGCTCAGCGGCATAAGTGCCTGAGTTTGACTCTCCGTACTCACATTAAAAAAAAAAAAAAAAAAAAAAAAAAAAGAATCACTATGGCCTCAGGGATCTGGGAGGGAGCCACTGGACAGCTTTGAGATCCAACCTGGCGCTAGGGGCACTGTGCCGAGGGACAAACTCCCCTGAGAACACTCAGAGAACTTTATATGTCACTTGTGGAGCATGGGGGACACTTTGCCCTGATGTCCAACTCATGTATGAGAAATCTAAGGGGTGAAAGATCTTGGCTCCCACGCAGGCAGGATGCTGAGGCAAGCATGGCCTGTCTTGCAGAATTTCTCAGTACCAGAATTTCTCAGCTACCTAAGCAACAGGGCAGGCCCAGGCTGGCTCCATCTGCTCACAGCAAGGAGCACCTGAGGGAACAAAGAACAGGGAAAAGAAAGCTGCGGATGGCATAGAATTAGAAAAAGCCACATGTGACGAGCCAGGGGGGAGGTCTTTGTCTGGATTAAGAGAATTTCAGGGACCCTCTCTAATACTAAGGCCTTAGAGGCAGTCAAGAGTGGGCCCTGAGGAAGAAGATTGGCCAAGCCAGATGCCTATGCAGCAGACAAAGGGGCTGGTCAAGCAAGAACCAGCCCGCCCCCTCATTCACTCACAGGCCTTCCAACCCTCTTCTAACCCTGAGACCAGCTTCCCAAGGTGGGGCTACCCTGACTGGGCCCCAGCCAAGGGACAGAAGAAGGTTCACTTTAAATGAAGTGGGGTGTTGTAACAGGAAGATGGTTGTACTGATTACCAAACTGAGCCTTTATTGTTCGGCGGAGGTAACTTGTTATGGTTTGTGTCTAGATGTCCCCCCAAAGCCTCATGCAGTCAAGGGGGCAGGTCTCTAGGGCTTGTGATTGATTGGTTGTCTAGTGCTGGGATTATGGGCGTGAGTGCTACACTCACCTTGGGGCGGGTAGCCTGCATATGATATGAGGGAGGGAAAGAGGCTTGCTCTCTCAAGCTCTCTCCTCCCTTTTGCTCTTGTTGCTTTTGCTATTTTCTGCCACCATAAACTGTTGCCCTCTGCCATGTGCCGCTCTGCCTTGGAGCCAGCCAAGTGTGGACTGAAACCTCCACAAACTGTGAGCTAAATAAACCTTTCCTCCTTTAACTTAGGGAGTCAAGTATTTTGTCCCCGTAATGAGAAAAAAGTAACCAAGACATAACCGGAGGACTTTTTGTTCCCCAAGGGAAGGGGCCATATATGTGAGGGGACTGGACAGGTCCAGCCACACAGAGCAGACTAAGTAAAGCTGGTTTTGGATCCTGTAATGCTATGGCGCTATGGCTCAGATGCTGTGATGCTATGGCTGTGCGTTCAGAACCACAGAACAGAGACATTCTGCTTCCCATGCTCCTGAGGGTCTCCATACTGCCCCCCACGAGTTCCCTCAGAATCCTCAGCAGGAATGTGGGTGTCCGCTTGCTCTTCCTTGCCATGTCTGCAGCTCAAGAACAGCTCCTCACCAGTCTGTGATCTTCTCACCTTTGCTTTCACTCTGACCGAGTGTTCATCAACAGTGTGAGCATCGGGACAGGTGGGAGAGGCTCAGTCATGCATGCAAATGACAGCCTTCTGGTCGGACCCTGGTGACTTTGGGAATGCCTTAAAAGCATCTGTCATTCATGAGCTTTGCAGAACACAGTGTCTGGGAACTGGCCTGAAAGCTGTCCTGATTGCCTTTCAAACATGCTGAAGGCAAGAGGGCCTAAAGGAAAAAAAAAATGAACTTACTACCTTCTGGGACAAAGACTCTGAAATACGGGGTATGCATCTGTGGCTAGAGAAGTCAGGGGATCGCAATGAGTGAGAGACAAAAGGAGAGGGAAGGTGTTGAGTTTGAGCCTTGAAATTAACAAGGCTTAGTAAGATCAGGACTAGGGCAAGGTCACAGACAGAAAGAACAGAGGCTGTGCTTAAATCCATGTCTGTCTGGAGGCAGTTGGCAGCCTTTCCTTCACTCAGCAGGAATAGTTGCTTTTCCAAGGTTACTCAGCAAGTGACTGGCAGGGCCTACAAACCTGGTCTGCCCATACTTCTGTGTGCCAGAGTGAAGCCACACGTCTCCTCCCAGAAGAAGGTGAAGCTCTGGCTCCATAGAATGGGTAGATTTTAACACTGTACACTTCTCTACTCCATTCCCTGCCAGCCTGTCCTATTGAATTATCTAATGCCAATAGGTGTCTGAATGGTCACCCTGGGCATAAGCTCACCCTCCCCACTGCAGTCAGATTGCTTTCTTTTTTCCTCTTCCTCCTTCCCTCTCTTTCTTTTCCTTCCATTGTTTGCATTTGTATTAGGTTTTATATTAAGCAATCAACAGTCTGATATAGGAGGCAGGCTAGTAGAGTGAAAAGAATGTGAAATGCATTGATGATACAGTATAGCAGTACATGGCATGAAAGCCAACATTTACACAGCACTTACTGTGCAGCAGGCATTGCTCTAAGAGCTCTACATACCTGCTAAGAACTGAATCCCTCTCCCTCCATTCATAATACTTAAGGTGATGGTATTCAGAGATGGACCTTTGGAAGGTAATTAGATTAGATGAGGTCATGAGTGTGAGACCCTTGTGATGGGATTAGTGGTGTTATAAGTGGAGGAAGGAGGGGAAGGGAGAGAGAGAGAGAGAGACTGACTCTCTTTCCACCATGTGAAGGTGGAACAAGAAGGTAGCCAACTGCAAGTAAAGAAGACACCCCTCACTAGAAACTGAATAGGTTAATGCCTTGATCTTGGACTTCCAACTTCTAGAACTATGAGAAATAAATTTTATTATTTAAGACACCCAATTGATGGTATTTCGGTACAGTGGCCCAAGCAGACTAATACAAATGCAGAAACGCATTTAATCTTCTACCAAAAGTATGAGATAAGTGTAGTCATTGTCTTTCTTCTACAGGTGAAGGAGGAGAAGTGCTATATGAAGTGCTGAGACAGTCTAGGGATACAAAGACTGAAGCTTTGGCTTCCAGGAAAGCATCCAGCCCAGTCCAGGTCAGTGTAGCCTGACCCTAAGGGCCATGCCCTGGTGCCCAAGAACAGGACTATATCCATTTGGGAGCATACATTTTGCTTGTTGAATAAATGGCTATAATCATGTATAGCTGTATTTTTAATGCCATTTTGGGAGATTACTTCCCAAAGTTTCCTCAGTTGTCAAGAAAAATCTCTCTCAGAGAGACCTCTTGGCTTCCAATGCTAACTCCACTTCCTTGGAACCGCTGGAAAGTTGCTTGATATGAGTACCTGGTTCTCATTTGTGCAATGGGGAAAATAATAATAACAGTTTCATAGAACTGATGTGAGCATTTGATAAGATTGAGGTGTGAAATGCTGGCTATCCCACTGATTACCTGTCTTCAGGTTGGAAGGGAACTTATGGTCCATCTGTCTCCACCCCACTCAGCAGGCCCTTTCTCATCTTTCTGCTGAGTGTTGGCTTGGCCTGTGCCCCATTGTTTGTATGATGTGGGTACCAGGCCTTCTGCTGGATGGACTGAGGGAGCCACTGGTCCAGGAGTGCTGTTTTATCCAATGACTTGCACAAGGAATCCCTAGTGGATGCAGGAGTAATGATAGTACTGATGGTGGCAACAATAATATGGATGATGGTTAACATTTATTGAGTGACTACTATGTGCTATGCACCATTCTAAGTACAGTGTCTCACTTAATCCTCATGACAACCCTTATGCTAGGAACTAATTTATGTCTATTTTCAAGATGAAGAAATTGATGATCAGAGAGGTTAAAATTTTTCTCAAAGCCCCAAGGTCAATACACGGTAAGACAGACTTGAAACCCAGATCTACTGACTTCCTACCCGGTAAACTCAGCCCCTGAGACTCCAAATTACATCTACAGAGGGGCCAGGCAGTGTTTTCAGATGGTGCCTCAAGAGCGCTGATTGTAGTGAACTCCACACTTCTTGGCCCAGATAAATGGGGTGGCTACTGCTCTGTTTCATGCATGTGGCTGGGGAGATACAGACACCAACTGGTTAAATCTTCTCATTTTACTAATAAAAAATGAGCTTTTGGATATTTTAATATAATATAACATGATTTTAAGATGTTGCCTCAAGTTTTGAAGTTGCCTATAACCTAATTTCAAAGTACCGTGACTGTGCTTTAAATGTACACTTAAGATGGTTTCCTGCAGGCTGTTTTTCTATCCCTTCTCTCCCACTCGAGTCCTAATGTTGCAATAGGGGGGTGCTTCTTACCCAGACAGCCCTGCTCTCATCTGATGGTCTGCATGCAATATTAGTCTTGACTACTGGAACATCACCCATCACTGGTGGTGGCCAGTGCTGAGAGGCCAGTGCTGGGGCAGGTGAACGGAAAGAGCCCTGCATTTGCATACAAAGGAGGCGGGGAGATGGGAAGCCTGGTCATCTGATAGATTCTAGTAGCTGCCAGGCCAGTGCCAGTCCTCTTCCTATGGACCCCTGCCCCAAGCAAGACAGGAGAGCCATTTCACCCTTGCTCCAAAATCTCTAGGCCAACTGGATTTCACAACCTCCCGGAGGAGGACCAGCTATTGGCCCTGGCCCAGCTTCCAGGTGCTTTCCCAATCTTGCTTGCTGAGCAGTTTAACCTTGTGTCCCCTCCTGGACCAATTAAAATTATTGTAAAAGTGTTATTTATGAATTGACTGAGATCATCCGTTATTGCACAAAGAGAACTGAGGGCTTTAAATTTGCATATTAAGAGCCATATATGGAAAAACTTTCACACAAGTACATCACTGAAGTCTCCTAACATCTTCATTTTATCATGTATGCGAGACTGATGATCAGAGAATATGTAACCTGCCCAGGCCCCTTAGTTAGAAAATGCCAGGATTGGAAATTCTAACCTGGACTCCTGACTTGGATATTAATGCATTGTGTCTTTGGTATTCCACTCTTACGGGAGCAAGCCCGTAAGAATCTTCAGATTCAAAACAGGACAGCGATGCAGGGGCCAGTACCTATCACTCCCATCAGCACCACAAGCAGCATCAGCAGCAAGCCAAAGACAGACCCATGGTCACAGGAGCAGCCATCTCTCAAGGCCTTTGCTCCTGGGCTTCTTATGTAGCTCTGTGAAGCCAGGGATTACTGTCAACGGAATGTTCCTGAAGATACAGTCACACCCTACACCAGCTTTCAATCCTCTGTCATAGTGGCAAAGTGGCTGGCACACCTGTGTTACCAACTTAATTTTTGCATCAGCTGATTTTACTGTTTCTTTATGTCTTGTATCATTTCCCCCATAATGATTTCAAGATGTGCTTTTTAGATATCAACGTAAGAGATTCTTTTGTAATTTATGTCTTATTTTTCTCTCAATTTTCTTGGCTATCTACAGAGAAAGTGTCTTCTCCATTTTTAAACTAAAAAATACATAAATCTCTTTGGCATTTACATTTTTTGGGATTTCAACATTCTTGAAATACAAATAAGATATAAACCCATGTTACATCAGAACTACTCTAAGTACAGGTGATTAAAGTCAGATGTTGGTATGTACTTGTTTATATATTGGTCTTTAGTAAGTTTTTAAACATATACCATTTCAGGAAGTTCTTAAGTAATGCATGGCTAGTATGAAGCTTGGGATCCTGGAGGTGCCACAAAAACTTAATATTTAATTCTAGATTGTTCTTATTTTGTAGCATGCAAATTGAGATCCTTGAAAATTGAATGACTTGTCTCAGGTTACATAGAAAGTCCTCTTGCAGAATGATGACTAGAACTGGAAATTGCGCTAGCAGCTTTGAGCTCATTATGGAGACAGATGACGAGCTTCCTTCTGGACCACTGATTGCTCTCTGGAGGTGAGATATGTGTCTCTGGTAATTTCCTTCCTTGGAAAGTAAGGGTCCTACCCTATGTAATCATACATTTTTGGATATGATTGGGTGGGGTCTAAATTATACCAGTATCAGAACTTGATTAAAGGTTACAAGGACTTCTTCAAGATTTTTCCCAGAAGAGCTTATATCTCTTATGCAAATTCTTGTGGTCTATTCTGAGTTCCCTGGTGAAAATAGCTGACAATGCAATCAGTCATTCACACACTAGTATGATTTAATCCCCTCTAAAGAGATAGCTTTTTGAGGCTAAAACCCTGTAAATGTGAGAGGCAGGGAAAGTAATGCTCTGCTCTCTCATCCCTATGCCATGCAACCTTCTATCTTTTAAGATTCCACTCAACTGCTATTTCTTCTAGGAAGCCTTCCTTGATCTCTCTAGCTAGAGAGGTGTTCCCTTTCCCCTTGCTTCAATAATACTTTTTCTCCTGTTTCATTCCTGTATCTCTTTCACATATTCAGCTATTTGTGTATTCATTTATATTCCTTATATACTCCATTCTGGACTTAGAACTCCTAAGGTTAGGGGATACTTTTGATTTATTTCTTTACCCTATGTATTATGTAGGTCAAAGGAGGTAAGATTATCTTTTGATTTCATACAACCTTGAAGTTAGTGAGAAATGAAATATAAAGCATTGATGTCCAGTTTTGTGCAGGTTTCTTTAGCTCCTGAATCATACTTGTGGAGTCAAGTTTGTGCCACTTGGAAAGAAACCTCCAATCTCCTCTGTGCTCTCAGTCTTTGTGCAAAACCAATAGCTTCCACTTACTGTCCATGCCTGCCAACCTGCTCTGGTTTCAGAAAATGCAAGGCAGATGCTTCGCTGTGGCACTTTCTTTTTTTTTTTTAATGTGGGTATTGAGAGTCGAACTCAGGACCTCGTGCTTGCCAGCAGGCACTTATGCCGCTGAACGATATCACTGGCCCCTTTTTTTCCTTTATGTGGGTACTGGGTGTCAAACTCAGGACCTCACACTTGCCAGCAGGTGCTTATGCTGCTGAGCCATCTCACCGGCCCCAAGACACTTTCTTGTATTATGATCTTGAGCAAGTTACATCATCTGTCCCTTTAGTTTCTTCTGCTATGAACTAAACATCATACTTGCCACTTAGAGCTGGGCTTCTTCAGAGGATTGAAGATATGGCTGTGGTAAGGGGTTTGCATGTAAGTACTATACTAATCTCAACAAATACTAGCAATTATTTATTTTTGGAGTGAGTAAAAGAACAAAATATGTTCAAGACAGTGTTGGGCATATAGTAAGGCCGTAAAAGCTCTTTGCAAGCTATTGATTTTACTTTTGTTTCAGAACAATAAATGTAGTAATAAAGAGAGAGAGGTTTGGAATCTGACTTGGTTTCAAATCCCCATTTTACCAATTGTTAGTTGAGGGGTCTTGAATATGTTACTTAATCTTTGTAAGATCAGATTCCTCATCCCTAAAATGGGGCTAATGCTAGAATTGTGGTAATTTAGCCCCCCTTCCCTCAAAGAAAAGGGTATTTTAAAGGTTGTGGTGTGGCTGGGTGTGGTGGTATATCCCTGTAATATTAACCAGCCTTCTGGGAGGCTGAGGTAGGAGGATCACAAATTGGAGACTTTAGTTGACTTAGTGATACCCTGTATAAAAATAAAAACCAAACGCAAGGGTTGAGGATATAGCTCAGTAGGAAGGCCTACTGAGTTCAATCTTAAGTACCATAAGGGTTCAATCTTAAGTACCATACATGCACAAAAAGTTGGATTGTAGTTACCAATGATGGCCATGTGTCTTAGTTACTTTTCTCTCATTGCTGAGACAAAATACCCGACACCCAAAGTTAAAGGGGGAAATATTTAGTTCACTGATTCCAAGGCAGGGTGGTTTGGCAGAGGGGCAACTGTTTATGGCAGTGGAAGACAGCAAAAACAACAAGAGGGAGAGACCAGACTCTTTCTGTCCCTTATATCGTATGCAAACTACCTGCCCTAGGGCAGGTGTAGCACTCACACCCTAAATCCTAGCCAGAACTATGCCAAACCAATCAGTGGACTGATTTACTAATCATGCACCTTTAATCCCAGCATCACACTGTAGATTCAGATACCTCTATAAAGCCCTATGACCACATGAGGCTTTGAGGGGATATCTAGACACAAACCATAATCATGGTAACATAATACCCTTCATCTAACATGCTCTTCTAGAAACTTTCCACCCCTCCATCAAGAGTTGGGTTCTAATTTCCCTCTCCTCGAATCCGAGTGGACTTATGAGTCACTCGTCATAAAGAGAATGCAGCAATTGTGATGCTCACTCCCGGGCTAAGCCGTAAGATGCCACGCCACTTCTACTTTGTTAGTGGCCATTGATTTGTTATTTTTCAATATTGGGAACTGAATCTAGGATGTTTCCACAGAGCTACATCTTTGGCTCTTAAAAAAATTTTTATTTATTTATTTATTTTTAATTGAGACAGGGAATGCTAAGTCACTAAATTGCTCAAATTAGGTTCAAACTTCAGACCTTCCTGCCTCGGTATCCTGAGTGCTGGGATTACAGGTGTGCATCCCAGCACCAGGCTGGCCACTGGCCTTTGAGCAGCCATGAAAAAGGTCCACACCGGGTGGGGAAGTTGAGGTCACATGAAGAGGGCACCTGTAGTTGGCCTGCCAATAGCCCTAGCTGAGGCCCAGCCAACAGCCGGCACGTCCTCCTCAGATGTGTAAAGATACTTCCAGATGCTTCCTGCCTCCAGCCTTTAAGTCTTTCCAGATGAGGCCCCAGGCACAATGTAGCACAGACAAGCAATTTTTTTCTGTCCTTTCCAATTTCTTGACCTGTGTGTTGTTTTAAACTACAAAATTTGCAGTCTATTACGCAGCAATAGTTATAAGAGTCTTCTGATAAGGTACTATTACACGGGAACAACCAGATGAGAGGACGTAGCAGTATTTGCAATTAGAGCGATTATGGGAATCATTGCTGCCCCCAGGGGTTCTGTCCACTGGAGCAGCCAACCGTGCCTTGCTGCTGCCCGTGGATTCCGCCCCTCAATCTCCGGCCCCGCCCCCGCCCTCCGACCTCCCAGCCAATGAGAGTCCAGCCTGTGAGCTTCCCCTCCAGCCCCTCCCTGCGGCTGTGGGGCGGAGAAGACGCTCTGGTGCTCTATAGGCTTTGTCGGCCTCGCAGCCGCGCGCTGTGGGGTGTCAGGACCCCTCCCCCTTGTTTGGGTGCTGCGTTCTTCCGGGGGAGCCGTCCTCAGATGCTTCTGTGTGCAACTGGGAGGCCTCGCCAGCCCGGTGAGGACAGCTCGTTAATCTCCTGTCTCCGGCGCTTTTACACACTGACTGGACAGAGGTCAGCTTCTTGGGGCGCATTCATTGTTGCAGTCAAGCCAAGTCCTTCTGGTCTTAGAATTGCTTTAAGCCTGATTAACTCACGAGAAAAAGGAAAATTTACATCTGGGGACTGGAGAATAAGATATTTAAGCGCTTCTTAAAAATAAATGCCTCTCAAAGCCAGGCGCTCGCTCCCTCCCTTCTTTTCCTCCCCATCTCTCATCTGTCTCCCTCTCCCTCACTGCGCCTCTCTTTCCACTCCTTCTGCTCTTAAACTACTGTTCTTTTCTTTTTCACTCCTTCCTCTTTTCACCTTCTCTTAACTGTTTGCTCTTTCTTGCCCATTCTCCTCCAGCTTCTACTGTTCTCCCCATCCCTTCTCTGACTCTCCCTTCCTCTGCCTTTCTGTTTTTCTCTTTCTGCTTTGCTCCTTCCACCACTGACATCAGCTGTTTTTAGTATCTTTGTTCCTAAGTGGTAAAACGTGCATCTGCCCTTAAGGCTGACATCAGTGTGGTCCCCAGATGATTGCAGGGTGGGGGGCAGGCCTTGTGCAGTTGGCTTTGCTTATATTTTGGGCAATCTTTGTAGGGAAGGTGCTCAGCAGTGTTTCATATCTAAGGAGCCAAATCTTCCCTTGTCAATAGAGGGGTTGGTGAAAGCCACACTGGCTCATCTACCGGGGGTTCACTGGGATGTCTCCCAGGCTTCCCTTGGGGGCAGTTGCAGGGTAATGAGTAAGACAGAGTCTGAGGATGATTAAGTCTTGCTCTGAAGGCTTTGGAGACAGCCTCGGACTAGGAGTAAAGATCTCTGACTCCCATGAGCTGTGTGGTGTTGGGCAAACCACTTTACCTCTCTTTGCCTGTTCCTCACCCACAAAATGGGATAATGACAGTCATCTTGCCTTCCTCAGGGGGCTATTATGAGGCTCACACAAGCTAATGAACAAGAAAGCATTCTGTAAAGTATAAAGTGCTGTACAAATTTAAATCCTTTTTATTATTGTTGTTACCATGATCATAATTTTTATGTCCCACTAATGCTCATCTTACAACTCATCAGTATTAAGAAGAATAAACTCTAAGTGGAATGCAATCTTATTTTTCCCTTGTGCATGAATTTAAGGCATATATGTGGGAAATAAATTTCTGTTTTGAGAGGCCTTTATCAAGCCCCTGACATCTGCTCCAGCCTGCTCCCTTAGGCTTAGCTGACCCTCTGTGCAAGCGGGGCTGGCAAAGCAAAAGTTGGCCCTGCAGGCCTGGCCATGCTGCTTTCTGGGATGCACTCACTTTGCCAACCTTTGCTTCTTGCATTGTGTCCTATTCCTGCATCTTCCCTCTATGATGCAAACCCAGCCCTGATCTTTGTACCTGAGACAGAGAGGCTTCTTTCAGGGTAACTCTGTGTCCCTAGCACCCAGTCTCCTTGCCCTCCTGACCTGGCTCTGCTACCCTCCACTCAGTCTCTTGGACTCCCCTTTGTGGAAGTCCACAGCCAAGTTGGCCAGACGGACCCCAGAGGGGATCTTGCAACCCAGGAATTAATGCACCACCCATAGAGGGGTTGTGTCTTTTCTTCCCAAACTTCTCCATTCTTGTAGGTGGCTGAGACCACTGACCTCAGGTTCTTTAAGGAGCAAGGGTGGCTTCTGGGAGCGGCAGTCATCTCATCACCTGTGCTGCTTGCCTTGGCAGCTGCTTTGCTATTAAAACCAGGCCTCATAACCTGAATCAGCAGTCTCACTAATCCTCAAAGCTTCATCAGACAAACGCTCCTGAGAGCAAGGGAGGATTTGCAAGTGGGGCAGGAAAGATTCTCCTGTTCCATTCACCCCGCTCAGCCTTACCTCCGGGGGCTGCACCAGCACATCCATCTTCACCCTGGCTCTGACCCGAAGCTCAGTGCTACCGAATCAATGCTTGGCCCATTCTTGCTCCAAGCTGCTCTGAATCCTGGGGGACCTTCCCCCTGGTCTCAATCCCATCCCCACTATGCCTCCCACAACTATTCTGAGAGGAGCCATCATTGTATTTTAGAGATGAAGAAACTGCAGTCCAGGAAGATAAATGACTGGTCTTCGTCTGCGGGCTCTTGGAGTGATGGAGCCAGAATGTGAACCAAAGCAGAAGCTCCTTCCATCAGGATAGCTGCCTCCTTTTTCTGGCTTCACAAAAATGACTGAGGCTTAGCCTCTGCCCTCAGGAAGCCCAGAGCTTAATGGACCAGTCACATAAACAAACACCAGCTGCAAAGCCAGGCTGTAGTGGGATAACGAAGATTATCACCCATAACCCTGAAAGTACAGAGGAACTAGTTACTAAATTGCCTGCTGGTGGTGGTAGTGATGTGGTGATTCTCTGCATGTATGTGTGTGTGTTCGTGAATGCCTGTGCACTTGTGTGTGTGTGCATGTGTGTGATGGCTTCTAGAAGAGAGAGATGTTATGAAGCAACACTGTCAGTATCTTTCTGGAGGTCAGAAACTCTAGAGAGCAAACCTCCACAGTCTTGCCCATGGTAAATATTGCTAATGAATCCTCCCTAAATAAACCCAAATATGGCTTCTGAATCCTTTGCCACAGAATATGTAGGTTTCTATATCTTTTGACTGAGGCAAGGGGTACTTTCGGTTTTCCAGGAGTCTTAGACTTGCATTTTCTTGAAGAGGTAATGGGCTCAGAATAGGGACAGACAGAAGATTGCCTTCCTTTCCACCAGAATCTGCTTCGCTAATTTGTCCTCTAACCTCTCCTACATTAAGGACCAACATTCAGTGAGTTCTTGCCATGTGGCAGGCTCTGTGATGAACAAGCAGTGTCAACCCACATCACTGCTCATCTTATACCTACCTGGGAGTAGTCATGACCATTGCCATTTTATGGAGGGGACACTGAGGCTCAAAAATGTAAAGGACTCACTCAAGGTCACGCAGCTAGGAAGCAGTGGCACCAACACTTGTGCTCAGGTCTGTCTCACCCCAAAGCCCACTTATTATTTTTTTCTTCTCTTACATTGATTACAAAATATTTAAACATTTAAAAAGGCTGAAGGTGAATACAGTGTGTGCTGTCCACACTCCCCAGTTAGGAAATGAAACAAAGCCCATTTAATTTTTGCAGAATACCATACTGCTCTTTATGACATAAATGAAAAGGATTTAATAAAGCGATAGAGCAATGTTGAAGGCTTCTCAATGAAGCCAGCTTTTAGTGGAATTTTAAAAAGAATTTTCTTTATAAATTGAAATCGTGTCTTTGGATATTTCAGAGATTGCAGTAAGGAGAGTCTGCAGTTCATAGACTCGCTTGTCTGAGGAGTAATTTAATACCACAGACATAGATCTCTATTTCTCTTTTTACCTTTAATCAATTTTAACAAGCCAGATGGTCATTGCAAATGGGTCCTCTAGCATCTCCTTTTTCTGCTTCTGCCACTCTCAGGGATTTATTTGAATTTAGTTCCTGGCAGAAATCTCATACCTTCATATTCTCTGCCTTTCCCTGCCTCCGTTTGGGTCACTCCCTAATATCCAGAGCTATATCTTCTGTAGCCTCCCAGCTGGATGAGTCCTTCTGTATGCTCTCCCTCAGCACACGGCAACACTCCTGTGGCTTACATATGCCCTAAATTAGTTATTTACGTATGTAATTTCCACATTAGATCCAGCCTTGCTCATCTATAATCTATGTAACAGTAATCATCATAACTGTGAATGCTGTACAGTTTCCAAGTACTTTTTCCAGTCGCAATCTTATTGAATACCTACAATTTCTCTGCGGTAAGTATTTCTTGTTGTTTTCAGTTTTATAGACACAACCATGGAGACTTGGAGAGGTGAGACAACTTGCCCAAAGTCACACAGCTAGTTGCAAGGTTGACAGCAAATGTAGTGGTCCTGTCCTCTTATTAGAATGTAGAGTATTCTTTATATGATTAAAAAACTAAGGTTGGTTAGAGTTTTATTCAAACTCCCAACCATCAACCCATATCCTATAGATATTTATTAATCACTTATTATGTGTCAGGAATTATGCTGGGTTTTAGGGAGACAGCAGTGAATAAGATGGTCCTTGACCCATAGGGTTTCAAGGGTAGTAGGGACATAGATAATAAACAAGCAAACAAATAAATAAATGGAATATGGTGGGTTGGATTCTCCCCCAATATATATCCATATCCGTATCCATATCCCTATCCCTATCCTTGGGACCTCTGAAAGTTATGTTGTGTGGCAAAAGGGACTTTAGTTTACTTGTGACTAAATTGAGGACCTTGAGATGTGGGATTAGCCTGGATTGTCCAGGTGGGCCCAATGTAATAAGAAGCGTCCTTAGAAAAGTGAGGTGGTAAGATTAGAATCAGAGAAGATCTGAGGGTGGAATGGGAGATGCAGTTGATAGCTTTATAGATGGGAGTGGTGGCACCTAGGGAGGAAAGCAGCCTCTGGATTCTGGCAAAGACAAGGGGCTGGACTGCCTCTCCCCGCTAAGCCTCCAGAAGCATGCAGCCCACTCGACGCCACTCTAGACTTCCGACTTCCTGCACTATTAGAGAATAAATCTAGTTTGCTTTAAGGCATTAAGTTTGCAGCAATTTGTTCCAGCTGTAATAGGAAACTAATACATAAGGCAATTCTAGATTATGATCAAAGCTATGAAAAGAGACGTTACACTGAGGTAACAACGGGAGAGGCTCCTCGCTGAGGGGGGGATGAGAGAACCGACCAGGAGGAGCTGTCCAGGCCGAGGGACCAGCAAGCGGGGAGATGCAGAGGAGGAGGAACAAAGGCTGGGCTGGGGTGGCCACACTGTAGTGAAACGCAGGGAGGTGGGATTAAAGTGAGGTTGGAGTCAGATCATACAGAGCCTTTTAGGCCACAACGTTTGAATTTTTTAAGTAAAAGAAATGGGAAACTTTTAAATTTTAATAGGGAGGGAAGTAAATTGTCATCACATTGCCCAAAGTTCCCCACATGAGGAAAACCCTTCTTTCGTGTGGGGGAAAACTCCGATTTGGTAAAGTAAGTTTATCCTCCCTGTTAATTCCCCTGTGTTCTACCACATTCTTAAAACATGCCCTGTCTTCATTAGGACACGCGGAATTTTTTTCCTTCCCAACGTGTGACTCAAGTTCTTCAGGGGGCAAGTGTCCTTGTGTAACTGTGGGCAGGAGACAGTGCTGTCACCTTGGGGATGATTATTACAGTGAAGGCTGACCTGAGACATAAGGGTTCTCAGGATTAGTGAATTTAGGAATGCTCCTGTCCAGGGCAGAACTTACCACTTGAAATACTACTCTAAACATTTTGCTTGTTATTCGCTTTTGTCTTTAGACTGGAAGCTGTGTGAAACCAGGAACCATTTGTACTTTTATCCTTTTATTTCCAGTTTCAGCATACAGTGTGTACTCAAAAGGTACTCATTGAAAACATGAATAATAAGTCAATAAGTTAGGCCTACGAAGACCAAGCAGGAAAATACAAACCTCAAAACAACTCATGGTCAGTTCTACTAAGTGCCTGTTTGAAAATAAGAATTTGTTACAATGCAGTTTATCCTAGGGAACATCGTGAGTATAAGGCAACCTCCCTGCCATGTAAAACACCAGGTGAATCCAAAACCCAGAGGGCAGAGCTAGGTAATTGTACACAGAATGCACACACACGTGCATTGAACACTCACTGGGCACCTTTGCTACTGTGTGTATTATGCACCACATCTGCCCACATCTGGCCTTCCGACTTTCTGTCCAATTTCAGAAGAAGCTTCTGCTACCACTTCACAGTAACTCATAGTCCTTCTGATGTCCACTTCCCTCAGCAAGCCACAGATCTTTTCAAGGTAAAGTAGCATGTTTATTACAATATTTAAGCACTTAATGTATCTAAAACAGGGCCACTGTTATATTAAGTTCCTATCTTTCTATCAAAAAAATGTGACATTGTGAAGTTTTTGAGTGTTGTTCCCTAACTCTACTTCCCCCATAAATTCTGTGGTTTTTGGTGGATGGATTTGCATATTGCTGTGATTTTCCAGAACACATATACAGCATGATGGGAGAACTGACTGTACTTTCTTCTGTCTGCAAAACCAGCAAAACAAGAAAATATACACAATGATTATCAAGAAATTGAAGTCAAACCAATATGCACTAAGAATGATTCATGATGTCCTTCTGGTTCTGGTGGATAGGACAATCCTCCTATTACTTATTCATTCTTTCATTTATCCTTTCATTCATTTATTTATTCTAAACAAATTTTTATTGAATTCCTACTATGTGTCAGGTCCTGAGATAGGCCCTCATGATACATCAGAGAACAAAATTAGTCTTAAAAAGTCTTAGGGTTGAGAAAAATAATATCTATCTCTATCTCTATCTATCTATCTATCTATCTATCTATCTATCTATCTATCTATCTATCTATCTAAATGACTGTTCACCTTAATTGTAGGCTTACAATATATCAGGCACTGTGATCAGCCCTCTAAATACATCATTTTACTCAATCCTTTCAATAACCTAGAGGTTATTGGTAGGTATTACCAGTAAAGGAGGGAGACATTACTATTCTTCCCATTTTCCAGATAAAGATACTGAGGCTTACAGCCAGCATTTACACCTAGGCAATTAAGACTCCAGAGTCTGTTCTCAAGAGTTCTCTGGCAACCCTGACTCTGTTTGCTTACTTCCTGCAGTGAGGAGCTCACTACCTTTCCATATTTGGGGAAGGATGGAGAACACTTCTTCCAACTTTGGCAGTCTATCAAAGGGAAAATACCTTGGAAGCCACTGCCTTTGGGGGTACAGAGAAAGATAAGGGGCAATCTGAAAGGACACCAAGTTATACCGTTTGACATAATATTTTCATAGGAAATTGTAGGGTTGGGCAGAGGAGAGGAGGGTGAAGAAGAGAGAAGGGGGATTAGGTCACTTGGTGGAGAGCAGGTGTCCATGGGAACAGTGGCCACTAAGGGAGCTCTGTGGAGAGGTGGCCCCAGGCTTCCAGAGGCTGGAGAATCCTTCCCCTTGTGTTTTTAGGCTTTGTGGTGATGTGAACGGTATCATTACCCAGACCCCCATAAAACCTGTGGCACCCCTGGAAAAAATGAAAGCTCGAAGGTCATGATTGCCACTGGGCTGGAATGAAGCAGGGGTAGAAAAGGTCCCTGGGCATGGCCTGGGGTGATGGTCAATCACTTTGGGTCATCCTTCAGCCAAGCAAAGCCAGAGCCATGGAAGAAATCAGAACCAGCTCTGTAATGAGGAATTCCCTAGTTCTAGGGCATTTGAAGACATCTGGGGAAGCCTGAGGTGTAGATTGGGGTGTTCAGGATCCTTTTTACACAATTCTGCAATGATTAAGGAATCTCAGATGGCCTGCGGGTTACAGTTGATAGGAGCAGGGGCTCTCAAGTCAGGAACCTGGATTTGACTTCGGTTTGGCCATTTACTGACTGTAATCAGGAGTGACTATAAACAATGCCTGTGCCTCAGCTTTCTTTGGCTACAGCATGAGATGACCTTTCTGACCTCGTGGGCTATTCTGAGGATTGAATACATGTCAAACATTTAGCACAATGCTTGGCATAATAGTCATCCAATCAATGGTGTTGTTGGAACCAACTCCAATAATGGAGTGTAAACAGCATAGACTTTTGCTCCAATTAAGTTTCAGATCCAGTTCCACTATTTATGAGCTCTATTTATCAGCGCATGTAACTAAATTTCTCTGGTTCTCAGAAAAATGGGGGAAGTAAGGCCTATCTGGAAGCCCATGGTGAGGGCTAAGTGAGCATCTAGAGCAGTGATGGTGAACCTTTTAGAGCTTTCATTGCTAACAAGTAGCCTGCCGCGGCACATGTACCATAGGTTCCCCACCATTGGTCCAGAGCATGTCTAACACAAAGCTGGGCACCTAGGAGATGTCCAATAATCAAGGCCAGGATAATCCAGGTGTCTTTGGTGAGTTAGAGAAAGGTCCCCTTCTCTTGGGCAAAACGACCTTCAGTTTTCAACCTCCTGCACCACCTGAC
The DNA here is from genome assembly GCA_028451465.1 of Erethizon dorsatum. Classification (NCBI taxonomy): domain Eukaryota; kingdom Metazoa; phylum Chordata; class Mammalia; order Rodentia; family Erethizontidae; genus Erethizon; species Erethizon dorsatum. The sequence continues at coordinate 49,630,405 of CM051827.1, read as the reverse complement.
CTGGGTACCTTTGTGCACTGTGCAGGTTGCACATCTGTAGGATGTGGCTTGCCAATGAGGAGAAGATGTTATGAGTATGTTAATTAATATTCTTTGCCTCTGACTTGCTGCCTGACTCAAGTCTTTTCCTGTTTGCAAGAACGAGGCCCCTTCTTATTATTCTCTCTCCTGGCTCCAGCAGTCCTCCTTGTGACCTTGTATCTGCACTCCACTCCCGCACTTCCACCCTCACCTCCTCTGCAGGCAGCATTCTGGTCACTCCCTGCAGCTGGCCTGGAGACCACTCAGCTGGGGAGCTGGATTAAGGACCTCCTTCTGCCTCAGAGCCTCTGCTGAGATCTTCTAGTGCTTTAATTGCCCTCAGAAGACAGCAAACATCACTGCCCACAAGAGCATGGATCCTTGGTGGGGAGCTGGGCTGGCAGTGGGGCCCTCACAGGTTATTTTTAGTGTTTGACCACGGAGGTGCCAGGAGAAATTATCAAGCTGGAAGGCAGCCTGCTTACCCAGGGCTGCGCTCCAAGAGGCTTGCCTGCGACTTTCAACCAAGCCCTTTGTGGCTGTTTTGCCTGCTTTGGTGAGGTGTCCAAGCTTTGCTGATGTGGCAGCGGTCCCTCTGATGGAAGCCAATGTGAGCTGTGAAGACAACAGCCCTTAGTGCCTAGGTTGGCCACTCAAGCTGAGTGTTTAACTCAAGGACAATCCTGAGCACCAAGGGACTCAGCTCTCATCGTGTTTCCACTGGGCCTGAGAGGTACAAAATGACTTGCTTAAATTCATTCTCTGGGTAAGATTTCACTGCACTGTCTTGGTTGTTGCTTCCTTAAGAATATTTATTCAGCAGAGTGATGAAGTGTGCAACTGGAGGTCCTGGGTGGCCTCCCTACTTCTCAGTGGTTATGTGATACTGGACAAGATACCCTGGGTCCTAGTTTCCTATCTGTAAAGTGCGAGTAAGAAGAGCATCCCACATAAGGTGGTTGAATGACAGGAAGCAGGACAGGCTCTTGGAATCCAGATTGGCTCACAGGATGGACTCAGTAGATGCTGGCTATTGGTGCTGTTACTTCCATTGCTGGGCCAGCATTTGACATGCATCCTGGCTAATCCTCACAGCCACTCAGCAAGGGATTACCAGTCCTGTTTTTCAGATGAGGAAAGTACAGAGACACAAATGGAATTCCTAAGGACACACAGATAGGAAGGGTAGGAGGTGGGCCTTAAACTCAGGGCTCTGCCCTCCCCTGTCCAAGGTCTTTCTCAGGTGGGCTGGAGCTTGCTGTGTGCTGTGTGTCTCTGGGAGTCTGAGCAGACAGGACATATGCCAGTGTGTGTATGTGTGTGTGTGTGCTGATTCGGAGGAGGAGAAAAAAAGTTGTGACCCAGCACCCACATTAACAGGAATCAGGCTCTCGTTTCCTCCCCCAAGACTGCCAGCATGTCCAGAGACAAATTATTAGAGAAGTTGTCTCAGAGTTATTTGGGAGCCCCCCTCCCATCTATATATGGAGTTACTTGCCAGTCATGCCTTTGCACAGTGGCATGGTATTGTGAAACCTAGGGGCTGTCCTTTATGGGTGCCTCTACTAGACTGGATGTGTCCTCTATAGCCTGGTGTCTGGGTTATGTCTCTCAGCCCCGCATGCTTTGCCCTGTCCCTGACCATTCTGTCTTCTAAATGCCTCTCATATGCACTGTTTCTCTCTTGCCCACTGCTACCGCCTGGCTTAAACCTGCTTCTCTCTGCAGGGCCACTGCCACAGCCTGCTTGCTGGTCTCCCCGATACAGGGCTAGGCCACACCTCCCACCCACAGGGTCTTCCTGATGTGGTGGTCCCCTCCGTTGTGAGTTTCATGGAGGCACTTTGCTCTTTACATCTCTTCCTGGCTTCCCGATCAGAAATTGGACATTGTGAACTAGCTCTCACCCAAGTCCCATTTCCAATTCCTTCCCCTATCCCGAAGTACCTCCTTTGGGACCTGACAATTTCCAAAGGTGTGTCCCCAGGAAATAGGTCTTTAGATTATTAGTTGGTGGAAGCCTGCATGGGGAGATCTGAGAAGAATACTGGATAGGCTGACACTAACATGGCTCTGACTCCATGCTGACACTGTTCTGCGTGCTAGAGTTGTATTAACTCATGCAGTCCCCATGGGCCCAGAAAGCAGGGACTATGCTCATAGCCTCTTCTGTGAATGAGGAAACTGAGGCACAGAGAAGTTAAGCAGCTTGCTTAGGTTTGTCCAGTTCACTGGCAGAGGAGCTGATTCCCATGCAGACACTGTGGCTGTGAGTCGGCCCTGGTAGCCACAGCCCTGGACCCACACTCTGAGGACCTCCTATGTACCTGCATGTGATACGCACCTACATTCACCATTCCATCTGATGCTCCCACCAACACCATTGTTATTATCCTCATCTTTATTGTTACAGAAACAGAATGAAGAGAGCACCTGCCAGCCAAGAGGTGGTGGAATGAGCTTTGAACTCAGGGCTCTGTGTGACTCGTGAGTCTCTATTTTGTCTTGCACTGAACAGAACAAGGAATCCTTATTTTAAGAGCATTTCGCGCTGTGTAACAGTGGTGGCGAACCTATGGCACGTGTGCTGCAGTGGGCTGTTTGTTATCATTTAAAGCTCTAAAAGGTTCACCATCACTAGTGTGAAATTTACACTGAAGCACTTCTCTGGCTCTTTGGAAGTATTTACCACTGCCAAATTATATCATCTGTTTTCCAGTTCAGAGATACTGCCTGTGCTATTCCCTGGGCCTGGAGGGCCATCTCTCTCTCCAGTGCTCCTGGCGAAAGATCTAAAATAAGATCCCATCTCTTCCATTTCTCAGACTTGCTCCTTCCAAGCAGCTGGTCCCCAGTTTGTACTTCCATGGCACGTATTAACATTATGCAGCCATAGTTGGTTATATATAGTGTGGGTTCTTCCATTCATTTACTCTCTCCCTCATTCATTCCTCCTTTCATTCATTCACTTAACAAATATTTATTGAGCAACAACTAAATACCTGGCTTTGTTTTAGATCCTAGAGATACAGTAGTGAAAAACCAGACACCCAGTTAGGCCCTCATGAAATTTACATTGTAGCTGAGGAACGGATGTAACACAAGAAAACTGTATTTAGAATTTTTGAAGGTGAAGGATGTTGGAAGGGCAGGGAGGGGGGAAAGGTCTCACTTTTAAATAGGGTGCTGACTGTGAGCTTTGAGCAATGTGGAAGCAGGCCAGGGAACCAGCTGGAAATCTCAGAAGGGTGAGGCAGGAGTAGCAAAGGGATACAAAGACCTGTGCAGAAGGTGTGTTCTGATCAGTGGAGGCAGTGGGCAGCTGGTTGGCAGCAGGGCAGGTGAGCAGCAAGTGGCAGGAGATGCTGGAGGGAGACTGGTTAATTTGGATTGCTTAAGGAAAGTTTCACACTTCCCCAGTGTGTTATTTCCAAACGTTTCATTAGCATTTTCAAGGAGAATCTTCATTAGGAACTGAAATATGTGTGATCACTAAACATATAATCAGCACCTGAAAATCCAGGGAGCAGTGTGAGAACCCCAGGCAGATGTATGGGCCCGCTTTCACTTTGGCCTTGGGCAGTCTCCTCCCTTCTTGGTCTCTGTTTTGTCACTTGTATAAGGGACCTGTGTCCCTTTCCATTCTGGCTTCACACTGTGCTGGGAGTCTCTGCCTGGCCTGCTCTTCTGTGGAAGGGGGTTAGGATACATTCTCTAGTCTCACTTTGGATCAGGGTGTCAAGGCAGACAGCAGAAGTACCTTTGTTTTCTTTTGCCTTTTTAAAAATAAAACCAGCGTCCAGACTTGATGAAAGCTAGTCTTCCCAGAAGCTCTATCATTCCATGGTAGTAACCGCACCCAGCAATCTTGTGTGAAGGGAGCATTTCCTTTTACTGCTGCCCTAGTAACACCATGGCTGGCACTACCAGATCCATTTTATGGCAGAGGAAACTCTGCCTCAGAAAGGCCAATTCACTTGCCTGAGGGCACACAGCTAGTGAGCCCAGGACTTGGGATTCTAGTTCCAGGATGTGTGAGCTGGTGCTGATGACTTCTCAGTTGGACACAAAGTTGAGGCTGTTCACGGATAGGGACAAAATCCAGCCAAAGATGGAAAACCAGGCAAAGATTCTCAGCTGATCACTGCAGCTAGTCTGGAACTAAATATGAAAGAGAATAGAATGGGAGTGGATAAGGTGAACCATGGTCCATGTCTGGGAACCAGAGCTGCAGATTGAGGCTCCAGGCCAGCTCAGCGTGAGGAGGGACACAGAGAAGCTGCTGGCCAGGTCCAGCAGCAGCCCCAGGCCCTGGGCTGAGAGGTCCATGCTCAATGCCTTAGCAGGGGGTCTGCGGTTGGCAAAGGACCAAGGGTCTCAGGTTTACCCAATGGAATACAGTATTAAAAATATTAAAGTAACATCAAGAATCCTACAAAATGAGAGAAAAAATGTAAAGGGGAATAAAGAGCAGAAAATAATTTTATATTTTAATACAATGTGTGTGTATATATATATGTATACATATGTATATGTATATATATACACACAGACATATTGTATTAAAATAAAGAAACTAAATAAAACTATCTTTATTAATATTTCCACACTAGTGATAAGATAGATGGATTGGAATTAGATATGGAAAAATGTAATATTCTGCAAAGGAAACTCTGGGGAGGCCCAGGGAGTTATGAAGGTCATTTCTCATTAAGGGTGAACTTTTCTGTTCTTTCCTCCACTGACTTCATCCTAACTAAGCCTCTGCCAGAGCCAGCAATTCTACACTCTTTTTGTGTGCGGGAGACAGGCTGTGCCACCAAACGCCCCCCTCAGTGAGTCAGTGCCAAGCTATTTTTAGTTCTTCCAAACAACTAATGGGATTGTTGTCCATTTTCCGGTGGCCTTTTTAGCTGCTCTGAAGTTAAACAGCAAACAGCATATTAACTCTGAAACTCTTGGACACCTAGGGTATGGTTTTTCTTTGACTTGGGCCCCAGGAAGAAGCAAAGATGACTGAATGCCAGAGGTGGGAGCCCCTTAGGAAGACCCTAGGCCTTGATATAACCTGAATTTCCAAGAAGGCTCCTTGGCAGTAAATGTACATAAGAATGCCCACCCCATAAGACACATTGCTGTCTGTGAAGTGTCCATTCACGCAGTCAGGAATGTTCAAGGATGAAATGAGATGCTGTTGGTGTGGTTCCCACCAGAGCAAATGTTTGTTGGATGAGTGAGACAGTGTACATGAAACACTCGGCCTAGGAGACCATTACTGGGGAGGGCTATGAGTTGAATTGTGTTCCTCCCAAAAGGCAATGCCAGAGTGCTAAACCCTAGTAACCTCAGAATATGACCTTATTTGGAAATAGGGCTTGAAGGGGTCATCAAGTTAAATGAGATCATTTGAGTATTTCATCATGCCTTGTGCCTGGCTCCTTATGAAAAGGACAGATCGGACACAGACACACACAGAAACCCCCATGTGGAAGTGAAGGCAGAGATCAGGGGGATGTTTCAAAAACCCTAAGATTGCCAAAGGTTGCCAGTAAACCACCAGGAACTAAGAGAGACATAGCGCACATTCTTCCTTATGAGAAGGAAGGATAAGTATATACACCAACTCCAAGAGTTTGGCAAATGCATAGATGCTCAGTGAGCCTTTGTCATGGGATGGTCATCAGAGCTAATAGCTTTTTACTAGTACAGGTTTGTGATACATAATGAATGCATTCATCCCGGGGAGTTGGTATGTATACTTATCACAATAATATTTATCTCAGAATAAACCAATCCTGATGACATATTTCAGCCTCAGAAATGTGAGACAATATGTCTCTTATGTTTCAGCCACCTGGTTGGTGGTACTTTGTTATGGCAGCTGTAGGAATGGAACATAGGGAGCATTAGTAAAATGATATGCTATGTAAACCTCTAGCTCTGACCTGGTGTAGAATATAGGGTCAATGAAGTCTTCTAGAATGTATAACATAGAGGAAATACCTCACTTGGTATCCAGCATGCAGTAGGTAGTCATTTCTTGTTAAATGAATGAATGAATAAGGTTATAAGTAAAGCATGTCTCCTGGAGTTTGGAATATGAATAGATGTTCAGTGAATATTTGTTAATGGGATGGTCATCAGAGCTAGTAGTTTCTTATTAGTACATGTTTGAGATACTTAGTGAATCCATTTATTGTACAGAGTTGGAATATATACCTATTGCATCTTAATCCTTTTTACTCCCCCTTCCTCTCTTTCCTACTATTCCTAGATCCCCTTCCAATTTTCAAAATGTCTACCTCCCTGTTTCCTATTATTTCTAAAATTTTGCTCTTTAAATTACTTATAATCTGAGTATACAGCTTTTACTATGAACCATGAAGTACTCCAAGTGATCAACATACATATATTTTCATTCAATCCTCACAACAACCATATTATTTATCCTATTTTAAATGAGGAAAATGAGGAAACTGAGGCTCAGAGAGGTTAAGTAACTTTCCAACATCCACCCAGCTCTTGAACAATAGAGTTGGCTATAGGATCTGGCATCTAGGACTGGGTGTCCACCCTTTGCACAGTTTGCAAAAACATGCGTGAGGAGCTGGGCACACACGAGGTGCTCAGTCTTAAACCAGTGAGAAGCGTGAGTCCTAGGCAAAGCAGGGGTGCAGGGCCCACCCCAGGAGGCCTAACAGCAGAGGTGGCCTTGTGGACCCTTCCACTTCTGATGCACAGTCTCTGTAAATCTTTGGACTCCAAACTCCTTATGGGCTGGGGCCTAGCTAGAATCAGAGGGGCCTTTGAGTGGACCCCCTAGCAAGCCAGTCCCTGTCTCTACTCCCTGCCCTGCTGGGTTCAGGGGAGGCTAACTTGGTCCTGAAGAAGGGAGTGAGGCAGAGGGTATGTTATGGCCTCATGCTGTCTGCTGAAGGGCCAGCAGCTTGGAGCATCCCTGCCTCCGCTCCATAATTCATCCAACCAAGTGTGCAGTGCTGACTCAGTGCTTTCTCCTGCATGGCCAGGGGCTGGCTGTGCATGTGGTTTCTCAAACACAGCTAGGCCGCACTAAGTTCCAGCCATGGCAGTGATTTACTGTGTCATAGGCCGGTGTCCTCCACCCTGACCACTGTTCTTGGCCACACGTTTAATTATTTAAACAGATTTTACATTTTATGAGCATGCCCTCAGGCTTGGCAGAGGAAAGAGAACCTCAGGAATTTTATTTTAATTTTTTTGCTTGAAACATTAAATTGAAATGTGCAACGTGAGAATACAGGAAACATTCCAAATTTCTGAGTTAGTATGGCATTCAAGGCTCTTCCTAATTTGCCCTGTTTTAACAGCTCCATCCCTGTGTCTTCCTCCCCCTCTTCTGTAACCAACAGGTTTCTCCCTCTCTGTGGCAAGAAGCAACACCTGACCATCTTAGCAAGTCTGCAGTTTGCTTCTGGTAGCCAACCTGTCTATAATGCACACACACCCTTACTCATACTCATTCCTCCCCATACTCATTCACTTGTTCACAGTCTTAGGACTTAATATGTACCTGGTACCAAGTGAGGGCTTTGGATGCACTAGTGAGCAAAGCACATACCACCCTTGTCCTCAAGGAGCTTCCACTCCGCAGCCAAAGACTCCTTACCATCCCTTGCAGCCTGTGTTCTTTGATGAGGGCCCCGCTACACGCTCTTTTCCTGCCTGCCTTGCCTTTCTGGGTGAAACTCGACGCTCAGGCGACTCATCGTCTATCAGAGCCCAAACTCATGGTGCCCTCACTGCCTGGGAAACTGAAGCCTCTTTTCTTAGGCTGTGAACTTCCCGAGGTTGGGGACACTCTAATTCCATGTCTGTCCCAGCACCCAGCACAGTGCTTGAGCAGAGCAGTCACTTGCAATGTGCAGGGCACCCCTGCTTCTCCTTCTGGCAAAGAGGCTCTTGTGAGTTCTGTCTCCTCTGACATTTCTTGAAAGATCTTGTTTGCTCAGCCATTCAACCACTCTCTCACTCTATGTATTTCTTGAGCACCACTACATCTGAGGCCCTGTCTTAGTGCTGGGGACCTGTTGATAGAGTCATACAAAGTCCAGTCCTCAGCATGCTCACACTGTGGTTGTGGAGAAGGGTGGTGAGGGGCTGCTTTTTAGACGCCAGCTGCTTAGATGGTGGTGACTAGCCGTCAGCCCACAGAGCTATGGCACACCCAGCGGGGCCAGGGGAAGAGCCATGCTAAACCTCAGTGTCTTAGTTACTCTTCTCTTCGCTGAGACAAAATACCCTACACTCACAGTTAAGGGGGACAGGTTTATCTAGCTCACACTTTGTAGAGGCTTCAGTCCATAATCAGCTGGCTCCAAGGCAGAGTGGCATATGACAGAGGGGCAACCACTCATGGCAGCAGAAGACAATAAAGCAGCAAGAGAGAGTGAGACAAGTCTCTTTCTGTGCCTTATATTGTATCCAGTCTACTGGGGTTAGGGCGGTGCCAATCCAATCAGTGGACCCACCCTTAATCCCAGAACCCTTAATCCCAGCATTGCAGTATGAATCAACACACACTCCAGATTCAGTCTTTGAAGAACTCCTATGACCACATGAGGCTTTGGGGCTTTATCTAGACACAAATCATAACACTCAGGTAAGGATGTGCCTGTGTTTTTCCTGCTAGGCTCAGAGGACAAGACTGAGCAGAAAATGAATCTCTTTCCTGCTCTCTACCTCCATGTAAACTGGGGATAACAAAGTCCAAGGCTATTAAAATAATAATGCAAATAATCTATATTTTTCATCTTAAAAGCATTTCTAGAGCATCCGATTAATCTTCCCACTACCCTTGTGTGTAGGTAAGTATAAATTTTTGCTTATAGTTGAAGAAACTGAAACATGAGGTGATTAAACTATTGGCCTTCAGCTATAGCAAATGCAAGGTTTTGAGTGAGGATTGGATTCATCAGTCCTAAGTTATTTTGAGCAATTTTCAGACTCCAAGGGCCATGTCCCTTGGGCTAGGGAATAAAGTTGATGTGCCTTGGCAGGCCAGTGTAGCGTGGAAGTGACGAGTTGGAACTTTGCAGACACAGACTGTACCACTTACGGAGTGTGACCTTTGGCAAGTGGTTTAAACTCTTGATACTCCAATTTCATCTAAAAATGATGATAATAACTTTGTTGCAGGGTTATGAGGGTGAAAACAGATGAGATTATACTTGTGTAGTGCTTAGTTAGCATATTGGAGTATACCATTTTCTTAATGATATATATGATACCTATAAGATATCTTTATCTATATCTACATCTACATCTATATCTATATCTATCTATATCTATATCTATATCTACCTATCCAGAGAGAGAAAGACAGAGAGGCAGAGATCCAAAAACATGTATACACATTTCAGGGAAAAAAAGATAGCATGATGTTTTTTCAACAGATGGTGCTACTCTTGTATGGGGTGGCCTTAGAGGATGTCATATAGCACAGAAAACCCACTATCCTGCTGGTCCTCAGAGAAGAAATTGAAAATGCATGTATAGCAATCTCAATAACCAAGGTTACCCAAGCAGTTTGCAGTACTAATAAATGTCTGGAAGCTAATGGTCACCACTTTGAGCACCTCTTGTAATTGTAGAGGCCAAAAGTAACTTGCGTTAATCTCATGATATCTCAATACATTTAGTATTAAAATATGTATACAAGTTTTCCTTTTTCCAGAAGTGTGTATACATGTTTTTGGTGGACTCTGAAGACCTTGCTCTCTGAGAGCTCCGGCTGGGGAGGCATCAGTTCTTTCTAGTGATAGTCATAACTCTACACCCTCAGTTTCACCCAAGGGCTGGTTATTCAGGAGCCTTAGCATCAGCTTAGTAATTGCAGCAGGAAGAGCAGCAATTAGTCTTCCTATAAATAGTGGACATTCTAGATACCTCATGGATGGTGCCAGGCATGTAATATGTATTCTTTTGTTCAGTCCTCACAGCACTCCCATAGAGCAAGAACAAATGTCACCCCAATTTTGTAGACAAGGAAACTGAGGTGCAGAGAAAGAAGTAATTTTTGCAAGGTCCCATAATCAAGTACGTAATTGGCTAATCACAATTTTGGTATGGCTGAGAGGAGATTTGTGTCTGAAGACAGATTAGAAAAGAATAACTAAAAGCCAGGTTCACAATCCAGTTCATTATAACAGGCTGCGTGGACTTTTACACTGTCCCTGAGCTTTCTGTGCAACTTTAGGAGACCAAGTATTTATACATCTCTGTCATCAAACCAGAGTGAGATATTATAAGAGCAGTACGAACAATAGAAGATACTGTTTTATTTCAAAGATATCAAGACAGAAGCATTTGAGTTGTGCAAGGTGCTTGGAGATGCTGATAATCATTATCATTATAATTTCCATCCAACATCTTTTGGGCACTTGGCATATTCCAGCTACCAAGGTGTTAGACACAGATTATCGCATTGAATCCTCACAAAATCTCCATGAATAGGCATTTCTCTCTCCCTGTTTTAGCCATAAGAACACTGAGGCAAGCTAGAAAGTTTCCAGGGGTTATGTAACTTGCACAAGGTCACAGAGCTATCAGTGTGAGAGCTGAATCTTAATTCCTGAGGGGGTGTAGAAGGGATGGCGCCAGGCCTGCTAGAGGCCCGGTCTGGAAGCCTGCTCTTTTACCTCACCCCTGTGTTGAAGACAGTTTTCTCCTCCAGCAAGAATGAGAATTAATAGCTGTAGAGTTGGAAAAGTCACTCTTTGGTTTACACGCTTTTACAAGGCTGTCTTGGGAGGGTGCTTAACCTCTGTCTGCACCTCTATTTCCTCCCTGCGCACATGGGCCTGCCTCCTGGGGGTGTGTCTGTATTATTAATGATGGCAAAGTGATGTGAGCGCACTGCACAGAGATTCATGAGAATGCAAAGTACGATTAATCTCAAGAAGGATTTGACAAGGCCACACAGAGCTGAAGGACACAGAGGAGGGACCCTCCACTGTGCAGGGCCTTGGTTTAAGTGCATTTGTACCACTTCCACATCTTGTTCTTTCAAAGCCCCTGCATGGTGGACTGCATGGCAGATGAGTGAGCGGATATCAGGACTACTGAGACCCATTGGACGACTAGGAAGAGAAGGCAAGAGCTGGGCCAACGAGAAATCCATTGCACAGAACTGCCAGAGCTCACCAATATCACAGCTTCCCAACTTCCCAGTCTTTGCGGTGAGCTGTGTCCATGTGACTGAACCTGTCCAGCGAAATGTGAGTGGATGATGTGTGTGTCACCTCTTGGCTTGGCTTCTAGAAATCTACCCCTTGGGATTGTCATCTCTTCCTGATAGAGCAAAGGCCCCCAGCCCAGGCCACACAGCAAGAGGTAGAGGTTCCGGGGAAGCTTCCTTAGCACTTACAGCACTCCCCATCCCTCATATTCCCACGTAAGCTCTGCCTCTTGTCAGATCAGTGGTGGCATTAGATTCTCACAGGAGTAGGAACCCTACTGTGAACTGCTCCCTGTACACAGGGGATCTAGTTTGCACATTCCTTATGAGAATATAATAATATTAGAAATAAATTGCACAGTGTAATAATATTAGAAATAAAGGCACAATAGACATAATGCACTTGAATCATTCCAAAACCACCCCCATCTTGATTCCCAAGTGATTCATTGTCTTCAAACCTCAGTTGTCCCATTTGCAAAATGAGGACAGACAGGGAGCTCAGTTCACTGGGTGTGGTGAAGATTCCCTCTGCCTTTAGTTCATGTCTCGCTCTGTTCTAGAGCTGCGTTGCAACTCTGAGTTCCAGAATATGGGACGAAGAAGAAGGCTTAGAGATGATCACTCAGACCTTTCATTCAGTGCTTCACAAGCTACTAGGAGTCGTCAGTGTAATGCCAGGAGGTGAACAAAGCCACAGAATAAATGTAGCACAGTTTTGTTATAAGTGTGTGGAAATAAAACTTCTGCATTTTGACGTGGGACATGCAGAAGCAACATCAGATTTTTCTTTCCATGTTATCCAAGCTCAAGTCCCCACCCCTCACACCAAAAAAAACCCCCAAAAAACAAACAAACAAACCCTCCCCATGCACGTCAAAGCCCTAGAAGTAGAACATTTTTCTGGGCATGCGTAAAAGGAAACTGAGACTTGACTATGACTGAAGTGCACTCTGCTGGCCCTGGCAGCCGTGGCAGCTTCCAGTGCCCTCCCTGGGTTGCCCTGCAAGGCCAAGACTTCGGGTTTTACCAAAATCCCTTGGGAGCAGCATCTTGTCTTGCCTATTCAGGCTCGAACATAACTTTCTAATTCATATGAAGTGATCCACTCACTCAGTGGAAATTTCTTTCTGAGTTGTACACACACAGGAAAGGCTTCGTCTTCTGGAAGGAATGGTCACTTATTCCCCTGCTGAGGTAAGAGACTACCTGAAAGGATCCCATTCCTCATACTGCTTTGACGGCTGGAAGCCCATCCTGGTTCCGGGTTTTGCACCTATTTGCTTTCTCCTACTTCAATTAAATGAACTTTTTTTCCTCCTCTTTCCCACTGTCCCTTTTCTTATTTTTATTGTAAATGCCATCACCCCTTTTTTGGTAACTTTCCTCAATCCTTTCTAGGGTGAGGCAGCATATAGATCAATTCAAAAAATTACATAATACCCAAGAGACCAGCCTTGTTAAAAACCTAAGTGGGCCATAATTTTTCTTTCCTTTTTTTTTTTTTTTCCTTTGTGCCACTTCCTCTCTTTCCCTTCTCCCCACTGTGCACCTGCCAGTCATTGAATGATCGAATGGCTTCATACATTGCCTGGCCTTCTCTCTGGAACCTTCCCATCTCCTTCTCTGACGCTTCACCCTTTAAGACCTTGATAAAGCATCCTGGCAAGGCCGCAAAGTGGAAGAAACTAGGCGCTCCCACAGAGCAAAAAGACATTCAAAGCTCCCTTGAACATCAGCCTCAACCATGGCTGTCCCTGAGATGGTGTGGAGCAAGGAGGACGAGGATCGCAAACGGGTCCTGGGGTCCTGGAAAGCCACTGCGGGAGAAAGGGGGAAAGTGTGGGTGGGGTGGGCTTTGGACAGGATGGAGGGGAGCGCTGACCTGAGGGATGGGTCCTGTTGGGATAATGCAGGGAAGAGAGCAGCCAGGGCCCAGGCTGACTGAGGAACGGGTGTTATTTTTAAGTGAGTTGAAAAAAATAGGCCTTTTTTTTCTTTTGTGTCGGAGTTTTTCTTTTCAATTGTAATATTGGAAAGTTGTGCTTAAAACAAGGCCACTGAAAACAGAGCTCGGGGAATTGATACTCTACTATCAAACATTAAAAATCACTCTGGCTTAAACAATCCATTTGAAATGCTGAAATGCTTTTAATATATATGTTTAAAAGTTCTTGCCTTCTTTTGCCTTTTTTTGTAATGTCTTCCTACCTACCTTCCACCTGTCATGCCCTAAGTGCTTTTTTAGGGGTAGGGTGGGGGCTGATAACTGAATCATACTTTGTTTTGACCAGATTCAGAATCAGGCCACATCCCTCTGTGGTTAGAGATCAGAGGTAGAAAGTTAGGAGCCCAACATAATTGCTATGGGGCAGTCCTATTAAGTCTTGTTGATCCTAAGCAGTCTGCAGAAATGATTCCTGCTTGTTTGGGGTCTGGAGACAATGACATGGGACACCAATCCCCCTCCATCCCATTCAGTGCATGCAGATTGGCACCCTTTTAAAAACATGAGCTTGACCTCTTAAATTTAGGGTGAGAAAAACTGGAGTCCAGAGAGGTAGGGTGATGACTCTCAAGATCATAGCGCCAGTTAGAGGACCAGTAAATACTAGAATCTAGGCCTTCAGGTGCTATGCTAGTCTAGGAGGAAGGATGTGAAAAATAACATTTATTGAGCATCTACTATCTCTCAGACATGATGTTAGGTATTTTACTACTATTACTGCTACAACTATACAACTGCTGCCTACACCAGTGATTTCTTATTGAATGCCTGCTACATACTAGGAAGTATGCTAAGTATTCATGTACATTTTGTCTTTTCCTTACATAGACCCTGAAGCAAGTATTATTACTCCCATTTTTATACATGGGCAGTCAGCCTGTAATAACTGACTAAGTTACACAGGGACACAGTCAGGAGACATGGTAACTGGACTATGGTGTGACTCTAAACTCATGTTCTTTCTTGAGTCCCTATCCTTTCTCCCAGAAAGGGTTCTCATTTTGGGATAGCCTTTACAAAGTCTCACAACAGGTGATTGTGGTTCAGGGGGTTCGTTCATACTGTTCCCTTGTGAGATGTGGTCCCGTCTCTCCTCTTAGTTGCACTTCCTCCCCTTTTGATCCAGATGCACACGTGGTCATGTGCTGCATTGATGATGTTTTGACCAACAGTGGGCCACATATACAAGGGTGGTCCTATAAGATTATATTATCTAGTGATGTCATAGCCATCTTTGTTCATGTAAATACTTTCTCTGATGTTCACAGAATGTCAAAATTGCCTAATGAAGCATTTACTGAAATGCACCCTTTCATGAAGTGATGCATGGCTATGCTTTGGGGGAATATGGGGCTGCAAAATGGAAGGAGCACACGAATGTCAGCTCAATTCTTGCCACAGTTCTCCATGCCGTGACATGGCTGAGCAAGTTCCCTAACACCTTTGAATCTCATTTTCCTTATCTTTTAAAGTAGAAATAATAACTATAACTGAGGATGAAATTCAAAGCATGAAATGTGAGACTAACAGTATGAGCTTAGGAAGTGATAATTTAAAGCTATGGTATCCGTCCCCAGTTTTCGATGACCTTGCTCACAGACAGAATACTGAGAGCTCAAAGTGCCTCACAGGCCCCAGGACACCCAAACTCCTATTTCTTCCTTTCCTGCATGTGGTCTTGATCCTGGATGTTCTAGGGAGGCCAGGGCTGAGTGGCATCTACACAGGGTCATTCTGAGTCATGAATCACAGGTAAGCATGGAAATGGTCAAGTTCATCAGACCAATCAACCATTCTCTGATTCCCACCCTCATTACAAGGTGATGCCAAAGATTCTTACTTGCTCTACATGAACTGCAGAGGAGGAGAAAAAAAATCCCTTAACTACTGTTTGGAGGAGGAGTCCCTATAGGTAGATGCCAATAATTTCCCTCAGACACTGAGGCACACCAGTGAAAAAGAGAAAGGGGGTTTGGCAATGGGAGCTTTAATGGGTGCATGTACAGATGTAGGTGTGTGCATGTTCACTTGGTACTCATTGAAGCTACTCTGTACTTACGTGAAAGGTCTCTGGTTCTGTCAGGGAGCAATAGGCTCAGTCTGTTCTACCTAGAGCCCACTGGAGACTCACACTAGTGTGGTTGTTATTTCAGCATGAGAAACACTAAGGGCTAATGAAGTAGTTCCCGAACCTGGGGAGCTTCTACAGAACTCTAGGGACCCAAGCAGTATTCTAGAGAGCTTGATAAGAAGGCTCTGGGTGGCAACCAGGTATCTATCACTAGTGTTAAGAGGCTTTCTTTGCAGTCCTGTTGGGTAGCCAGGTTAGGAGCCATTAGAACGATGCACAGGTTATAGTGTAGGAATGAGGCCTGGGTTTCCGCTCTTCTCTGCTAATGACATCCTAGAGATCAGAGGCTCTGACACGTCATTGCGTATGCCGCCAGAGCCCCTCGGTGTGCATGTACCAGCACGCCCATCTTGCAGAGGGAAAAAGACTTCAGGAGGTCACCAGATGAGCAGGGACTCACACTGGATCCGTGCATTTTCCCCATTGTAGCCACATCAGTGGATATGTGGACATAAGGTATTGCAGCACTGACTACCCCGGGAGCCAGTGTTGATGGGACACACCCCTGTGGCAACAATGGCCATTTACTTAAAAAAGTAAATTACAATTAGTGCATTTTCAGCCTGTAACAATAAAGAATAATTTCTCTTCCTTTTGCACAAGCACTCCAATTATGATATAATTCAATTCCGATTAACTATGCTTTGATGGCATTTCCATTACATAAAAAATAAATGTATTAGCCAAGCATAATGTGTTTTGACTACAGTTCTGACGCTAATAAAGAGCCTGTTTGGTGGCTATGATCCCACACATCATTCCACAGTTGTAAAGAACTAGAGGGGGAAAATAAAGAAGGATGAGGCAGATAACATAAATCCCACACACAGAGGCATTGTGATTTGGGGGTGGGGTGGGTGCTGCCAACATATGCCAGGTATTCACAGGTTTGCTCTCACAGCCTGTTTGAGATGTTTCTGGAGGTGCACGTGGGCTGTTATGCCTCCTGGGGAGCTGGAGATGCGTGACAATGGAGTTGATTGTACACCCACGTCCTGGAGTCACCGGCATGTTGTCCTTCTCCTCCATAGCAGTGAGAACAACACGCTCCCGGCTTCTGGGCTCTCTCATGTTCTGAGCAATCTGCAGCCTTTGCACCAGCTTCTGGCCCCTGCTTTTCTGGTCTCTGGCTGGACAATGCTCTTGAAATGTCCCATTCCATGCCACCTACATGTCCCTGACACATAGCACAGTTAGTAATCCCTCCCCATTCACCCCCCAAACATCTTTCCATTTCTGAAGAAGGGGGCTGGCCTGTGCGAAACCCTGTCCCGATGCTTGCTTTACAGCCGTTATTTTCCCAATGGTCACTTGAGGAAGGTTTCCATGGAGGAGGAAACTGCTGGGGCTGGGCTTGCTTGCCTTCATACTCATCTCCTCCCTTCTGTTTGGTGGGGGCCAATCCTGGCTGAATTGGGCAATGGGAGGCACTGGCTGGAGGTGGGAGGACAGAGGCTGCCTTTGTGCTGTGGTGCAGCACCAAAAGGGAACCCCAGCATCTTCAGTGTCCAACCTCAGAGGATAAAGCTGGAGCTTCCAGCTTCTTGGTGCTGCTAATCTTTGAGAACTGCGTTCTTTCCTGCTTGGTTTCTCAGCGTCCCAGCTCCTATGTCACCAATACTTCACAATGCTTTAATATGCAGAGTGGTTTTTTCTTCTCTAACTGAAACCGAAGTGTCAAGAGGCTAAGTAAATACCCAAAACAAATAACGGTCAACATTTCAGTGTATTTCCATCCAAGTTTAAAAAGTGCATATATGGATTAATTCTCCCTTTTGAATATATATGTATTCATATATATATTCATATATATATATTCATATATATATATATATATATATTCAAAACAACAGGGCCATATTCTTCATGTGGTTTTACAAACTCTTTATTATACTGTGAAATTTTTATTTTCTCATTTAGCATAAAAATATACTTAAAGACTGCTATTCAGTTACAAAGAACTAGTATAGTTTGTTCATATAATCTGTTATTGAGCACTTTCACTCATATAAGTAATTACATGGACTTCTATCTAAAGTGAAGCCAGGTGAACAATTGTTCTCCCCTTGCTTTTAACTTAATGAACAATAGAGAATTAAAATTTTGCTCATCTCCTCTCACATCAAATCATTAGTAGCAATGAATAAGGAAAGAGTTACAAATTCATGCCATAAATTTACAGAAATATTTCATCCCTGCTGATGTGGTTTTAAACCCAACTTCATCAGGCCAGAAGCCAGCCTGGGGAGAGGTGACCCCGCATGTGGAAGGTGTGGGCAAGCTGTCCGGGGGAAGCCTCATAGCCCCTACTTACTATCCCCAGCTTCTTGGGATCTAAGCTAAGGTAGATATCTTCAATCACTCGTCATTTTTCTAGGATAGTATGTCTACGTTGTGAAACACGTCAGCAAACACTGTTTGAGACCAAGGAGAGCCTGGCACTGTAATCCTACAGCGATTAATGAAGAGCTTGGAGAAGAAAGGATATCAGATGAAACAGGAAAATCAAGAAAAGTTTAATCACACTTCTCAGAAAGTCTAACCGGAACTCATGTCAGGCATGAGATAGATGAGAAAAACCATGTGACAGCTAAGCAAACATATTACAGTCCCAAACCCAGCCCACCCTGCAAGGAAGGAAAGAAGGAAGGAAGGAAAGGGGTTGTTTGTAAAAGAAAAGTGAAACACCTAGCCTGAAGGAAAATATATCCTGAAGAAAAAGGAAACTTCCAGTGTATATTTGCACTATAAAAGAACTTAATATGAATCTGAATCCTATGAAATAGGACTCAACAATGAGAAATGAGATGACACAATGAGACCACAATGCCACATAAATTGCAGGAAAACTATATTACTATAGAAATAATAAATTATAAACAAAAAGGACTAAATTAGACAGCTGAAAACTGCACTGCTGACATAGAGAAAAGGTTTATCATAATAACAGTGGAAGCTGAGGAAAAGAACAGAGATTAAGGTTGTTAGGAAGAAGGTAATACATGTGAGGGACATAGCTGATTAAAAAATAAGGATCATTGGCATGTCCCCTGAACAGCACCCAACGAGTGGAAGAACAAGTTTCATTGTGTTCTCTAAGGATTGAAAGGGCAAACCATATTTCAGAAAAAAAGATTCAGAATGATAAATGAGAAAGAACATCCCATCACTACTGAATTGGAATAATGAAGAAATAATTGTTCTGACATCTAAGCAGAGAAAAACAAGTCAAGTTGAAGGAGAGAAATCAAGCTGACCTCAAACTTCTTCATAAATGTGTTCAGTGCCAGAAGTTAATAAAGCAATGCCTGAAACATTCCGAGAGAAAGTAAACATGTAAAAATGAAATGTAAAGGCTCAGCATCCATGAACCCTTCCAGAGAAAACAACTCAGTTGAAATCCAGTCTTACAGGGCATGAATGGAGAAGACCCAGTAGAAAGGATAGAGCCACACTCCAGGGAAGAAAATGGTAGAACAATGTCTACATGATCCAGGTGGGAAAATTTAACCCAATATAGCTATATTCAGCTAAGTTGTCCCTTAAACATAAACACAGCAGATACTGTATCTTCAAGCTTTTAGTAATTTGGAGATTATACCTATGACATTTTGTTAAAAAACAGTTGATGAAATTTAGCTACATGAAATGAACCAATATACAGAATTCTAGAATGGAAAGGGTAAGACTGTAGGTTAGCATTTAATGGTAAAAGACTGTAGGTTAGCATTTAATTCACTTAAGTAAAATTAAAATAAAACAAAAAGTTTTAAAACAAAATATTTTAAAAATAAAATACTTCACTGTAATTCCAGCACTTGGGATGCTGAAGCAGGAGGATTGCTGTGAGTTCAAGGCTAGCCTGGGCTACATAGTGAGTCTAAGGCCAGCCTGAACTACATAGCAAGACCCTGTCTCAAAAAACAAAACAATACAAAAAAACCCTTCAAAACAAAAATAAAATCAAGACTAATCAATGACGGGAATGATGGCTACATTACAGAATTTAAATATTATAAATGTTGACAAAATACAATTACTAATACATGTAAAAAATTGAGACAAAAGGCAGGGGAGGAAGGAAAATTATAAAAGTGC
This sequence comes from Erethizon dorsatum, assembly GCA_028451465.1. Lineage (NCBI taxonomy): Eukaryota > Metazoa > Chordata > Mammalia > Rodentia > Erethizontidae > Erethizon > Erethizon dorsatum. Next base: position 49,610,929 of record CM051827.1, on the reverse strand, counting down.
TAATTTTTCATTTTTCATAGGAAAGGTTAAATCAATACTGTTTAAATAAGACCACACAGTTAAAAACATAATGACTTATAATTATGAAGATCTTTTTTGGGATATTTTTCTTAAAGGAGTTTTCTTATTTTGTTTTTATATTTATTATTGAATTGTGTCCCTCTAAATTGGTAACAAAGTCCAAACCTGTAGTGACCCAGACTGTGACCCTATTTGGAGATGGGGTCTTTACAGAGGTAATCAAATTAAAAGGAGGTCATTAGGGAGGATTCTAAGTCAAGATGATTGCTGTCCTGATAAAAATGGGGGCATGTGGACAGAGACTTAAACACAGGGAAAAAACAGCAATCTATCTACAAGACAGGGAACACCGGAGGCCACCAGCAGCTGCACGGAGACCTGGACCAGTTGCTTTCCTAATGCCTTTGGAGAAAGAATGGCTGGACTGATAATGGAATTTCTGATTTCTAACATCCTGAGAATTGGAAGACAATAAATTTCCATTGTTTTATGCCATCTAACTTGTGGTATTTTATTACAGCAGCCTTATGAAACTAATTCAGTGTTTTTAAAGTTATATTTTAGAAATGAAATCTCTTGTGGTAGAGAGATTTGTCTGAAGTGTACTAATCCTCCAGTTTAACTGCAATTTATATTTTTTCTGTATAAAATAAGTAGAATAGTTTGTTTTCCTAATTATAGCATTATATGAGGCTATTTTGTGGAATTATTTTTTATCTATCCAAACACTTACCAATCAACCTCACCTACCCACTTTCTATCTACAGCTTCACGAACAAATCTCAAATGTTGTCACCTTATTTTAATGATGGTTATTACTGAATGATAAAATTTGAGTCGATTGTTTTGTTCTTTCTTTTGGAAATTTTATTATTTGAATATTTTAAAAATAATACTGCAATGAAAAAAATCCTTGCATTTGAGTCTTTGTCAACTTATTTCATTTTTTGAAAGCTATGGAATCTTAGGCGGTGTTTGAATAGTTTTAGGGTTTTGATGTGTCATTAAATCCCTTTTTCTATTACAACAGATTATAATCATACAAGCAATGTATCGTGATGCCTGCTTTATTATAATATTGCAGCACTGTTATTAAAATCACAGTTTGATGGACTAAACTGTCTTTGTTCCATTTTAATTGGTCTTTCTTTAATTCTAGAGAGGTGGAACAGCTTTTGCACATCTAGAGGCTTCTTCTATTTCTTGTTCTGTTCTTGCTTTCATACTTTTTCAATGGCTGTATTTTACTTATGAGTATAGCATACACACATGTACACACACACACAGGCACACACACACAGTCACATCTATTTGCTCTATTATCTGCTAACACTCTGTTAGTCTATGCTTTGCTTTTTAATTTGTTCTTGATGTTTTGAAATGTTCATACATTTTTAATGTTTTAGTCAGATATTTTATTTTTCTCTCATTGATTTTGATTGATTCTTTTTGATATGCTTTATCCTTTTTATGTATATTTCATATCCTCTCAATTGTTCTGGCTCTTCCTTGAAGGTAACATCTCTCACCTCACCCTGACCCCAGTACATTTTTTTCCTCACCACTTTAACCAATTTAAAGTGTAAAATTCACTTTTAGCATGTTTACAATGTTGCTGACCCATCAACACTATCTCATTTCAGAACATTTACATCACACTGAAAATAAACCCATATCCATTAAGCAGTTATTCCCTGTCCCCCTGAACCCCTAGTAACCACTAATCTGCTTTCCATTGCCATGGATTTGCCTATTCTGGACACCTCATGTAAATGGAATCACGCAATATATTATCTTTTTTGTCTGGCTTTTTTCACTTGGCATAATGTCCTCAAGGTTTATCCATGTTGTATTGTGTATTAGTACTTTGTTTCTTTTTATGGTTCAATACTATATAGTCCATTGTATGAATAGACTACATTTTGTTTATATATTTATCAGTTGGTAGACACTTGGATTATTTCCACTTTTTGGCTATTATAAATAACAGTCACATAGCCATGAAAAATTGCATGCATGTTTTTGTTTGAACACCTATTTTTAATTCTTTTGTGTATATGCCTGGGAGGGAGTTACTGGATGACATCTATTCAAAAGTCCTTTGCCCATTTTATAAATTGAATTGTTGATTTTTTTTATTAGGGTGTATTTACAGTACGTACAGTTTACGTACTTAGGGAGTGGGTATATGTACATAATACAGCTTGCTTCTTTTTTTAAAATCTCATTCCCCATCCCTTCTAACTCTCCCTCCTCCTCTAAATCCCCTTTCCTTATTTTTGTTCTTGTTGATGCTATTAATATTATCTCATGTTTATGACATACAGTGTTCATATTCATTGAGGTTATTAGGTCCTTGTAGATGGCATATCTTTAGTCTATTTATTTCCCCATCCCCTCCACCTCTCCTCTCACCCACATTTTCTTGGACCCCTTTCAATTTACAAGAGATCTACCTCTTGTCTCATTCTATCCATCCTTTATTGTGATCTTTGTTTGTACTTTGCCGTATTCAAATGAGAGATAGTGTATTGTATTTGAGCTTGTGTAGTTGTAAGTGTTCATTGTGTATTCTACATACTAAACCATTATCAAATGTGTGACTAGCAAATAGTTTCTCCCATTCTGTAGGCTCTCTTTTCACTTTCTTGGTAATGTCTATTGATACATAAAGGCTTTTAAATTTTTTTTTTTTTTTTTGTACTGGGAATTGAACTCATGATCTAGCATTTGCCAGGCAGGCACTGTGCCACTGAGCTATATCCCTGGCCCTGGCAAATTTTCTAAAGTAAGTAATTCCTCCTCCTTTTTTGTATGTGGTATCCAATAGCCCCAGTACTATTTGCTGAAGAGATTATTTCTTCCTTATTGTATGGTCGTGGTACTCTTACTGAAAATCAGATGACCATGGACTTGTGATTTATTTCTGCACAGTTTCATTCATTTTCAAAGTAGTTGCTCAGATTACAAGATATAAGCATGAAAAATAGATTAAATGATATAAGCACAAACCTTTCTTTTCAATGAACTACTAGAAATTAGTAGTATAGCTATCTTAAAAGCCTTATGTACCAATAGACATCAAGTATATATATATATACTTTTCCTTTTCCCTTCCTTCTTTTCTCCTTTCCCCCATCGCAGTTTTTCTGTCCTTTTGAACAGTTTCTTCCCATTTCCTAATATCTATTGTACATTATGGATCTTATTTACTCTTTCAGCTTCTTACACAAGGGAGACAATATGATGTTTACACATGTGAGACTGATTTATTTCACTTAAGAGTATGCTCTCAAGTTGTATCCATTTATCTATAAAAGTCTCAAGTTTATCCTTCTTTATGGCTGAATAGTACTCCAGTGAACATGTTTGGTCCCTTTGTCAAAGATAAGGTAGCTGAGTGCTTTTGGAGTTGTGTCTGCATCTTCTAATCTGTTCCACTGATTATCAGGTCTGTTTTTTTTTTTTTTTTGCCAGTACCATGCTGATTTTATCACAGTAGCTTTGTAGTATAATTTCAAGTTAGGGATTGTGATGTCTCCTGCCTTGCCTTTGTTGCCCAGAATTGCTTTTGCTATTCTAGGTCTTTTCTGTTTCCAAACAAATTTTAGGAATGTTTTCTCTAGTTCTGTTAGGTATGCTAATGGTATTTTGATCAGGATTGCATTAAATCTGTACAACAATTTTGGGAGTAGGGCCTTTTTCACTATGTTGGTTCTTCCTGTCCATGAGCAAGGGATATCTTTCCATTTTCTGATATCCTCTTCAATCTCCTTTTTCAGAGTACTATAATTTTCAATGTATAGATCTTTTACTTCCTTTGTTAGATTGATTCCCATGTATTTCATTTTTTTGGATGCTATCGTGAAGGGTGTGGTTTCTCCAGTTTCTCTCTCAGGGAGTTTGTTGTTTGCGTACAGGAATGCTATTTCTTTTTCAGTGTTGACTTTGTATCCAGCTACACTACTGAATTTTCTTATTAAATCTAGAAGTCTTTTGGTGGAGTTTTTGGGGTCTTCTATGTAGAGTATCATGTCACTGGCGAATAATGATAATTTAACTTCTTTCTTTCCTATACTTATTCCTCTTATTTGTCTCTCTTGTCTAATTGCTCTGGCTACTGTTTCCAGAACTATATTGAGTAGGAGTGGACATACTTGTCTTGTTCCTGATTTTAGAGTAAAAGCTTTCAGTTTTTGTCCATTTAGTATGATATTTTCTGTGGGTGTATCATAGATGGCTTTTATCAGGTTGAGGTAAAGGCTGTCTTTTCTGATTTTCTGTAAGGTTTTTATCATGAATGAGTGCTGGATTTTGTCAAATGCTTTTTCTGCATCTATTGAGATTATCATGTGATTTTTGTCTTTGGTTCTGTTGATATGGTGTATTACATTTATTGATTTGCGCATGTTGAACCATCCCTGCATTCCTGGGATTAATCGCACTTGGGCATGCTGTATAATCTTCTTGATGATTTGCTGCATTCTGTTTGCTAGCATCTTATTGAGGATTGTTGCATCTATGTTCATTAGGGAGATTGGCCTGTAGTTCTATTTTTTGGTTGTCTTTCTCTGGTTTTAGTATCAGGACAATACTTGCCTCTAGGAATGATTTAGGGAGAATTGCTTCCTTTTGAATTTTATTAAAGAGTTTGAGGAGTATTGGCATTAAATCTGTAAATTTCTTGTAGGATTCAGCAATGAATCTATCAGGATTCTTTTTTTTTTTTTTTTTTTTTGTGGGTACTGGGGGTTGACCTCAGGACCTCACGTGCCAGCAGGCGCCCATGCCGCTGAGCGATATCACTGGCCCTTTTTTCGTATGTGGGTTCTGGGAGTCGAACTCGGGTCCTTGTGCTTGCCAGGCAGGCGCTTATACAGCTGAGCCATCTCACCGGCCCAGGACCTTTTTCTTTTGGACTTGTCTTTGTTGGTAAGTTTTTAATTATGTTTTCAATCTCATTAACTGATATTGGGTTATTCAGAATTTTTACATCTTCTTGATTCAGCTTTGGTATTTCATATATATCTAGGAATCTGTTCATTTTTTTCTGTGTTTTCCATCATATATGAATAAAGATTTCCAAGTAGGTATTGATGATCTTCTGAATTTCCACAGGATCTGCAGTGATTTCACCCTTTTCATTCCTCATTGCATGAATTTGAGTTTTTTCTTTTTTTTTTTTTGATAAGGTTGGCTAAGAGTTTATCAATTTTATTTATTCTTTCAAAGAACCAACTCTTAGATTCATTCATTCTTTGTATTGTTTTCTTAGTCTCCATTGTGTTAATTTCTGCTCTGATCTTTATAATTTCCTCTCTTGTATGGGCTTTGGGCTTTACTTACTCTTTTTTTTCTAGAAGCTTGAGGTACAACATTAGGTTGTTTATTTGTGCTCATTCTGTTTTCCCAATATGAGAATTCACTGCTATATATTTCCCTCTTAGGACTGCTTTCATTGTGTCCCACAGGTTCCAGTATGTTGTATTTGCATTTTCCTTTGATAGATATTGTTTAATTTCCTCCTTAATTTCATCTGTGACTCATTGGTTGTTCAGGGAGGTTATGTTTAATTTCCATGTGTTTATGGAGTTTTTTGTGGTTTCTTTTGCCATTAATTTCCAATTTCATTGCACTGTGGTCAGAGAATATGCATGGGATAATTTCAATTCCTTTGCATTTACTTAAGCATGTTCCGTGGGCTAGTATATGGTCTATTTTAGAGAACGTCCTGTGTGCAGCTGAGAAGAATGTATATTCTGATGATGTTGGGTGGAACATTCTGAAAACATCTACTAAGTCCATTTGTTCACAGGTTTGGTTCAGTTCTGATATTTCTTTGCTGATTTTTTTGTCTAGTTGATCTATCACTTTGTGACAGTGGAGTATTAAGGCCTCCTTTTATAATTGTGCTATTGCTTATTTGGTTTTTCATGTCTATTAATAATTGTCTTATATAGTTGGGTGCTCCCATATTTGGTGCATACATATTTATGATTGTTATCTGTTCCTCTTGAAGTTTTCCCCTAACAAGTATGTAGTGACCTTCTTTATCTCTTTTGATCAGTCTTGGTTTGAAGTTCACATTGCAAACAGGATAGCTACCCCTGCTTTTTTCTGGTTTCCTGTTTCATAGAAGATTGTTTTCCATCCTTTTACTTTCAGCCTATGAATTTGCTTTTGAGTTAAATGTATTTCTTGTATACAGCATATTGTTGGATATTGTTTCTTGATCTATTCTGCCAGTCTGTTTCTTTTGATTGGTGACTTGAGGCCATTTACATTGATGGTTATAACTGATATGTATTGGCTTATCTTTGTCATGATATTTTCCTGCTATTGGTTCCCTACTTTTCCCCTCTGTTTAATTGCTTGCTCTGCCTGGTGGTTTCTTTCTGTTGTTGTTCTTGGAATTGTTGTTCTTGTGGTCATTTTTATCCCTGTCTAGAATATCTTTCAGTATTCTTTGTAAGGTTGATTTGGTGGTCATGAATTTCTTCAGTTGTTCTTTGTCATGGAAGTATCTTATTACTCCATTAATTTTAAAAGATAGTTTTGCAGGGTACATCAATCTAGGTTGGAAGTTGTTTTCTTTCAGGACTTGAAATACTTCACTCCAAGCTCTTCTTGACTTGAGGGTTTGTGTTGAGAAGTCTGCCATGATTCTGATGGACTTTCCTTTATTGGTGATCTGTTTCTTTTCTCTAACAGCTTTTGATATTCTGTTCTTGTGCTGAATTTCTATAATCTTGATTGTTATACATATTGGTGTAGTTTTATTTTGGTCGTGGCTCTTTGGGGTTCTATATACTTCATTTATTTGTATGTCAAATTCTCTATACATGCATGGGAAGTTTTCTGCCATTATTTCTGTGAAGAGTTTTTTTTTTAATGGCATTTGTGCTGTTTTCAGCCTTCTCATTGACCCCAGTCAAGCTTATGTTATTCTTCTTTGCTTCATCTGGTAGCTATTGTATTGATTTTTCATAGCCTCTTGCTATTTTTAAGATATCTTTCTTTTCATGATCACTAGCTGCAATTCCATCTTCAAGACCTGAAATTCTATCCTCTCCTTCATTCAATCTGTTGCATGTACTTTCAGTGGAGGTTTTAATCTCTTGGATTTCTGTTTGGATATGTTTCATGGATTCCATTTCTTTCCTATGTTGGGCATTTTTTTTGTTTCTATCATTTTTCTAAGCTCTATTCTTTTATCTGTGTCTTCTCTAATATCTTTGATTTTAAGCATCATTTCTTTTTGTACCTGAGAGATTATTTTCTCTACAGCCTTTTCCACTTGTTTTTTACTTCTGTTGCTGTCATTTCAGAAAGTTGCAGTGTTTGATTTCCAATTTCATCTATCTCATTGTGTTCTGGGCTTGTCCTGGGTGGACTGGGGGTCTGGGGTGGCATTTTGCTTGTGTGTCTTGTCATTTTCTATTTTCTCTTTTTTATTTTTATTATTACTTTTTTTTCTAGGTTGATGCTTGCCAGTTTCTTATGATAGCTTTATCACTAGTTTTGAGGCTTCCCTAGGAGATATCTGTTCTTGGGATGTACTCTAGATGTAGGTGGTTCTTTATAGCTATCCCCAAAACCTACCTTCCCAATTTGTAAAGGATGCAAAGTTACTATTTGGCTTAGCATCCAATCCTTTGTTCCTGGGTTGTGGTGATGATTATGACCCCATACAATCACAGCATTATCATACAGGGGAGAAAAACTGATTGTAACATGTATGATATCCTGGTTAAAGTAGTATAGTTAGTAATAACAATAGTTTCAAGTACAGCTTAATTACTGACAAACTATTGTAACCCTTAACATGCTACCTCCAACTACAGAAGCAAACTCTAAAGTTTTATAACAAAATCAAAGATATACCATACACTTGTATGCAGTGATTTCCCCCTCAGTGGAGTGATTTTATATTTTTGCAGTGGGTGGATGGAGGGTGTTAAGATGGGTAGGGGACAGGATAAAGTGATGAATGAGGTCAAATATAGTTGGGTCAAAGCTGGAAGTCAAAGGATGATCACCCGAGTTTTGGGAACCTGGAGGACACAGGAGGGAAAGAATGAAACAGAATGCACAGGAGTAATCAGACAGGGAAGAGACAATGTTTACTCACTTGAAAGTTTAAATTCAAAAAGCAGTTGAGGAAAGAGAGAAAGAGGATCAATAGAAGAAAAGGAAAAAGTTAGGTAAGAAACCTAAACAGTGAAAAAAAAAAAAAGAAGGAAGAAAGAGGAGGAGAATTGAAAAGATAGGAAGAAAAGAAAAGAAAAGAAAGAAAAAAAAAATCCCGAAACAAAAATAACCACAAAATACAAGACAAAACAACTTCCAACCCAACAGGAAAGGGATAGCCAATCAGACAAATAAGGAAGAATAAAAGTAACAAAATACCTCTGATGTTTACAGTTCTGTGGTAGTGTCCATACCAGATCCCAGAAATTAGCTGTGTACTCCAGCCACATTTGCTATGGGAATTGTGCTGGGTATGAAGCTGATCTTGGCCTCTGGATGTGGGGGCTGGGACTTCTGTTGGTGGAGTTCTCCAGAGCCCAGCTGCTGGCACCTCGCTGCTGCTTCAGACCAACTGCTGGCTCCACATTGCTGGTCTTGCTTATTACTCCATGTGCCTAGGGCTTGCTGTCCTTGGTGTCGGGGGTTCTGTTAGGTCTGTCTGCCAAAGGGACAGCCGGGCCCAGCCTGTCATGGGTGTCCGGTTCTGGTTGGTCCCCATAGTAAATATTTTATAATCCTTATTTTTGTAAAATTGGTAGTAATGTTACCAATTTTATTCCTGATTTTATTAATTTAAATCTTAAGTCTTATTTTTAGTTAGCTAAATGTCTGTCAATTTTGTAGACCTTCTCAAAGAAATAATTTCTGGTTTCATTTTCTCTATTGCTTCTCTGTTCTGTATTTTATTTATCTCTGCTTCAATCTTTAATATTATTTTCCTACTACCAGCTTTGGGTATAGTTGGTCCTTTTTTCTAGTTCTTAAATTATACAGTTTGGTTATTAATTTGAAATATCTCATTTTTTACTGTAGGCATATAAAGATACAAATTTTCCTCTGAGCCCTATTTACAGTGCATTTCATACATTTTTATATATTGTGTTTTCATGTTCATTCATCTCAAAGTATTTTATGATTTTTATTGTGACTTCTTTGACCCACTGGTTCTTTAAGAGTATGTTTAAGAGGGCTGGTGAGCGTACCACAGCGATATATGTGCACCCATGTTTATAGCAGCACAATTTGTAATAGCCAGATCTTGGAAACAACCCAAATGCCCATCAACTGAGGAATGGATAAGAAAGATGTGGTATTTTTATACAATGGAGTACTATTCAGCCATAAAGAAGGATAAACTGGAGACTTTTATAGGTAAATGGATGCAACTCGAGAAAATACTCATAAGTGAAATAAACCAGAAGCACATGTGTAAGCATCGTATTATCTCTCTAGTATGAGAAACTGAAAGAGTAAATAAGATCCAAAATGTACAATAGACATGGTGAATCAAAAAGAAACTGGTCAAAAGGAAAGAGAGACTGGAATAGGGAAAAGAAAGAAGGGAAAGGGAAAAAAAAATTGTATATATATATATATATATATATATATATATATATATATATAAGATGGTTAAGATAGATACACTACCATTTTTACTTAGTTCATTGAAGAGTAAGGTTTGTGCCAATAATGTTTGGACAATTGAATGCTAATGTCTGGTGTCCTGAATAACTAACTTAAAGATAGTAATACGTAATGTATTAACCATTGTTACCCTCCTATTATGTTGGTTTGAAAATTTGTTCTTCTTTTGATTTGTTTTGTTTTTTCTTCTTTTTAAAAAAAAAAAAAAAAAAAAAAAAAAAGAGGGCTGGTGAGATAGCTCAGTGGCACAAGCACCTGCCTGGGAAGTGCGAGGTCCTGAGTTCAACTCCCGGTACCCACATACGAAAAAGGGCCGGTGATATCACTCAGCGGCATGGGTGCCTGCTGGCACACGAGGTCCTGAGGTCGACCCCTGGTACCCACACACACACACACACAAAAGAGTATGTTTAAGAATATATTTAATGTCTACATATATGTAGAGGTTCCATTTTGCTAGTTTATTTAGAACTTTTGTATAGGGATGGGCTTTTTGAGGACCTCCCTCAACCAGTTTTGTTAATATTATTCTTTGGGTAGAATTTGTCTATGATTTTGTTTTTAAAATAAGTATTTATAAGCGTTTACTGAATACCCACTATATATAGGTGGGTACATTCAAATATTATCTTATTTAAAACTAATGACAACTTTATAGGCTAGGCATCACTTTCATCAGTGTATATTTAAGTCTCTTAGGTCTAAAATATGTGGCTGGCTATCCTTGACAGCAGATAGGAGATGTTTGAGAAAGCACCTTAGATACCCTAAGTTCAGTTGCATAAGTGCTGCAGATTCTGGGCAGGGAGGATTTGAGCCAGCCTTCCGGGCCAGTATTCTTGCCTTTCATGGCAGGATTGAGTGAGCTGGCCACTTGCTGAGAGCCCTTGAGACCATCCTGCAGAATGTGAGGCACTGGTGCACCCTAGGTATTCATCACAGCTTCACCAATTGCTAATTATTATATTTAGACTACTTTGAGCCCTCACTTTCTCATCTGCAAAATAAGGTTAATAGTAAATGCCTTTGAGTGACAAATGCCTCACAGTGGGCATGGCTCAAGAAATAGAGAAGTTCAGTTTGGTTTAGTGCAGGAAATAGTACCTTATGTCTTCTGGAAACTGTTAGGATCCAGGTAATGGGTTGGTATTTGAGGTTCTAGGCTATTATCTACCACACTCCTAATTCTCTGTTAGATTTGTTGGGTTTTGCAGGTCTAGTTGTTGAGCCTCAACTGTCTTTGTTTTCCTCACTGGTGCACAGTTTGTCAACCTATTCCTTCTACCTTTTTCCCCCTGCGAGATACATTTGTCAAAATGATAGTACTCAGGACAGGACTCACATCAAAGGCAACTAGTCCTGCGAGGCCTGTCCCAGCTTTTCCTCTGGAAGAAAGTCCAGCAGCTTCTAAGCTCCCACAACACCCGGTCTAGAGCTTGTGCTTTCTCTTGCATCCTTTCCATCTTCACTCACTTGCCTCCATAGCCTTCCTTAGCAGGGAGCAGCTGGTGAGGCAGCAATTGCATAGAACCTTTCTTATATGCCTTGGTCTATAGGGTGTTATGGATGCTCTCGTGACAATTATGTTATTGTAGCATTTGTGAAGTATGATTTTGTAATTTTTTAAAAAAAAATTGGTCATCATTTTTGATGGTTTGATAAAAAGTTACTATTTTTTTCAGGGGACGTGTAAGACTAGGGATTTATCCATTCGAATGTTACCCTGTAAGACAAGAATGAAAAGCCTTTCCCAGGAACTTGAACTCTGGGACCCAGATCCTGAACTAATCATGACTATGTTTTCAACTCTTTGGCATCCTAGGCACAAAGTAGGTGCTCTGGGAATGCTGGAGAGGTGAATTTATTACATTCCTATGAACATCTCTTTTCTAAAATCAGGTCAGGGCTTCATATATTAATACATGAGAAAATCATCTTCCTAGTCATCTTTTTCTCACTTGCACTTCTTTCATTAGTACAGAAAGAAACATCTTGTTCCCACAGTAAGTGTAGAGATAGAAATATTAATTTGAGGGTGTTACATATCAGGTTAAAAAGTTATTCATATTCGGAATCTTAAACAACCCTTTCCCATCAGCTTCTATTGCAGCCTGGCAGAAGTCTAACTTCTCATGAAGGAAGCCTAGGGGAGTCAAGTGGAGCTTGCTCACTGAGAGGCATGGGTCTCCATCCAGGAAAAGACCAGGTGATACCTAGGCTCAGTTACTGTCAGGGTGCTGCAAAGGTGGGGAATCCATGGGCTATAGAGTTAAGATAGTCTTGAATACAAATTTTGATTTTTGGAGAGCAAATTTTTCGCTTCTCTGAGGCTCAAATTTCTCATTATATAATAGGAACCAAAATAGCTACTTAGTAAGATAATGATGAGTGGGATGCATAAATGTTCCTGAATTGGTGAGTGGATAAATGAGTGTATGGTATTGATCAGATGCTGGAGCCCACAGTTGGTGTAAATATCCACTGACTTGGGCAATGGCTTTCGAAGAACGGACTATGGTGGGAGCGAGGGCTCCTAGGAGTATTTATTTTATCTTCATATTGTTTAGAATTGCCAAAATACAAGGATAATAAAAACAAGTCTGACTTTTAGTTTTCTCTCTGCTTTTAAACTCCATACAGAAATTAGACCCCCTTATTGGTTATATTCCAACTGGATTCCAATACCTCTCCCTTGGAGATGGGATTTGAGCATTATGGAAATAGAAAACCTGGCCTTGGCTGTCCCTCTGGGCCCTTGCTTGTAGATTCTGAGCTATTTCTGAAACTCCTTGCTTGTTCAATCTGAAAAGTAGTTTGCAATGGAAATTTCTCCCCCTTGAAGTCCTTGTTAATCTAATTGCAATTGAAATGCATAAATGAAATGACAAAAGCTGCATTTTATCAGCAATTATAGCAATTTTCTTTTATTTACTGGAGTCTGACCTCTGCTGTATTGATGAATTGCACTTTTTCAAGGTCTATTTTTCCATCAGCAAAGTCAGGTTGTTTATAAAATGATTGGCATAAAATGTAGTTCTCCCCTCACCTGTTTTTTTTTTTTTTCTTCCTCATATTTTAAAAATCTGTCCCAAGACTGAAGAAATTGACTACAAATTTATGAAATCTGTACATCTCCATCTGAGTGTATATTTTTTAGATAGAGCTTTAAAGCACCCAACAACAGTCTTTTCAATACTGAAATGTGAAAAATAAGCAGCATTCAACATCTCTAGCCTCTGTCTTCTGAATCCTTAGAGATTTGGTGTGTGAAATCGTCACCTATTATATTTTCAATCTTTCATTTAATTGCTCCTTTCCAAGAGGATGTTGTCTGAAAGTCACTGTGGGAAGCTTGAGATGAGTGAGAAGCTCTTTTCCCATGTCTAGGCAGTTACCAAGTCCTGCCAGCTCTACCTCCTTGAATCTCCCTCTCCTGAACTAATCATGACTATGTTTCCATCTCTGCTCCCCTTGCCCTAGCTCAGGCTTTTATTGGCTCTACCCTGGACCACTGTATCAACCTGCATACTGGTCTCATTGCCTTCAGCCTTAATTGTTTACCTTGCTCCTTTTGTATCCTCTACACGGCTGCCAGAATGATCTAATGTTCCCTATCACCTACAGGAAAACAACTCACCTTTTTAGGATGACCCACAGGGTTATAAATGACCAGAACTTGAGTTCTTCTGTCCATCCATGTCATGGTCCACCTCTCCATGCCCTGACTCTCACCCTGTTCTCCAAGAACCCTGAACCCATTCAGATCTTCACACTGCATGGTGACTGTCCTCGTCCCCTTTGCTAATGCTCTTTTCAGTGCCTAGAAAGCCTCTTCTCTCCTCTTCTCTCTTCATTTGACTTTTACTGAAACTTTACTATTTATCTGTCACCTTTTCCCTGAAGCCACTTTGATTAGCCTGGTTTGTGTTATGTATCTTTTTTATCAAAGTAATTATTATCTTACATTGCAATGATTGATCTGTCACTGCTTTTCCATCAGACAAAGGACAGATACTTTGAGTATAGGAAATGTAGCTTCATTAGCACTCTATCTCTAATGCCTAGCTCACATAGCACATATGCATGATCTTTTAAAAAAATTATGCTAATAATTGCTCAATAATAATGAATTTCCTTCTCCTTTCTTGTACCATTTCTCCATCCATGTACTTCAAGTCACGTATAAACTTTCTTGTCTGGCCTATCTCCATACATTGCTTTGAGGGTCAAATGAGCTGTTGGGTATAAATGTGCAATATATACTTGAAAGTATTTCCTAATGTTAACTTTTTCTATTGTTCCTTTTTAGTGTCTACATCTGATTCCCTAATCACACTCCACTGACCCATCAGTAACTGTTATTGTGTAGACTATTTCAGGTGGCAAGCAGGAGACCCAGGACAGACCAAATCAAACATTTTTGTTCTATATCTAGATGTCCCCCTAAAGTCTCATGCAGTCATAGGTGGGAACTTTGGAAGGTGATTGGATTATAGGGGCATTATAGCTGACTTCCTGTTAGGAGGTGTGTTCTAGTCAAAGAGGCAGATCACTGTGGGCATGACCCAGAAGTGGTATCTTCCTTCCTAGTTTCTCCCTTGACTTTTTCTGCTTCATGTCTGCCATATCCCTCTGCCATGCTATCCTGCCTTGGAATCAGCCAATTATGGACTGAAACAACCAAAATAAACTTTTCTTCCTTTAAACTGTGGGGTTGGGTATTGTGTCTTAGTGATGAGAAAATGACTAAGACACTAACTAAAGCGGAATATTAATGAACAGGACCTTGACTACTCCAGACCATTAACTCATGTCAGAAATTTGTTCAATCTTCCCCCTTTTTCCTTCAAGTCATATGGATGTCTTGAGGTTGAGATAGCCATCCCTTCTTCTGTCTTCTATTTCACACTCTAGCTGTCACTTTTTCCCCATGGACTGCCTTGTTTTCTGAGCAAGTGATAGTTAAGATGATTAATGACAGTTGACATTGACATTCACCAGGTGTCAAAGGCTATAGACTCATTGAATTCTCCCTCAAATCCTAGGAAAGGCATGCTGTTGTGTTCTTCATGTACAGATGAGCAGATGCTGGACAGGCAAAATCACGTCTTCAGAAGTTATTCTGTTAGTAAGAGTACAAGTGAGTCCAGAGACCGCATACTTGATTCGCATATTCCACGGCATCACAAAAATACGTGTCTGGTTCTCTCTCTGGAGAGTGGTCTTTTAACTCGGGTCTCTTGGATAGCTTGATCCTATATACCCTTGCCCATTGAGATTTCCACGAGACATTCTGAAATGGAAATACTCCAATTGAAAGAACTGTAGTGTCAAGAAAATGTTTTGTAGAGACAGAAGATCTAGATTTATTGCTTTAAAAGTAAGGATCACTTTCCTCTTCTGGAAGACAGAAAGAAAAAAAATAATCTTATAGATTTGTTTGGTAAATTGAATGAGATAAGTGGATAAACTTAGACAATCTTTAGTAAGACAAGATGCTTGGTGAATACTCATTGTCTTCTGGAGCCTCAGTTTTGCTTTTTATAAAATATTTTTCCGTATATATCATATTAAAGCTTGACATCTATTCTGTGGTATGTATGAGTGAGTGTGTGTGTGTGTGTGTGTGTGTGTGTGTGTGACTGGCATCCCAATTATATTATAGGAGAAGTAAGACGCTGAGAAGTGGGATTCCCTGAGCAAAGTGCCCCTAATTTGAGAAGCAGTGCTACTTCAGCTCTTCTGCATGTCTTGGATCACTTAGGTGCTTACTGCCATTACCAAGTCTGGTTCAAGTCAATCCAAATAACTTTCAATCTATTTGAACTGCTCAGTGTCTTAAGAAAAATTGAATATTTCTGTTGTACCACATTTCTCAGAGGCCTCTCAACCAAGAATGTAAGATATTGTGACTAACCAGATAGAGTTAGGCCTTCAACCTAAAATCAGCCTTTAAGGCATCTCTTTGATCTCATTTTGTTGTCCTTTGTTTCTTTAATCCTGATTGTTGTACCTTAAATTCTTTGGCTGTGAGAATGCATTGATGCCATCCAAGACTGTGTACTTGCAACGTAGAGAGAAAAAGCAGCTGGTTCTTACTGTGAGAGATATCCTTGACTTTAGTATGTATGAGGCCTTGGGTTCAATCCTGGGGTGGGGGGAAGAAGGAGAGAGGGAGAGAAGAGAGAGGGAGAGAGGGCAGAGAGATAGAGATAGATAGATAGAGAGATCCCAAGTACAAGGAGAGACCCATGTATAAACTAGTATTCCAGAAGAGTTTCTCCAGGACATACATTTGCTGTGTTCTTCTAGCTGGAGGTATTAGGAAGTGGATTTGGAGCTGGTCCTTCAAGGGCCTGGGGAAGTTCACCAACAAAGTGGAGAAAGTTTTTTTGATGGAAGGATGTCTGGGAAAAGGCATACCACCATGAAGGTCTATGGTAAAGAATCAGCCCCCTTTTTGGACAGTGACAATCAAATCTGCATTATGTGTTGAAGCTGCAAGGGAACATGTGGATATGTCAAGTGTGGCCGCCTAGCCAAGAGAAAACAGTGCCTATTGGTCCTGGCCCTTCCCTTCCCTGGCTACTTATTTTTACGCTTGTCATCTTTGCTGCACCAAATATTTAAAGTATGAATAATGGGGACCCATGGCAAGGGAATCAAAGTCTGATATTTCTCTTCATTGAGATTAATGATTGCAATTTTCCCTGTGTGTGGGGGGAGGAGTGGGGTGAATTGTGTAAAAAGAATGGTCTGTTCCATCAGGAGTTCAGGTCTCAGACAAGGCTTGACTGAACAATTGCAGCTTTGCCTGTAGTTACACAGAGAAACTTGTTGCAGAAAAATTTTACCCCAGGTGATGGTTACATTCATCAGTAGCCCAAGGTAGCCAAGACGTTTTCTGGTATCTCAGAAAACCTGGCTTTTTAAAGCCCAGTTCTACAGCTGCTCTCATGCCCTAAGCAGTATCCTATATATAATTGAAATGTAAACTCAACATAAAAACATGACCAGAGAGGTAGGACAGCATACTGTT
The DNA here is from genome assembly GCA_028451465.1 of Erethizon dorsatum. Classification (NCBI taxonomy): domain Eukaryota; kingdom Metazoa; phylum Chordata; class Mammalia; order Rodentia; family Erethizontidae; genus Erethizon; species Erethizon dorsatum. The sequence goes on along the minus strand of CM051827.1, from coordinate 49,594,194 downwards.
TAAGAGTGGAAACTGTGGGAACAGGTAGATGATGGATTAAATGATGGCTGGCCACTTGCTAGCTGTGTGGCTTTTGGGGAAGAAGTTTATTTTTCTGAGCCCAATATATTCCTCGTCTGTTGAAAGATATATAGGTGTATATATATCACTATAGAAGGGTGTAGTGAAGATATATAAGGTACCTGGATCATATTAGAAGTAACATAAATGTGGGGTAATTTCCTCCTTTTCTTTAGACACTTTACCTTATTATGGCAAGTATCTTATTTAGAAAAAGTGCCAGAGAATAAATGATAAGAATCATATGATCATTTCAGTCGATACAGAAAAGGCATTTATAAAATTCTATGTCATTTCATAATAAAACCCTGGTGAAATTGGGTGTAGAAAGAATTGCCTTAACATAAGGAAGGCCATATATAACAAGTCAATAGCTAATATACTGAATGGGGAAATTGAAAGCTTTCTCTCTAATATCCAGAATAAAACAAAGATGGCCTCTTTAACCACTTTTATTCAATATGGTACTCGAAGTTCTAGCCAGAGCAATTAGGCAAGAGAAAAAAATAAGGACATCTTAATGGGAAAAGAAGAAATCAAACTGTAACTCTTTGCAGATAATATGACCTGAATATACAGAAAAAGTCTACCAAAAAGCTATTAGAATAATAAATGAATTCAGCAAAGTTGCAGGATACAAAATCAACATACAAAAAATCAGTAGTGTTGCTATATTCTAAAATTATCTGAAAATAGAAATAAAGAAAACAATCTCGGTGAGATGGCTCAGCGGCGTAAGCGCCTGCCTTGCAAGCGCGAGGGCCCAAGTTCGACACCCGGAACCCACATACGAAAAAGGGGCCGGTGATATCGCTCAGCGGCACAGGCGCCTGCTGGCGCGCGAGGTCCTGAGGTCGACCCCCCGGTACCCACAAAAAAAAAAAAAAAAAAAAAAAGAAAACAATCTCGCTTATAATATCTATAACAAATGCCTAGAGATAAATTTAATCAAGGAGGTGAAAGATTTCTACAATGGAAACTTTAAAACATTGATGAGGGCCGGTGAGGTAGCTCAGCGGCAAAAGCGCCTGCCTGGCAAGCGTGAAGTCCTGAGGTTGACTATTGGTACCCACATAAAAACAGAAAACAAAAAACAACAACAAAAAAAAAAACAAACAAAAGTTGATGAAAGAAATTGAAGATGATACCAAAAAATGGAAAGGCATCCTATGGATGTATGGATTAGAAAAATCATTGCCAAAATTTCCATACCACGCAAAATTATCTACACTACAGATTCAATGCAATTCCTATCAAAACACCAGTGATTCTTTGCGGAACTAGAAAAAACAATCCTAAAATTTGTATGGAAGCACAAAAAACCCCAAGTAGCTAAAGTAATATTGAAAAGAACAAAACAGGAAGATCTTTACTACTGAACATCAATATACACTAGAAAGCCATAGTGACCGAAACAGCATGAGATTGGGATAAAGACAGACACATAGACCAGTGGGACAGAATCAACTGCCTAGAAGTACACTCATGCAACTCACTGATTCTTGACAAAGGTGCTAAGAACACACACTAGAGAAAGGACAGTCTTTTCAATAAATAGTGCTGGGAAAGTTGGATACTTACAGAAGAAGGAAACCAAACCCCTACTCTCACCCGTTACAAAGATCAACTCAAAACAAATGAAATATTTAAATTTAAGGTCCCCAAATCATGAAGCTACTAAAGAAAATCCAGAAAACTCTTCAGAATGCTGAAATGGACAAGACCTCAAAAGCACAGAAATCAATAGCAAAAATAGACAAATCAGAACACATCAAACTAAAAACTTTCTGTACAGCAAAGGAAACAAAACAATGAAAAACCACATACAGAATGTGAGAAAATGTTTGTAAACTATGTATCTGATGAGGAGTTAATAAACACAATGTATAAGAAACTCAAAAAACTATTAAAAAAACCCCACGAAAATCCAAAAACAGACAACTCAGTTATAAACCAGACAATAACGCTAGAGAAACATTTCTCAAAAGAAGACATACAAATGGCCAAGAGTCAAATGAAAAAAAATGTTTACATCACTAATTATCTTGGAAATGCAAACAAAGCAGCAAAATATCACTTCACTCAATAAACATGGTTATTTTCAAAAAGGCAAAAGATAACAAATGTGGATATTAGAGACCACCACTTCCACCTTGTTGGTAGAAAAGTAAATTAATTCAGCCATTATGGAAACTAGTATGGAGGGTCCTCAAAAAATTAAAATTAGAACTTTTGGGTCTACATTCAAAGGCAATGAGAATGATATGTGAAATCAAAGGAAAGAGATCAGTATGTCAAAGAGATATCCGCACTCCCCTGTTCATCACAGAGCTATTCAGAACAGCCCAACAGTGGAAAAACCCGAAGTGCTCGTCAACTGAGGGATGGATAAAGCAATATGGTATATATACACAATAAGAGACTAGTCAGCCACAGATAGTGATAACGTACTGTACACTGTATTTCAAAAAGCAAAGAAAGGATTTTGAATGCTTTTTTACTATAAAGAAATAATAAATGTTTGAGGAGATACATATGTTTACCTTTATTTAAATCATACACAATATGTATATATAATGAAACATCACATGGTACCCTGTATAATTTTTATCTTTTTATGTATCAGTTAAAATATATTTAAATTAAAAAAAAAACCACTGGATAAATAGGGTCCACTATTAGGAAATCTGAAGAAAAATGTTCAGAAGGTATTTAGCATTTCTTCAGCTCTGAATGTGCTCCTTCCCCTGGTAGCAGGGGCTACTCCCCAGGAGTGGGATGGACTAAGCTTTGTCTGACCAATAAGAGATGGCAGCAGGATGGTTAAGTTTTCACTGCCAGGCAGAGCTACGTGTTTGCATCTTCTTTCCTATGACTCCATAGCACTGTGCCGTTGGGTAAGGGATTTGTCACTCCAAGGCTCAGTTTTCTCATCTGTAAGATGGATATGATAATATAATCTGCCTTAGAGGAAGGTTAGTTCATAACATATGTAAGTTTATTGGGTCCTTGGAACAATGCCTGATGCTAGAAAATACTATGTAATCATTTGACATCAGCCTTTGCTTTGATGCTTTCCCTCAGAATTTTTGTTTAAAAAAATTGATTGTATCAATATTTCATCACTTTCCCTTCTTGGGAGAAGTGTCCATTTTTGTCTTTCTGTGCTTCTAGTTCTCATCCTGAACTATGTGCCTTTGAGCCCCAGGGCAATGAAGATAAAGTATTTTGTCTGTGTGGATATTGATAAGGTGAGTGTGGACTGCTGCTTTATACATGTCAAATGCTTCCTTCTACATTCATCCTCTCTTTCTGTGTTGGAGGAGTCATGCTGACTTTGCTGAGAAGTTGAAAAGGTAGATGAGAAGAGTGTCTGTCTTTGACAAAAGAGGAAACCAAGGCAACATTTGACCCCTTGCATCTCCACTTGAACATCTGGAAAGGCAGGAGTTTTAACTAGACGGTCTCTTGGGGCTCTTTCAGCTCAACATTTCTGACATTACGACAGCATGCATTTAATTCATGTGATAGTAAAAGAGAGAGTGGAGGTCATGGGGTCAGACCGGCTCCACATAAGAAGAATGTATTTCCAAAACCAAAGGTATAATCATGTGGGTCTTTAAAAATCATCACACTATTCTGTATTATCCTATTTAGCAAAATTTTAAAAAGTTGCTATGTAATTTTAAGCATGACCATGATATTTTCTTGACAATTAAAATCACAAAATGCATTGTTCAAGATTCTAGTATACACGCTATTGCTAAATAATCTTTGAATGTTCAAAAGCAACACTCCCTTGGGGGTGGTGAGATGGTCAGCGGTGTAAGTGCCTGCCTGGCAAGCGTGAGGTCCTGAGTTCAACTCCCGGTACCCACATAAAGGAAAAAAAGGGGCTGGAGTTATCACTCAGCGGCAGAAGCGCCTGCTGGCAAGCGTGAGGTCCTGAGTTCGACTCCTGGCACTCACGTTAAAAAAAAAAAAAGCAACAATCCCATTAATTGCAAGGCATTTCATTATCCTAACTAATTTTTTGTTTTTGTCTTTTTGAGTTAGAAGTCCACATCATTAATTCAGAGGAGCAGTCCTCTTTCATTTCTGGTAGGTAGAGTAGGGGGACCTCTCTTTCCCATGATTAATAGCAGTTTCGAATAATTTCAGGTTGCATTTTACTAAGAGAAAGCAAATTGTCCTTGGCAATGACTCCTGTAATGGTTTAAAAATATCAGCCCTTGGAAAGTGACACATGGGTGTCTCTCTTCTGGTCACATCATTGTTAAAGATTACTATTTCCTAACTCTGCAATAGTAGGTCAAATTTGGTCTAAAGTCCTCCTTCTCAATAATGATGCTACTGAGCCATTTGGAGACAGTAGATAAAACATTGTGGAGGACCTCATGTTGCTTTCTGATGTGATAATTCAGTTATTTCTGGCATAAAGGAACTGTGATGCTGAGGAAGGACACTTGGATTCTGATTCAGGTTTTAATAATGACTTGCTGAGAGACTTTTTACCAAGCACTTAACCTCTCTGAACCTTAGTGACCTTAACTGAAAAATGAGAAAACCAAATCTTTTATTTTTCCTTCCCAGGGTTATTTTGAGTATCATGAGATAATGATGTGAAAGCCTGTCTTAAAGTCTGAAGTTTTACCGACAACTAATTAAGGTATAGTAATTAGCAAGCAACACAATATTGCTTAAAAAGGAATACTCAGTAACAGCTTTCGATAATGATGAGTTTAGTCTGGCTCTGTAAGGCTTTCCAACAATGAAAGGTGATTAGCAGAGCAAAAATTAGTGGTTGCATATGGATGAGTCCAGCAAAAGGTATCTCTGAAGAACATACTGGCATGATTTTCCCTATTTTGCTAGGTTTTGTGGGGGAGTGCACAGTAGGAACAAAACTTGCCCTGCCTCCTTCTCAGGGCTGCTTGAGGATTAAGCAACCTCCATAATGATGTGTTGTTTCCTCCCTTTTTCCCTCTCTCCCCTTTCCTATTCCTCTCTTGCTCTAATGGATGTTTATCGAGCAGTCACTGTGCGACTAGTATCATTTGGAAGCCATGATGGAGATAGAGTGGTGTGCAAAACAGAAGCTTCCCTGCTTTGCGAAGGGGAGATTTAAATTCTAGTGGGGATGATAAATAGATGAACATAGAATGACTGGTGGAGATAAATGCTCAGGGAAATAATTGAGTGGGCTGAAGGGATGTAAAGCCTAGGAGGGTACGTTAGATAAAGGGCTCAGGGAAGGCCCCTCGAGGGTGCCAAGGTCAGAGACTGGACTGAATGGAAAAAGCAAACCATGTTGTTATCTGAAGAATGTTGAGCCCAGGGCAGGGGAGCAGGACAGAGCCTTGGGGGATGGGAGCAGGGAAGGCCCTGGTGAGGTGTTAGAAGGTGCACTGTAGCTCCTGGTGAGAGCAGACTGTAGGTGACCAGAGAGTGGGGACAGACAGACTAGCTAGTACTACTGGTTGGGGACAGGAGAGAGCTGACAGTGGCTCCAACTAGCCTGGCAGTGATGGAGGTGATGGTGGTGGTCGGATGCATGGTACCTGGTGAAGGTAGAGCCAACAGGACTTACTGCAGGAGGATAGGGAAGTGAGAGAAAAACAGCAGCCAGGAATGCTCCTATGTTTTTGGCCTGCGCCACTAGGCTAAGAGAGTTTATTCTGCAAGATCTGGCAGACTGCTACCGCAGGAGCAGGTGTGTGGGCAGAGGGTAGGAGTCACAAGTTCACTTCGGGAGATATTAATTTATGGATCCTTTTCAGATAATGGAGGTATCACACACACAAGTGCATAGATGTCCAGAGAGACTGGGGCTAGAGGGACTGGATTCATCCAAGCCTTCAACTAAATACTTGAAACATGCCCTTTGGGCAGAGGTTTTGTCTGATCACATTTGTATCTTTTAATGATTGTCTAGTGCAGTACATTGCTTTGCAATGAGTAGTTAAACATCCCTTCCCTTCGTCCTGGCCTGCAAGTTTCAGTTCAGAGCAGGGCCGTCCCTCTGAACTCTTAGTGCACAAGGCCACTTTGCCACCTGCCCAGGACCCTCAGGGGTCTCAAGAGAAGTGGGGTCTCTGACAGTCTCTATTTTACATGTGTTAGAAGGAGATACTGATGACGCTGTTCATTCTGGTTTCTAATCATAAACCCCAGACTTGACTCAAGCATGGAGTCGCAGATGGCATACTGGGGGGCTCATCAGTCTCCCCCTGGTTTCCAGGCACCTCGCTGGGACTGCGATGTGTTTTGCCTGAAGCTGTGGTCATGTGTCAGGAACTCACATTTGGGGGAAATTAAGAAGTCACAGTAGACAACTGCTGCTGGTTCATTAGTTGGTGGGAAACTGTCACCATGTCACTCCTCCAGACTGAGAGAAATGAAGCTGCTTCAGGGTGGAAGAGTGTCACCCAACTGAGAATCTCCTTAAAGAGCACTCCATGCTGGTTGCATGAAGGCCAGACAGAGGCCAGGGTGGTGGAAGGAACGCTGGATGGAAGGTCAGGAGGCTTTGGATTAGTCCTGCCACAGCTCTGTTGTGATGTGTTACCTAGGAAATGTCACATTTCCTGTCTGTTTCCTTATCCATGCATGAAAAGGTTGACTTAGAGGATGCATGAGAGACCCTCAGCTCTAATACACAATGGGAGGCAAATAGGTCCTGAGTGGTAGAGTTGGAGGTAAGTGTTCTATTAGTCTTGTTTCTTTCCCTCTAGATGTTTGGTTTCCCAGTCTGTCTTCTGCCTGTTTCTCTTCTCTCTCTGCACACTCATGAGGGGTGTGTACTTCCTCTGCCAAGATGTGAGCTGCCACCCATGGTGCTGCTGACTCTAGAGCCAACTTCCTGCTGGACAGCTTCAGATTTCCAATATCAAGAGGCTTAAAACTGAACTCATCTCCTTCTCTTCTAGAACTTTCTTTTCCTTCTGAGTTTTGTACTTTCATTAATGGATGTAGCTTCCCAATGCAGAAACACAGAGGTCCTCCTAGGTTTGTGGCTCTGATCCCATCTCTGACTATACCCTGCCAGTTCTCCTTCACTGTTATCCAGTCTATCCAGCCCAGCACCCCAGGTGTCATCGGCCTCTTCTCTCAATCTTCTCTTGCCTGATGGAAGAGTCTTTCTATCAAGCCTGACATTAAATTCTTGCTTGAAACCTCAATTATCTCCTAATGCCTGGTGAATAAAAATCAACACTTTTGCAACTGATCATTGTTCATTCAAATAACTCAATGTTTATTTTTTAAAAATCCAAAGTCAGTTTTTAAAAATACTAGTATCAGGGCTGGTGAGATAGCTCAGCGGCATAAGCACCTGCCTGGCAAGCACGAGGTCCTGAGTTCGACCCCCGGTACCCACAAAAAACCAACCCCCCCCAAAAAAAACTAGTATCATTATTTATCATATTGGACATTTAAAAAATTATCTTGTTTAATCTCAGTAGCAATGCTGTATTCAACACATTATTGTCTCCATTTTCTTGATGAAAGAGAAATTTAAAGAGATGTAGTAATTTAAAGAATCCCACTGGTGGAACTGGGGGAGAAATGCAAGTAGGTTGGATATGATTGGACTGCCCATATCTGTCCTGGGCAGCAAGTAGGAGCCTTCACAAATGGCCTCAGCTTTGTCTCCATCTCTCACTGCTGTCCATCTCTTCCAACACAAGTCATTAATCTGTGTTTATGAGAGTACCTGCTACAACTCAAATTCACATGGACTTTCATATCACAATGCCTCTGCCATTGCTCTTTTCTCTACCTGGGGTCTTATTTCCATCCCCCTGATTCCTATTTCTTCTGGAGTCCCCATTCTAACAGCCGCTCTGTAAAAGTTCCTCTCTGTACCCTAGGTAGAATCCATCATATTGTCTCTCCTGTCAAAGCACTATACTTTGCCCTTTTCCAGAACATCCATCATACTGTGATTTGAATGACAGCTCACTATGAATACACTAGAAAATTCCAAGTTCTTTGATGGCAGGGATTGTATCTTACTCCACTTTGTAGCATTTTGCATCAGCCCTCAATGCCTAGGTTACTGCCTGATGCATAGAGCTGCTCAATAAGTGGCTGTGAATTAAATAGAGCCCAGTCCCAAACATCATGAAGTCGCTAAATGGCAGCACTGATAACAGTGGCACTAGGAAGAACAGTGCAAGTTTTCATATGCCACACTTTTACTGGTCATTGTGCATCCTCCTCCAATCTATGAATTTTGGAGGAAATGGAAATTTTGGAAAAGGCATGGTAATCATATTGTCTGACGTTAACTGAGTACCCTATGTTTCTAGCTGTGCTTTTCTGTATAGTTTCTCACTTAATCCTTATGCCAAGCATATATATGAGTTACAAGTTATAAGTGGGTCAGAGTGTCAAACCTGACTGAGAAGACTGAATTCACATACTGAAATGTAAATAGTAATACATATTCTAATACTATGGAATATGTATTGCATAAGTGCAAGACAATGCATAAGACTAGCAATAAAAATCTGTATCCTACACAGAGAACCTATTCATAGTATGACGATGAGGCCTTGGTTTTTTTCACCTATGAAATGGACAGAGGGTCACACAGAGGTAATTTTCGTGGCTCATGAAGTCTTGAAGAGATTTGCACTGTTCCATCACCACCATCTTCAATATTGGCAGTGAATTCAGAACTTGAATATTGTACTCTCCCAAATTCCATGTCCACCAGATCCTGTGAATATAACCTTCTTTGGAATTGGGGTCCTTACAGGTCATACTGAATTAAGTTGGGCTCTAGTCCAAAACCTGGTGTTCTCATAAGTAAAGGGAAGTTGAGGTAGACAGAGACACAGGGAGGAGAGCACAGTGTGATGATGGGCGCAGAGGCTGAGCGGTACATCTCCAAGCTAAGGAACACTAAGTTTGCCAGCAACCACCAGGAGCTAGGAGAGAAGCAGGGAATGGATTCTCCCTCAGCACTTCCTACGAAAGGAACAATGCTTGCTAATGCTTGAGTTTGGATTTCAAGCATTCAGAACTGTGAGAGGAAACATTTCTGTTCTTCTAAACCACTGAGTTTGTAATAGGTTGTTTTGGCAGCCTGGGAAGCTCAGAGACCTTGGATGATAATGACTACTTTGATGATGGTAATAGCAATAATACAAGTAATAATCTATAACAATAGAGCTGAGTTTTCTTTCTATGGATGTATTACTGTATAACTTTAAAATGCATGCATGAGTTTGGACCAGTTTGTTTGGGATGGTCTGTCTTAAAAGCCTGGATATGGACTTAATTGCCTGTCTTTGAAGGTTCCTTAACATGATTGACAGGCACCCTCCAAAAAAGCCATGTGTCTACTGTATGGGAGAGGTGTGGAGACATCTCCAGACACTTTGAACAGAGAAAACAGACAGTGGTTTATAATGTCAGTGCCAAATGGAGATGACCAGTGGCAGACAATGGACCCACAGGCTCTGACTTGTGATGAAGAAGCTTCTAACAAGGGTGGCATCATGCACGGGTCTTCCAGGTGAGCAGCTGCCGGGAGTTACTTACTTAACTGCGCGTAAGGATTCTTCAGCCCAACCCGGGGAGGTCAGCTGGTACTGCAGAGCCCCAGTCTTTGGGCACAACACTCTGTGCCACATACTTTGTGGAGCACATTACATCTTCTCATTTAATGTTCAGAACCACAATCACCCTAATATTACAGAGAGGGAGCCCCAGGTTTAGGAAACTCAAGCATCCCGTGCCAGGGCACAGGACTTGAACCCGAGACTGGAATTCTAGAGGCTAAATTCTGAGCCATGACACTGCACTTGGTGAATCTTCCTCATTTCTCTGAAAAGACAAAACTACCAAAAATGGCCTGTGTGGAGTTCTTGGTAAAAGGCCCAACCACTTCCCTCCCTCTGCACATCCCTGTGTCTAGGAGGAGCAAACAGCTTCTTCTATTAAGCTCAAAGCTGTGAGTTCTAGCAAGTTCAAAGTGCATTATCTGCCTTTTTCTTTATCAACACACTTCACCCTGGTCTGCATTTTGGTTGGTTTTGTGTATAACACAGAGAAGCCAGTCCAGGTTCTCTGTCTTTTGACATTCAAATTAAGGTAGCTTGAACCCTATCTATGAGGAGTGGGAGCCCAAATGCTTCTGTCTCTCTGGCTCGTGTGTGTGTGTGTGTGTGTGTGTGTGTGTGTGTATGTGTGAGAGAGAGAGAGGTTTTTGAAGTCTCCCCTTAAGGTTCGGTTTATGCTGAATATGTTCAGTAAGCAGATCACATCGCCCTTCTTGTGTTCTGTCTCTCTTTTATATTACTACAATGGGGGACAGAACCCATTCACCCTTGCTTTTCCCTTAAACCACTCTCATATGGCATTTGTGAGTGTGGCTGACTTTGCAGGTTTGAAGTGATGGAAGCGTTTATTCTGCCAGAAGGCTTCTTCTCTTCAGCCTTCAGCTCTACTCTCCCTTTTTTTCTGAAAGGCTCACTTTGCCAGGTCTAAAGATTCCATGTAATGTTCTGCTAAAATAGTGGGCCCCTTATTCTAGGGCTATCATTTAGCAGAAACAAACAAATAACAACAACAATAGCAAACTGGCAGAAACTTTGGGATCCGGGTTCTCCCCTCCCCTGCCTATCTCAGCAAGGGCATGGGAACACTTTAGAAATGAGACAATCCTGAAATGAATTAAACTAGGCCCCACCCCCTTAGGATGATAAAGCGATTACTGCTAATTTATGCTATATTTTGCAGTGACTTCCAGCCCCATTCCCTCTTCCTTACTTTTCTGACTCCTCTGTTAGACCACATGCCCCCTTGGAGAAGGGATTGGTTGACACTATCCCTAGGTCCCTTTAAGGAGCTGTCATTGTGCCTGCCACAACATAAAGTCCCACAAAGAGCTGGTGGAGGTAGATTGTTTTTCTAGGTGGTCATTTTTGGGGGATGCCACCTTCACAGACTGTAATTTCTTGGTTTGGACTTTTAAATAACAGGAGGAAGAACGTATATACATGGGAGAGTGTCAGATGTGGGAGTATTTCAGGGAACATTCCTGGAATTTTTAGGAAATGGCTTCCCTTATCTCTGCATTTGCAGGCCCCAGCATCCTGGCTTTTTTGTCAGAGCACTGCTTAATCAGGGGACCTTATTTGGGTCAGTGGGGATGCTCCCCGGTGTGAGAGCTTATTCCCTGCAGCCCCAGGTGGGCCTGTGTCAAGCTCAGTAGGGCCCAGGGAAGGCAGCTCCCTCACTGGGAGGTCTCCATGTTAAGTGTCCAATTAATTACCAGTACTCAGTGGAAGAGACATGCCTTAGATTAATCACAACTTTCAGAGAATTCAGAGGCTGAAAAAGTACCATCCTCACTTATTTAGTACCTACTATGGACCAGGCACCTATATGAAACTTTTAGTTTTTGCTCTAGATAAAATGATGTGTTATACATATGGCCTTTGCTTTCAAAAATAGCTATTTTGAAAGTTTCCTATATCTGATCTGAGTGACAAAAGTAACTAATTTAAAAGAAGATGCAATCTGGAGTTTCAAACAAAAGAGTTTCTGGATTCAGTCTCCAGCTCCCTTCTGTCTGTGACAGCTTCTTGAGACTGAGAGTAGGACCAGACCAAGCTCACTTTAGGCATTGACTGAATGATTAAGTGGAAAAAATGTCCGAGACAAGATATTCAGATCCTATGGGAGGAGCCTCGTCTCCTAGCTCTTCTGCACTGGGGATGAGGAGGTGCACACGGAAGAGAGCCAGTGATGTCTCAGAAATACAGTGTTCCTTTGTCAACAGAGTAGTATCTGTGGCATTTCAAGATGGATGTAATGCTCAGTTGCTGATATTCTTTTGCCAGTTGTTATGGTTTATATCTAAACCATATATGGCCCGCTAAATCCTCGTGGGATCATACGCAGAAGCTTTGGATGGTGATTGGCTTATGCAGGTGTTATAGCTGACTTGCTGTGAGGAGGTGGGTCCTGGTCAGAAGAAACAGGTTGCTATGAGTGTGACCCAGTTATATCTCCCCGCTTGGCTCACTCCTGAACTCTCTCTGCTTCCTGGATGCCATGAGGCGAGCAGCTTTCCTTTGCCCAGACCCTTTTGCCATGCTGTTCTGTCTTGGAGCCACCCGCCTATGGATTGAAACCTCTACAAACTGTAAGCCAAAATAAACCTCTCCTCCTTTAAGTTGTTGGTGTGAGGCATTTGAGGAAGTGACTAAGGCAACAACCAAAATATGCCTTACTTCTAAGATGCACAGATATTAGGAAATCATTGTGCCAAAATTTAATTGGTGCATTTTTGTTTTGTTTTGTTTTAAGTTATATGCATGTAACACTAGAAAGGGTTACAACTGGTGGCATTTTAGAATTGATGAGATGCAGTATTTGGAAGCTCTGTTAGTTTACTTTTATTGATTATGTTGATACTATCTAAGTATTGCTTTGTTCTGTTTTGGTCATTATTCTTTGTCTCTTAATTCTTTGTTATTTCTGAGTTCTTTTCCAACCCAGAAAGAAGACAGAGATGAGATAGTTGGTCTACAGCATCTTTTGATTCACATTAGTATGCTCTGGTCAAAAGAAATTTGAGGACTTCTGTCTGAGACCAGGGTTAGGATACAGAGAGTCTCTACTATTTCCCCCTAATTCCCGTGCCCATGTCAGACATCACTGATTGCCATACTCTTTCCTACTAAGCACAGATAGGAGCTCAGGGTCCTTTCCACTGCAGCCCCTTGGGCAGTCATTAGCAATGATGTGGGCTTGGCATTCAAGACAAGCCTTATGACATCACAGGCATTCTAGATTCTGTTCCTGGATTAAGCCAAACCATTAGAGGGCTTTGGGATTGCATCATATTTTCTTTGCATTTGGCAGCTATGCTTTAGGTTTTTATTGGAAAATGATACAAAAATTGCCTTATAAAACTGTTTTCTGCATTTCTGCAGGGAATTTGTTAAGTCATTATTCCCTTCATCACTGGTGAACCTCTTAAGCAATTTTTAAAAGAAAGTACTAGCAGCTAACAAATACTTAAATATGTTCTATCTCTCTAGAATTGGCTTTATTTCTTCCTCTGATGAGGAAGACCACCTAATGAATGAGGGCTCCCTTTTGGTTTTGGTTGTCAAGAAACTCACAGTCAGATGAGAGATCTTTATAGATTCACTTGGCATTTATATTCGTGCTCTTCTTCTAGCCCCAGTTTTTACTTTTAGCCTTTGTATATGTTCCAGACTACTTTATATTTTATCATGCCTTGGCTTTCATTGTATAATATGTATTCTCATTGTAAGGCTTCTTGTGGACCCAGGTGAAGTTAAAAAAGTAAAAGAATTACATGGGCGAGTTCAGTCTATTAGGACAAAGGTCCATGCAAGAATGAGAAAGAAAAAGTTCAAATTTTTTGTGAAGGAAAACAGGCATGCTCATGATAAGATGCAAATGATAAACCTCCAGTTCCGGGTGGCTGTGGTAGGGGGGCTTCTCAAATAGGTCTCAATGATCCTGGTTTCTTGGTCTGCAGCCCCTTTGTAGCCGTCTTCCCTTTGTTGCAGCTTGTAAGAGACCCTGAGCCAGAGGACTACATTAAGTCACAGAAACTGTGGAACACTATACTTTGTTGCTCAAAGTCAGTAGGTTTGGGGGTGACTTTTTTGTGCAGTAGTAAAAAACTAAAGCAGTGACCCTTCCTGGCATATGCAGGCTTTTTATTGGATTCTTCTGTCAACCTTAACAGCAGCGTCATCTCCATTCCCAGTATGTAGAAAGGAAACCGGAATTCTGAGAGGAGCATGGTCATGGTGAAATTCATTCAGATAGTGGCGGAGACCTTGAAATCAGGTTCTTGGATTCCAAGTACAGGGTTCCTTCCTCTACAGACACTGAGTTCTTAACTCTCGGGAGATACGATCATTGTTTCATAGCAGATAATTATTAGAAGTTAATACCTTTCACCTGGATGCCCATACTACAGATCTAAAAACATTTCACTGGATGTCTGCAGTGCTGGGCATTTTATTGCTTCTCTCTCTCTCTCTCTCCCCTTCTCTCCCTCTCCCCCTCCCCTCCCCCCTCCCTCTCCCTCTCTCCCTCTCCCTCTCCCTCTCCCTTTCCCTCTCCCTCTGTCCGATGCTTTCAGACAGGGCCTCACTATATAGTTCAGGCTGGCCTTAAACTCACTGTGTAGCCCAGGCTGGCCTCAAGCTCTCGGCAATCTGCCTGCCTCGGTCTCCTGAATGCTGGGATTACAGGCATGTGCTACCACGCTCAGCTACATGGCTCGTTTGCTGGAACTCTAGCCTTGTACAAAGTGTGCTGCAAAGTGAACGTATTTAGTAATCATGAAGAGGGGGAGGAGGAGAGGGGAAGTAAAAAGATTTAAGATTTGTTACGTATGTCTACCAACTCCTCACGATGAATGTTATCATTATGAGCTACAAACATGTCCTAATAAAAATAAAATAAAATTTTATAACAATCATGTAGTAAGCATGTGTGTGTCAGTTATTTTACATTGCTCTCTCATTCAGTTTATGCCAGTTGAGCCTCACGGCTCCCCTGAGAGGTAGGTTACAAACAAGGAAGACTAAGACTTCAGGAAGTGGAAGGACTTGCCAACGATTACACAAAAAATACAACACAGAGATGGAGTTTAAGCTAAGCTCTGTCCAAGCTAAAGCCTGGGGTTCCTTCACCACAAATCAGCAGGTTTGATTGGGTTCTAGTAGGGGTTAGATTAATTCCAGAAAACCAGCAAGTGTTGGAGTTAGAGGACGGGGTGTTTCCTTCTAAAGTTTTCTTTTTTTTATTAGTGGAAAAAAATGTCATTTTGAGAAGCTCTAAAACTCAAAAGTAAAAATCCAACATCTACTTGTACCACTTTTATAATTCAGGACTCAGCATTCCCCAAATCCCTATTGTATTAAAGGACATCTACTGGTCCCCAAAAGAAAAAAAAAGAATAAAGAGATATTGAAATTGGTATCAGCTTCATGCCTAACAGACCCTTCTCAAGGTCTTTTACATGTAAACAAGATCGTTAAACACTTCGTGTGACATTTATTACCTTTAAATATTCATAAGCCACTGAGCACCAGGAAACACCTACTACACTGTTCAAGATGACTGAGTCTCTCAGAATCCAATGTACACGTGGAGAACCTTCCAGAACTTCATGGCACAGCTTCCTTTTCTGAAACTTTAATGGTACTCACTGATTCTATGAATCCTTTTATTTGCAAACAAGGCAATAAACTCACCAAAGCTGCCCACATCTATTTATTTCCTTACATGTTTGAGTAAAACTGCTTTTTTCTGAACGAGCTAGCAGGGGGACATGCACATTTTGTCTTGACTTGTACTCCCAGCCTTTCCTTTTCCTCAGAGTTAAACCAAGAAGGATGAGGATGCCTCCCTATTGACAATCATGACCAATGTGTGGCATCCATTTTAAGATGTGAGATAGGAAAGTGAGGTTGACAGCAGGGAAAAGAAAGTACATTTCTGTTCCACGCAGACATTTTACTACATATGTAAATGGGAGAAAAGCTATGCCCAGATACAGTGATGAAACTCTGGCTGTATATTTCCTCTCTCAGATACTGATGCACAAAAATTTCCTGGGCATGAGGTCAGAGCACTAAGGATTTGGGTAAGGATGTGGAGGAGAGAAGGAAGGGCAGCTAAGAGAACGAGACCTATTTTCACCTTTACAGTCCCTCTAGGGCAAAGTCTTGTGATATTGTCTGACCGGTGCTGTAGTTATCAGTATCAAATCTCTTTCAGTGAATAGAATCATAGTAATGATGATCACACTTGTTTTATAGGTAAGGAAACTGAGGCCCAGGGAGTTTGAATGGTTAGTTCAAGGTCACACAGTTGGGACTCAAACTGCTATTCTAGCCCTAAATTTAGGACTCTTTCCACTACCAACACCTAATTTTACAAGTTCTGCCTATGTCCTTTGGGATTTTCCAGCTTTCTTTGAAGGAACTAGAGATTAAGATCATGAATCGGAGAAGACCAAGGGGAGACATTGCCTGTCTTCAAGTAGATGCTCATTTAGAAGGAATGAAGCCTATTCTGTGTGATTGTAAATAACAGAATTTGATCCACTGGTAGAACTCACAGGAGCAAATAAAGGGAAGAATTTTGTACCCAACTATAAAACAAGCAATAGTTTTAAGTAGCAAGCTTCTTGTCCTAAAAATGTTCCAACAGAGCCTGGCTGAACTCTGAGCAGGGCTCCGAGGCTGGGATTCCTGTGTTGAGCAGTGAGTGGGACTAGGAGGGGCTCAGCTTCTGTCTGTGCCTAATCGCTGGATGCAGAGGTCTTTGGATGTTCAGTTACGTGCACTAATGGAAAACCAACTCGGAAACCTCCTGATTCCACAGAGGTGCCCCAATGTCCTACAAATGCTTGATTTGAATTTGAAAACTTTTTTTTTTTTTTCCTCATGAAACTGGAAAAAAAACTTGGTAAATGATCAAAGGTAGCATTGAATAAAATTATAAAAATTTCTAGAAATATTACTGGGACAAATGTCTAGCCATTAGGACAAAAGCAAAGGTGGACTCTTCCCTCATTCCTTACATGAAAATAGATCCCAGTTTAACCAGAGATCTTAAGTATGAAAAGACATGTTGAGAAGATATGAGTGAGGGTACCTATATACGAGCATGGGAAAACACACGCATGCAGCATGTGTGGTACATGAAGGGGTGATATCCTCGTCTACCCAGGTTTTCTGAGTGTATTCTGAAGTTCTTGCATAGGGGACATTGATCGGGTAGGTCGTCAGATCTCTGCATTTTTTTTTGTTTTTGAAAGTCAGACTTGTCCCTCCCGCTCACCCTTACAGTGTGTGGTGTCAATGAGAACTGTGTGAGCTATTTCTAGCATGCTCAGGTGCCTCTATTCTTGGCATTCTCCTGTTATAACACAATAGACTGGGAGGAAAAAATAGCAGCCACATTTGAAATGTTTTGTTCTGTAGTATTACTGAATTAGGAACAGTTTTGTTGTTTGTTTTAACTTCTGAGTGTTCCTTTTCTGTCCTTTATCCTCATGTTAAAAAAATTCAAGGTGTTGTTGGAGGTTATTAGTAATTAAAGTTTGAAAAAAAAATCCTTCTGCTCCCCTTGGAAGCCTCTGGATCGGTTGATTTGAAGAGTGTACTGAGATTGCAAGGCAAGCCATTAAAAATGTGCTATCCACAGCTACTTATATGTGCAAACGGGATATTTCAGAGACTGGCATAATGGTACAACACAGAGAAATAAAATGAATACTAAGGTTGACTTAAGGTTGTAACTTCACAACCTGATTTTATGAGTTGATGTTACTTTTTGAACTTAAATAAGGGCTAAGTAGATTTTTAATTGCTTATCTTATTGTGACTCTTTGCAAGACTTTATTGAATAAAAAATTCTTATTAATAAAGTATTTGAAAATTGGTGATTTACAATGTATTTTTTTCTTTAGAAAAGTTTTTTGATCATCATTGCTTTTCCTTTCTTTTTTAGCTTTGGCTGGCAAAATTTGTAGGACTATGACACATTTTCTGCTTCAATAGTGTCCATAGCTTAAGTTTTCTAGGGTATTTATTTCCCTTCTTTTCCCATTACTATTTGAATATTTTCTCTTAAGTGTATTTGTTTTTCTATTATCTTTTGACTGGTTGCCTATTTTAAGATATATTTTTATTAGTGCCAATTAATTTTATGTGGTTCACAAATTAAATTTGTTCTATGATTTTACAAAAGATGGCCGTGTTTGTATTTGTGTGGGGAAGATGGCTGTGGTTGTGTTTGTCACCTGATGCAGAGTTTGCAAACAAAAAAAATATTTTGGCAAATGCTTCTGTTTGCGAAACAAATTGCAAACAAAAGTTCTTGTGAACCAAGGTGCCACGGTATTATGTTTTAATATGGTATTTTCATAAGGCGTAGCCACTCCCATTCCTCCCCATATGCCCCTCCCTCTCCCCATTCTCTTCCTCTTTTGTAATAATGGTCACCCTACTACTTTCATCCCATCTTATTTTTTTAATTCTAGATATTAGAGAAATAGGGAATACTTGTCCTTTTGAGTCTGGCTTATTTCACTTAACACAATGATCTCTAGTTCCCTCTGTTTTCCTGCATATGACATAATTTAATTCTTCTTTATGGTTGTATAATACTCCACCATGTATATATACACACCACAATTTCTTTATTTATTCATCTGTTAATAGGTACCTGGGCTGGTTTTATATCTTGGCTTTTGTGGATCGTATCACAATAAGTATGAATATGCAGGGATCTATATAGCATGCTGACTTTGATTCCTTCAGGCATATACCCAGGAATGTAGTTGGGTCGTAAAAAAATTTAGTTTTTTTGAGAAGCCTCTATACTAATTCCTATGCTGATTGCCCATTTCTTTTCTTTATGTGGGTACCGGGAACCGAACTCAGGATCTTGCGCTTGACAGGCAGGCACTTATGCCGCTGAGCTATCTCACCGGCCCTGATTGCCTATTTTTTTAAAAAAGATCATTTCTTATTCTTTTCTGCAGACAGCTGGATAATACTCATTCAAAAACTATTTACTTTAATAGAAAGTTACTTCATGTCTACTATATTTCAGATCATTTCTAGGTGCAGAGACACTGGATAACAAAGGAAAAGTCTCCAGCCTCATGGAACTAACACTGTCATAGGTTAAGCTAGATAATAAACAGATAAATGTATAATATGTCAGGAAACAATGAGTGCTTTGGTGAAAAATGAAGCAAAGTAGAAAGAAGGTGAGGGTGGAAAGGGGTCTTATTTTAGGTCACAGAGGGTCTCTCTGAAAAAATAAGATTTGAACAGAGATTTGAAAAAAGACAGCATGCCAGGTATGGTGACATCTGAGGAAAAAGCCACCAGCCGAGGAATCAGCAAAGGGCATGAAGTGGAGCCTTGGACACTGTGTGTATACATTTAAACAATAAAGATAGCAGGAGTGATTGTATCTCTCCCTCTGCCACTGGGACATGGCCTAATGGTGGACTGTATCCCTAAGATCCTTGTGTGCTTCGCTGTCCTCTTACTTACTGTTTCCCAGGGCGGGTCTAGCAATCTTGCAGGACAGCTAACATTCCCAATCTGTAAACGGGGAACCTAGAGTCCAATGGTGACATGTTAGACCTCATCTCATGTCTTAGGAGTGATGAACCCTGAACAGGGCCATCTGACTCTAGAGAGGGTGAAATCCAGCTTTCTGTGTAATCTCTGAGACCCAGTCAAATGCGTGCTTTTTTGCTGTTGGTTAAAGGAAAGGCTCTCCTTTATGGTTTCTGATTAATGTTCTCCACTTATTGAGAAGTGCACAGTAATTGATAATTTTCGGAACCTTGCCCAGGGAGAGGGACCCTGTCCATCATTACCTGAGAAGTCACTGAAGGAAGTCTTCCTCTCTAAACCTTATGGACAACTGTCACTTTCTAACCCTGGATATCAGTGCTGATAGGCATCTTATCTGTGGGGCCTCAGCCGCCATGGATCAGGCACAGATTTGCCACATATTTCTCTATTCTGTATAATTTGAATGCCCTGTGACCTATTTCAGCAGACAATACTTTACCTGGTGATTTTCTTTAGTCTTGAGTCCCAGACAGACCTTTCCTGGCTTCCTCTTCTTTCTGAGTTCCCCTGGGTTGTGATCCTTTTCCTTGATGTGAGAACATATTCTACAAATGGAAAACTATTCTGAGCATTTTTGCCAGGATTTTATCCCTTATGTACTCACTTTTTAGGGACATGTTCCAAAACAAAAAAAAAATTTTTTTTTTTGCAGTATAATTCTTGAGGAAGAAGCTTACTGTGGGGCCGGTGAGATGGCTCAGCGGCATAAGCGCCTGCCTTGCAAGCGCGAGGGACCGAGTTCGACTCCCGGAACCCACATACGAAAAAGGGGCTGGTGATATCGCTCAGCGGCACGGGCGCCTGCTGGCGCGCGAGGTCCTGAGGTCGACCCCCCGGTACCCACCAAAAAAAAAAAAAAAAAAAAAAAAAAAAGAAGCTTACTGTGTTTAAAACCTGATATTTCAGGGGCAAATGAAAGCTTTTTCAAGAATTAAGAAAATATTCTATCATTTGTTTCTTTGGCAAAGTATCCACATTAGTTTCCCTTGAAGTCCTTAGAAATTAAGACCATACTATATTCTTTTATAAAAGATACAAAATAGGCTAGAAAGGAATGAATAAAAGAGAAGAAAGACATACTTTGCTGAAAGCAAAGTTTACTTAAATTGGTTGGTCACATGAACTCATTTATTTGTCTAATGCAGGAATTGGCAAACTTTCCTCCAAAAGGCCACAGAATAAGTATTTCAGGCTTTGTGGCCATATCACTCTCACAACTATTCAACGCTGCCATTGTTACATGAAAAAAGCTACAGGCAACATGTCACTGAATGGCTGTGACTGTGTTTCAATAAAACTTTATTTCCAAAAATAGGTGATAGACCAGATTTGGCCTGTAAGACACAGTTTGCTGACTCCTGATATAGCAGAAGAGTATCGACTAGTCTCAGTTTCCCCACTAGAAGACTACCAGTCCCAGCAACAAGATAGAAACGAGGATGGTCAGAATGGGAAGGATTCCTGCAGATCATCTGCTCCCAATCCTTCATTTTATCTACACAAGGATTTGGTGATCACTCAAGGGTTACACATATTGTTAACAGCAGCATCAAGAAAATAAAGGAACTAACCTTTATTGAGTATGTTAATATTCATGGCAAAAACTGCCAGTTGTCCATAATATCTATTCTCTCCAGCTTCCTTAGTAATGGCAGCCCAGATTTTTATCTCAATACATGGCCACTGGAATTTCAGACTACAGTTTCTTGCTTTTGAGTGTGGCTTTGTACCTAAGTTTCATGCAGTGTTTGCGTAATACTTACAGAAAGTATCTCATCTGTGGGATCTCAACCATCATAGGTCGGTCACAGATTTGCCACATATTCCTTTATTCTGTGTACTTTGGGCCCATGTCTAGCTAGCCACTTATAAAATGGGCAGTAATAACAACAGTAGCTATTTTTATTGAGCTTCTACTATACTGAGCCTCTTATCTGCATCATCTCATTGATTTTATATTATGTATCATTTCATTTGTTCTCACACAACCCTGTAAGTTGTGAGTTTCTTTTATCCCCATTTTACAAATTTAGAAACTAAAGCATAGGGTGACCAAGTTACCTAAAGCAACTCACTCAACTAGTTGAGCAGGGAGCCCATATTGTTTGACTTCAAAGACCCAGCTCTTAAATACTGAGCTGTGTGGCAACCCAAGGAGATTATGAAACCAAACTCTTGTAGTTACTGGGAAAACTAAAGAGTAGCACATTTAGCTAGTGCCAAGCACTGTGCCTGTAGTAGACAGGAATTCTGTAAAAGTATGCTATTATTATTTTCAAGCTGCACCTTAAATGCTAGCACACCATCTCTCTCTCAAACACATCCTTTTTATTCAACTATGAAATCACAGGTCAGAAATGGAAAGAAAGACCTCCATTTATCAAGCCAGTTCCACGTTCTAGAGATAGGAAAGCCTCAGAATCCTTTCTTATTCCAGCATAAGAGATTGATATCTTTGAATATGCAAAGATACTGCTTGGTATAACCAAGGTATGCCCAAGATGCCATGGGATCATTCAGTCCAGAATCACTTGGTCTGTAATTTTCTAGGCCTTGGAAATCCACAGACAATAGAAATACATGGCAAAGAGGGGTTGGTTCTACTCAGGGAAGGGCAGAGTCAAGAGCCATTTCATAGAGGTGACATCAAGTTGGGCTTTTGAAGACAAAAGCAGATTTTCATGGTGTTAGGGATACCTTGAGGTAAATGAACAGTGGATATAAAGGCATGGAGTAGGGCGAGTTCGTAACATATCTGGGGAGTAGCTGAGTTATTTATGGTTCAGCCAGTGGAGGTACTTGTGGGTAAGGGTGAGCCTGGCGGTGGCAGCAGGGGTGGCTGCAGGAAGAGAATTACTATTCATCAAGAGTCTTCAGGAGCCAGACCTGTGGTGAACATTTTATGCACAATGCCCTTGATCTTCACAGAAGCAGATAGCAGTGGGAATGATTAGATCAAACAGTGTGACCCAGGTTATTTCCTAATAAGAAGAGAAGCAAGGACTTGAATGGCCATCAAGCACCTTCTGGGCCCTGCTGCCTCTCCAGTGGCAAATCAGGGACTCTTCAGTCAAACAATCATTCCAAAATGCTGATGATGGCTTGTAGGGCCACCTCTGCATGCGTACCCCTTTCTGCAGTTCACTGTGGCATCTTGTGCTGGTTTAGTCACCTAACTTCTGGCCAAGCTTTGCAAATGTGTGCTTTGAAGCTCCAATCTGAACACACCAGGGGGAGGAGTGACAACTGACTTTCCTGGAGGGGTTAGTATTTCACAATTAAGATGCGTAAAAATCACATCACACCTTTTACATTGGAGTCTGGGCACAACTATCTTGTGGTAGCATTTCCATCATGGCTCCGTGCCTTTTTTTCTCAGCTTCTGCATTGCTGTTGTCAATACTCAAAATGCAAGAGGAAGAGTTTTTTTTTTTTTTTTTTTTGATGGGGATGTAGAACACAGACATATCCCAAACTATGAAAGAACACAACTGTAGGTGTAAAAGATTTTTCCAGAGACCAGTGAATGGATGTTGGAAAGATGCTTAAATAAGCAAACCTTTAATTTCCATTTCTGTGGAAATTGCTCTCGTGAGCCTTTGTAGTTTGAAGTGTGCTGTTTGGACTTCTGTTGAGGCAAGGGAGAGGGAAACACACTGATTGAGCACAAACTACATATTCAGCACAGACTGGCTGAAAGGGCTCAGCTGATGCAATGTTCACTGGGTTTATAGATCTGTATCAGGTGTTATGGGATGAACTGTGTCCTCCCAAAATTCTCACGCTTATGTCCCAACCTGGTATTTCAGAATCTGACTGTTTGGTGATAGGATCTTTAAAGCAGTAGTTAAGTTGAAGACATTAGGATGGGCTTTAATCCCGCACGACAGGTCTCTTTATAAAAGAGATTGAAAATAGATGCATACAGAAGAAGCCCATGTGAAGACACAGGGAAAAGATGGCCATCCATGAGCCAAGGAGGGAGGCATCAGAAGAACCCCACCCTGCTGATACCTTGATCTTGGACTTCCAGCCTCCAGAACTTCAAGGAAATAAATATGTAAATCACCTAGTCTGTGTTACTTTGTTATGTTAGCCCTAGCAAACCGATACATTATAAATTGGCAAACTTGTTCTTAAAGGGTTAGATAACAGGTTTCTTAGTTTTTGTGAGCCAAACACATCACTGTAGCAGATGCCTAGCTATGCTGTTGTGGTGCAAAAGCAGCCAAAGACAGTATGGGCACAGATGGACACAGCTGTGCACTGATGAACCTATTACAAAACAGGTGGCGTCTAGATGGGGTCTGTGGGCAATCATTTGCTGACTTTCTCACCTCCCTCAGACTCTGTGCTGGGGGAATGAAGCTCAAGTCAACCTGAAGGAGTGCATGGTCTGGTGGGAGAGACAACCAATAAAACAGTTCTACACAGGACAGCTGATTTATGAGAGGGAGAAGTGCAGGATGTTGAGGTATAGAGGTGGGACATGCACTGTAACTTGGGGGTGCATAAGGATTGGCAAAACTTTGCTGGAAGAGGTCAATGCCTGAACTATCCATGAATTGAGACAATTTATTTGGTATTTTCTTTTTAGCTTCTGAGATGAAAGCATGGTCACCCAAGACTCAGCCCAAGTTCTTAAGTCCATGGAGCTGGAGTCTTCCCAATGCAAGGTCAGCATGGCTGTGTCCCCAGGAACTTCTGGCTCTGTCTGGCAAGGGCTCTGGGAATGCTGCCTCTCAGGCTGCAGTTTCCCACCCCTTTTCCTCCACAGCCCATTGAATGAAAACAATGGCCTTGTCACCCTGGCCCCAGGATGGCCCCTTCAGTTGCTGCATTCTGAGGTTCTGTTTCCCAGCTGGCTGCCTGCTTCCCAAACACTGAGAAATGTCCATGATCTCCAAGGCCGACCCCCTGGCTGCTGCTGCTGGTTTGCTCTTTCTGGCACTGTCCACACCGTTCCAGCATCGCTTCTTCTCCATAGAATTGCAGAGTGAGGAGGGACCATGCATCTCAGCAAATGCAGTCTCCCTATTTCCCAAATCAGGGTAAGGTGGCCTAAACGAGGCAGCTTCACATAGTGACAAAGTGGGACAGAATTCAGACTTCTACCCCTTGGGCTGAGGGTCAGGGTCTCCTCTCTCCACTGTTCATGGGGTTACTAGTGGGAGGCTCAGTTCTCACAAGATATTACCCTTTCCAGAAGTTAGTTTTAGAGGGAGACATTGTATTTTTTTCTATTTATTAAATCAATATAAATAGTAACCTTCCCAATCCATGGGGGATGTGTCCCAAGGCCCCTAATGGATGTTGGTTAACAGATATCAACCCTGTATATACTGTTTTCATCCTATACATATATACCTATTTAATTCATAATTTTATAACTTTATATATTAGGCACAGTATGAGATTAATAATGAATAATAATGAAATAGATTAACTATAACAATATACTGTAATGAAAATTATGTGAATGAGGCCTCTCTCAAAATATCTATTTTTTTTTTTTTTTTTTTTGAGACAGGGTCTCACTATATAGTTCAGGCTAGCTTTGAATTCATTATGTAGCCCAGGCTGGCCTTGAACTCACAGCAATCCTCCTGTCTCAGCCTCCCAAATGCTGGGATTACAGGCATGCACCACCACACCAGCTTCAAAATATCTTATTGTATTATAGAGCTTAGCAACCTCAGTATGTAATTTTTTTCTTTTTCTAAAGTCAAGAACTTTTATCTTTTCACTTAATGGAAGTCTTCTCTGGCATATTTGAATTGCCATCATTAACTATGCTTGGGCTCTGAGACCACTGTTAGGTAAAATAAGGGTTACTTGAACACAGTACTCTATACAATGACAGTGGATCTGATAATAGATGTGGCTAAGTGACTAGTGGGCAGTTAGTGTATACAGCATGGGTTTGCCAGACAAAGGGATGATTCTCATCTTGAGCAGGATAGAATGAGAGGGTGTGAAATTCCATCACTCAGAATGATGTGCAATTTAAAACTTACGAATGTCTTATTTCTGAAAGTTTCTACCATGGTTGATGACAAGTAAATGAAACCATGGAAAGAAAACTGTGCATAAGAACTGTGTATTAATTACAGGATATCTGGAAAGTATGGAGAAGTGTTAATAAACAGAAAAATTCATCTATGATCTCATCTCTCTGATATGTTCACTATGAAAATACTGATGTATTTTCTTTAAATTGTTTGGCTAATTTAAAAAATATAATTGAGTCCTGGTTTTTTATATAATTCTGAAATTCACTCTGTCTTCTAATATTCTAAGCATTATGCCTTTCCATAAAAATGCCCAACTATCATCTTCCTTCCTCTTTGCTGAGTCTCAGGGTTATCTGAGTAAAGCCTTCTCTCCTGACCACAGCAATTTAGGAGCCATAGCAGGCCTGAAGGAGACTTGGATGGGCGTCAGGACGTGGAGCTCAGTCTTGCTCCTGCTATTGACTTGGCGGTGAAGCTGATCTGGTCTTGCACAACAACTGACCCTCAATTTCTTCATTTTTTTATGAAAGAAGGCTACTATCCAGGGTGCTGCTCTACGCAGGATAGTTTTTTTCCTAGTGAACTGCTCAGATAGGTTTGCCGGCAGGTAGTTACGAAAATTTTCAAACTAGCTTTCCTTACACACAATCTTACTTTGAGCACACTGTATCAAGAATACTTTGAATAATTAGAGAAGACATATTGCCCCACAGGGACAAACACCTGAATGTATAAATTAAATATCACATTTCAATTCATGCTACCACATAGCAACATTTTGAAGATGGGAAGATAGAATGAGTGAAAGGTAGGAAGTTAGTCTCACTTGGAGGCCACACAAATGGTGTCTCACTTTCTAAGTCCCTGGCTGGCTCTTTACCTCCTCTTGGTTCTCAGGGCTCACCTCTGTTCTCTTCCTCTGGTAGAAATCAATTAGCAAAATTCTCTTTTATACCGTGTTCCCCATGATGACTGAGGTGGTATACTTCGGATCTTATTACAAAGCTAGAAGGAACTCAGAACTGGAGGTTTTTTATTTGCCTAAGCATCTCAGTTTTGGAGGTGCATGACCCGATTGGAATCTTGGTTCTGACCTTGTACTCTCAGTCTTTGGGCAGCTGCTCTGACTCTTGGTTTCCTAATCTGAAAAATGGAAATGGTAAGGTAATACCCAACACAATAGAATTATTGAGGGAAATACATGAAACAACAAATTTAATATATCTGGTATGTCTAAAAACACTATCAGGGGCATTACCATTATTACGATGGTGGTGGACTTCTGTGGGTATATTACTCATGTCTTAATTGCAAAGAATGTGATGCCTAAAATCTTGGGACACAATTTTCAAGACAAACTAACTACCTGAAGCCTCTGGCATGATGAGTGCGTTGTCTGTGTACAGAAAACACAGCAAATGAAATTCCTTTATAATAATCCCATAATTTTTCCTTGAGCAATGACAGAATTTTAAAACCTTTTCCTGGGAGAGATTTTGATAAGAGCTTTAGGTTGATTACTTTTTATATCCCATGTCCTGTTTGGCTGATAAGCTCCCAATCTCTGAATTTCACATTGTTTTTATCTTCCTGGGCTGCACCCATCTTGTCACTGTCATCTTTTCAGTGGTCAGAATGAAATTGAAGGAAGACAGAGGGGGGTTGAGGTACTGAGAAAGGGGGCCTAAACCCTCAGGGAAGCGTGGCAGGTCAGCGCTACCTCAGAAAAGGCTGTCCTGGTCACGGGAATTAAACCTAATCTATGGGACACATGCCCTTTTACTAATCTGGTACACAAAGCCTGGGTTTCACACTGCACTGAAGCTCTAGGCCTCCTCTTCCTCTGCCTGGGGCTAATGAAATCCTGGATTTTTACAACAGCTGTTTCAGTTCAGTGTGTGTTTAATCCATTGCCATTTCTCAAGAACCAACTTATTCTGAGAATCATAGAGTTTTAGAGTAGGAAGGAACCTAGAATACATCCAGTTCAGATGCTTCCTTTGCAGATGGAGGGAGCCACACCTAAGGGAAGACACACAGCTTTCTTGAGCCACTCATGGAATATTAGCACAGCTTCCTGCTTCAGGGACTCATGGGCACCTTACTGTGGATTTATAATTGCACTGACACATTTTTGTTTAAAGTGACCCATTGGTGAGTTCTGAGCAGCTCTTTCCGTAGTGTGGGTTTAGTTTTTAGTAATTACTTGGTTTAATAAAGCCTTAATTTTATAGAGTCCCTTTGGGTGCCATTGGGGGAAAGACCCAAACAATTTTGGACTCATTATGCCAAAGCCCCGTTTGGAAAGACTAGAAACCTTGGCTTCAGATGGAATGAAGCTGATAGAGGCTGCTCCTGATTGAAAACAGTTATGGACTAACGTTTATGCTTCCCAGTTTCATATATTGAAATCCTAATCCCCAGCCTGATGGTGTTGGGAGGTTATTAGGCTATGAGAAGGTTATTAGCCTCCCTCATGACTGAGGTTAGTACCCTTAAGAGAAAGGACAGAGGAACTTCCTCCTCTTTCTATTCTATGTAGTGTGAGGATATTATATGAAGACAGCTGTCTGCAAACCATTCAGTGTCTTTTCTTGATGGATCTGCCATCACCTTTATCTTGAATTTTTCAGCTTCTGGAGTTGGGAGAAATAAATGATTGTTTTTTAAGCTCCTCAGTTCATGGTAGTTTGTTACAGCAGCCCGAACTAAGACAAACACTGATATTTGCTCAACATCTATTTCAATCTCTTTCTATTATGCCTTATTATAATATAGACTAGAAAGCTAGAAACCATATTTCCCAGACTGCTTATGCCTATTGTCTCAGTTGTAGTTTAGGTTTCCCCATGAAGATTCACTCATGCAAAGGTGGAACAGTGTAGATCTAGGCTTCTTCAGTTTCTTCAGCTGCCAAGGACAGTCATGGTGGCATTTGATTGTGTGTGTGGCTATAGCAGAGGCTCCTGGTGGGACATCCATTCAAATCATAGCAAAGTTGAGTACAGTTCTGCAGCTGGCATGTGTAATGGTGCCTTTCCACTCTTCAGGCCACTTTCTGTTGCTCTATCTAGCTGATTGTAGCAGAGGCAGCCACTCTCTTTAAAGTTCAATTCTGATGTGTGGCTTTGGGAGTTATTCCTGGAAGCCATGCCCCCAGTCAGTAATCCTGGACTAGAAAATTTAAACGACTAGAAAGTGAACATTTTAGGCTTTTGGGGGCCATATGGTTTCTGTTGTAACTCTCAACTCTGCCACTGTAGAATGAAAGCAGACTTAGACGGTATGTTAATAAATGGGTATGACCGTGTTCCAGTTCAGCCTCACTTATAAACCAGCCAGTGGGCTAGATTTGGACTATGGGCTGTAGTTTGATGGCCCTTGTACAACATAATATTCCCATCTGCCTTCTAGCTAGAGTGAATTCTCCTTTCTATCTCAGAGCACTGACCAGTACAACGATGTCCAAATCCAAGAGTAGCTGGATTGTAAGATGGAAGGGAGTTTATGCCTCTGGTTTTGGGTTCGGGGGGTCACAAAGGACTAGATCATTCATGCTTTTAGCTAGGAGTAAGCTTGGCAATAATCTTTTTTGGTACTGTGATTTTTATTCTTTAAAATGCTTTCCTGTACGATATCTCATTTGACTCTCACAACAATCTGTGAAGATTGTGGAGGGGGTATGTTTGGGAAAACTTGGAAACTCTTGCACAGGTTATAATTTTCTTAAGGTCATGTGGCTTGTGAAAAGGTGAGGCAGAACTTGAACTCAGGCCTCCTGCCTCCCAGTCCAGGACTCCTTCCAAGGCTGTATTCTGGCTTTAGGAGCTTGCTACTGAAGGTGGAATATCTTACAAAGAAGAATCTGACCACACGGGGGTGCTGCTTGTGGAAGTTTTAAGCGCATTATGGGACTTCATGGAGAAAGGCCCCCACAGGAACTGTCTGCACTGCTGTGAAGCACTGCGTGGGCTGGGAATCAGCAGTTCTTGCTCATTTTAAAATTCAGACTCTCAGGGCTCCATCCTGAATCTACTGAATCAGAATCTGCTTTTTAACAAGATCTCCAAGTGATTCACATGTACAGTAACTTTGAGGAGTATGAGTAGACTATTCTAGAATTGCTCTAGATCCATGCTCTTTGCTCCAACACAGTGTTCTCAAGCAGGGTAAGATTCCTGGAATTGATCTCAGACTTACTGACTCTGATTCTCTGATAACATAAATTTTAAAAACTCCTAAGATGATTCTATTGCCCAGTGCCAGTCAAACAGCATAGCTTTACACTATCCTGCCTCTTTACTTCGGTAGACATATTTGTAATTTTTACCAGACTATTGGTTGCTTAACGACACGCTCTGTGTTTCATTCATCTCTGTGGATCTTCTTCCAGAGCCTATTTTCAGGACTTGCCTTACTGTAGGACTCTATGGTTGTTTGTGGTTAGAACTGAATGATTACTGTCCAGGGCTTATCACACCAGGGCAGTAGTTCTCAAACTGTACTGTGCATCAGCATTGGCTGGAAGATTTGTAAAACGCACATTACTGGCCCCCACCTCGAGTTTCTGACTCAGTATGGCTCAGGAACTTGCATTTCTAACAAGTTCCTAGGAGATGCTGCTGCTGCTGCTCTGGGGGCCATACCTTGAGAACCACTGGTCTACAGAAACTTTGGAGAGCTAAATAGATCTGGGCTGGAAATCACGGGATTCACAAGGAACATAGATAAGTGAGGAATATCATCACTGTACTGTTTAAAGCCATGTTTCAGATGACTCACCATCTCCTTTTATGAGTACATGATACATAAATTAAGTGTGGGAAAAATATGACATCTGATAACATACATTGAGACAACTGTGCCTTCAATTTAATCTCATTTAATAAGGTGGAGAATTGCAGATGTAGACTTCAGCTATCATCATCTAATTGGGAATGCATGGTCAATCTTTCTGTTTTCTAAAAACATGTCATGTTAACAGTTCATCATTGCAGGGTAGAGTGAATTTACTTGGTATTGATTTGAATATAGCACATTTCATTAAGCCATGTTTGGGTTAGGAAAAAAATCTTATCTAAAACAGAAATGGACAAAATGAAATAGCAAAGACAGTCTGATGGGCTCTTGTAGTTTACTAGCAAAGCAGAGTAGAGAACACTCGTTAACGAGACCGTTAGTGCATGTGCAAATCAGGCCAGCTTACGATCTATGAGGATATTGAATCCCTTTTGTCTTAAGTTAACCGTTTTATTCCAGGAATAGAGACAAGCAGTGGGATAGGCAGTGTTTCTCTACACTATCCTCTTTCCTCTCCCATGAGATTTTTCTCAGGAATGACATTCTCAAAAAGTCACAGATACGCTGGAGAGACCCAGAGGATGGTGGGTAGGCTGATATGGGGCCTGGGAAATTGTAGGTAAGAAGGAATGGACAGTTCTTCCTAAAAAGGGAACATCAGGGTAAATGTGTGATTATCAGCCCCTCATAGTTCAAGCTTCATATGTTCCCCTGGAGACCTAAATATTCTTGGTGCATTGCCATTTAACAGATCACATTGTAATCTATGAATGTAACCTACGTAATATTACTTTTTAATTCTGTCTCATGAATTCTTTGAAGGACAGATCTAGGTATTATTCACCCCTAAATCTCTAATATCAAATATAACTCATTGACTAGCATGAAAACTCAATAAATGTTCACTGATTTTAGCTCAAATATTGGAAAGCTGTCTTGTGAAGAGGGGACATACTTTGTCTATGTGACCCTGGATGACAGAACTGGATATGAAGGGGGAAATATATTATGGCCTATCCTATGAATTTTTGCACCTATATTTATACATAGGTAATAATGGTACAGTACTTGTGAAGAATAAATGAGATAATTTTGTAACATGCTTGCACATTATCCAGAGGCATAGTAAGTAGTCAAGGTTTTCTTATTATTAACATTACCAAATGGCCCTTTTAAATTCCATAGTTGCAATTGTATATTTTTATGAACATCATAGCTTTGATCTGAATCTCCATTTGTCTTTCTTTTCCTTCTCCCTCCCTCTCTTCTTTCAACTATCATTCATCTCACCTATTTATCCATTTATCTATCCAACCATCTAATCGTCCATCTGCTCATTCTCTTGTCCACTCTTCCACCCACTTGTGCTTATGTTTGGTTAACCGTTTATCTGACCAGCCCATTCATCTGTAGTCAGGTGGCTATGGTATAGTAGAACGTGCACACATATCGATCATTATCCTACTAGATGAGTCCTAGGTCACTGATGGCTGTAGACAGCAGGGAACATTGACATTGGAGTTTGGCATGGCTGAGAGGTTGACTGTGGACCCTACATGGCACTTCTGAGATTCACTGATATCTGTGGTTTTCATCAGAGCACTCTGGGAATCCACTTGAAGCAGTGAACTGGGATGTGCACATTTATTAGATGGTATTATTCATCCATGGCAATATTTTATTTAAGGAAATCAATAAACCAGATGGAGAATAAGGAAAATGTGACTATTTTAGGCATTATGTTTGTTCAGCAACTGCCACAATAACAGAGATGCAAAGGAACAGATTAGGTGGGAAACACCAATTATTTTAATTTTCTTGGAAAGGGGAACTGAGATCATAATTTCGACCTTCACAAAACAGAAAATCATCTGGATTCTAGAAAATTCATGATCATGAGACACTTGGCAGCACCCCCCCCCAAAAAAAGAGGCTGTAGCTTTTATGTTTGACTCCTTTTGGCTACTGAACTAATTAAAGCACAGTATTTAGAGAAAGAGGAAAATCCTGATAATGTAGTAGAAAGCATGGGTTTGGTAATGTTCAGGCCAAAGTTTGGAGTATTGCTTTTTTACTCACCAGCTGTGTGTCCACAGGAATCTTTTTGAGCTTCAGTTTCCTTTTTGGCAAATGGGAAATAATACCACATTATTTAATAAGAACTAAAACAAAATAATGTTGATAAGGCAGCTGGCAGAATGCTAGATGCATCTCAATACCAACTGGTTTCATATTGGTTCTAACACTGCATGTTGGTCAGGTTATACCTGGTACAACTCCTTCAGCACAAATGTTATATTGGTTTAGTAAGTGCCCTGAATGTGACCAGGTTAATGAGGGACTTAACCCTGTGTCTCATTTCCAACTGGAAAGAGAAGAAATATCTAATATGAAGAAGAGAAACTTGGATTCAGAGATATGTTTTGAAATAATGGAAGGATTTCAGCTGGGGATGATATGGTTGGAAATAATTATCCTAATAAGGAAAACAGTGGAAACCAGGATGGACAGGACAGCCACGACCATCACTTTCAGTGCTGCCTTTCAGCGTGTGACCTTAGCAAGTCATTGCAAGTCTTTAAGACACACTTGTTAGTGGCAGTTGGTCCAGCCTTACGTGCGTGTGCTTGTGTGTGTGTGTTGGCTGGGATTGGGGTAGTTGACATGAAGACTCAATGCATCATGGTTCTGGAAACACATAAGAAAACGTCACAGTGCTCTGCCCAGTTAAAGGGCTGTTGTTTATTGCTATTTTATTCCACTCCTGATGGATGTGAGTCATGGGACAAAGGGATGTGAATATGTTTTCTCTTGAGATCTTCATTCTTTTTCCATAGGTACCTGCCCACTTCCCCCTTGATTTTGCTCTAGCAAAACACAGCAATGCCATGCTTCATTGTCTCATGTCATAGAGCCAAGGAGGACCAAAATATTTTGGATTCCCCTTATGAGATCCTTCACTTAAGCTGTGTAGCTAGATATTGGGGTGTCTGAGCTGCATAAATTGTGAGGTGTTGTGACACATAAGATTGCTGTACCCACATCTCACATCTCCATTAAAGCATCAATCTCATGGTGTATATTATATGATGAAGTCTGAGAAAGACGACAGTGAACTGTGGTTCCTAGATCCTCTATCTGTAAATTTGGAATCAAACTCCTGATAACAAAGGCTATCTATCATAAAGATCAAATGAGATATAGCAAAGTGCCAGGCATACAGTATATTCAGTTAAAAAAAAAAACTTTTGGAAATGTAATCACTCAAGGGAGTATACATTCATATGAACACATTTACATATATTTAAATTATGTGAATATGTACTGTATATTGTACTTTTGTTGTTTGAATTAGAAATGCAGTCAAGGATAAAACAGTACTGGATGAACCTGAATGAGGGTGGAAGCCTCTCGACACTGAGACAGGATTCCTGTGTTGCACTAGAATGTTCTACAGCTCAGAATGTTATGTTGGTCGGGCCAAGCTGAAGAATATGGAGGACACAGCCCCTACAATGTCATGGGGGTGGACCCTGAAGTCTGAGGAACATCAACACAGCCTCCAGTCACTGAGTGTGGGTTCTGGGAAAGGACCTCAGCTTTTAACGGCTTCTCATAGCTTGAACAGCTTTTCTAAGCTCTTGATTGATTTATTTTCTTGGAGAACTGTTCTATGTATCATCTCCACTTGCTCCCAGTTATGGAAGGGCAAGACCTTCAAGTCCAGAGGTTGCCTGTACCTGCTCTGCGTGCCTATATTTACAGATGGGGCCTGAGAGTCCACCTTTCCACAGAATGCTTTATTATCTCTCTGGAGGAGGCTCTTGGGTGATCCTGCCAGAGGCAGAGGCCGGGCCATGGTATCTATGACTGGACTCTGAACTCTGATCATGAGTGGCTGCAGAGAGGAAATAAAGTCATTCTTAGGAGGGGTATTAACTGCTTGCCACCTCAAGGGGACTTTCCATCTCCAGCTTATAGAAATGTGTTTTGAGTGATCCCTTGGTACCATCCTGTTTAGACTCTTAAGAATTTGGGAAGTACTTCCCTTCACACAATTCCAATTTGGAAGTCACACTGTTCTCTTTAATGTTACATAGTAGCAGTATTATAGAGTGGCAAGATATTGTTAATTAGAGTTAGGCCAACATTAGAGTCAAAATCTGTAATCCACCCCTTATTATCTTATGATTTTGAGAAATTCTTTTAACCTCTTTATGCCTCAGTTTCCACATTTTAGAAATGAAAATGGCAATACCAACATTCCAGAGTTATGCTTTATGAAAGATATTGGAATTTGTCTGGAACTCAACTTCATTTCAGTGTCATTTTTCTAAATGGCATTCAAAGTGATTAGCAAGTAACTTAAAACTTTATGACACTCTCTCTTAACTGCATGAGGTATAGGGTATACTCAACGTACAATAAACTGTATTAAAGCATTGTTTTCTCTGTCACTCTATTGCTTAACAACTTCTACATACCCCAGTTTCTTCAAAAGTTTTCTCCTTCTGGACCCACAGACCTTCAGAGCCCAATTGTGCTCAGATCCTCTCATTAAAACCAGTTTGTTCAAGCTCTTTGGTCTCCCTCTGCTTCTATTCCTGCCTTTCCTTGCTTTGCCCAAAAAGAAAGGCCCTGGAGCTAATACTGTACACTATAACCCTTCCACTTGAGGAGAAGGTAAAGGAAGAGGGGAGAAGATCATGAATACTTACAGTTAGGATAACTGGATGGAGAGAAAGAAATCAGCTACTAGAACTCAAAGCAGAAACAAAAGAATGAGGAGTACCACATTTAAAAAAATGCAAAGGGGCCATATATCCAAGCCCTAACCACATCCCCACTCACCCTGCAAGCTGGTTAAATAGAAGACTAGGGAGCTAGAGAGAAATTCTTTAACTGTAAGTCATTTGTCTTGCCCCTGAGTAGGGTTCAAATGTCCTCCATGTAGACTAGGGATGTCAGCAAGAAGGGGAGACATATTTCTCCTTCTGCAGTTGGTATCTGTTCCTGTAGCAGAAATCACTGGTGTGCCTCATGTCTATCTGAGCAGGGGTGCAGATGCTTGGAAAAAGGTGGCAGAACAGAGAGAGGGGAGCTGCTGGGCAGCCTGCACTCTCAGTGTGTGGAGTGGCTAGAGGGGTGAGTTTCTCAGAGTCAAGGATCCACTATAGAAAGCAGCCAGTCTAGACTTATCTGCTGTCCCTCATCTAAGAGGACTGGATGCTGGGAGAGAGGACACTGGCTGGGAGTGAGGACACTGGTGGAGCCCATTGGATGGGAGCTGGGACAGCAGGGTAGGTTTGGGAGGGGTTGGTCAAGGTATGAGTTCCTTCCTCATCAGAAAGCTGCCCCTGCCAAACCCTCTGCAGAGCTCACATGTACCCACAACAGTGCCAGTGTTTGGGGGCCTACTATCCTGAGGATATTGTGTTTAGCCTGAGAAGCTCAAAACAGCATTCAGGTAGGTAGCAGAAAGTTGTTTTGCCCTGTCTTCCATGCCCTGCTTTAGGTTAAGGGTGTGCTTACCTCCTCCCTACCTCTCTGACCAGTGGCTTAGTCTAAGGCTGGCTACCCCTTGTCAGGGAGAGGGTCAGATGAGCATTAAATAGGATATGAGATTGAAGTTTCAAACCAAGCTGGGCATTTACAGACTCAAAAAGAACCAGAAAAACAGAATTGGCCTCGGTTGTCATTAAGGGGTGAGAAAAGGAGATCTGACAACATGGTTGAAGGCAGTGATTAGAGAAAATATAAAACCTGTTTGTATTTGTGCCCTGCTGAGTCCAGACTGTTCAATAAGCCAGTTACATTTGATGAATTTTCTATTATCTCTCACAATAATATAGATGAAAATGTTCTGTAAACTGGAATATACTAAACAAACAGTTATGATTAATCATTATAAATAGTAGAAAAATTACATGAGGGTTTTTCTTGATTTTCCAGTGTTATTTTAGGTATCCAGGAGATGAGTCCTGGTCTAAAGTGGGACAGAATTAAGCAATGTTTTAGAATGCCTAGCCCTTGGCCATGGGGAAGCAGGATAAGTGACGTGTTTTCTGACTCGAGAGCAATTTGACTCGGTTCTGGTGGGGAGAATGGGTCTCCCTGATGCCCTCACCATGAACTGCAGACATCTAGGACCTTTTAATTATTTCTCTCTTATTTTTTTACTTCCAAGCAGTAGCTACATTCTATAATTCTACTTCTGAAATGCTTTACTACTAATGTTCTCTCCACCTGGTTAACAGCAAAAACACCTCATGAGTAGTAGGTACTGTCTATGTCTCACTCCATTCCACCCACAGAAGCCCAGTGAGCTAGATGCTGCATCATCCTTACTGCATAAAAGAGAAGCCTGGCACTCACAGAGATGAAATTACATATCCAAGTATGTGGGGAGCAGCTAAAGCTGGAAATTGATCACACGTGTGGGGCTGAGGCAAGACCAGTCCAAAAACAAAGAGCAGCCAAGATGGGCTACATAAACAAGCTGCTCCAGTTCAAGGCTGCTAGGCAGAGGGGTTCACATGACACCAACATGCAAAAATGTATAAATAAATACCCTGTGGTGGTCCAGCTTTTCCTTTCCTCCCATCAGGAGAGAGGGCTCCACCTGACCTCAGCTTTTGTCTCTTATCTTTATTTCTCCATCCTCTAGCCATCCTTCCCCCTGGGAATTTTGAGAGCTGTGAGGGATGTGGCATATGGGGCCTGAACACAGACCAGGGTAAGAAGAAATAGTGGGTAAGGGGACGCTTCTCTCAAACAGTGAGGCCAGGGGAAACAGTTCTCCCCTCAGGCCAACAAGCCACTGCCAGCAGGGGAGCTTGCTCATAGCCCAGAGGTGACGGGGT
This sequence comes from Erethizon dorsatum, assembly GCA_028451465.1. Classification (NCBI taxonomy): domain Eukaryota; kingdom Metazoa; phylum Chordata; class Mammalia; order Rodentia; family Erethizontidae; genus Erethizon; species Erethizon dorsatum. Next base: position 49,557,273 of record CM051827.1, on the reverse strand, counting down.
GAGAGCCACAGCCAGAGGTGGGAGTAGTGAGCGGGAGTCCTGGGATCCCAAATATAGGATATGGGGTTTTCTTCTACACTTAAGACTGACAATGGCCCAGCCTATATGAGTGCTGCTTTCCAAATGTTTTGCAAAACTTTCCATAGTTCCCTTACCATGGAATTCCTTATAACCATCAAGGTCAAGGGATTGTTGAACGTGCTCATTGTACACTCAAAATTCAATTACAAAAATAAAAGGATGAGTTCCTCCCTACAAAATTTACACCTCATAATAGACTTCATTTGGCAGTATATACTATTAACTTTTTAAATCCGACTAGGGATGGAAATACAGCAACAAAAGACAATTCAATCAGGTAAAAGAAAAAAAGTTAGGAAGGGTCCTTTGGAAAGATCTTCATATTGGATGATGGAAGGGACCTAACCTGCTACTCACTTGGGGTAGAGGGTATGCTTGTGTCTTTCCAGAGAGTGCTGAATGGTCTATCTGGTTACCAGAGCATGCTGTCCAGCTGTATCATGGACCCAGGCCTGGAGAAGGAGTTGATTCCAACTTTCAAGAAGCTGATGCGCAGTGCTATGACAGTGATGCCTTAGAGACTGCTTTACAGCCAATAGACGAGGATGGGGCTAGGCCTGACCTGGGGCCAATTGAAGGCATTGACCCAAAATGACCAGGAGATGGTAATAAAAAATGGGAATCAAAGGTCTGAGTAGGTGGTAGAGTGCTTGGAGATAACCAAGCTGAAAGTTACATGAAAGAAAGGGACACAAAAGTTACCAGTATTCTTAAGACAAAATAAAACACAAAAATTATATATTAATTATAGCTAAAAGATTTTATTTCTTCTAAATTCTTCTTATAAGAGATCTCTGCTAATTGACCAACAAAAAATTCTGACTAGTCTATTTATAATTACAAACTTCTAAAATTATAAAAGAATTATTATAACTTATTTTGGTCAAAAATATATTTGAGTGCACTCTGATTTTGTAAGATGTTTGTCTGTTTGTCCAGTCTGTTAAGCTGTGTACTTGCTGCCTCGTCTGTTTGTCATACATGTGAACAACTGTTTTTCTTTGAGCTCAATAATTTTCCTTTTCCCTTTTTCCTTTGCATTTTTGGATCATTTATTCATAATTTAATTTGGTTTATAGATTTAAAAAGCATGCTTCCATCTGGGTTGCCAGTTGGTAAAAATGATATCAAATTTGGTTTTCTCATAGGTCATCAAAAATTAAGATAATTAAACAAAAATCCCTTGGGGTGGGGAGAAATTATTGGACAGGACTCCAATTGGTGAATAAGAAAGCAGCTGCCTGGAAACATTATCCAGTTCTTGTTCATTGATGGGAAGCCCAAATGATCTCCATAGCCTTATGGGATACACCCCAATAAATGCTATTAAAATACATTATTGTAATATGTTTATATTGTTCATTCATCAAAGGATTAAGTTTTCTAGACAATAAGGTTTTTGAATTAAAGATGTTCTTATAAAAAAGTTTTCGTATGGCTATGACAATTGATTGTCATTGCTTTTGTAGTATAGTGAGTGTATTCATGCTTCAGATATACAGGTCTTCCAAAGTGTGTAAGAAGGATTGTTTATGGTGATAGACTTTTCTTTCAGATTCAGACCTCTGCCTTTAACAAAAACTTATGTGATGTACATCCCACTAAAGGTCAACAAGTTAGATAAAAAGCCTTTTATGTATTAGATAGAGATGGCTGACTAAAAGGGGTATTTTATGTCAAAATAGAAATTTAGGTGTGTTACAAAAATGTCATCGTGATTGTCATGCTGCAATATTATGTATGGTTTTCGATTTCTAATTTTGTGTAAAATATGTAACTGTTAACATTCTATAGGGATTCAAATATTAGAATATCCATGGTTGTTAGAAAATAATGGTTCTATTTTATGTTCTAAGGTGCTTGATATTTAGATAAGGAAGTAACATTAAGCTTACTGCCTTCATTACAATGTAATGTCATTAAACTTCTCTTTCAGATGTTCAACAACTGAGATTTCACCTAGGAGGGCAGCCAATATTTTGGTCCCCAACCCTTTGAGGTCAATGAGGACCCAGGACATAAGAGAACCTCTACTACAACATCCCATAACTCAGTGAGTCCCTGGTCTTCTGATCAGAGAGATTACAGGACCACAGAGGAAAGTAATCTACGGGGTATAGTGTGCCTAAGGAGAGTCACCAGGAGAGAAAAATCTCTCAAACTTTCATAGTAAGCAACTTGGTCAAGCAATGGCCATGACTCATCCAGATGGCTGACACTGACAGAAGTACTAAGAGGTGCTGTGCATGGTGCCAAGGTAATTCCTGAGGAGACTTAACTGACCTTGATACATAACAAATTAATTAATATGGGTCTCACTTTACTTTGGTCTTGAACATCCAGCAGAAAAGTATAACCACAAGAAATCTGTCTGCAGAGCCCTCCAAACACAGCTCCTCCAACTGACCACCTATCGCTTACAACTACAAAACATAAAAGGGGGAGATGAGGGGAGTGGCTAAAGCTGGAAATTGATCACATGTGTAGGGGTGAGGCAAGGCTGGTCCCAAAACAAAGATCAGCTGAGGCAGGCTATGTAAACAAGTTCAAGGTTGCTAGACAGAGGGGGTCATGTGACACCAATCTGCAAAAATGTATAAATAAACAGGCTGCAGTGGTTGAGCAGTTCCTTTCTTCCCATCAGGAGAGAGGGTTCCACCTGACCTCAGCTTTTGTCTCTTATCTTTATTTCTCCATTCTCTCACCATCCTTCCCCCAGGGAACTTTGAGAGCTGCGTGGCACACGGCACAAGTTCAGACAGTGGCAGGTGGCAGAGGGGATCTTGATGTGAGAGCCTTTCCTGAGCTGGTGGTTCCCCATGTGCATTCTCTCCTTTTCTATCCCTCCACTCCTTTTTATCCTATCCATGCACTGTCAGAGTGCTCTTCCCAAGTCTTGAGGGGCCACTGTCCTCAGGTGATTAAGGTTCTTAATGTCCTCAGATGAATTCCATACCCTCAGCTTGGGTAATATGCACACTAGCTGACCTTGAACTGACTTTAACCTCTTCGGGCTCTGGACTCTACAAGCATCTGGATTACATGATGGCTTCGAGTGCTTCTGCTTTTTTTCCAATTTGTTCTTTCTACCTGAACACTTGACGGTCCTTCTCCAAGTACTGGACAAAGACTTCTAAGCACTTTCTGCTCCATACAGTCCGTATTAGTTCTCCAACTACAGGCCAAAGCAGAGCTTCAGGAGCCAGAGCCCTGGCTTCTTAAGTGCAGGCAGAATCTCTTACCAGCTATGTGAACTAGGATGACTGATTTAACCTCCATGAGATGGAGCTTTCTCAATTAGTAAAGGAAAAGGATTATGGGATAGGTTGTATGAGGATTTACTCCCTGATGCTATGCTAGGTTCTAGGGCAACAGTGGTGAACAAACAAAGTGAAATCCTGGCCCTCACACAGGTTCTGGTTTAGTTGATGAGGCAGACATTAACGTTAACAAAACAAACATGCACTGATTTAGTGAGCCTCTGAGAGCATTTCCTGAGGGTGTGACTGGGTAGCATGAAGGCTACATTGTCTTTCATAACATGTGACCCAGGGAGGTAGTGTTTTACAACTGAGGAAACTGAGTCCTGGAACAATTAGTAAGAGGTTAGGATCTGTCTAATCCTGTCAGAATTATCCAGATAATAAGGAACATCAAACACTAAATTCTTTTCTCTATCCCAACCTGCCTTGCATTACAGATAAGAACCTTGTCTAATCTTAAAGAGTATTTTTATTTTTTGCTCTTGAATTATTAGATGTCTAAATGAATGAGTGAATGAAGAATGATAAAGCATCCACTGATTTAAGGTATAAAAGAAGACCTCCCAGGTAAGAAAAGAGACTTTCTTTATCTTATGTGGAAGTATCCAGAATTAGCTGAGGCCCTTTCCAGATCCCCCAGGGCTGAGAGCCCAGAACATAAGTATCCAGGAGTGTTAACGTACTAAGGATAAGTAGACAAGTATTACATTTTTTAATGTAATAGGAACCTAAGGAGCAAAAGAAAGATATGATTTTGTCTCTTTCCACCTGCTTTGGTCCAGTCCAACCAAAGCAATACTACCATTATCAATTTGATCCTTAAGGGTTCTGTGAAATATTTCTTTTCTTTTTTGTGTGCATGCTTTAAAAAATAGTTGGAAACCACTGCTGTAAGTGGTCATCTTTCACAAGATGGCTCGGAAGATCTCAGATCTCCAGAGCAGGGGAGGGATCAGGCAGCCTGTAACTGCTGTCTACCTTGAACGTCACATTCCTCCCCAAACCCCAGTACCCTCATACTCAAATACACATCTGGCCTATGTCTGGGGAGTGTTTTGGAGTTTACAATGAGCTTTCACACACATTATCTCAGTGGAAGCCAACAATGACTCCTGAGAAACACACAGAAAGAGTGGTGTCCTGTCCAACTTGAAGATGGAGAAACTGAGGCTGGAGACAATGAGCAACTACAACGTGGCAGAGCTGGGTTTAGACATTCATGTTCATCTCTCCTGATATTGTCCCAGTACTCCCTTGGTCTGCCACTCTTCATGGCAACTTTTCATTATGTAGTTTCCAGTTTGTTATAAAGTTCTTCAGAAGAAACACCGGCCAGCAGTTTTGCTTAGTCAAAGTTGACCATGCTCTTTTTTCAGAAACATGTCTGATTCAGGGGTAGGGACAGTGAAGGGAGAAGAGGGTCACAAGACTGTGCGGCTCAGGGTATATTAACTTTCAGAAACATAGCCACAGAGGGAGGTGACATCTCTTGAGAACCATTCTGTCCCTACAATCTGGCATTTGTTACAGTTACTTTGCATTAAAACCCAAGTAATCAGCTCCCTTTGAACAAAATATAGGCAGAATATTACTGCAGGAAGAGCGCTGGATGGGAGTCAGGGGATCTGGCTTCCACTTTGCCTCCACCATTAAATCCTTGGTGTCCATGGACACGTTCCTTCCACGGTCCTGTCTTCAGTGTAACCGAGGTGTTTGTTCTGACAGGCTCTGATTTCGGCAGAATCTTGCCTTCCTTCTAAGCTTGGCTTCTCTTGACTATGATTTCCAGACTCAAGTCCCTTTGATGAAAGATGTTCTTCTGAGCTAGACATAAGCTGGCTCCTGCTGATCTTGACTATGTAGGCTTAAGCTTGAATTCAATTATGTATCATAGTGATATTTAGTGCGGGCCTTTAGGAGGCCAGGTAAATGCTTTCCTGCATGTCCAATGAGTCCCTCCATTCCTGCTTCCGAGCTGATGAGAAGTCATGTGGCCTCCTGTCCAGGACATTTGTCACTGCCCCAGACCATTTCCTGCATGTGTGGTCAGATATAGCTGTTGTACATCACCTGCACAGTCTGTCTGTCTCTTTTTCTTGTGGAGGCCTGGCACTGAGCATAGAGCAATGACTAACTGCCGGGACCAGATTCCTGCTGCTAGGAGGTTAATTAAATTGCCAAGGTCTGAGGTGGATTTGCTTTCCCTGCTGGGTAAGAGGAGAAGGATCTAAATGCAATCAGTGCTGCCTCCTTTCCATTCTTTCTCCAGGTTTTTATAACATGGAACATAGTTTTAAGATGAAAAGAAAGGGGCAACAGAGTAAATGGGCAAAATGAAGGAGGAGAAAGAAAATAAAACAAAGTGACCAAACACAGAGAGATAATTTCCTCTGCTCTTTGAGTAGTGTTCATTCTGGGGCAATATCACTTTTAAAATAATCTGATCTTGACTATCAAAAGCCAGGAAACAGTTTGTGCCTTTTTACCTATTAATTCTGCTTTCATAATTCTGTCCTAAGGACCAGATCAGAAATGCAAATACAGCTTTATACACAAGCATGTTTACCACAAAGCTGCTTATTATAATAATGAATATTGGAAATAACCTAAATGTCTGATGTGGGATTGGTTATGTAAATTGTGACTCATCTATATAAAACGGAATGTTCTGTAGCAATTTAAAATGATGTTTATGAAGGCATTTTTATGGCATGGCTAGATGCTTATGATGTAATACTAAGTAAAATAAAGCATAACAAATTTTAGAAAAAAATTATCAATAATATTATGTAAATTTAAAGATAAAAAATACTTAAGAAATGTCCTGGGAAGAAACATACCAACATACCACTGTGCTGACAGTGGCTGAATACTCTGACGGGATGATATTTGCTTGACTTTTGTAATTTTTCATAATGATCATTTAATTCTTTATAATTAAAAAAGAGAGGATAAAGTTAAAGAGAGCTATTTTTTCCCTCGAAATCAAGACTGCTCTGGGCAGAACTTTAGCAGGCCCTTGAGTCTGGAAGTTTGCCTAAAGATGGCAGCTTTTGGCTCTATCACCAATCAGGCAAGAAGAGCCCCTGTATTTAAAAGTCAGATAGAGATGGCATCTTGCAGTGGGTGATATTCTGAAAGTCACAAAAGCATCTTCTCTCAGAAGTTTTCCTGGATCAAGTCAGGCACCTCTTCATGTTCTCTGGTCCCTCACATGGACCATCTGTGCTTTAGCATTTAAAGAATTTTGTAGTAATTTAAGGATGAAAGGGATCTTAGCGAGATTATTTAGCTCTTTTATCCTTTCTTTCATTTTGCATTCACTCAAAGATTCTAAATAGCATTTCTGGAGCTCTGTGTTAGGCAGTGGGGATTAGTATGCCATGGTCTTTATTCTAGAACCTCTGACAGTATAGTGGTTGGAGGCCAGGAATGGCCAGTACAGAGGAGTAAACAGGTAATGATAATGATAACTTGGTGAATGAGAGTTTTATGCATAATTCCTGGCACATAGTTGGTATCCTCTAAATATTTATGGAATGAATTAATAAATGAATTCATGAATTGTGCTTTGATGGGGGTCATGTAAGGTGCTATGTGACCTTGAGGAGAAACTATTCCACATTCTTGGTAGTGTTCAAGAAATGACTTCTGAATGGGTGCTGCATTTTATTAGTGGCACCCATATATATTATATTACTTGATAAGGGTGCAAAGTACTTGGTGAGAATTGAATCTAGTTCTCAGAATTCTAGCTCTTTCTACTCTACATACAGCTTCAGACACTTCTGGTATTCAACCAAGGGTTATCTCATCTGGGGAAACTTTCATGACCACTGGCAACTGGCCAGGCCCTATTTCCTGAGCTCACTGCATCCCTGTTCCAAATGCTCTGCCCTGAAACTGTTGATGACCTAGCTGGCCCTCTCCATGCAACATGTTCCTTCACCACAGGGCTCTCTGTCTTCTTTGTCACTGTACACCTAATACCTAGCCCTGAGCCAGATATTCAGAAAGTATTTTTGAAAGACATCTAATTGTTACCGATTAGTGCCAACGCCATAAATACTGTAACTATTCTGGGTATTGCACAAAGCTTAGGTTTCTAGGTGCATTGTTCTTTTTGGGACTGATTCATGCCATGTTGGTTTTCCTGGGCTTTTGGGGCATGCTCATTGGTGGTTACTTCCATACCATCCCTGAAAGCCAACTGTTGCCCAGCTTTTGGAGATCACATGTTGAGCTCAATTTCCTGCCTGTAAATTTTCTATATTTATTCCTTTGATACAGTCTCTTCTATGCAGCTCCTCTTCTGTAGTAGATGTCTGGGTCACGCTTGGCCATGTCTTGGGATTTGAAGATGACAGAGCTGTCCATGCTTGGATGACCTGGAGGAATGTGCTTCTTTCATTCCATCTTCCTGCCCTAACCTAGCATTGGCTGCTCATCTCCTTTCTGATTTCTTGGTTCTTACAATCACTTCTGCTGTAGCACTTGTAGGAACCTCTGTCCCAAGCTTGGTCCCAACTTCCTGTCTTTAAGTTTGCCTGGTAAAACTAGACGAAAGTAGGCAAACTGGGAAAGGCAAGAAAATGACTATTGTATAGCCATGGTTTAGGCCAAGTGGCTTCCGTTTACTTTCCTTTTGGGTAATAATCCCTTAACTAGTTACTCTCTCCCAGACTGCTCATCCAGCATAGAGCTGGTGGCCCAAGCCAGGAGCACATAGTCTTCTTCCTGGCACAGTGATGGGCTCAGGGAGGGGCACAAGGCACACTCAGAACAAGTAAGAGGAAATGGGGATTTGATGATAGTTTGGGTAATGAGAATCTTGGTTTTCCCTTAGATTCTGAGACTAAGAGAATTACAGAGGCTACTGTTGGTGCTGCTACTATGAAACTTTAGACACAGAGCAGTCCAGGAAAAGATGGAACTAGGAGATGCAGAGTCAAGGCTCTGGTAGAAGTTATTAGAAGTCTCATTATCTTCAGGGTCCAACAGGAAAACCTGAACTACATAATATGGTGAAGGAATGACTTTGGGAGTATTGATTCCCTTTAGATTTCATTAAAGAGTTTCATCAGTAGTGGCATTAGGTCTTCTCTAAATTTTTTGTAGAATTCAGCAGTGAATACATCAGGACCTGGGATTTTCACTGTTGTTAAGTTTTTAATTACATTTTCAATTTCATTGACTGATATTGGGTTATTTATAATTTTTATATCTTCTTGATTCAGTTTTGGTAATTCGTGTGTACCTAGGAATCTGTCCAATTCTTCTGTGTTTTCCATCTTATTAGAGTATTGGTTCTCAAAGTAGGTATTGATGATCTTCTGGATTTCCACAGGATCTATCGTGATTTCTCCCTTTTCATTCCCAATTGCATGTATTTGAGTCTTTTCTTTCCTCTTTTGATAAGGTTCATTAAGGGTTTATCAATTTTATTTAGCCTTTCAAAGACCCAAATTTTCTTTTATTTTATTTTAAAGAGAAAAAAAATAAAAACAATGATACAGAGTTTCAAAACAAGCTAATAGGGGATTAACAATGGTTAATATACTGCATATTGTTATCTTCAAAGTAGTTGCTCAGATTGTACAATATAGGCATGAAAACTGATCAAACAATATAAGCAGAAACAGTTCTTTTCAGTGAACTAATAGAAATTAGTAATATAATTATCTTAATTGTCTTGTGCATATATATGTATATTTTTTCCTTTTCCCTTCCTTCTTTTCTCCTTTCCCCCATCCCAGTTTCTCTTTCCTTTTGAACAGTTTCTTCCTATTTCCTAATATCTATTGTACATTTTGGATCTTATTTACTCTTTGAGCTTCTTACACTAGGGAGACAATATGATGTTTACACATGCGAGACTGATTTATTTCACTTATGAGTATGGTCTCATGTTACATCCATTTACCTATAAAAGTTTCAAGTTTATCCTTCTTTATGGCTGAGTAGTACTCCATTGTATAAAAATACCACATCTTTTTTATCCATTCCTCAGCTGATGGGCATCTGGGTTGTTTCCAAGATTTAGCTATTATAAATTGTGCTGCTGTAAAGATGGGTGCACATATATTGCTGTGGTATGATGTTTTTAATTCTTCTTGGAAAATACGTAGACAGGAAATACCTGGGTCAAATGGGACCCTAATCCTAGTTTTTTGAGGAATCTCCACACTGATTTCCACATTGGTTGTACCAGTCTACACTCCCACCAACAGTGGAGAAGGGTTCCTTTTTCCCTACAGCCCCTCCAGCATTTGTTATTAGTTGATTTCTTGATGACAGCCATTCTTTCTGGGATGAGATGAAATCTCAGTGTTGTTTTAGTTTGCATTTCTCAAATGATTAATGATGTTGAACACTTTTTCATATATATATTTGCTATCTGTAGTTTTTCATCTGAGAAGTGCATATTCATCTCAGATGTCCATTTTTGGATTGGGTCTTTGAATTTGGGGGGCCTGATTTTTTTTCAGTGCTTTATATGTTCTAGAGAGAAGTCCATTGTCTGAGGGACAGTTGGCTAAAATTTTTTCCCACTCTGTGGGTTTTCTTTTCACTCTGTTGATGATTTATTTTGATGTGCAAACCTTTTAAATAAGATGAGATCCCAGTTGTTGATTCTTTGAAGTACTTCCCATGCAGTTTGTATTTTGTTCATGAACTCTCTGCCTACATCTATGTCTTCAAGGTTTCTACCTACTTTCTCCACCAGTAGATTTAGTGTTTCTGTTTTAATACTTAGATCTTTGATCCATTTTGCTTTAGTTTAGTACATGGTGATAGACATGGGTCTAGGTTTAGTCTTTGGCATGTGAAGGGCTAGTCTTTCCAGCACCATTTATTAAAGAGGCTATGTTTCTTCCAGTGAACATGTTTGGCCTCTTTGTCAAAGATAAGGTGGCCAAGTGTGTTTGGAGTTGTGTCTGCATCTTCTAATCTGCTCCACTGATCCTCAACTCTGTTTTTTTGCCAGTACTATGCTGATTTTATCACAGTAGCTTTGTAGTATAATTTCATTTCAGGAATTGTAATGCCTCCTGCCTTGCCTTTGTTGCCCAGTATTGCCTTTGCTATTCTATGTCTCTTCTGTTTCCAAATGAATTTTAGGAATGTTTTCTCTAGATCTGTGAGGTATGCTGGCAGTATTTTGATTGGGATTGCATTAAATCTGTACAACAATTTTGGGAGTAGGGTCTTTTTCATTATGTTGGTTCTTCCTATCCATGAACAAGGGATAACTTTCCATTTTCTGATATCCTCCTAGTTCTCCTTTTTCAGGTACTATAATTTTCAATGTATAGATCTTTTACTTCCTTTGTTAGATTGATTCCCATGATTATCATTTTTTTGGATGCTATTATGAAGGGTGTGGTTTCCCCAGTTTCTCTCTCAGGGAGTTTGTTGTTTGCGTAGAGGAATGCTATTGATTTTTCAGTGTTGACTTTGTGTCCAGCTATGCTACAGTATTTTCTTATTAAATCTAGAAGGCTTTTGGTGGAGCTTTTAGGGTCTTCTATGTAGCGTATCATGTCATCTGCAAATAATGATAATTTAACTTCTTCCTTTCCTATCCTTATTCCTTTTATTTCTCTCTCTCTCTCTCTTGTCTAATAGCTGTGGCTATGTTTCCAGAACTATATTGAATAGGAGTGGTGGCAGTGGACACCCTTGTCTTGTTCCTGATTTTAGATTGAAAGCTTTCAGTTTTTGTCCATTTAGTATGATGTTGGCTGTGGTTGTGTCACAGATGGCTTTTATCAGGTTGAGGTAAAGGCCATCTTTTCTGATTTTCTGTAGGGTTTTTATCATGAATGAGTGTTGGCTTTGTCAAATGCTTTTTCTGCATCTATCAAAATGATCATGTGATTTTTGTCTTTGGCTTTGTTGATATGGTGCATTACATTTATTGATTTGCATATGTTGAACCATCCCTGCATTCCTGGGATGAATCCCACCTGGTCATGGTGTATAATCTTCTTGATGATGTGCTGCATTCTGTTTGCTAGTATCTTATTGAGGATTTTTGCATCTATGTTCATTAGGGAGATTGGCCTGTAGTTCTGTTTTTTGGTTGCGTCTTTCTCTGGTTTTGGTATCAGGGTAATACTTGCCTCCAGGAATGAGCTAGGGAGAATTACTTCCCTTTCAATTTCATTAAAGAGTTTGAGGAGTGTTGGCATTAAATCTTCTGTAAATTTCTTGTAGAATTCAGCTATGAATCCATCAGAACCTGGGCTTTTCTTTGTTGGTAAGTTTTTAATTTTGTTTTCAATTCCATTAGCTGATATTGGGTCATTCAGAATTTTTACATCTTCTTGATTCAGCTTTGGTAATTCATATGTATCTAGGAATCTGTCCATTTCTTCTGTTTTCCATCCTATGAGAATAAAGATTTTTGAAGTAGGTATTGATGATCTTCTGAATTTCCACAGGATCTGCAGTGATTTCACCCTTTTCATTCCTCATTGCATGAATTTGAGTTTTTTCTTTCTCTTTTCTTGATAATGTTGGCTAAGGTTTTATCAATTTTATTTATTCTTTCAAAGAACCAACTCTGAGATTCCTTCATTCTTTGTATTGTTTTCTTAGTCTCCATTGTGTTAATTTCTGCTCCAATCTTTATAATTTCCTCCCTTGTATGGGCTTTTGGCTTGACTTGCTCTTTTTCTAGAAGCTTGAGGTGCAGCATTAGGTTGTTTATTTGTGTTCATTCTGTTTTCCTGATGTGAGAATTCACCACTATAAATTTCCCTATTAGGACTGCTTTCATTGCATCCCACGGGTTCTGGTATGTTGTATTTGCATTTTCTTTTGATTACGATATTGTTTAATTTCTTCTTTCATTTCATCTGTGACCCATTGGTTGTTCAGGAGGGTGTTGTTTAATTTCCATGTGTTTATGGAGTTTTTGTGGTTTCTTTTGCCATTAATTTCCAATTGCAGTGCACTCTGGTCAGAGAATATGCATGGGATTATTTCAATTCCTTTGCCTTTACTTAAGCACAAGAACCAACTTTTCAATTCATTGATTCTTTGTATTGTTTCCTTAGTATTGGTTGCATTAATTTCTGTTCTTATCTTTATAATTTTCTCCCCAATATGAGCATTGGATTTGATCTGTTCTTTTTCTAAGAGTCTGTGATTTAACATTAGGTTGTTAATTTCAGCTTGTTCTGTTTTCCAGATGTGAGAATTTGCCATTATAAATTTCCCTCTTAGGACTGCTTTCATTGTATCCCATAAGTTACGGTATGTCATATCAGCATTATGATTTAATTGTAGATAGTGTTTAGTTTCTTCTTTAATTTCATCTGTGACCCATTGGTTGTTCAGAAGGGTGTTATTTAATTTCCAGTTGTTAATGTATTTTTTGTAGTTTCTTTTGCCTTTGATTTCCAATTTCATTGCACTATGATCAGATAATATGCATGGGATAATTTCAGTGTGGAGATTCCTCAAAAATCTAGGACTAGAGGTCCCAATTGACCCAGAATTCCCCTGCTGGCTGTCTTCCCAGAATTAAAAACATCATACCATAGTGATCTATATGTTTCCATGTTTATAGCAGCACAGATTGTAATAGCTAAATTTTGGAAACAACCCAAATGGCTATCAACTGAGAAGTGGATAAAAAAGATGTGGTATTTTTATACAATGGAGTACTACTCAGCCCTAAAGAAGGATAAACTTGAGACATTCCTAGGAAAATGGATGCACCTTGAGACCATACTCTTAAGTGAAATAAATTGGACACACATGTGTAACTATCACACTGTTTCTTTGGTGTAAGAAACCAAAAGGGTAAATAAGGACCAAAGTGTATAATAGGTATTGTGAAATAGGAAGAAATCATTCAAAAGAAAGGGGAACTAGGGAGGGGTGAGGGGTAAGGAAGGAAGAGAAAAGAAAATAACAGTAAAAAAAAGGATAAAATGAAAACAAGCTTTGTAAATGAGGCGGGGAAGGGGGTTGAAGAGAGGGGAGGGGGATTTAAAAAAAAAGATATATCATGTACAGGTATAAATTCCCTATGATGAATTTGATCATTATGTATTCTAAATTGTACCAATAAACTTAATAAAAAATACGGGGAAGGTTTCACCAAAGGACCCTTTGCTGTGGGCAGGGGAGTAGGATCCCCAGTCACACAGTGAAAAAGTACTGCAGTGACCAGGGCTAGTAACAGTGGACCTGTTTCTACCTCTAAGTCCAAAGGGATGCAGGACAGGGTAGTTACCAGGCCCTACAAAGGGAGGGTCACAGAGAGAGTGTACTGGGAGAAGCACAGTGACTTTGGGTTGGACTTAGCTAGCCTGCAGTGACCCTGCAGGAGGAAGCCAGGAAAATAAATGACTTGACTTCACATTGTACCTCTTGCCATGCTTCACTGGCTGAACCCCAGGGAAGCCGTGGGTTACTGGAGCCTTGTTGATTGGGCACAGGCAGTGCAGGCTCCCAAAACAAAATACAAGGAGAAGGGCAGCAAGAAAATCTGGAAAGGCAAAGGTAAGAGGTCTGGCACAGGTCCTGAATCCAGCCCCACCCTGGGATACTCCCTTTCCTTGAGCCAGCCAATTCCTCAGGTTTCTAAGTCAGTCAGGCTTGTTTTTCTGACATTGCAGTCAATGGAATCTTAGTGCAATGGCTTAACTGAGCTTCTGTTGCTTCCTTGTATTTTTAAAATATTTTTTTCTTTTATTGTGGCAACTATATGAAACAAAGTGTGCCATTTTAACAATTTTTAAGTGTACAATTCAGTGGCATTAGTTACATTCACAATGTTGTTCAACCCTATGACAATTTCCAAAATTTGGGGGGGAATCGGAGAAAGATGGCGGCTGAGTATGATATACTTTCAGGTGATTGTTCCCACAGATACACCAAGTTGAACAGCTGTTCACATGTCATTACCAGCACAAGAGCTATTTCCAAAATTTTTATTGCCCCAAACTGAAATTATACACAAATTTGCCATTTTTCCCTTCCCCCAACCCATGTTACCTTCTAATCTATTTCCTGTCTCTGAAATTACCTATCCTAGATATTTTGTATAAGTGGAACCATATACTAAGATTTTTAAAATCTTGTTTCTTTCATTCTAAGTTCATCCATGTAGCATGTACCATAAGCTGAATAATATTCCAGTGTGTGTGTGTATGTATGTGTATATATTTTATAATTACTGTATCCATTCATCTGTCAGTGGCCACGTGGGTTGTTTCCACATTTTGACTGTTGAGAATAATGATGCACTGAACTCTTTTCCATATTTTAAAAGCCTGCTACTAAAGAGGACCTAAGGACTATAGGAGTTGATGGTAATGAAATGTGTGGCATGTTGAGGAGGGGCATCACATATGGTTGGCAGAGCTACTGCCATCAAACAACAGGGCACACCACCCACTCAGGGGCTAGTTCCTCCTCAGATCAGCCTCCAAACAGCTTCGAGAAGCAGAAGAGGTAAATGGGGGAAGTCATTGGTTTCTGGAATGTGGAGGCTCTCAGACTTAGGGGTTGTTTTTAAAAATACCCAAAGTCTGTAGTAACCTAGTAATTAGACTGGCACTGTTGCTAACATTTGTTTAATGGTTGAGTGATCAGAAGTTTTCTTTTTTTTTTCTTCCTCCTGTCAACTCTAGCTGATTAGAAAGGCATGTGAATCTTTCCTTACACATAATTTTCCAAGTCTGAAGTGAGAAATTGAACTGAACTCAATTACAGCAGCTGATTTAATGTACTTAATTGCACACAGGAGCTAAGAATTTGAAGGGTTCCTTGGAGAATGGGCTGAGCAAAGTGGACTTGAAGTTATTAATGCTGCACCCACCAGTGAGTGCACACACGGTCTCAGGGCACCCTCACCCACTCCCAGGCAGACAGTTGTGTGTGGACATTGATGAAATGCAGATGCTGTAAGTTCAGTCCTCTGAGATTGTGGCACTTCTGATGCCTTGGCTTATGAATTTACAACTGCTTTCAAGTGCTAATTTGGAAGCCTGCATGACTTTTTTTTAAAAAATGTATTTCTCCCCTGAGTAAAAGCAACAAAATTAATGGAAGGAAGTTAAGCAAAGGGGGGAAGTTGATTGGAGGGCAGAGCCTATCTTCAGATGGAAACAATGAGCAGGACAGTTGGAAGCACTTTGCTCCTACAGCATGGTGGGGGTGGGGATTGTCACAGCAGCCCCGGCCTCTGCAGCTCATCCCACTCGTAGTGATGACTGTTCACTGAGCATGCTCTTGTGCTGCATCCTGTGCCACTGCTTTTCAGGCCTTGATTTTCATCTTTAAAACAATCCTGCATGCTGGATGGTAGCATTTATTTCTGTTTCACAGATGAGGATAGTGAGATTTGGAGGGGACAGAGACTTACTAGAGGGAGTGACAGAACAGGATGGGATGCCAGGTCTGTGCTGAAGCCAGGGACCATTGCACTACATCCCAGTGTCACCAGAACTCCAGAATCCAAGGCACAGAGCCTGCCAGGCAAGGCAAAGCACTCCTCTGCTCCTCCTTCCTCTTCCGGTGCTCCCTGCCTTCTGCTTTTTTTCTTCTCTTTCTCTTCTGCTCATCTTTTATCTTCCTTTCTCTTTCATCTCATCCTTCCTCCTGAAATCATCCCACTTTTTTCTTCCCCATTATCACCATCATTTATGAAGAACTGGTCATATAGTTGTTACTCTGAACACAATAAAAGTGACCCAAGCAAGAAAATGGTCCTTTAACAGAATTGTGGACTGCAAGGTTACAGAGCCACCAAGGTTGAGCCATGAAACTCTGAAGGGCAGCAATGAGCAGCCTAAGAGTGAATGAGCCCTTGACGCATCCCTGGCATTTGGGGCCATGCTCCAAAGCTGTGGCCTAGGCTACGATTTGCAAAGGGAAATGTCTTTAACTGGCAGTGGTAGGTGCTGACCAAATCTAGGGGCTGTACAGAGTTGAGGATCAGAGGGTGAGAGGAGGAAGTTGAAGTTTACTTACTAAATAAGGAAAGGGGCAGCAGCAGAGAATCAGAGCATGAAGCCAGAGAATGGAAGAGCCAGAGAGATGTGAGTACAGCAGGAGGTAGTTCCAGGTAAGCCTGAGCTTGCTGCGGCTACTTGTTCTCGTGTTTCTTGCTCCTCTTGCCCTGGAGTGGGGCAGGCCTGAGCCATCTTAAGGCCCAGGAAAGAGGTTGCTCTGAGGTTGGCACACTGCTCCATACTCTTAGCTTTTGAACATTTCAGTCTCACTTTGGTGGGTCAGGCCACGAGGTCATCAAGGCAAAGACCAACTTTATGATTACCTTGTCTTTATAGGTGGGAAAACAGAGTCAGAGGGATCTAGGATGTAGTTCAAGTTTGTAGAAGTAGGAAGAGAAAAGGTGGGATTCACCTGGCAGTTCTTTCTCCTTGTCCATGCTGCTTGATGCTCTGTGGTCCTCCTAGAGGAGCCCAAGACTTGGAGCCAGTCAAGCCTGTTTCTTTATCTCACTTTTCAACTTCCTAGCTGTGTGTTTTCACTCTCCATGTTTTACTACTCTACTAAACTCTCTTCCTTTGTCCTACAGCCTGCTTTATACAAGTAAATGCCACAGAAGTACCAAGGGAGTGGCTCCTGGGTGCCTGGTCCTGGTTAGTCACTCTGAGTACAGAGAAGGCAGCCTGACAGGGTGGCCCTTATTGAGGCGAGCACTGAGCGGGGCTCGGAAGAGCCTAATCATGCCCAGAGAAGATCATTTACCTGGCAGGATCAGGCCTTGAATGTTGCAAATGTGGTGGAGGATGTTTTCCAAGTGAGAATGTGGACGCTATAAAAACCAAATGGAATGATTAGGGAGGCAGTGGAGCATGGGAGTGTTTTTCTTGAGCTAGTCTTTCAACCTTGCAGTGAAGCTGACCCCTTTCTCCTGTACCAACAACCTTTTTGGAACAGACGAAACAAGCTAAGTTCCTTTTAATGTGTATTAAATTGAGCCTGTCAACCTTGACAAAGTCTCTTTAAGTAGATGGTTGCTAAGAGGACAGCCTGCCCAGAAGACACACTGCCTGGGAGGCTGTGTAGACGGCGTTCTGTCCCCCAATTCAAGCTGAACAAAATTTGATTCCTTCCCTCCCTTTTTCTTTTTTCCTTCCTTAAAAATAGCTATGATTTATTAGTGATCAGAATGGGACAAAACCTCTGCCAAGCATTTTGTATATATTCTCTGATGTGATTTCCATATTGTCCCTATGAAGTGGGTTTTATCATTATTTTGCAGAAGAGGAAAGCAGGGATCAAAATGATGCTGTGTTACCGTCAATGCTTTCGGAAGGTGAGTCTGACATCTGCACGTAGACTTTCACATCTTTGGATACAACTATAGGCTCTTTCAGGCCTTGAGAGTTCATATACACCATTTTTGTGTAATGTTAACTATTGTTCAGTATAATTTATATTTTTTTCAAGTTTGATTGTTTTAAATCAAAGCAATGGATAGTTATTTTAAAATGTCAAACGTAAAATACTGTCCCAGAAAACACCAATCTCTGCCTCTTCTATTGCTCCTGGTACTTATCTCCAAATTGCTGAATAATATGTTTATACTATTTCTCGATTTGTCAGCTTTAGATACTGACTTCCTTGAATGTTAGATGAAGCCGAGCTTATCTATCCTTTACTTCTCTTCCACACCACCAACATAGTTATATTATACTTTGATCCCTAAATCATGACTATTTCTATTAAGACTTTGTGGATGTCATGTACAGTTAAGTTGTCTCCTTTTTTGTGTTATAGTTTGCTTTTTGAAAAAAAAAGTAGTAATTGCCTTTCTTTTTGACAATGATTTTCTTTCAGAACACTGAAAAGAATTCTCCTTTGTCATCCAACTTTTGGTTTTACCATTGAGAAGTCTGAGGCTAATTTGACTCGAAGCTCTTTATGTATGACCTTTCATTCTCCCTGGAAACTTCGAGATACTCTTAATCACTGAGTTTGGAAACTTCATGATGATGTGATTCAGTGGAGGTCATTTAGCATGCACTGAACTCAGAACTTGTTGAGTCCTTTTCACTGGAGACATTTGTATTTAGTTCTGGGAAATTTTCTTATCTCACAGTGACTTATGGTAGGAATATTCCCTAAAGTATCATCTAGTCTGTTTTGTTCAACACAGAACAGAGGATGTTGATTAATGTTTATTGAACAACTACTATTTTCAGTGCTGGGCATTGAAATAGAGACTTTACATTGCTATATATTTTATCCTTATAGGAAACCTCTAGGACAGCTGTTGATGTCACTGTGTTATAGGTGAGCACCCTGGGAGGCAGAGCTGTGGAGCAATTTGTCCACAGATACCTGGCTATTAAACATGTCAGTCAGAATTCAGTCCAACTCTAGATAACTCAGACCCTTAGACAAGAAATTCCTTAGTTGTGTCCTTCAAAACACCATTGTCTCATGTTTCTGTAGTCTAATATGTTTGGGGAATGCTGGAATAAATGTACCTCTCAGCTACAGAACTTCTCAGTGCCACTGATACCCTAACATGCGTAGTAAGCCTCTGCGTAGGAGATTGTGTGACACACTATTTCTCGGAGTACATGGATGTGATACTGAAGAGTAGACAGAATTTGAGTTGGGGACATTAGGTCTGTTCACTGACAAGCCGGCCATGGGGGCAACTGACTGTCTATAATTCCTTGTTTCTTCCATTTTGCTTCCTCCTCTCTCATTTCCCTGGCCAGCAAAAGCCTGTTTCTGCTTTCAGAATTTCTAATACAGTGCTCTGTGTGCTTCAGCCATTCTCACCTTCCTCAACTATTCACACCTACTCATTATTCAGAGCTTAGCCTAAAGGCAGAAAGCCTCAAGGAAAACTTTCTTAACCATTCTAATTAGGCTAGGCCTCCCTGTATAATGATCTCAAAAATATACTGTATTTCTATGTCACATCAGTTATAACATATATCATTTGCATATGATAAGCAGTATCCCAATTGCAATCATATAATTATATGGTTTTCTGCTTCTTTATTGTTTATCACCTTTCTGTAGACTCTAAGTTCTTCTGGCAGGGACCATATCTGTCTTGCTTATATCATATTCCTAGAACGGAGAGCATGGTGCCCAGTACATGCTAGGTTCTCAGTAAACATTGGTTGAGTAACTGCATGAATAATCAAATGAAAGAGTAGAAAAGGCTACTTTAATTGTCATCACAGTTAATGATGATGCTAATTAATGAATGCTGCTTAAAATCGAGGTTTTTCTTAGAGTTCCAATAGCCCAGTTTGCTTCATAATAGGTCTGCAAGGAGATAAGGATATAATGCAAAATATAGCCTCAAATGTGATGAATATTCCATGACACAAAACCCTAATTTTAAAAACAGAAAGCTCATCTCTGTTCTGGGCATGAATTATTTTGCCAACAGGTATCTCAGCATGAAACTGCCTCCACCCACAAATACCCAGCCTCAAAAGAATCTTCAAGTAGTTCTTCATGACTCCTGTAAATCAAGCACTCATCATAGAGCCAGGGGAGCAAATGAATATTCTCTTTTAGAGAGTGAGAAAGTAAATGCCTGGAAAAAAAGAATCAGGTTGGATCTTTATTAGGGCTTATTTTTCCAACCCTGGCTGACAGGGCAGATAAGCCTGACCCTGGGCCAATGCTTCCTTCTCCTGAGAAACTTTTTGACTCCCCCAGATGGGAAAATCTGGTGGCTGTACCTTCCCTTGTACCATAGAAGCTTCTGGAAAGCCTAATTGCATAGCATTCCCCAAAATGTCTAGTACAGCCTTACAAAAACTGTTCATTACCTTGCATTTCTTGGGCCTTACGTGCCTTACTCTGTCCTTAATTTATTGATTTATTAATTAGCTCTTCTTGTGGGTACCTGGACCCTAGGCAGAAGATAGGGATAATGTCTTGTTCATGTCTGTATCTCTGGCCTTCGTACATGTCTGACGCACGTGTGACACTCAATAAATGCTTATTGATGAAGGGGTGAATGATCCTACCCAAAGCTCTGCAGTACATGTGGGACTGTTTATTACCCTTCCCCCCATTACACAGTGGGGGAAACTGAAAACGCTGAAGCTCAGACAGTTCATGCAGTTTACTTGCCTGCAGAACCCACTGATGAGCTGACCACTTGTATTCCTCCAAAACCCATGTGTTGAAATCTTACCCTCCAACGTGACGGTGTTAGGTGGTAGGAGATTTGGAAACTGCTTAGGTCCTGAAGGTGTAGACCTCAGGAATAGGATTAGTGCCCTTATAAAAGAGCCCCCCGAGTGCTTCTTGGCTTACTCTACCATGTGAGGATATGGTGAGATGGTACCATCGATGAACCTGGAAAGGGACCCTCACCAGACACTCATTCTGCTGGTGCCTTGACTGTGGACTTCCCCGCCTCAAGAGCTGTAAGAAATACATTTCTATAGTTTATAAGTCACCCGGTGTAAGGTGTCTGGTCAAGGCAGCCTGGCTAGAGTAAGCCAGCGTGGGGACCTGGCCCTGCCCAGCACTCAGGATTCTTTCCTGTTGCTCCTCACTCAATGTTTCCTGTCTAGTAATGCAGAATAGCATGTGGTTCTGGCTGTCCTTGCTGAACCCATGTGGAATGAATGCATGCCTAGGTCTTGTTCATTTTGTTCCCCACCAGGTCTTTCCTTTATTTACCTTCCAGTCCTCTGCTCAGGCAATCCCCCCTCCTGGAGCACCCCATGCAGGGTACTGCCCTGCTCAGAGGTAAAAGTCCCTCACCTAATGTAGGTGCTTTATTCCGTGACAACTGCAGGCTGTACAGCACAGCATACTGATGGTTCTTGGTCCCTCTCCCTTGCTGCCTGTGAACTCTCACAGGGCACCTGTAGGTTCCATAAGACTCGGCAGACCAGAGCTTGAATGTTGTGAAGAATAGCCAGGATGCACTGGGGGTCCCAGCCCGGGCCTGCAGTACTGTACTCTGTCCCAGACACTATGCTGCTCCACAGATCAAATGATATGAACATCAGGAGAAAAAATAGTACAAATGGTAGCACAAATCCAAATTGGCAGGCCTCCTCAAGATGCTGAGAGGCTGCCCATCTGCTATGTACGTGTTCTAAATCCACAGTTGTGCCCTCCATGCTGAGCAAGCCTGCAGCAGCTGGCCCCCTGCTGTGAGCAAGGAGAGGAACAATTTATTACAAAGGGCCCTCTCTAAATCAATCTTCCAATCAGCCCCGTGTGTGGGAACAGAGGCAGCTTGTGGAGCTGTCCCCTCCTCACTGCACTGCCTCTGCACCCCTGCCACATTAGACCAGAGCCTCATACAGCTTGAAAAAATGCCTGCACTCATTTATAGGAGCAATTTTGGGAAGTCAGTGATTAAAACACTTCAAGCGATTACCTTCAAGACAGACGGACACACTGCTGGCACATCTCAGGCCACAGCCCCTTTAGTGGGTGGGCCTCTGGGTGAGGTAATGCTGCCTTGGGTTAAGGTCTTTTATGGAAGCTAGTTTTCATGGCTGATGCCTCTGAATATCAAATGATGTCTCTGTCAGGCACATCTGGGAACACCTCTTCTTTGTCAATCCCTTACAATAATCTGATTCTCAGAGCTGGAGCTTGCAAGTTCTCCTCGGTAGAGAGTTAGCACTAAGTAGGTGCTGGAAGTCAGTCCTGATGGGGTGGTATGGATCATGTGGGACCCTGGCTGAAGGTTGGTTCTCTGCAGCCCTGAGTTGTCCTGCCATCTGGGCAGTGCTGACAGAAAAGATCAAAAGCAGACAGTACATAGGCTTGGCAATGAATACCCCATGATACGGTCTGATTCAGAGTGGAGCATGGCCAGTGGCATTGACTTCCTTGAGGACGGGAACTAGAATACTCTCAGGGAAGGAGGCTACTGTGGGGCCAGTGGAAACAAAAATGTCAGATGAAGGGAGAGACCACAGGGGTACTGACAGGCCACTTGCAAACTGAAAGTTGGGTGGGAGTGAAACAATGAATAAACAGAAACTGCAGTGTAGGGAAATGAGGGACAGGTCACTGGGAGGAAGAAGGACAAACCTCAGAGAAAGGAGGTGTCATGAGAAACATCACAGAGCCCCCTAACTATTCCAGTCACACTTGAGATCGCATCCCATGGCTGCAGGCAACTTGAAGGGATGTCTGTTCCTGGACCCCCCAAAACCCCATTCATGTGTTTTCTCATTAAACAGGCCTACCTTAAGCCTTATGTTCTCTGTTCAGGCTGCTGGGATGATTGCAGTAAGGAACTCACCATTCCCTGTGGGAGAGAAATGTGGTAAAGAGGCAAGGACATAGCACTGTCAGGGGTGGTCTAATGCATCAGTGCACAGACTGAAATGCAAACAGGAAGGGGAAGCAAGGATGCAAATTCCACACAGATGAAATGGAGTGTGTGAAAGTTTGAGAAGCAGCATGGCATGTTTGGAGGGTTGAATGATGCTGGGACCTGCAGGAACATAAAGCTTGAATACTCATTTAGAGAAGAAAATATAAGAATTGGACATTAGTAAAAGAAGCAAAGGTGAACTTTTCTGCAGAAGCACAAATCATAAGCTAATAGATGGAAGGGAGCTTAGAGATGATCTAGTCCAACTTCTTTCTGTCTTTTACCCAGGAGGAAACTGAGGTCCAGAGAAGGCAATTTGCCTTGCTATTGCCTAGGGAGTTTCTGGAATTTTCCAGGAATGTAGGTTAGGGCTGGGATAAGAACCAGGACTCCTAAGCATGGTTCCAACCTCTGTCTAAAGGATCTATTGCTGGAGTGACTCAGAGACTTCTCCTTTCCAGTGCCTGCTGCAAAGAAACCCTGATGCATTTTTTTTAGGTTCTGCAAAATTATCTTTTCTGTCTTATTTGTTATCCTTCCAAATTTAACTGGATATATTATTATTGTTTAGTTTCCATTATTAATTGCCAGAGTGTCCCCATTCTTTATTATATTGAATGCTAGTTTTAACATCCCTTTATATTCACATGGAGCTTTGTAGTTGATAAATACTCTCTCACATGTGGGGACTGAAGTTAAAAAATCTCTCTAGGCTTTGGAGGTGATGCTGATAAAAGTGATAGATGAGTTCAAAGTTATGGTTATGTGAACGGAGGCTTACAGGTGTGTAGGGAAAACTCTGTTTTAAACATCTTCAGTAGGTGAGGATTTTGTGAAAAGTACAGGGTGTAGAGACCAATCCATTCTGTAGCTCAGAATCTTCTTATGTAATATGGAAAGATTAGGAACTGTTCACCTCTGGGTGTCTATGGTAATGTGATGCTTGCTATGTGGGCTTTATACTCATCACCCTAAATTAGACCCATCTATGTGACCTACCTAGGTGTTGGCTTTAATTTGGCAGACAATGAAAAGCTTTTCCCCATTCACTGATAAATTCACATATATCTTTTACTTCTTTCTTTTTGTCACATCATCTACCTTTTAATTCATTGCCTATTCAACTCTCAGTGTACCACATTAATTGCGTGTTCAGTTCACAACAAAGGAAGGTCACTATGCTGGACATTTTTCATTTGACTCTTAGATCTGTTCTGAACTTTTCTCCACCCCGCCTATATCCACCTAGGCCAGCCCTCTCTGAACCACACCAATAGCCTCTGATCTCATCATTCAATTAGGTTTACTCTATGGGAAGCGTGGGCAGGAAATATCAGGGTTGGAGGAAAGTGGAGATCAGGTGGCCAGTGCCCTGGCTTCCCCCTTGTTGGATCTATAGAGTGGTTGCTGCTCTGAATGGAAGGGAAGGGAAGGGAAGGGAAGG
Source organism: Erethizon dorsatum (assembly GCA_028451465.1). NCBI lineage: Eukaryota > Metazoa > Chordata > Mammalia > Rodentia > Erethizontidae > Erethizon > Erethizon dorsatum. Next base: position 49,533,152 of record CM051827.1, on the reverse strand, counting down.
GAAGGGAAGGGAAGGGAAGGGAAGGGAAGGGAAGGGAAGGGAAGGGAAGGGAAGGGAAGGGAAGGGAAGGGAAGGCTTCAGCTCCTGTAAGGAGCCCTCTCCATACTGCCACATGTTCTGGGTCTGGTAACTGTTCTTTTATGTAGGGTTGGGAAGAGCTCCCCGCTTTGTCAATCATGTAGTTTATGTCCTCCCTTGCATTTTCCTTAAACCTATACAAATCTTTGCAAATAAAATGCCTCCTTCCCATGATGGTTCAATTTTGGAATTTTTTTTTTAATTTTTTTTTTTTTTTTACTTTATGGCTGTTTGAAGGGGATCCACACAGAGTAGACATTGTACTAGAGTTTTCAATTTTGATCTTTTCCTGAGCTGGCAACTTGTGATAACCACACTCTTGAGATGTTGGACAGCACAGTGAGCCGCTGGTCCCAGTCAGCCATTAGATCATCAGGGGCCAAAACCAACCTTTTATTTCCCAATCTCTCTCTCTCTCTCTCTTTTTTTTTTATGTGGGTACCAGGGTTGAACTCAGGACCTCGCACTTGCTAGCAGGCACTTGTGCCGCTGAGTGATATCACCGGCCCCTTTTTCCTTTTTATGTGGGTATCAGGAGTTGAACTCAGCACCGCTTGCCAGGCAGGTGCTTATGCCACTGAGCTATCTCACTGGACCCCCCCTTTTTTTTTTTTTGAGTGAAGAGGAATTGTCACAGGGCACATATAAAATACATAATGTAGTTAATGTATATAAGTACCAAAACTTCCCATGTTAAAAATGTTTTTATTATAATTTGGCCACAGGTTAGATGTAGCTGCTTCAGTGAGCTGTGTTGCTAAGAGATAATGTCTGGCAGGTTAGGGGTATTAAATGCTTTTTTAACTTAATGATATTTTCAACTTACAATGGGCTTATCAGAATGTAATCCCACTGTCAGTCAAAGAGAATCTGTTTTCCCTCTTTAAAATTGAATTCCCTTGGAGAAAAGAAGGGAAAGGAAAAGAAAAGAAAAAAAAATATAAAAGACAGTTAAAATAGATATACTACTACTTTCTCTTAGTTCATTGAAGAGAAAGGTTTGTGCTAATATTGTTTGGACAGTTGAATGCTCATATCTTGTGCTCTGAGTAACTAATTTAAAGATAACAATATGCAATGTATTAACTATTGTTACCTTCCTACTATGTTGTTTTGAAATTTTGTTCTATTTTTTTCTCTTTAAAATAAAAATTAAAAAAAACTGAATTCCTTCATTAGTCAATTTAAGTACAGTGGTACTTTTTGTTTGCAAATTCTGCATCAGGCGACAAACACAACCATGGCCGTCTTTCTCACACAAACACTACCATGGTCGTCTTTTCCCAATTTGTAGAACAAATTGTTTGTGAACCAAGGTACCATTTCATGTCATCTTATTTTATTTTATTTTAATTTTTTGGCTAAGACCCTGATTCATACATAAAAAGCCATAAAAATTAAAAGAGAGGAACAATTCTATTTACAGGATGTATCTAGAAGCATCAAAAAAAAGAAAAAAAAGTAGCAACCAAGAACTGGGGGAGGAAGGAACAAGGAGGTACTGTTTAATGGGTACAGAGTTTCAATTTAGGATGAAGAAAAAGTTCTGGGAATGGGTAGTAGTGATGATTACCCAACAATGTAGATGTACTTAATGCCACTGAATTGTATACTTAAAATGGTTAAAATGGCTAAGTTTTGTGCATATTTTATCACAATAAAAACAATAAAAATGAAGAAAATTATACTGATTTTTTAAATTGATGACTGATAGCCTTGATCCAAAACAATATCTATTTTTCATTTTCCATGCATCAGTGGAAGGATCATGTTGGATCAGTCCCTGATCAACTGGAAAGCTTTTATTCCTGTCAAATGATTTATCATGTTCAGAATGCTGTTAAATTTATTTGCAAAAATAGATCTGCATGCCAATGTTGGTCTGGGAAAAAATGGCGCTGGTATCCATTTCTGACAGATAACTCCTCTGTTCCTATCCTTTCTTCGAAGCTCAGGTCATCTCCAGCTATTCCATGAAACTTTCTAGAATTGGTACAACATACTCTTGTCAATCTTTTCTTTCCTGTTTCTGAACTCCAGCAGCACTTGTGCCTGCTCTGTAGAAGTTAGCCCATTATTTCTTTTCCCGCTTCTAATCTTTGACAATTGTCTCCCAAAGATTCAAAGTTTCTTGAGAACAAGGATCATGACCTCCTGGCTATCATTTCTCCTATACCTGGACTGATGCTGAATGGTCCTCAGCAACCACTTGGTGATTGATTACAACCTTCCCTAAACGGTATTGTGCAATTTACATAATGAACTGTGCTGAAAACCAGAATATGTTTCTCTCTGGCTCTGATTTCTACTTTCAGGAAGACTAATTTTCTTAAACCTACACATACCCCTGACTCTTGACAGCAATCTGGCATCCAGGAACAAAGGGGTGCTCTTGGTGCTTCCCCGCCCTTCAACTTCCTGCAGTCTCTGAGCCAGAACTATAAAGAAAACAGCTAAAATCTTCAAGGAAACATGAATTCCACTCCAGGAACCTTGGAGGTGGGCAGCATCAACAGAGCTTCCGTTCACTAGAGAAGAGCCATCTGTTCTGCTGGAATTGTTCTTAGGCTGTTGTTGCATCCTTCTAATTTTGCTTTTTCTCTCTTTCTGAGTAGTAAACTACAAGATCTATTTATATCATGGACCTGTGTTGTTTTAAGCATAGCTTTTGCAGTGGAAGAGAGAATTTGGTTCTATTCAGAATACTACAAATGCTAGTAAATTCCAGTTCTATTCATAAGCACTGTTCAAAAAATTATTTATGTGAAAACCTTGCTCAGGGGATCTCTGATACCCCAAGTCTCACAGCGTTTCCGTTCTTTGAATTGACTACTGAAAAGTCTTGAAATTAGAATGTGACAGTGAACTAGAAATTAGTATGTACAAGTCCTTAGCCCTTTTATTTATTATGATTAGAGTTTTTCTATTGATTAGCACAAACTATTTTAGTATTAAAGATAATGATCTGACCTATAAAATATTTATTCCACTTAAAATTTGCTTAGTGTCTCAATTTTATTTGTGGCATTTAGGAAAATTTTTCATTTTTATATAGTCCTTATAGTAGCATTTATTCTGATTGTTCTAAAAACATATTTAATATAAGCCAGTGAAGAGCATTTTCAACAATTATTTGTGGGAATATAATTGGTGTAACTTTTCAAGGAAAAGAATTTTGCAATAGATTTCAATAGCCTGAATAAGCATTTCATATCCTTTGACCCAATAATTTCCTGTCTAGGAATCTGTGCTAAGGAAATAATAAGAAATGTAAAATATTTATGTACCAAGAAGATGTTCACTATAGCATCATTTGTAATAGTGAAAATTGGATATAATGTCTGGAAATTAGAACTTTAAATAATTTTTATGTAATGATTAAACATTTGCTTACAATGGAAATTTCAAGACCTATAATATTATCATAGTGTGCAATTAAAGTTTGACAACTGGGTCTCTACAAAAACAAAACAAAACTTCCCTGCTTTGTAGTGTTTGCCAACTTCCATGGGTAAACATTTCCATCATTGGTAGTTATTTCAAGTTACCAATGTGATGTTACTGAATGCAGAGTTGCAAAGAGATGTCTCCTGGCTTTGTGAACAAGTACAAACCAGTCCCAGCACACCATACAGTGTTATGGGACAAAAATAGGATATAAAAGGGTGTATACAGTATGATCTCAATAATGTAAATAATCTATAAAGAATGGCTGGAAGAAAATTAGAGTGTTTATCTCTGTGTTTATCCCAGCTCCTGGCAACCACAGTTCTAGTCTTTGCTTTCGTGATTTTGACTGTCTTTTAATACCTCCTATAAGTGAAATCATGCAATATTTGTCATGTGTCTAGCATATCTCACTGAGCAGAATGGCTGCCAGGTTCACTGCGTTGTCTTATACTGTGGTGTATCCTTTTTTAAAAAGCTGGATAATATTCCATCCTGTGAATATTTCACATTTTTCTAATCCATCCTTCCACTGATGGACATTTATGTTGCTTTCACATTTTGGCTACTGTAAGTAGTGCTACAATGTGCATGAGAGTACTAATATCTTTTTAGAATTCTGATTTCAATCCCCACTGAAAGAGGGATTGCTGGATCATATGGTAGTTCTATTTCTTTTTTCCAAAAAAATCTCCATACCATTTTCCATAGCAGCTGTATCATTTTACATTTTCACCAAGAGGGTACAAAATTTCCAGTTTCTCTACCATCTCATCAACACTTGTCTTCTCTTTTCTCCTTAATAACAGGCATCCCAACAGGTGTGTAGTGATATCCCATTGGAATTTTGATTTGCATTTTCCAGTTTTTATATACTTCTCGGATATTTTTATGTCTCCTTTGGAGAAATGTTTATGGAAGAACTTAGCCTATTTTAAAAATTGACTTATTAATTTTTTTTTGCTCTCAAGTTGTAGACATATCTTATATATTTTAGAAATTAATTCCTTATCAGATATGTGGTTTCAAAAAATTTCTTCCATTCCATAGGTTGCCTTTTCACTCTAGTGATTTGTTGTTGTTGTTGTTGTTGCTGTGTAGAAGCTTTTACATTCTTTTTTTTTTTTTTTTTGGTACCGGGAATCAAACTCAGGACCTCGAGCTTGCCAGGTAGGCGCTGTGCTGCTGAGCTATATCCCTGGTCATTCTTACATTCTATATAGTCACATTTGACTAGTTTTGCTTTGTTGCCTATGCTTTTGGTGTTGTATTCATGAAATTATTGCCAAGACAAATATCATGAAACTTTCTCCCTCTATTTTCATCTATGAGTTTTAGTTTAATGTTTTAAAACTTTAATCTATTTTGAATTGAGTTTTGTAAGATGTAAGATAAGTGTTCAATTTTATTTTTCTCAAATGGATATTCAGTTTTATAAGCACCATTTGTTGAAGAGATTATACTTTTTACATTGTGTATTCTTGGTAATTTTGTTGAAGATCAGTTGATATGAATGCATGGATTTCTGGCCTTTCTATATTTGTCTATATATTTGTCTTTCTGTCAGTACCATGCTGTTATAATTATTGTAGCTTTGTTATATATAGAAATGAGGAAGTAGGCTTCTATTTTTTCTGTTTCAAAATTATTTTGTCTATTTGGAGTACTTTGTAGAATCATATGAATTTCAGATTTTTAAAAATTTTATGTAAAAATGCTATTGGAATTTCAACTGAGTGTTCACTGAGTATGTAGATTACTTCGGGTGGTATGAACATTTTGACAGTATTAAGTGTTCTAATTCATGAAACCAGGAAATCTTTCCATTTGTTTTTATTAGTGTATGTTTGCAGGACATAAGAATTACATTTATTGTGGGAAGTTTGTATATGTGCATAACACATCTTCATTCTTTCTTTTGTCCCCTTCCCCTCCCCTTTTTCCCTGCTCCCACTTTGATTTCTTTAATCAATGTTTTGTAGTTTTCAGTGTGCTAAGTTTATTCCTAAATTTTTATTCATTTTGAAGCTATTGTAAATGATATTGTTTTCCTAATTTCCTTTTAAGGTAGCTCATTTTTTGTGTCTTGTAACTGATGTGTGTGTGTGTGTGTGTGTGATGTTAGAGATCAAACTCAGGGTCTTGTGCATGATAGGCAAATGCTCTACAACTGAACTACACTTCAGAGGTTTTTTATTTTTTGTTTTTTAATAAGATCATTACATCCGGAAACACAGTTTTACTTCCTGTTTTCCAATTTGGATGCCTTTTATGTATTTTTATTACCTAATTGCTTTGGCCAGGACTTCTAGTATTATGTTGAGTAGGATGGGTGAGCATGGACATGCTTGCCTTGTTCCTGACCTTAAAGGAAAAGCTTTCAACTTTTCATTGTTGAGTATAATGTTAGCTATGGAATTTTCATACATAACCTTTATTTTAGTGAGAAAATTTCCTTCCATTCCTAGTCTAATTATAATTTTTATCATCAACTAGTGTTGAGTTTTGTCAAATTGCTTTTCTGCATCTATTGAGATGATAAAGTGTTTTTTATCCTTCATTCTGTTAATGTGTGTAACATTAATTGCTTCTCATATATTAAACCATCCTTGAATCTCAAGGACAAATTCTACTGGGTCATGATATATAATCCTTTTAGTGTGGTACTGAGTTCAGTTTGTAGTAGTACTAGCTGAGTTTTCTACTACTTAGTTTGGATTTTTTTGCATATGTGTTCATCAGGGATATTGGTCTCTAGTTTTGCTTTCTTACAGTATCTGTTTGGTTTTCTTATCAGATTAATTATTCCTTCGCATTTGAACTTCAGAGGATCTTGGAAATGAGACTAAATTATTATTATGAACAGAAAAAATAATTGCTGCTTGTTCTGCTCCCTGCATCCCCCATTCCACTCCTCATCCTGGAATTCAGCTGTTTTTGTGATTTCACTGACTCTAGGCCAGAGGTACTCAGTCCCTGGTGCTTTGCTGAGGTCAACATCTCCTTGAACACTTGTTCTGCTTTTCCAGAGTCTTTTGTCTGCTTTAGAGTCTCTGACTTGTACACCATTCTCCTTTTTTCTTCTTCCTCAGAGAAGGTGCTTTATAACCCTGGGATAGCAGGAAGAGAGGAGAGAACCATACACTTACAAGCAAAATACAGCTTATATTTCTATCACATGTGACAAATGTATGTTTTCTGTCACAAAAAGTTGATGGAAAACCCAACCCAACCCAACCCAACCCAACCAAACCAAACCATTTGGTGGGAAATCCTTGCTCTGGAAGGAATGAATCCTCCCACTGCACTGTCAGATGGGCAGCCTATGGCCAAGAGATTAATTTCAGCGTTTACAATGTGTTAGTTGCTGGAAATCCCAGTCTCCTAGCTTCTGTACTAGTGTCATAACTATTGAAGTACTACTAAGGCAATGATCAATCTTGAGCTTTCCATGTGGGAACTGGCAAGAGAAGACAGTCTCTTCATGCAGATGTCAGTATCATTGAGACTTTTGCCCCAGCTTCTAGGGGCAGGGTGTGACGGTTCTGAGGAAATGGTAAGCCTTACCATTCTTTGGAAAGTTGGTCCCTTCTTTCTTTTAACAAGTGTATTTTCAGATGTGGTCAACTCAGCACTGAAGAGGGGAGATCACAGGTGCTTGGAAAAATATTGAGAAGCTAGACTTCAAAAACATCATTTGAACCAAGTCATTTTGCAAAATAAATGATCACAAAGAAAAATGCAGGATTACTGTGGAGACTTTTTCTTCTCAGGTGAGCACACCTGGAGTGGAGACACAGCTGCCTTTCTCCTTAAGCAGTGTTGACACCTGGAGGAAGGGCCTGTGGAGAAGTATTCTCAGCTTTGGAGTTCTGACACTATAGAACTTGAACATCCCACAGATTTTTGAAGATGTGGTGTGCTTCCCATCTCTGAGAAGTGGGTGCTAGTTAATTTTGACACACTTATCCTCACTTCTACACTTTTCTTGACACTCTGCCCTTTCCTTTTCACCCTCATTACTTCCAACCCATCACCAAACACTGTCAACTTTATTTCTGCCGTTCTCCTGAATCACTCCAACTTGCATTCCCCTCCATCACCCTTAGCCCAGCTGCCATTACAGGTTCCCTGGATACAGTAGTAGCCTCTGCTCTGGTCATCCTACACACAGCTGTCTCCCTTCCAGTCCCTTCTATATAAAGTGGTCAGAATGAGGTTCTCGAAATGCCAGTGGGTTCACATCACCCTCTGATTATAACCTCCGATGGTGGCTCATTGATCCTACATGATCAACATCCCCCATGGCTTTTCTGTGAAGTGCTGCCCTCCACCCCCATCTCCTTCACCCTCCCCACCAACCCCTCTCCCTCAGGCTTTCTGGGCTCTGCCTCCAAATTCAGTTCCCTGATATTCATGCTTTTTCCTTAAGCAGGGCTTTCTGGCACAAGCCCCAGTGCTTAAAGCTGCCATCTACAAGCCCTGAAAAGCCCATCTCTCTTCCACCCCTACCCCCTGCTCAAGCTTCACCTTTCCAGGGAGTCTTTGCTGACACTGCCCCCCCACCCCCTTAGATGACCAGATCCTTTGTCGTAGGTCCTCAGAAAATCAGGCTGCTTTTCTTCAAGATGCTTATCTTAGTCTGGAATTACATTACCTATTTGTATATTCACTTGATGAAATCTACTTGTTCCTTGACAACAGGCACCATGAAAGCGAGAGACCACATCTTTCACCGTTAATGATTATATTCCTAGAATTTGCCATCGTGCCTGGTCATTGCTCATTAAATGTCTCCTAAATGAATGAATAAGTGAATGAGACAGGACTTCTGTGAATCCTTGTACATACGTCTTGTGGAGGTAGTGACTCTTGGCTCTGCTTATCTAGCATTTCTTCAAATTCGCCCACCATCTTCTCTGTAAAATGGAGCTGACCGTCTATCGCAGTGTTGGATGGAAGATAAATTATGATAATGGACATTGATATACTCATCATATCATATACTAGAAGCTCAGAAAGTACTTTTTTCTTTCTAATCATACTCCTTTCTTTCAAGGATGAGCATATCAAAAGGAACATGCCTCACCTCATTCACCTCAAAGCCCTCTAAAGAGGCTTGCACAAAGTAGGTGGCCCTGCAGGAATGCCTCTGAGTTTGACAAATGGCACAAAGACACTAGTTTATATTCTCTCTATCTGCCTTTTCTGAGATGAAATCCTTAATTACCTCATCCTCCTGTGAAGCATCTTTTCTGATCACATAACTCTCGGCACTCTCTGGCTAATTCATTTTTGATCGGCGGACTGCTCCGCAGTTACGCTCCTGTGTAACGTGGTGTCTGGAGTCCTCCTTGGCACGGAAGGCAGTCTGGCTCATTTGAACAAATTGCTTAAGAAGTTAAATTAGATTCAACTGTTCTTTGGAAGAATTTTTTAAAATGAAGACTATGAATATCAATTCTCCTCGAACCCACAATCTTCTAAAACTGCCTTATTTTACTACTGACAGCTCCCAAGCCATGTTTGTATTGTGGCTACAACTTGTCCTGAGTGGAAGGTTTTTAAAATAATTTTCATCATCCTCAGCCAGCAGTCTCTGAGGATGCACTGAATGATTAGCATCATGCACATAGCATAGAAGAAATAAAATACAGGCACTGTACTTGGAGCAATACTTTCATTCCTTGGTAGCATCATTAATTTTTCTACTCGTGATTTTCATTTCTCCCAGTCCTATCTATTGTGCACCTGTTGAAATCCTATTTATCCTCTAAATCCCAGCTCAGATATCCCTTCTGCCTGACATTTCTCTATACTTTCATAAAATTAGTCACTCCTTAATTGGGTTGAATCTGTACTTTGAACACTTTGATTTTGATGTCTAACCCTCTGAGCTTCTTTGTTAAATGTTTTTCTCCCTTTATGGGATGTGAGATACTTTAAGGCAGAGAAATAATTATATCCACACCACCTGATTCTGTGATCAGTACATTGTATATATTAAATAAATGCTTGTTGAACCAAACTGATAAGTTCATTTAATAAAAAGAATAAATACACATTTATTGAACATGTGTTACGTGGTTAGTAGGTGCACCACTGATTTAAAGGAGGCAAAAATTAATGTGCCTGAGTGACGAAAACAAGGCTTGACCTATTCCAATATTTGAGGATGATCTAACTTATGTAAACCAAAGTTCCTTTTATCATGGTCATGTCAATGCTGCAAATGTAACTAGTTTTATGTATACACTAGTGATACTCAATGGATTCAGGCCTAACAGTCTGTGAAGCCTAGGGAAGTTGACAGCTAGAAGGTTCTGGTCCAGTATAACAACGTGGCTAGCATACTATCAGGACTTGCCTTCTGAAATCCTTTGGTTGAGTTTTAAAGCTTGGATATTTAAAAACACATAGATAAATGAAAATAAAAGAATTCATTCTGGACTTAAACTTGGAAGGATTGAACCTTGTTTTGTAGGTTTCCCAAACTTGGTAAGTCACATGTCACTAGGAATAGGGTGAGGCAGCTTGCCATACTCTAGTAGCAGTTGGTGAATTGATCAGAGCGAGAACAAGAAGGGTCAGGCCTCTGCCTCATGCTGGCTGCTTTCACCCTGGCTGCAGGTGGGGACTGGCATGCTGTCCGTGATTAGGGAAAAGACTTTCTTATGGAATGTACTGCTGTGATCATGGCTGGTGAGCTTCCTGGGCTTTGTCAGTGGGGTCAAGTGGCATTCAGGAGATGCTGAACGCCCTCTGTGTGTGGACTACCACGCAAAGAAGACAGAAACTCTTGGGTCACACACTGAGCAAAATATACACACATGGATGCTCTTCCTCTGTCAGTTCAAATGATGGTGTTGGCCAAAGCAGTGTCACACAGGAAAAAAGTCAAAGGTGGGAAATTAGAAGGTACAGGTTCAAGTTCTTCTAATATGACAACATGGGAAGACACATGATTGAGTTTCAAATGCTCCTTAGGCATCTGTAGTGTAAGGGCTGGATGCGAGGGAGGCATAGAGCCTTTGTGAGACCCCATTCCTCTAATCTGTGCCACCATTGGGTCCCTCCTCGACTTATAAAAGCATCCTTCTTTGGTAGAAGAAAGTTTGTGGAGAAAATGAGCCAATCTTTTTCCTCCAAGACTGAATTCTGAGCCACTTAGTCCACTCGATCTATTTTCTTTCCCCTCTGCTTTGTTTTGGTTCTTGGCAGGGAGAACCATACATCCATCTCCCCTTGCAAGCTGCTGCAGAGGAAGAGGCATGGCAGGGAAGACAGTTGTAGCTTGGGTCCAGTTCCTTTCAAACCCTTCCCTCCATTCCTCAAAAGCCCCTCCTTGTTTAAGAGGCCTAATTGTGTGTACCTCTCTGGGCTGTTTCAGAGTTCCTTTGGTGGAAGAGGTTGTGGCCCCCCCCCAGATGCTGGTCTCTGTCACCAACAGACAGAGACAACCCAGATGCAGAGCAGCATGGGAAGAAAGCTGCAGGGCACAAAAGAGCATCAGTTCTCTCCTCTTCCATGAACCATTTAATGATTTAATGATAATTTAGCGGAGACCTTTTCAAGCCTGGGAACATTTCCAAGCATGTAGTGGTAGCATCATCCTACACATATGCAAATGGAGGGTTCAAGAAGTGAAGTTCATTGTTGGGGTTATACCTCTACTGGGATCAGCTTGTTATGGAAAACAGACCAAACACAGGAAGAAATGGCACCGAGGAAGTTAAGGAGGCAGTTTATTACATCAGTGGGCTTCTGAGTAGGATCTCTCCCAAAAAGCCAGAGCCCTTCCCAGCAGGGTTTGGGGGCTTTTAAAGGGAAGGTGAGGGGGGAGGTACATAGGCAGATTTGGCACATATGATTGGAAGGCTGGGTGACATCATGGGTTGCTGAAGGATTTTAAACATTTCAGGTTACATCATAAGACTATCAGTTATACAAAGCATGGGGTATACAAAGGAAGAAATGTCCTGTTACATTTTTTTTTTTAATGTGGGTACTGGGAGTTGAACTCAGGAACTCGCGCTTGCCAGGCAGGTGCTTATGCCGCTGAGCCATATCACTGGCCCTGTCCTGTTACATTTTAAGTCACGTTGTAAGACCATCAGTTAAACAAGGGCAGCAAAGACAGGGGTTTACATAAAGGAAGAAGTGTTCTATTATTGGGCCTGCTGGACATGTCTGCTTGGTCTTGGTGGGCATCCTGGGCAAGCTTTTATTTAAAATTTTAATTTTTCCCCCTTCATTTCCCCCTCTTTTTAGTTAATCAGAAAAATCATTTTCAGAGATGTTGGTGTTTAGAGCTGTGTAAGAGGCACCTGATCTGAGAGTCATCTGAAGGCTGATGCTGTTTATTTGCTTTGTAATGACAGAGGTGAGCCAATTTAATTGACAAGGTCCTATTAGGAATATGAAGAAGAGGCCAGTTAGTGGTCCCCATAGAGCTCCTAACCATGGCTCCCGGTTTCCCAGGGAGCTCCACCAGTAGGAGCCCGTCTGCCTGTCTCAGGCCTGCTGGTTTATTTGTTTGTGCAACTGGTGGGCAGTTTCTCTAACAACACCAGACTTATCAGCATAGTAACATTTTTTCTCTAAGAACAAGCAAGTGCCTCCCTTTTGAGCAGTGAGGAGGTCTAAACCTCTACAGATTTGGTGGACCACTGTAGCCAAGGTGTCAATTTGGTCTTGGAGGGTGTCGAGTGTTCTTTGCATTGCTGTAAAATCATCCTCTATCTGGGTGCCCACTTGTAACTACTGTTGTTGACCCACACCCAGGGCAGTGGCACTGAGGGTTAGACTCCCTGCTATTGTTTTCCCGGCCAACACTGGCAGTACCACCGGGTCACCCTTCTGGTGAGACTGGTGGGCATATATAGGACCCTGTTGCCCTTGGTAGACAGAGAGGTCAGGTACGAGGTAGGCGAGCACACAGAGGCTCATTTTTTGTGCTCATAAACATCTGATGGACCCCGTCAGAGCAGACAGTGAAACAAGGTCCCATGAGGCACCATCAGGGAGCCTGAGGAAGCAATCAGAACATCTATGCAGTCAGCTGAGATGTTTGGTTTTGCAGAGGAACCCAGGAAGCATGTGGCATTCCCCCATATCTCTGTTGGGAGGGGCTGAAGTAAGGGACCAGATACAGAGGTAGAGTTAAAGTTGGTGCCATTTAGGATCAGGCCTAAGTCACGGTAAGAGAGGACTGTGAGGGGCACACAGAGCCAACAATCACTTCCCAGTTTTGGATCTACAGCTTGGAGGACCTGATGGGTACCACTGACCAGGCACAAGAGGTCAGGCGTTGGGGCAAATTAGCCGCTGACACAGGGGCCAATGGGAACAATGGTAAGGGTAGGGATTTTGGTGTGGAGTGGAGGGTCCCAGACTTTTATGATTTTTAGGATAGTAAAAATTTACCCAGACACTCATCTGTTGACCAGATGTTTATTCCTGATGGGTGGGGTCCTTAATGGTATACCTTATGGGATTACAGGCTCCCTGTGGGCAGTTTGGACCAGATGGGAGCTGAGTTAGAGGGCTATTTAGAGACCCCCCATAGTCTATGGTGCAGTCCGACCTGGGGCAGAACCCAACATCTGTTTTGCTCTGAGGTTTGCAGTAGCTCTTCTCTTGGTGCCATTCAGGACAGATATATTTGTTGTTGGCTTGATACTCTTATTCCATTTTAAACCCTTGCATCCTGTAAAATAACCATGGTAATCCTGACCTGTGTTGTTGGCTTGAATTGGGCATGCATCAAAATAAAGATACACTTTAGAATGAGAGGGTCTCATTTGGTCCGGTTGAGAAGTAGGCTTGTGCCATAAAGTTGGGTTTGGAACTCCCAGTGCCCTAAGCTTGCTTGGCAAGCATGGGGCCTAAGCAAGCTGAGTAGGATCAGACACAGGATAAAAGTAACAGTCACTTTAACCTTAGAAAAGGCAGTTCAGAGTACTAAAGTCCAACAATTGCAACAAGGTAGAAGAGAATGAAAGTGACATTTTGGGGAACTTCCCAGTCTGGGGACCCAGCCCAGAATCCTAGGGCAAATACTGAGACTATCAGGAGGTAGACTGGAAAGCAAACTGGGTAACAGAACATGAGTTAGGCAGGGCAGATGCTCTGGTGTACAATGTCTGTCCAACTTCAGCCATGCATTGACCCGTCAGCTTCCAGAGTGATGGGAGCAGGGCTTTGAGTGCATTGTCTCCTCAGAGTTGTCTTCAGGGGAGCTGACTCATCTGGGTGGGCTTTCCAACAGTCATCCAGGTGAGCTCTCTTGATCTAAGAATGTTGGATCCATGGCTGGATCTTGGAGACCTTTATCGCTGTAGGAGTGGTCAAAACGATTACATAGGGGCCTCTCCAGACAGGTTGCAGGGGCTCCTTTTTCCAATCTTTAAACCCTATCCCCAGGGTTATATGTGTGGGCAGGTGTGTCTGTGGGTATGGCAGGCCTCTTAGCTATATTTTTGGGTATTTGAGAAAAGGTCTTTTTTAACTGTGTAAGTTGTTCCTGCAGAGATATGTTACCTAACTGACGTAGGTCTCCCTGGAGACCCCTAATTATGGGGATCTCCCATATAAAACTTCAAAGGGTGTATATCCCGTGGGCTTTGGTGAGATTTGGATCTTGAGGAGGGCCATGGGAAGCAAATCTACCTTTGGTGTCTGAGTTTCTTGGTAATATTTAGTCAATAGTGACTTTAAAGTCCTATTTATTTTTTAACTTTTCCAGAGCTTTGTGGCTTATATGCTGTATGTAAATGTCATCTGATTTTTAATTCCTTAGTTAGCTTCTGGGTTATCTGTGTCACAAATGCAGGCCTATTATTGTTGTCTATGGTCGGGGCAGCCCATATCTGAGGATAGTTTTCTTAGTAACACTCTACAGATTTTAGTGGCTTTTTCTGTTCTAGTGGGAAATGCCTCTCACCACCCAGAATAAGTACAGACAAGTACCAGGAGATACTTGTAGCCTCTATATGGCTTGACTTTTGTAAAGTCTATTTGTAGTCTTCAAAAGGGGAAAGTCCAGCATGTTGGATACCAGGTGGAGGTTTAGGTCCAGATGGGGGTTTAGTCCTTGCACAGATTTGACATTTCTGACTAACAGAGGCATAGATCAAGGCTAATTTTGGAATGTAATAGTAGTGGCTTAGAAGCAGATTCATAGCAGTTTTTCCTCCATGTGTAATGTCGTGATGGCATTTTAGCCAGGCATAGGCTAAGTTCTGTGGAACCATCATCCGATTGTCCAGTAAAGTCCAAGTGCCATTTGGGTCCAGGTCAGCCCCTTCCTTGTTGTGCCCATTTAATTTTTCCCTTAGAGTAGTGGAGGGTCCTGCAGCAGAGACTGAGGACAGTTTTAGGGGGTATTTCATTTCAGGCTTCCAGATTTTGTATTAAGTCATTTGTCCCCCAGGTGAAGCCCTCTGCTGCCAATTTAGCAGTTCATCTGCTTTGTGATTTTTTTTTTTTTTAATTTTAAAGAGAAGAAAAAACAAAATAAATCAAAAGAAGAACAAATTTTCAAAACAACATAATAGGAGGGTAACAATGGTTAATACATTACGTATTACTATCTTTAAGTTAGTTATTCAGGATACCAGACATTAGCATTCAATTGTCCAAACATTATTGGCACAAACCTTACTCTTCAATGAACTAAGTAAAATTGGTAGTGTATCTATCTTAACCATCTTATATATATATACAATTTTTTTCCCTTTCCCTTCTTTCTTTTCCCTATTCCAGTCTCTCTTTCCTTTTGACCAGTTTCTTTTTGATTCACCATGTCTATTGTACATTTTGGATCTTATTTACTCTTTCAGTTTCTCATACTAGAGAGACAATACGATGCTTACACATCTACCAGCCCTAGTTTTGAGACAGGATCTTGCTCAGTCACTAAGTTGCCCAGGCTGGCCTCAAACTTGAGAGCCTCCTGCCTCAATCCTCTGGAGTAGCTTGGTGCCTGCCAAGACGCCTGGCCCATTTAAGGTTTTAATTTGCATTTGCTTAATGGCTAGTGACGTTGCACATTTTTCATGTTCTTATTTTCCATTTGTGTTTCCTCTTTAGTGAAATGTTCATGTCTTTTGCCTTTTTTTTTTTTTTTTAATTTTAAAGAGAAGAAAAAAACAAAACAAATCAAAAGAAGAACAAATTTTCAAAACAACATAATAGGAGGGTAACAATGGTTAATACATTACGTATTACTATCTTTAAGTTAGTTATTCAGGACACCAGACATTAGCATTCAATTGTCCAAACATTATTGGCACAAACCTTACTCTTCAATGAACTAAGTAAAAATGGTAGTGTATCTATCTTAGTCACTTTCTACAACTGAATGACAATGACAGTACAACATACCGGAACTTATGGGATACAATGAAAGCAGTCCTAAGAGGGAAATTTATAGCATTAAATACTTATATCAGGAAAATAGAGCAAGCGCAAATAAACAACTTAAGGGTGAACCTCGAGCTTCTAGAAAAAGAAGAGCAGGTTAAGCCAAAAGGCCGTACAAGGGAGGAAATTATAAAGATCAGAGCAGAAATTAACGTATTGGAGAATAAAAAACAATACAAAGAATCAATGAAGCAAAAAGTTGGTTCTTTGAAAGAATAAATAAGATTGACAAACCCTTATCCAACCTTATTAAAAAAAGAAAAGAAAAGACTCAAATCCATGCAATTGAAAATGCTTTGTGATTTTTAAGAGTGAAAATGTTTTTTACTTTTTGGTGCCCTTTGCAATGAATAATGGCAACCTTCTTAGGTTTCCAAATTGCAGTCAGGAGTTGAGAAATCTCATCCTTGTTTTTAATTTGTTTCCCTTCTGCCTTGAGAAGTCCACATTCCTTGTATAGCATTCTGGGGGCATGAACGGTGGCAAAAGCATACCTCGAATCTGTGCATATGTTTACCTTTTTCTCTTTTGCCCAGTTGAGAGCTTGTATTAGGGCCCACAATTCAGCCTATTGAGCAGACCAATTTTGGGGAAGAGGCCCAGCTAGCAGCATTTCTTCTGTGGTAACAAAAGCATATCTGGGCTGGCATTTTAAAAATCTTGGCTGAGCTACTTCCATCCATGAACAGGGTGTACTCAGCATCAGACAAGGGCTCCATCTGTAAATTGGGCTTGTTGGCAAAGAGCTCATCAGTCAGAGCTAGACAGTCATGGTTGGGGGAGCAAGCTTGGTGGGCATGAAGGTAGCAGGGTTTAGAGGCTTGGTCAGCTGGAAGGTGAGCTGATGATTTTGCACAAGAGACCTTGGTACTGGGTGACTTGGCTGTTGGAGAGCAAGTGATGTCCATGGTACTGGACCAGGAGGTTCAGTACAGCATGTGGCACCTGGATGGTTAGGTTTTGGCTTACAATGAGCTAGTCAGCTTTCTTTGTCAGAAGGATGGTAGCTGCCAGAGCATGGAGGCAAGGGGGGCGGTGCTTAGCAACTGAATCTAAGTGTTTTGACAGGTAGACCAGAGGGCGCTATTAGGGTCCAACAGTCTGAGTAAGCATCTGAAGCCACATGTCATTATTTATCAACAAATAAGTTGAATGGGTGAGTTACATATGGAATTCCCAAGGCTGGGGTTATAGATAAGGCCTTTTTAATGTAATTGAAGGCATTTTCTTATTTTGGGTTTTAGTCAAAAGTGTTAGAGTCTTTTCTAGACAAGCCATTGTGTAGAGGCCTTAAGTTTTTTCTGTGAACTCAGGGATCCAGATTCCATAGAAGCCAGCAGTTTCAAGGAATTTGTGGAGCTGTTTTTTCATGTGATTGGGACTGGGATGGAGGAGGTGATCTCTTTTTTAGTCCAAGGGCACAGTGTCCCTGGTTTTGGTCAAATCCCAGATATCTGACTTTTGTTTGCAGATTTGTGACTTTTTCCAAGATATCTTGTAGACAGTTTTCGTCAGATGTTGAAGTAGAGCTTTTGTGCCTTTCCAGCAGGCAGCTTGGGTGTCATTAGCCAGAAGATCAACGTATTGGAGGAGGGTGCAGTGATATTCTGTACTGAGAAACCAGCTTGGAGGGCTTCTCCAAAGAGGGTAAGTTTTAAATCCTTTAGGGTGTTTGACAGTCTATGAATATTTTGCAGTTCTGAAGCCTCTGGATGTATGGTTGAATTTCTAGTTGAGCCTCTCGTAGCATGGAGTACTTTTTGATGAAGGTGGGGGTTGCTCTGGGGTGGTTTCACAATCAGAGGCAGGTGGTTAATGGCCCAAACTTAGGGAAACAGTCTTGAGAATTTCTGGGTTGGTTTTATCTGCATGTGTCCATCAGCTGCCATTTTCCTTCTTGGGGGACTATGACAGCAAGCCGGAAATGTGATTGTGGAACTGGAGGGACAGAGAAGCAGACTGCCCCAGAGAGAAAGTGACAGAGGCCTCTTAGATAGGATGTCTTTCCCCAGGAGTGGGACGGGGCACTTTAGCAAGTAGAGGAACTCAAATGTAATCTGATGTCCTCCCAGGCTGCAGGTTTGTGCCTGGCAGAAGGGGTGAGAGGCAGGAGTCCCAGTTGCCCCAGTGATGGTAACATTTTTCTGACATTGGAGCAATAGTTTGGATAACTACAGAGTGTTCTGTTTCACTGTCTACCAGGAAAGTCATGAGTTGGCCCCCATATGGACATGAACCGTGAGTTCCAGTAACACAGCTGAAGAAGGTAGCCTGGTCTAGCCTAGTCTAAGCCCATCAGACTGATGAAAGCATTGTCATCTGATTTAGGTTGAAGCTTTTGAGAATCCTTATCTTTTAGTCTGAATGGGCATTTATTTTTCTAGTGTCCATAGCCCTTACATTCTGCATACTGGTCTTTGACCAGAGGGTATGGTGTTTCTTGTGCAATGAAGACTGCATTTATCATCTGTAGATTTTCTGGGGCCTCAGGGTCAAATGGAGTGTAGACCCTGTAGGCTTTACAGAATCTCTCATTAAAGTTTGAAGGGCTTTTATCAGGCTTCTGGGTAACAGTAGTAACTTCTGACATATTGATGGGCTTTTTGCCCCCCTCTTTGCCTTTGAGAAGTGCTTGACGTTATCTGTGGATAGCTTTGTTTCCTTCTGGAGTGTTGTAATCCCAGGCAGGGCAGTTCTTTGGAAAGGATGAAGCTCCCCATCTATTAGGGTTGAGAGTGAGAGCACGGACTTTTCCCTCCAATCAGTTCTCAGGTTCTGTTAAAATTTGGCGGCACTCCTCCGTGTTGAACAGAGTCAGAAGGAGTTGCTGACAGTCATACCAAGTGGGTGTTAGATGAGGCCATCTGACCAGGATAGGCATGTAAGGGCAGCTGTATTGCACAAGGCTCCAGTGGGGAGGGCCTCAGTGATGGAACGCAGGCAATGACTGACTGAACTCTCCAGAGTTGGAGGTGGAGAGGCAAGCTGGCATGCTATCAGATGAACTGGTGGAGGGCTTGCAATGGAAGGACTGGTGGCTGGAACCAGTCCAATTGGCTGGGAGTAGATGAGCCAGGAACGGGAGGGGAATGGTTGGCCTGGTGGAACTGTAGGTTCTGGCAGCAGCTGTGGTGGTCAATAAGGGATGATGCATCTGCCAAGGAGGAATCCTCAGGAAGAATGGGGTTTTGTTCAGGGATTCTTGCTCAGGAACAGAGCCAGTTTAGTTTCATTTTTACTCCATAGTCATCAGGGAATCCTCTTTTGAAGATTTTAGCATATAATCTAGGATTGTGGGTTTATCTGGTTGGCACCCACTCTGTCTTCCTGCAGTGCATGTGGTGTGCCCTTGAACGGTGGTGCAACAAAAAGAGTGGGTGTCCCTCAGAGAGAGACCACTCAAATGCCCACCTGGCTGCTTGCCTCTTGGCAATGCTGGGACCATCCAGACTATGGACCTTTGGCTGTGGAGCACAGATGGAATGGCCTACCGCTTTTGCCATCTGTTACACTCTGCCTCATTCAGCAGGCACTCAGAGGTTAAACATTCCAACCCCTTTTTCCCCATAGGTGGCCTTAACTAACAACTGATGAGTGGTGATCAGGCTCTCCTTCTTCCCTGAACTGGGCAGGACTGACACTGACTGGCAGACTGACTGGGGCACTCCCGGGGTCTTACTTTATATGAAGACTTGACCCAACTGTGTCCTTTCCCTCTCTTTGGGTCCAATGAAAGCTGTTAGTGTCAAGCAGGGGCCTCCCATCCTGGCCTTGCGAGGGAACTCCAAGAAGGTCTGGAGGGCATGCCTTCCCATCAAGGAGCCTCAAGAGGTCCCTGCTTCAGCTGCCAGGCCTCAGCAGTTGACCTAAGCAGTCGGCACAGTCTTCCTCATAGGGGAACCAAGAAATATTATGGAAAACACACCAAACATGGGAAGAAATGGCACCGAGGAGGTTGTGGAGGCAGTTTATTACACTGATGGGCTTCTGACTAGGATCTCTCCCAAAGAGCCAGAGCTCTGCCCAGCAGGGTTTTGGGGCTTTTAAAGGGAAAGTGAACAGTGAGGTACCTAGGCAGATTTGGCGCATATGATTGGAGGGTTGGGTGACATCATGGGTTGCTGAAGGAGTTTAAACATTTTGTGTTACTTCATAAGGCTATCAGTTATACAAAGCATGGGTTATACAAAGGAAGAAATGTCCTGTTACATTTTAAGTCACGTTGTAAGGCCATCAGTTACACAAGGGCAGTAAAGACAGGGGTTTACATAAAGGAAGAAGTGTTCTGTTATTGGGCCTGCTGGACATCTCTGGTTGGTCTTGGTGGGTATCCTGGGCAGATGTTATGGTTTGTGTCTAGATGTCCCCCCCAAAGCCTCATGCAGTCATGGGGGCAGGCTTCTAGAGTTTTTGTTTGATTCATGGTCCAATTCTGGGATTATGGGTAGGCTACCCTAAGGTGGGTAGCCTACATACAATATAAGGGACAGAAAAAGTCTTCTCTCATGCTCCTCCCTTTTTTGCTCTTGTTGCATTTGCTGTCTTCTGCTGCCATGAACTCTTGCCCCTCTGCCCTGTGCCACACTGCCCCAGAGCCAGTGGATTATGGACTCAAACCTCCACAAACTGTGAGCTAAATAAGCCTTTCCTTCCTTAATTTTGGGTGTCAGGTATTTTGTCTGAGCAACAAGAGAAAAGTAACCAAGACAGAATTTGGTACCAGAGAAGTGGGGTCATTGCTGTGACTGTACCAGACTGCTTGGCTTAGGAGCCTTTGGGAATGGCTTGTGGGAAGAGTTTGGAAAGGTTCGGCGATGTCACCTGAAAGACTAGAGCTGGAATGCCTTAGGCTGTTCTGTATGGGAGTGTCTGGTCAGAGCTCAGACCAAAAGGCTGATAGAAATCCTGTCAGTAAAGACCAGGCTTGGGAGGGTTCTGCTGGAAAGAAGGACTGCACTGGCTGCTGGACTCCAGATGATGTGTGTTATGGCTTGGCAGAATGTTTGTCTGCATTTTGCCTGTGTCCAGAGATTTTGCCTCAGACTGAGATTAAGGGCAGCAGACTAGTTAATCTGGCAGAAGAAGTTTCAAGGCAGAAAAATGTTGAGGCTGTGGCGTGGCTATTATTGGGGGCTTTTAGCCAGATCTATGTTGAGAATCAATAGCAAAGAGCCCAGCAGGATGATTTAAAATGTTGTAAGTTTAGCCAGAAAGGAAGCTCTAGTAAAGATGCAGACTGCAAAGATAGAGCTGAGGAGATCTCCATTGCTGAGAAGGAACAGGAGAATATAAAGGAAGGCCTGAGGGCATCACAAGAAGCAGCAAGTCTCCACCCTTTGCATCCTCAAAGCTGCAAAAGTGAAAGACTTTGCTTTGAGGAGAATGCTGCAGAGCACTATGTTCCAGAATGGCAGTGGCCAAACCAGGTTCCAAAATGGTGGCAGCCGCACGAGTTTCCAAAATGGCAGCAGCCACACCTGGCTCCAGAATGCCAGCAGCATAGAGAATTTGTTCCTCAGAATCAGGTTCAGAGTGCTCAGAGATCCAGGAACTTGACCCCTATAGCCAAGAGAGAAGAAAGCCTAGCTACTGCTCCAGCTGTCAGTGGACCTTGGCATCATCCACATGGCACTGGTTTTAGGCACATACAGAATGCAAGAGTTCTGAGGTTAAAAAGGCTTCCACCCAGATTTCAAAAGAAGGCCTGGGAGGCCAGGCAGTGTGGCCCTGAGAGGACGATGTGTGAAGCTGTGAGGGTGAAGCCAAAGGCGCAGTGGATACCCCAGAAGGATGGAAAAGCCAGGAATGTGGATCATCTAAGGAAAGTTGCAAGGAGGAAGAAAAGCAGGCCTAAGAGAGAAGCCATGGGAGCTACAACCACCAGAAGTGCCAAAAGGGCTGGCCACGCAAGCCCTTTGGAGCTCACAATTTACCACAGATTGCTTTGGATATTCCACATGAAACTATAGGACTTAATGTTTGCCCTGCTGGATTTTGGACTTGCTTTGGTCCCAATCCTTTGTATTCTCCTGTTTGTGCCTTGCAGAATGGTAATGTCTATCTTGTGCCATTGAATGTTGGAAGTGTTTAACTTTCTTTTCATTTGTACAAGGGCTCACAGCTAAGAGTTTGCCTAAGATCTCAGAGGAGAGGCTGCACTTTTCAGCAATGCTGAAACTGTTAGGACTTTGGCAACTCTTAGAGATGGACTAAAATGCCTTTTGCATAAAGGGATGTGCATGAGTCTTTGGGGGTCCGAGGGCAGAATTTATGGTTTGTGTCTAGATGTCCCCCCAAAGCCTCATGCAGTCATGGGGGCAGGCTTCTAGAGTTTGTGAATGATTCATGGTCCAATTCCAGGATTATGGCTATGAGTGCTACAGCCACCCTAAGGTGGGTAGCCTACATAAATATAAGGGACAGAAGAGCCTTCTCTCGTGCTCCTCCCCTTTTTGCTTTTGTTGCTCTTGCTGTCTTCTGCCACTGTGTACAGTTGCCCCTGTGCAATTCCATCCTGCTTTGGAGCCAGCTGATTATGGACTCAAACATCACAAACTGTGAGCTAAATAAACTTTTCCTTTCTTAATTTGGGGTATTTTGTCCCAGCGATGAGAGAAAAGTGTAGGCTTTTATTTAAAATTTTAATTTTTTCCCTTCAAGCTCACTTGCTATAAGAAAAATACCAAAAATAGGTCTTAGTGCATATACTCACTTGTGGACCTTAACTGTGTGGAGACACCATCTGGCTGAAAGAAAGGTGGCTGCAAGGAGTGGAAGTCCTGGCTCTGTTTTTGGTTTTCTTTCATGGAGACTTTGCACTCTCTGCTCACTTTCTCCCAGGTTCCCTTGAACTGTCCTGCTTGCTCCACCTTCCTAGTGTCCACACCCACAGAAGCAAATGGGAGTGGCGTACTGATCTACTCATCCCTGGTTGGGCAGAGCTCAGCTGCTAGGTCACCACAAGGTGATGTGAAAACAGTGACTTTCACATTTGAGTAAAATTATTTTATTGTGATCCCTGATAAAAAGTAGACTTTACATTATGACTAGTTACATGTATACTTATATGTCATGAGCTAAAGCTATTATCACATGCAACATACTCAAACACACAAACACACACACATATACACATTTATGTTTGTTTTATTCTTTTTATTTTTTACTTATTTATTCATTTTTGGTACCGAGAATTGAACTCAGGACCTGAAGCTTACCACACAGGCACTATTGCCACTGAGCAATATCCCCAGCCCTTACGTTTGTTTTAGAAATAGGTATCATTAAAAAATTTTCATGAAACAATAGTACATTCAGACTACTCTGATATTTTCCATTTCTTTCTCTACCATCAGACAAAAGTCCTGCTCCTTATTCACCAAAGAGATTGCATGACCTTTTAATGAGTTGAAATCCTTCTTTGAAAAATACTGATGTCTCAATCCCTTTCCTGCATCCTTTCTCACCTTCCTTTGGTGATTTTATCCAGATCCATGACATGTATGACTTCCAAATTTACACCTCCAGTCTGAACCTCCTCCTCCTATACTCCATGTGCTGTTTGACACCTGTACTTGAATGTTCAATGGCATCCTGGCCCCTGGCCAGAGCACCCTCACTGTCTTCGTTACTTTTCTCTCCTTGCTGAGACAAAATACCCGACACCCAACGTTAAGGAAGAAAAGGTTTATTTAGCTCACAGTTTGTGGAGGTTTCAGTCAGTAATCAGTTGGCTCCAAGCAGGGTGGCATGGTGAGGGGCAACAGATCAAGGTGGCAGAAGACAGTAAAAGCAACAAGAGCAGAAGGCGGGGGTGGGAGGAGCAAGCCTCTTTTCCTCCCTTATATTGTACGCAGGCTACCCACCCACACCATCTCAGTGCCCTCCTCTTGCACAGGCTCAGGATGTTTACAAAGTGAGGACCCTGGCCCTCTGCTGAGTCAGGTAGTTAAGCTTCTAAACATCTCAGTTCTCAAGTTGACACAATGTATCAACAATTACACTCACTGTAGCTGGTCCTGCCTCAACAAACAGAATGTCCACTCTTGCAGATGCTCAGGCTAAAGCACTTGGAGTTATCATTAATCTTGTTCCATACACTAACAACCCACAGATGGTTTCAGCTCTGAGCTACACCTAGAAATCAACACTTCCTCCCC
This sequence comes from Erethizon dorsatum, assembly GCA_028451465.1. Taxonomy (NCBI): domain Eukaryota; kingdom Metazoa; phylum Chordata; class Mammalia; order Rodentia; family Erethizontidae; genus Erethizon; species Erethizon dorsatum. Next base: position 49,509,042 of record CM051827.1, on the reverse strand, counting down.
ACCTCCACCGCTAGCCCTCTGGGTCAGGTACCAGTATCTCTCTTCTGGTTACTGTAGCAGCCTCTTAAATGATTTCTTTTCTTTCAATTTATTGAGATCTATCCTTAAGAACAGGTCAGATAGTGTTGTTCCTCTGCCCAAAACCCTCCCATGAATCGCCAATTTATGCAAAGTGAAACCCACTTTGCCCATGGCTTTCAAGGCCCTCCACCATCACACAGCTGTAGTTCTGCCTTAGCCCTGGCTGTTCCTTTCACTACACTCTAGCTGTTGCTTAGCCATTCCAGCTCCACACCAGGCTCAAGGCTGTTGCTCCTGCTGTTTCTGCTACCTCAATTTCTTCTCCAGTTACTCACGTGGCTCACAGTATTAGTGGGGGTTCCACAGGAAAACAGAACACAGGGTGTATGTACAGTTATCCTGAGGTATCCAAAGAGGATTGGTTCCAGCATTTCCCCTTAGATACTAAAATACAGAATGCTCAAGTCCTTTGCATAAAATGGCATAGTGTTTGTGTATAATCTACATACATCCTATATACATTAAATAACCTCTAGATTACTCATATCTAGTGCAATTAAATCTATGGAAATAGTTATTATTCTCTATTGTTTAGTGACAAAATCCTGAACATGTTTTGAACAGATGCATTTTTTTTTTATCTGAAATTGATTGCATTAAGAGTATGCAACCCACAAATATAGATTATATAGACCATATAGGCTATATGGTTTAGTTCTAGAATGTCCTCCCCAAATCACATGTATGCATAGGTAGGGCTTTTAGAGAGTGATTGGATCATGGGGCATCATACTCATCAGTGGATTGATCTGTTGTTGAATTCACAGCTAAATGTGTTGTTAGGAGGTGGGGCCTGGTTGAAAAAGGTGTGTCAGAGGGGATGTGACTTGGAAGGATGTATCCCTTCTCTCTGCTTCCTGCCTGCCATGGGGTGAGCATGTCTTCCACCACACCCTTCTACCATGCACAGCCAACCATGTAATGAAACCACTGGAAACTGAGCAAAACAAACCTATTCCTCCTTTAAATTGCAGGTGTCGGGTGCTTGTCAAAGGGACAGGAAAGCTGACTAATACAATAGCAACAAAGGAATTTATTATAAGAAATTTGCCCATATGATTATGGAGACTGATAAGTCCAAAAATCTGCTGTATGCAAGCTGGAGCCCCAGGAGAAGTGTTGTTTCAGTTTTTGTCCAAAGAATGACACTGATGTCCCAGCTCAAAGGCAGCCAGGCAGGAGCAATTTCCTTACCTCTGAGGAAGGTTGGTCCTCGTGGTCCATTCAGGCCTTGACTGGATGAGGCCCATCCACCGTGGGGAGAGTAATCCACTTTCCTCAGTCTCCAGATTTAAATGTTAAACTCACCCAAAAACACCCTCTCAGAAATACTAGAATAATGCTGATTTAATATTTGGGCATCCCATGGCCCACTCCAGGTGACACATAAAATTCACCTTCTTACTCAGTCTTTTACCTAATTTAAATTTCTGCTAATTTGTTACTTTATACGAGACAATATTTCTGGCTATTTACATATAGGAATTCCCTCCCCATTATGATCCTCCCTGTGATTTACTGTTTCTCTTTCTCCAAAGTACTTACAACTAACCTGATACTATATATTCACATGTGAAAAAAATATACATATAAGAACATATGTAATTTATATATTTATTATTTTGTTTAATACTATTTACCCAAGACTATAAACTTTAATAGGGCAGGGACCTCAATATCCAGTATCTAGAACCATGCCTGATATAAAATAACTGCTCAAATAATACTGAATGAATGAATGAATGAATGAACGGGTCTCTAGTTGCCCGATGGAGAATTCATTCTTGGGCTAGGTACTAACCTTGATCCAAGCCAGGTGTGGTGGCACATGCCTGTAATCCCAGCACTCAGGAGGCTTGATAGTGGCCACGTCTCATAAAGGACAACTGATTTTGTTCCCTGAACTGGTGGCATTGGGTAATACTGAGTCAGCCTAAAGGACCACTGGGCATGTAGTAAGTCCACACATGTTGAACTACATATATAATAAACCACATACTTTCTTTCCTTGGCATGGACTATCAGTAGGTGTTTTTTTCTTCTTTATGAAGTCCCATGAAAACTAAAGTTATAAAAAAGAGGAGAAATTTAGATGACATGTATAACCTGAGAAGGGAGAGACTGAGTCCAGCTAGCGAAACGAAGACTCTTCCTAGAGAAAGGGCTCCTTAGATGAGCCTGGTAATAGGACTGGGATGGGGATGGGGCCCAGAAGAAAAGGCATTTCAGGCTGAGGACTAAGCATAGGCACAGGCAGAGAGGGGAAAAGTGCATTTGTACATAAAAAGCAGTGAGAGATGTGCTGAACAGTGTCTTGCAAGCACCAATTGAAACCAATTGTTTTCCTAAGGGTAAGATCAACAGGCACCTTCAGGGGAGAAAAAATCCGAGCCCTCGTGTTTCATTTTCCGATGAGCTGCTTGGTGGTCTGGATTCCCCAGATCACGCCTTTGCATCGGTGCAGGTGTAAGTCTAGAAATCCCCGGCTGGGCTGCCCCATTAGGACAACTTTGATGCTCAACAGGTACAGCTGAGATCACAATAACCCAAGAAGTGATAGGAACCTGCACTTGCAAAATGCTTGTCTCCACTTTCTGAGTGTTTAATTAGCTGATTCTCACCTCTTCAGTGGCACAAAGGCACCTGGCTAATGCTCAGTACAGCACTGCTTTTTCCATGGGAGCCTGGTAGAGAGGGTAAGCATCTGACTGAACAATTTTAAGCTTCACAGAGTCATGATTTCCCTCTCAACGTTTGATGATTCCACTACGGCTCCCAATTTTTTCTGACTTGTTAAAGAACTGCACAAGTACTTGCTATGGTATCATTTTTCACATTCCTCTTTAAAATTACCAACTTTTCATCATTTTAAGTACCTCTTTGAAGACAGAAATGATTAAAGATGTTCTTAGCTTACAGGTCTCTGGTTTTCCCTTTTCTGTTTTTTTTTTTTTTTTTTTTTTTTTCTTTTTGTCTGCTTTTGTTTCTGGGTCCATTTCTCCTTCTCCATCTTCTTCTCTCCACTCAGTCTCTCTGACAGAGAATGGACAGGTCTGCATAGGAATCAGTACTTGAGGCCTGGGTCTGCTCCCAGATCTGCCACCTAATAACAGCATCTCCAGGCAAGTTGCTTCAACTTTCTGAACCTTGGTCATCCTGACTACAATGAATGTGAAATTGCTTACTGACTGGGTGGCAGGGTGGTGTCATGAAAAATAAGAAACTGTACTTGGGATCAAAAGACCTAGGATCTTCTATGGGTCCTGTCCATCTAAAACGAACTCTAGGGCTCTGAGCAGATTCTTAAAATGCCCTGCATCTCAATGTCTAACTGGACAGGATGATGATAACACTAAGCTTGGGAAGTGGGGAAAAAGGGGTAGTAATTTTCAGGGAGAGTTATAGCTTTGTGCTCAGGCCAGCTAGGGTTTAGTTCCTACCTGTTCATTATTAGCTATGTGATCTTGAGGAAGTTACTCAGTGATAATTGTTAGTACTCTTTGTGCATGTATCAAGTGCCAGACAGTATTCTGAACTTTATTTGAAATATCTCAATGATTTTTTTCTAATGAGGAGAGTTACACCATTTTATTCAGTTTATGTACCAGTGATTGGAGCTTTGAGAAAGTCAGATGACTGCTCAAGGTCAAAATGCTAGGACATGACAGAGCAGGGATGCGTGGCCAGCAATTCTGACACCAGAGCCTCTGTTTGGGCATGGTAAGTCTACACATAGAATTTTCATATAATAAGTTTTATTAGTTACAGGATTATTATGAGGACTAAGTGATATGCTACATATCAATAGCACATGTCTTGTATAATATGACCCTGCAATAAATGTCAGCATGCATGTCTTATTTTTAGAAGATGACAGGTAAAATATGCCCACATATGTGAAGAAGTGGTTTGCAACCTTTACATACTATGCAAGGCACTGCCATGATGACAATCTCTAACATCCCTCATAGCTCTCAGTTCAGACCTTGGTTGACTCATTTTCCCCAGGCTGTCAGCTCCAGTGGAAATTCCCAGACCACTTTATGCAGTGATGACAAATAGATCCACAGCACTCTGACTTCTGTATTAATTAAATGTGAGAAAACATCTGTGAAGACACCTCCATAATTTCTTTTTTAACTTGGCACTTCCACCACACCTTGCATCTACACTACTCAGAGCAACCTGCATATGGGATTCTATTTTCTTCTGAGTGATGAGTCACAGATCAGTTATTGAAGTTGCCTCTCATGTTCTAAAAGGAAAAAAAAATTTCTTCAGAAACAGAAGAGGAGAAAAGTGAGTCAAGGGGCTTTGGATAATTTGTGCAAAGGTCACAAATATGATGGCAACTTTTGCTGACTTAACAAATATTTATTAAGTCCTTATTCAGTACTAGGCATTGGAGAAATGAAGTCAGGCAAGTCCTGCTTCCTGTAGGAGGGGAAAGAAAAGGGCTTCCCATTTATTGCTTGCTTTCTTTGGGCTTGGCACTAGCACAGGGGATTTATATTTAATTTTTACAGTAACCCTCTTGAGAAATACATTATAATTCCATTGTGAAGACCAGGCAATTGCAATTTAGAAAATCCAGGGAGTTTGCCCGAGGATCACACAGTAGGGAAGCAGAGAAACAGGCACTGATTCTGCCACCAGTTTGCTCCACCACTGCTTAGTTCTAGAAGCTCACGCCTAGTGGGGAGAGGTCCTAGTCCTTACTGTAGAGAATGATAAGTTTCTAGGACTAAGGTCAGCAGTGGGAGCTTTCCAGCAGCTGTTGTTGGATCCTCCATTTCCAGCCTTAGTGAGGAAGAGGGTGGTTCAAGTTTTCTGCTATCTGTGTTATCTTAATTCCTATCTTCAACTCAATTGCTAAAAGTTCAGGAATCTTAAAGCTGGGGTTGGGGGTGAAGCCTCCTTGAAGACCATATTGGGTATCAGCACCTGGCAGACGTGGCCTTCTTCACACAGACACAGAGAGGATCCTGAGCACCTTGGCCTGACTGACACCTTGTGGGACAGGCTTCCCGCTTGTTCTTTTTTTATTAGTACATGTTTGCAGTACATAATGCTTACATTCCTTGTGGGGAGTTGGTACATGTACATAACCCCATGGAACCCCAATTATACAAACACATACATCAGTGCACCCTAATATCCTGAGCCTTCTCCCCTTAGTTCCTGAGAAAATGCAGAGTTCAAAACACAGCTTCAAGGACATAATTTTTTTTACATGTGTTAACTTCTTTGATCCTTCTAGTAGGCTTATTGGGTAGGCATAATTTATTTTAACAATGAGAAAATTGAGGCCTAGGAAGGTTGAATAACAGTCACATGACTATTAATTGGCAGAGCCGATATACTTAAGGTGGCGAGACTCAGTGACACAAGGGCTCAATGGGGCTGGGTGACTGTCTTTCCCTAGAGGTGTCAAAGTAGTAATTACCCTACATAGCTGCTTTGACATGGGGATATTTTTTACTCAGGGTAATAAATCAGCAATGAAGGGTGCATGTGTGTGTGCATGTGCGTCCCCATGCCTGTGTGTGTGCATGTATGTATGTGATGGGATAAGAAGCAGTTATAATTTTGTGTGGATCACTTGGTAAGACAGTATCTTTCCATTTCTACCTAGTCACATCAGAATGTCTTGCTCTGCTTCTGTAAATTGCTGAAGTTGTGAACTAAGAAATAGATTTCCTCTCTTGCTCCAAATCTTGTAGATTTGGAACCATGAATTGGGAAGGATTCTGAGATTATCATTGGTCCCAGCAGGAATGAGAGCCATGATCTATTAATAACATTTGCATGTACAAGGGAGGTTAAGGTGATGTTCATGAGTTATCTGACATCCACGGATTGATTTCTTATCCTGGCTTTTTTTCTCCTGTTTAATCCTCCATCAGTTACACAGGGGCAGACCCATCCTTATCCAAAGTGGTGCCCCAGCATTGCCAGGACTTCTGCCAGTTCATATGTGAATGGACTCAGTATGAACACCACACAAAATGGAGACATGGGGAGATGGGAGAGGGGACTTACAATAAAAGTGTTTTGATATTTGTCCTGCATTTTTCATAGTTCAAATACAGCACAGATGTTTTCATTTTTCTGTCTCTTCAGTTCTTAACTACATAGCTATGAGATCCTTCCCTACCGCATGGTTTGCTTCCTGCCTTGTTGGAAGTCATGGCAGTAAAGATAGCAGCTATGCTGTTCTAGACTCAGTTTTCTCTCAGTCCTCTTGGTTAGGTCTTAGCAGGCTGTAAGACAGCAATGTTCTTCCCTCAGGTCTCTCCCCAGCTGAGATTCCCCCAGATTTCAGGCCTGAACTGAAATGACTTTAACTTGAAAAGGCCTTCCTTAGCACCCTATCAAATGTTGCCTTTCCCAGTCATTCTCACTGGTTTGACTTTAGTTTCATATTTATTTGTTAACTTGGTAGAGATAAAAACAGGCCCTCTCTGGTCTGTAAGGTAACTCGTATTTTTAATTTTACTGTTCATGAATGTATCTTCCACATTTGTGAGAAGTAAAAGAAAAAGACTGATGCCAGAACTCTATGCCTGTCTTCTCTGAGGTGAATGGAAGCCACCACTCCCATGTACCTGGTGGCTTTTGACAAGCTGACACATGGGAAACAACCTTCTTTTGAAGTAACCTGGATCTCTGAAGATTCTTAGAACACAATTCTCTTTTGCCCTTGAAAATTTTCTCCCACGGTGCACCCCACCTGCCCTTCTACCTGCTTTCCATCAGATCTGTCACAAGTGAAAATAATAGAGCACTGGAACTTTCTATTCTGTGAGCAAAGTGTAGCTTTTCATTCCAACAATCTTTTTGAAACAAACCTAGGAGTTACATGCAGACAAGAAAGTACTTGTGCCCAATGTTCTCCACACTGACTTTCTTAATATACTCCTTCATCCATAATCTCCCCCATATCCTCTTCAAAACCTTCAGTGTTTCCTTATTGCCAAGAGACCAAAACTCTAAGGTCTTTAAAGTAAGCATGCAAAGCCTTTTTGGATATTCTAGCTTTTGTCCTTTAGATCCAAATCAGGCATGGACCTTGGTATGCTTCCTGGAAGTCCTTGCACATATCCTTTCCTCCTTGTGGTCCATGCACAAGTGTCCCTACTTGTTCATCTTCCTTATGTCCTTTATTTTTGGAATGGGTGACTGTTCTATGGGTCCCTGGCACCTTGTACCTTCCTCCATTCTTGCATACTGACACATCATTTTGAAATATACTGTTTACATGCATTATCCTAAATCGTAAGCCTCTTGGGAGAAAGTACTATTTCCAGTTTATATTTGTATCTTTATCTATCAGAGTATGTAGCCCAAATTACAAAAACATGAATAGAATCACTACCTAATTTTCCAAATGACAAAACAAAAACTCAGAGTATATATGTCTTGTTTGAACTCATATAGCTAGTTGCCAACAGAAATTAAGACTTGAATATCAATCTCTTACATTTAAATTAGAGACCACACACTCAAACATCACAAGGTGTTGATTAGTAAGTGCTACAGCCTGTGGGTGAAATACAACTGGAAGTTGAGGAGAACTATCTTATCTAGAAGAAGGTACCTAACAGGTCCAGTGGAAAATCATCAGGTGGACACGTAAGTCCATCTCTAGTGGGCATTCAGGTCCTGAGAAAAGTGGAAAATCTGATTTGTGTGTGACATCTTATAAATTTTTTTAATCCTGCCAACTAGTTCTAATTAAAAATACTTCACCAAGCACGTCCCCTCTGTGAGCCAGATGAGGCATTGGCCTGCCAATTGGTGACCTGTGCTTTTTATCTCCATAGAACTGCCCTGGATACAGTATCATGGGTCAAGTGGCTGAGACTTGCAGAGTGAGAGACAAGTTCCAACTGCCTTTGTGGCTGAATTATTTAAAGTCACTGATATTGGGCTGATCTTGAAGCCTTCAAGGTGAGTGGGATGAATACCCTGGAGTTTCACATGGATGCTTTGAAGTTGCGTCAACTCTAAATGACAGTTTCCTTGGTCATTAAAAATGACCAAGAACTCGAGTGATGGTCTATAAATGGGCTCTACTGTGGATAAATGCAAATCAATACAAATTATGAAAAGGGCCGTATGATGGATTGGCTGGCTGTCAAGAAAGATGAAATAGTAAAGAACTGTTGCAAGGGGGGTGGGCAGTGATCTCTGTGTGCCAGGTTGTTTGGAAGTGGAAGGCAATTAACCACCTCACAGTTGTATACATGGACTGGGTGGGGGGTAGTAGTTGGTGTTCAGCTTTAGAAGAAGAGATTAGCTCTGCCTTAATGCAGGCATCAAGAGCCAGGCAATGGGAATTTTGTTCACATTTTCTTGAACGTTCATTTGTTATGACAAGATGAGCTGGTATTGACTTGGAGGTCCTAATGCAAGGTATCAGCACATTATTAACAGGATGTTGCATGCTGTATCTAAATGCGGGGGATGAAAGGATTGCTGTCCTTTCAAGTATCAAGGAAATGGTGTCATTTAGATTTATAATGATTACTGCCAGGTTATTATAACAACAAGCAAATTGGAGTTTGGGGAGTAAAGAGGAATAGCATGAGAGCCGCCAGAGGTTCATATCTTAGTTCCGGTACTTATCTGATTTATGTATTTAGGTATAGTGCTTAACCCACTTCCAGTTTTAGATTTATCTGTAAAATGGGGGCAATGACATTTTCTGCTCAGGTTGGTTGGAAGATGAGATGTGTAAATTTACCTTGCACAGTACCTGGCACAAATTGATGTTGAATGCATGGACATTTCCTTCCACTACTAAATTCCTATAGCACTTTATCTGAGCCAATTTTAAAATGTGGTTATCTTTTCATTTGACTTTTGGAGTTCTTCTATCTATGCATTTCCTCTGTTAGCAATGAATTATTTTGGAGCTAAGTTTTCTTTTTACCCAATATTTTATCTTTGTATGTTCCACAGAACCTACCCATTGTAGATGCATGTCTTTGTTACTATTTTGCTGCTGGGACAAAATACCCAACACCCAAAAGTTAAAGGAATAAAGTTTATTTCACCTCATGATTTGTAGAGGTTTCAGTCCATACTCAGCTGGTTCCAAGGCAGGGTGGAATGACAGAGGGGCAAGGTGGATGAAAAACAGCCTCTGTTGTAGTCAGGGTTTGCAAGGGAAACAATACAATATAGGACACATAATTTATAGGATTATTTTATAGTAGTCACCCAAAGAGTCATATACAAAAGACTGCAGGAAATCTGTCCAAACACTAAAGACCCAAAGAATCCAGCTGAGGGCCTGAATTCTACAGTAATGTCCTGCATGAGTCCAGCTGAAGGCCTAGGGCCCACAACAATGTCTCATGCAAGTCTATTCTGTGGATCTGCACTGGGAAGGCCCAAAGGTCAGTGGTGGAAGCTAGAAAGTCTGTGCCAGCAGGATAAAGGATCTGTGTCAGCAGGCTGAGGCATTTGCACCGGAGCCAGGAAGCGATGCTCAGAGTAAGAACAAGAGCTCCCCCAAAAAGTACCACAGCCATCCTCAGCAACAATGAGGTCCCGAGGTTTTCCAACAATGAGAACAGCTAGGTTCTATCAGGAAAGCCAGCGCGACAAGCTCCTTGAGGAGAACCAACAGCACCACTCTTCCTCTCCAGTTCTTTTTATGTTGGCGACAATCCTCAGGTGGGCCCTCCACACCCAGCACTACACTGATTCAGTTCAGCTGAGTGTTACAAGGTGCCCACCAGTTGTCAACCCACCACAGCCTCCCCTTTTCTTTTTATGTCATCCAGGCTACAAGCCTAATGCTTGGTACTACCCACACCCAGTGTGGTCCTTCCCACCATCCATAACCAGAACCATGCTAAACAAATCAGTGGACTAATCCAGTTATCACCCTTATAATCCAGTTTCACATATTCATGATCCAGCCACCTCCCAAAAGCCCCACTTAATGAGCACATGAGGCTTTGGGGGACATCTAGATATAAGCCATAACAGTATCTAATCAGTACTTGTGGCATTAATATATTCACAGCTTACTGGCACAGATACTGTACTAGTCAGCATCATCCCTGCCAGCATTAGTTCCATGAGGTTGCTATGTCACCGTATGACTCAGGATGAGCTGGTGGACCTGCTGGTCCTTGTATATGCTGTCTTCCCTGACCTTCACCTGTTCCTAGGATGGACTGATAGCTATTGAGCATGGAAACAGAAGCTATAATTCTATGGCCGAAAGTAGCAGGGGCACCCTAGGGCAGTGATGGTGAAGTCGTTAGAGCTTTCAATGATAACAAACAGCTGGCTGCGGCACACGTGCCATAGGTTCGCCACCACTGGCTTAGGGGTTTTCTTGAATAAGTCACTTTTGAGCTAGGCACTGGAAGACCAGGGAGGTTTTTCTAGGTAGAGAATGGGAAAAGGCATTCTAGGCAAGAGAAACAGTCTGCAAAAGCATGGAGGTGTGGAAATAGAGGATGTGTGGCTACAGGAAGAAGGGAACTTGCATTTGTTGTGCCAGGAGCTTTATATCTGTCATCAGACTTGACTCTCTCACTCATCTTGCTTAGGAAACATTATGGTTCTATTTTAAGGAGAGGAAAAAAGAAGTGTGCCAAAACTTTATTCATTTACTAAGACTGCACAGTACAAAAGTGGCTAAGCTGGAGTTTGAACACAGGCTTGACTCTGATGTTCTCACTCAGATGGTGTACGGTGTGGGGCAGGGAGTTTTGGGATTCACTGGCAATTTCCCAACATACTCTCCCTAATTTAAATCCTGAAAGCAAACACAAGTGACGGCTTCTCTGAAAATGTACTCCTTTTCAGTTTTGAAAATTCCTCATTGATTTGAAAAGTGATCCTTATATATCCAAAAAGGGGTGAGATCAGGTATGTGAAGAAAGAGATCTATCTTTTTACACAGGGCTTGTTTTATTTTGCATTTTAGCCAAATTACCTGAGCCATTTCCATATGTGGATTTAAGACAACTTGCTGAGATCCATACTATCTGATTCAGGGTGTTTCCTGCAAAGCATTTTATTTTATCAGGTACATTTCACTGCCCCACAGCACAGAATAATTGTCCTGGTGATGCCTTAGGAAACTGGGGTGCAGGTTAGCATTGAAACTGGAGACAGGTGTTTCCACAGGCCATGTTAGTCCAGGTGCAAGGAGACTCCTGAAAGAGGGTCTCTGGGGACTAATTTGGAAAGCCTCCTATCTGATGTCATGACCTTTTAGATGCAGTGGGTCCATGAATTCTGACAGCAAGCTAAGCTGTCACACCATCTTTTTCCCATGTTGAGTGCAATCTTTAGTGTGACTTTATTAAATTGGATATAGACATTTCACTCAATAAGGCATGCAAATGGATGGATACTAATCAAATTGTCTAAAGTCAACAGAGCAGCCATACTGCTCAGGAGAGCAGACTTTGGGGTCAGACAACCCACACTTAGAATCCTTTTTCTTTTAACCAGTATGTGGTACTAGGAAAGAATTTCAACCACTGCACAATCCTTAGTCCCACTAATCAACATTAGGGGTAATTGTACCCTTTCCTCTGTGTGTGTGTGTGTGTGTGTGTGTGTGTGTGTGTGAGAGAGAGAGAGAGAGAGAGAGAGAGAGAGAGAGAGAGAGAGAGAGAGAGAGAGAGAGAGAGAACAAATTACATAAAATAACATTGTAAAACTCCAGGTATACTGCTGGTCATATACCCTTCCTTTCCCCAATCTCTAGTGGGGGAAAAAGTAAGATAAATTAACTGATACGTTATTAAAGTGTAATTTTATATCAAAACAAAGACATGCTTTATGTCACTAAAACTTACATGATGTTTTAAGATTAATAGAAGAAACCTCAAGCAAATGTTAAGCTTGTAGCCACTATCTTAAGCTAAGAAGGCACTAGACACACAGAGAGGCAGTAAATTTTGGCTGTTGAGGGGATTTGATGGAAAAGGTCAAGAGTAGCTCTGATCCAGTCTTCCAACCATTGAAGAAAGAGTCAAATTGCTAGCTTTTAATGCTGTTTACAAATTTAGGTGTTTTTTTTTTTTCCTAGATGAAATGTTGAAATTGCATCTATGAATAGTTATGCAATCATGTTATTGAATCACAGAATTACACAGAACTCAAAGGTAAATTTTATTATGCCAGGTGCATTTTGTTCTACCTGTCACATGTCACAGTGAGCCCAGGATGATTCTGAAAATGGGTTTGATGTTTGGCAGAGAGACCCAGAGACAAGCATTTCCACAGGTGGTCAACAGTTCAGGTGCAAGGTGACTTCTGATGGAACTTCTTGAGGAACAAAAGTGGGACTAGAGACAATGGAAATTTGCAACAATTTCTATGAAAATATTGGGCTTTCCACTAAATTTAGAATGGGTGTTTGAGTTAATCTCATAATGATTTTAAAGCAAGAGGAACCCACAGGTGACCTCTTGGCCACGGAAGTGTTTAATATAATGGTGAGACATGGGGGCTTAGGAGTTCATATTGGAATTCATAATTTGGCTCTGAAACCATGGGCAAGTTGCTCAACCACTCTGAGCCTGTGTTCTCCTACATAAGGTAGGGCTGATGCTAGTGCTTGCTTCATCAGGCTGTGGTAAAGATGAAATAAGAGAAGTGTATAAAGCTTTAGAGCTTGGTCCATGATAAACGTTCAACAAATGTTAGTCTATATCTCCCATTGCTACTGACATGCCAAGTAAACACAATAACAACATATGACTGATGTTCTTTTGCATATGTGACACACTTCTTCTATGTCTTTTTTCTGAGTCTTATTGCTTTTCTCATTGAATGAGCCTTTGTCATGACCAGAGTGGCCTCAGCCAATGTATCAGTGGGCTCTTCTTTCTTCTAAGACTGAGCAGTACTGCCCTGAGGGAAACCTCCAATTTTCTCTTCTTGCTAAGGGTCCTACTTGTCTTCCTCTCAGTGCCTGAGAAGGCAGAAGGCACCAGTAAAGCTCAGTACAAAGCCTTTCACTTAAGGAAAAAGAAGCTCTGCATGTAACCCTCCTCTGAACTACGAAGTTAACCTCTGGAGGGACAGAGGCAGTTGCCAAACAGGACTCAGAGAGGTTTTTGACGACACATAGCATTGTGGAAAAGACAGAGATGTTAGAATGAGGCAGATCAAGGTTTGAATTCCTCCTGCATTTTATAATAGCTCTGTATAATGCACTTTCCTTTCTTTACATATAGGATTATAATATTACATTTGTTTTTAAGAGACTTGGTACTTCTAATTAAAAGCTGCCATTCTCTGAGTGCCTGTCCTGTGTCAGCTACTACATTAGGTGCCTTCAGTGAGCATGGTCTAATCAACCCCATTTCCAAGTGAGGAAACAGAGGTCAGAGAAGCAAAGAGAACTCACATGCGTAAAAACAGGCCATTAAGCCTAATGTACATCTGAATCGTTTAGATAAGTTATTTCTTTAAGCTTGGGTTTCCTTATATGCAAATAAGGAAGATCACATCTACTTCTCAATATTGGGAGAATTTCATGAAATAATATATTTAGAGCACCAAGAAGTGTTTGGTACACAAGTGTTTGGTGCACAAGTGAGTGCAACACAAGCGTTATTTTCTTTTCCTTTTTACTACTGCTTTGTGAAAGGACCCAATCATGGTGAGACTGAAGGGGATGCTCTGATGTAGCCTCAGGCATCAACCTTGGGGAAGCCAGGCACGTGGTGATCTACCTTTCCAGGCATCAGTTTCCTCATCATTGAAACAGATGTTAGGGAATTTGTTCTGCATTCTCAAAGGTTTGTTCTAGTTTTAGCATTCTAGAAACAACAGACCTTCTTTAAAGAAAAGCCATAGTCTGCTAGGAGGTCTTAAGATCCCACTGCGACCCTACGGATTCCACTCTACAGAGATTTACTTCTCCCCATTATATCAGCCAGATTTCAGGGGTGCAAGTTGGACATCACTCCATTATGCCATTATCAACAGCTGCAAATCAACTAAGACATCTGCTGTCTAGGTGTCTCCATAGATCAACCTGGTCTTCCGTCTGATTCAGAACAAAATTTTGATTATTCCAAATTTCTAGTACAGAATCTTCTATGATTCTCTCATCACAATTTTATTCCCTCAAATAGAGGCGTGTCCCATCCTCTTGCTTTGCATGTTCTATTGACAGACTGTGTATATCGGCAAGTAGATGGTTGTAGAAGAACCAAGAATTGGTTTATGAAGACTGGTGAAAATGTCCACATTATTATTGCTATTATTATTATTATTTCTATAACCACTGTATCATTGTTTGACTTGGGAATCCTAGCAATCACAGCATCCTCAGGCCCCCACATCTACACCAGGAAAATGGGGACAATAACACCTTTCTCTTAAGGCTACCTAGAAGACTGGAGTAATACAGTGTATGTACCTTGTGCTTTATAAACTATTTTTATACATGAGAATTTTTAAAAATTTCTCTGAGCCTCAGTTTCCTAATCTGGAAATGCAATTGATTAAGGCATTGGTAGGGAAGGTACCTAATAGTACCTGGCACAATGCAGGCACTCAGAGAGTGACAGCTTTTAACTATCAATACCGACTCTCGTGATTACTTTCAAAGTTGAAATACTATTATAATTCCAATATACACAGAAGGGAAGGAAAGTGCATCATAAATGTTATTTATTAGGTTAGTACTTATCACTACAATTATTATTTTTTAATGTATGGGAACTAATCTGAGATAGTTTATGCACACTTTCTGTTCCTTTTCTTCAATAATGGTAACATAGAACTTAATTAAACTTAAATATTAAGCATGGTTATTAACGATAAACAATTCACTGAAGCCAAGGAGAAAGCAGCTGAGAGCTCACTTCTATGGGGTGCTATCAGATTGCACCATAGAGGATCCCCTTTAGGTGGTGCTGCCCTTAGGGACTCCTGGCTGCTCACTGCCCAATCCTTATCAGTGTGGCTTTTTGGCTTCCTTCATTAAAAAAAAAAAAAAAAAGTAGTATGCGACAAGCCTGCTGGGGCAGGAAATAGTTTTACGCTAATGACTTTGTGCTTCACTGACGCTTTCCCATTAAAATCATGTTAACTGTGCCCCCCCATTAATCATCCCCAAATCAGTTTATTAATTAACTCATTTTGGGAAATCGCAATTTAGTCAGAGCTCTCCAGCTCATTAGAATGTTACCAGGACAGAGAAAATAGATGTCATTGACGTGCCTTGCACATCCAGCTCACTGGGGCACTGAGTCTCCTTCAGTCCTGCTGGCCCATTCATTCATTAATTCACTTGACAAAGAGTTATTGGCAGTATCCTAGGTGTCCGGCTCTGCACTTGGTTTGGAGACAAAAGATGGAAGGCTCGGCCTCTGCGTCAAGTACATCAGAAGGCTGAGGAGTGAGACTTATGAGCTGGAAACGAATGACAGGGACAGGACAATGCAGGGCCTGGTTTGGTTCTAGTGCTTTTTAGACTCTTTAACCTTATATCTGGTTTTGTCTTAGAAGCAGGGATTGCCTTTCACAGCCACTACAAGTCAGTGAGAACTGGCTGAATGCACTGGTGTAGGAAGTGCTGAGAATTTCCAGTCCAAACTCCAGTTTTGTAGTGATGATAATGTTATGGACAACAAGAACTAATATTAATGGAATGATTGTGGTGGCCAGGCCTACTGTCCAGGTACCATCCTACCACTTGTACATGTAATAACTCATTTAATTAATAGTAGTGATTTAATAATGTACTTAATCAATTATATTAATTAATGAGTTAGTAACTCATTTGACTCTCACTATGATCAAAGAAGGTAGGTCCTAATAGCATCTCCATTTACAAATAAGGAAAGTGAGGCACATTACACAGATGTGAACACAGCAGTTCAGCTCCAGAACTGATAAGGAAATGAAACCCAGGACAGGAAGTGACTTGCCTCCAGTCACATGGGCAATAGCAAGAACAGAGCTCAGGCCTCTTTAGCTGCCAAATCAGCATTCTTTTAACCATGCTCCTGGTGTCTGCTTCCAGAAACTCCTGCCTCCAGGGGGTGGGGCTATAGCTCAGTGGTATAGTACTTATCCGGTGATCATGAGGTCTTGAGTCTGATGCCTAGCACCCAGCAGTGAAAAAACAAAATAAAATAGAGAGCAGAAATTTCCACCTCTGGGTTAGGCCATGGTCTCCTGAAGGTTTCTCATAAAATATAGAGTCAGCGCCTCTTGTGGGGAGGGTCTAGATCACAATTGGATTCTGTATCTTCAGTGTGTAGCTCATACTATGCACACAGGTGGTGTTTATGGACTGGATAGAGGAATGTACAATGTTTAGGATCGAGCCACTTGGTAATACAAAGATCTCATCTTAGAGAAGCTACAACGTTCGGGCTGCATGTTCTTAGGTAACTAGGAATCTTTTCTTAAGGTACAACATAAATCTGAGAATAACTCCGCAGGGGCATTATGACATTAAATGGAATGAGATGGAAAGTGTCCTATGACAAGAAGTCACTATGCCAGTGTCAGCACAAGTCCCCCTCCTTATTAGCTTTGCCATTTCTGAGTGTCAGGTCTGTCCTTGCTGCCTGGTTTGAGGGCAGCTGGGGGCCAGTCAGCCAGAGAGGACATGCTGGCCTTCTGTTTTGCTCATTGGGCACTCAGAGGGTGCGCACTCACTAAACGAGTGAGTTCACGTGAAGAACTTTAGAACAATGCTTGACACATTGTTCACGTTGCAGAATTCACATTGCAGAGTCTTCCTCCTTGCCCATCAGAAATTTTATATTTAGAATCAAACCCAGGGCTCTATAAATGCTAGGCAAACGCTTTACCACTGAGCCACGTCTCCAGCCCAGAAACTTTGTTTTGATCTCTTTCTGCAATACAAGATGACCTGATGCTGAGATCTGTGTCAGGGCAGGGGTCACTTATACCCTTCAGCTGCCCTTTGTGCCATCTAAATACCCATCACAGCTTCTTTCCCCATGTGCTTAGGGTAACTTATCTGCACTGAAAGAATCAAACTACTACAGGTAGTGAAATGTATGGTATTCAGATAGTATCGAGACCAGAACTGGGTGTTCCATGAGTAGACTACCTACCTTAGTCACTTACAGTATAAGTGAATATGTCAAGCAATGGAGCATTTCTCTCTGAGCTAGTTTTGTTTTGTTTTGTCAGTACTGGGAATCAAACTCAGGGTCTTACACTTTCGCCACATTCTAGGCAAACATACTGCCATTGAGCTATATTCTCAGTCCTTTATTTATTTGTTTATTTTTTAAAGATTTTGAGATAGGATCTCGATATCTTGTTCAAGCTGCCCTTGAACTTACATTCCTGCCTCAGCCTCTTGACTAGCTGGGATGACAGGCACACACAGCTGCAATCGGCTTCTAAGTTAGTTATTCTCATCTTTAAAGTTAGCTAGAAAAAAGTACATATTTGTTTAGAAATGCTGGAAGGCTAAATGAGTGAGTTCATATTTAAAAACTTTAGAACAATGTTTTACACATAAAATGTCAATTAATATTGTTATTATTCTAAATTACCTGCTCCTACTGTATTCATGATAAATTCCAATATTAATCAGAAACAAGAGTTCCTAGTCAAGTAGCTGTAGGGTAGACTGAGCTATCTCACATGGTACATTTGGCCTGTAGGGCTGAACTCTATCTGGTCTTTGTGTATCTGGGCAAGGAGGTTGTGTGCATGAGGAGGGCAGGGCTGGCTGGTGCATGAGAGAAGAGGAAAGCTTCATCTAGGTCTGGGGTGTGAAACTAAGATTTACAAAGTACTTTTACAGCCAAGAGGCAGCATCCATGTAAATATAAGTGAATAAGTACTAAACAAATAAAATGGGATTACCTCACTTGGTTTAATGATTTGCTCTGGGAGTCTGGGGATATTTCCTACAAGGGAGGTAGATAATACTCAGCCTCTGCAGCTCATAAACATGGTCTGAAGACTAGATGAAGGAACTGGATCTAAGAAGCAGACAAAACTGCAGGTTTGCATTCTATGGCAGTGATTTCCAAGGCTTCTTAATGAGCAGAAGGTTTTCCATAAGCCATACTCAACCCAGAAGACCGATATGTAAAACAACTGAAAGAGGAAAATGGAAGAAAAGAGTCTTCACACTCAACTTTTCTCCTGTCCCAAAACAGTCAAAACTTCCCTGTGGCAGGCCATCGAATTCCTCAGCTACAGAGACTGCTGGATCATTCTCCTGTGAAGCAAGGCCCAAAAGTGCCCAAGCTGAGAAGCTAGGAGTGGCAGGAAGCGGTGCCAGCTACCTAGAGATCTTCTTCAGACTTTTGTAAAGGAGACTTAGAGTAATCACTTAACCAGGGAGTTGTTTCTGTTACATTTTTTTTCTTTTTGTGGGTACCGGGGGGTCGACCTCAGGACCTTGCGCGCCAGAAGGCGCCTGTGCCACTGAGCGATATCACCGGCCCCTTTTTCATATGTGGGTTCCGGGAGTCGAACTCGGGCCCTCGTGCTTGCCGGGCAGGTGCTTAAGCCGCTGAGCCATCTCACCGGCCCTGTTACATTTTAAAACTTCTGAATATTAATAAGATGAACCGCTTCAACAACAAGATGGTTAGTGAGTTGAAAGGAACCTGGAAAAATCCCAAGAGTTGGAAAGAGGGAGGTAGGGGAGGGGAAGTGGATGAAAAAAGAATTAAGATGTATTGTGTACATGTACTAACTTCCCATGGTGAATGTAATCATTATGTACTGAAAATATGTATTAATAAAAATAAAAATTTAAAAAATTTCTCCAATTCTCCTCACTCTTCTAATGATGAAATCGAGACACAGAGAGGTGGGTTGCTTTGCATGCTACCTAACGTTCCTCTGCTCAGTCCCTAAAATGATTTAGGAGATAATGATGACATGAAGGTAGAAGCTGCATTTTTTGAGCACCTGGCATTTATTGATACCTTGTACAAGACACTGTGACCCCTCCTGCTGGGTGTTCATCATACTCAGCCTCTTTTGAGAAACAGGGGGGACATTTTCCATCTGATCTTGCAGTTATATTGGGTTAGGGTCCACTTGACTAAGTTCCAGACAAAAGAATGTAGGTCAAATTTACATCTCTTTCAGGCTTGGCTATAAAAGTCCCTGTGTCACCTTTCAATCCTTTCCTTCCCTGAGACAGTGGCCTCAGGAGTCATACATTTCAGATAGGTAACTATAGAGCAGAGGAAGTATACTCTGCCCACATCGGTCTGATCATAAACAAGTACATAGTGCAACCAGTCACCAGGGGATATTTTTACTCCAGCAACGTCTGACTTATTCTGACCAGTGTGGGTAGATCCCACTGTGATCCCATTCTAAAGCTGATGAAATCACGGACTGCTGAGTTCGAAGAGCTAATAAATAGGCAGAGCCAGCATTCAAATCCAGGTGGTCATCATGGTTTATACTCCTTCCATCAAACCACAACTTTGAGGTAGAGGGAGAGAGGAGTAAGAGGGAGAAACAGCAAAGACCAAGACCTAACAGTGTAACTTTGGACACATTTCTTTGGCTCTCTGGGTTCTGTTTGCTGGTCTAGGAAAGGGCAAGCCAAACCTTTTCCACCCTTTGTGCCCATCCTCTTTGGAGACTAATGACGAAGTTGAGTGATGATGAGGAAAACAGCACTAGACTAGAATCATGAGTTAGGTCCAGGGTCTGCTCTGTATATTTGCTTGGGGATTCCTGGGCATGTCTCCTTTCCTTTGTGTGTTCTTCACGATCTGTAGCAGCAGGGGCAGCATCAGATGACATACTAGGGCTGTTGTGAGGGTTGAAATGACAGGATACAAGAATTTGTAAACTAAAGTTGCATGTAATGGAGAGCGAGAATTGTGCTGATATCTTTTCAGGAGCTGCAGAACATTCTGATCCAGTGCCTTGTTAACATGAGTAAATCATTCCTTTTGGATCACATTGCTACTAAGGAGCTGAGAGGCAAAAATGGGTGAGAAACAGGTCACGTGGATTTTCCCAGCCATGGATCAACAGAGTGATATAGGCTTAGCTGCATTCAAGAAAAGTCAAAGAGGAGAGGCAGATGAAGACAGGATGAATTACCTAGTGTACACTATATACATGTGTTGAAATATCACACTCAAGTTCTTAAAATGTACAATTAAAATATGTTAGTTAAAGATGAAGTAAAAAAATCAATAAGAAGAAAAGCATGGACTCTTCTGTCTCTCTTCCTTTTTCCTATTTCTTTGAAATATTGCTTTTCAGTCTGGCCTTTCCTGCCACTTCTTCTAGTATATCTCCATCAGCCCTTGCTGCCTACTATATTTTGTTCTTAGCACTCACTGTGCACTATGTGATAATACTGTGTGCTGTCCCTCTACAAGGGGAGCAGCCTGAGAGCAGGCACTTGTGTGATTTGTTTGTGGCAGCAACCTTACTTCCAGATCAGTGCTTCACCTCCTGTGTTCGTTGAATATGTCAGATGAAGCACTGGTTCATCATACAAATGCTTATGGTCCCACTCCTCTTGTGAAATGCATGCAGGGAGAGAATTCCCAAAAGAGCAGAGCGTGAAGGTCCCTGCAGGATCAGGGACTCCAAAAACTTTGTCTGTAGGAGGGGAAGGAGGGACTAGAGAGATATAGAAGTTGGAAAGGGGGAGAAAAATGCACACATTATCAATTACATTTGCCATCTTGGGCTCTTCTGAACTCTATTTCCCCAACTCGGTCACAAACATTCTGGGGCACAGTTCTGGTGCACTACAGGCTTGAACCCCATAAGCCAGGTCCATGACTCACATTCTGTGTCCCCAGCATCCCGCAAGGAGATGTCACAAATGGGCGCCATGTCAGTCTATATTGAAACAGTAGACTGAACTGAAAATTCCCTCTTTTTTTAGGGTCTCCTTGCTCTGGTTCCTAAGTTTTCACTCTCTATTCCCAATTTCATTGTCTACCACCCCCACCTGCCAGAGGTATAGTCATCCTAAACCTCTCCCTCTTTCCTTTATCCTGTTTCTGCTAATAATTCCCATTTGATACTAATTTTCTCCATAAAACCCTGTTCTCACTTAGGAAGAATTTTCTTATCTTTTTTTTAGGCATTTTTGATTTTCAAGAACAGGAGCTCTGTGTTATTCATTTCTTCTCAGTGCTTCCCACAGTGTCTGACACCATGTAATCATCATAATAATGAAAATAATAATAATAATAATAGCAGCTATCTATCGCTTATTGAGCAGTCACTGGATGTCAAATGCAAACACTGTGTGAAAACTTTTACATGATTCATTTCATTTGAACCCATGAGTTAGTGAATTACCATTCCCATACTACAGATAATAAAATGTTAATTAATCAGCAGGGCACAGATGCAAAAGTTGGAATATTCAACCATCTAAATATTAACTGAACTGAATTAGAGAAGGAAAAAAGAGATGAAGCAGATTGAACTGCTGTTTCCTCTCTGTGTTGGGGCTGTGTATGTATGCTTGTGGTGTGTGTGCGTGTGTGTGTGTCCGTGTTTTCCTTTAGCATAAAAAAAGTTCTATTTTCCTAGCACCTACAAGCATTAACATGACATAACTAAAATAAGCCAAACTCAAACATAATACCATGACCCGCGTCAGACCTTTGAGAGCCACGGAAATGAGGAGTTCTGTGAAGCTCTTACATTGACTCTTTCCTAGAGAAACCCACAATTCAGCAGCATCCTCTCCTCCCTCAGATACAAAAGTCACATGGGCTGTTGACCCCATCCCTGAGCAGCAATTGTAAAAATCCACTTGAGTTGCAAATTAGTATGCAATTATGAATTTGGCAAGTGCTCCAAGGAAACCCAAAAGGGCTTAATTGCGTGGCACTTTCCCATGTGCCCATCCTCAGACAAACAGGACAAAATGCTTTCAGATGCGCACTGGCTCCAGACAGCAGAGGGAAGGCTGGTCTAATCTCTGAGGGCTGAGGGTACTGACATCTGAGATGTGGTGATGGGAATTCAACCCGACAAGTGTGTGCTATTTGGGTTTGCTAAGCTTCGGTGGGAAATCACACCATTCAGGAACTCACAATGTAGAAGAGAAGAGAGAAAAACAAATCTTACCACAATTAAAATAACAAAATGTCTTAAGTCTTCCCAAGTGTGATTCTCTGAAACCCAATCAAAGACTAGGAATTCAGCCTATGTGAGAGAAGGCAGAAAAACTTGATCCCAACATTGGGACCACATGCGCCTTGAGCTTGTGCCATGCAGCAACAAGGGCAGGATCAACCCAGAGACAAGAATGCAGGGCAGCTTTATGTTCAATACAATCAAGCAAACAGTTCAAGAAATCTATCACAGGCTGTTTTGGTTTATATCTAGTTCCCTCAAGAGCCTCATGTGCTCATAGGCAGGGTTTTTGGAAGGTAATTGAATTATGGGTGTACTACACCTGCCTTACTGTTAGGAGGTGGGGCCTGGTTAGAGGCAGGTCACTGGGAGTGTGACCTAGATGGGGATATCTACCTCCCTGACTCCTCCCTTTTGTCTTTGCTTTATGGTCACCATGATATGAGCAGATTTTCTTGCATCATGCCCCTCTGTCATGCCATTTTCTGTCTTTGAGCCAGCCAAGCACGGACTATAGTTGTTAGCCAAAATAAACCCCTTCTCCTTTAAGTTGTGTCAGGTACTATGTCTCAGTGATGAAAAAGTGACTAAGACAGATTTTAGTACCAGGGATGGATCATTGCTGTGATTTACCTGACCATATGGTTTAGAAGCTTTTGGAACTGGTTCATGGGAGGAGTTTGAAAAAGCTTGGTAATGCCAGCTAGAGAAGCTCTGGAACATTGTAAATTGAGCATGATGGAAGATTCTTATTGGAGCTCAAAAGATCAGCATGCTGCTAGAAATGCATATGGTAAGGGCTGGGCTCAGGAGGTTTCAGTTGGGAATAAGGACTGTGTTGGCTGTTGGTCTTGAGACCAATTTGTCTACATTTTGATCAAGTACTGAGACTTCACAGGAAACTGAGATTAAAGGCAGCAGAAAGGCAGAAGAAATTTTAAGGCAACCCAACATTCAGGCTATAGCATGGGTACTAATGGTGGTTTTAGATAGGTTTATACTGTCAGGAGCAAAAAGCCCATCTGAGAAGCTTGATCACAAAGGAGGCACCTATAAGTGTGGTGTCTTGGAGAGTGACTTAGTTGAAAGAAATTAAAAATAGCCAAGTAATTTGCATCAGGACAGTAGGAAGGATACCTTGAGGGCATCCCAGGATTACACAAGAGCCCAGTCATTGTAGGATCAAGGATCCTACAATGCTGTAAAACTTTCATTTGAGAAAAGAGTTGGGGTGCCCTGCTTGAGAAGGGCCATCTAGGGTATTGATTCCCTGGGATTACAGTGCTCAGCCATCTAGGCATTTGGAGGACACTGCAGCTGTTATCTAAGGTGACCCAGCTGGTGCTTGAGCTAGTAGCACACCTTGGTATTATCCACATGGTGCTGGTTTTATAAGCATGTGGAATGTGAGAGTTGGGGCTCAGGGAGCTTCCATCTAGATTTCAGAAGAAAGCACAAACTGATAGGAGAAAGTCAATAAATTAAGTAAAAAAATAGATGAAACATATGCACAGGCAATTCATGGAAGAGGACATCTAAGTGGCCAGTAATCACGTGGAAGATGCTCACCATAACTAATAGCCAGGGAAATGGAAATTAAAGCAACAATGAGATACCACATTTTATTATCTAGACTGGCAAATTCTGTAGACAGCCAAAATATGTACATATAAGGAATATACAGGGCAACAGGTAGTTGCATACAGTCCTGGTGGGAGTATGAATTAGCAGTTTTGAAAAGTTACCTGAAAATATTTTTTTAAATATTATAAATATCATTTGGCTGTAGATACAAGACTACCCTACACTAAAAATATAGGTATATAAGAATTTATTTATAATGAAGTTTATTGCAACAAATTACACAAAACTTTAACAAAGGAAACCTGGAAATAATTTTAATGTCCATTGATGTGAGAATCATGAGTAAATAGTAGTATATTTATATTATTATTTTATATATGTTAAAGTTCTTAAATAAATTTCAGCCTGGAACACTGTTACAAGGTACAATTACATAAGCAAATCAGGAGAAACATATACATTATAATTCGAAGGTGAAAGCAAATAACATAACATTATTTGTATACATATGCATATTCAATGGGCATGGAAAAAGAGTTGAAAATGGAGCAGGTTGGGGGATAAATGTGAAATTTTTACTTATTCATCTTTAATGAGAATACATATAAATAACTTTTGTAATTATTAAAAAGAAATAATGGGAATTCAAAAGGAAAACCACAGAGAATGCATAAATAAATTACAATAGTTATAAAACAGACACAAGGTAATGTGCTCTTCTGTGCAGGAAAGATGCTGGGAGAGGCTGGGTGTCCATGTCGGGGTCACTGCGCTAGGAATTCCCGTCCAAGGCACAGACTCTTATTAAATAGAAATACTTAATGCCTCCTTCCCAGCCTTGTTGTGCTTACTAGAAAAATATACAATGTTATGGCTTATGTCTTGTCCCCCCAAAGTCTCATGTGCTCATAGGTGGGGCTTTTGGGAGTGACTGGATCATAAATATGCGATAATGGATTATGGGTATGTGATACTGGATTAATCCCCTGATACTGTAGTAATCCCCTGGTGGGTTTAACATATTTCTGGGTGTGCATGATGGAGTTACTGAAGAGGGAAGACCTACCCTGGGTGTGGGTGGCACCAATCAATAGGCTTGTACCCTGGATGGAATAAAAAGGAAAAAGAGAAGAAAGTCTTCGTGGTTTCCTGCCTGCCATACTATGGACTGTTTCTCCTCTGCCATGTCTCTGTGCCCTGCTGCCATCCAACTGTGGACTGAAATCTCTAAATACCTTTCATCCTTTAACTTGTGGGTGTTTGGTATTGTGTCTCAGCAATGAGAAAGTAAGACAGATGCATAGTACTGACCCATAGCTGGCACTTAGTAAATGACAACTGCAGTTATTGCCTAAGAGATGGCATTGAACAGGGAGCAGGAGTGCCCTTGAAATCACACAGACTAGGAGCTAGTGTTGGAATGCAGGCCTGGACCCTCAGTTTCTATCCATGGAGATCTTCAGGGAGGCTGTTTTCTTCATCTGTTAATTGGGGCCATGAACACAAGGTTGTTGCAAAGTTCAGAAATAAAGTTTGGCAACTATTGTGCCTGGAACAAAGAAACTGCTTAACACAGAGAAGCTATTTTTTTTTTTTTTAATCATCCTTTTCATAGGAGGTGAGATCATGGGATGACAGTCTTTGCAACACATTAGGAACAGTCTGAGAAATAAACAGTCTTCCCAGTAGCAGAAAGACCCTGCTCAATTAACATGGTGTGCTCTGGCTGGTGTTCTTGGCTTCCTGCAATTGGGAGTTGACAAGGGAGATGAGCAGGAAGTCAGGGTGAGGGACTGGGTGAGGCTGGTTGCTCCTCTTGATCACTCCCCACTCTACCTTGTAATGAATCTGTTTTTGAGCATTTCTGTACTATAGATATTTCTTTGTTCATGTGTGGTATTACATGGGAGATGCAGAAAACAGGTCCAGGTGGGCTTAAGAATTTGATCCCTTGCTTCCTATGTGATACTGAACATAGGCTATTATGAGTATGATATTCTTATCTATAATATATCTAATAACGCTCAAGTTAGGGTTCAATAAGGATTAGTTGATACCAAGCCAGGCATTTGGTATATGCTCAGTAAAGATGAAGTTTGTTTCCCTTGGATGCTAATGAGGGACCTTGTCTCATTCACCTCTGATTCTTCACAGCCTATCATCAGCCCTGGCCCAAGGAAAGTACATTTTATAAGTAATATTTTAAGAATAATTCTTTGTAAGTAAAAGGATAAAAGAATGAGCAAATGAACCACGGAACACTGGTGAGGACAATGTCGAAATAGATAATCCCTGCAGACATCAGTCCACTGCATGTGATACAGCCACGTGGTTCTGGTCTCAGGAAGCACAGTACCTAAGAGACCCTCTTTCCTGCCATCAGTGATAGTGATAAAATGATAAATTATTTTACAGCTGGCAGTAATTAGACAAGAGGGTTGTTGCAGCCTCTCTCTCTTTCAGATCTCTGGGAACATTTACAGGGCTCAGAGGGCAGTCATTTCCTACCACCCCTGCATCTGTGCTGGTTCTTGCTTTCTTGGACCCAATGGACCAGAGCTGGGGTGGGGAGGCAAATGTGGGCTGGCTGTTATGGCCTCCTCAGTAGATCCCAGGCCAACTGGGAGACTCTAGTAGGGTCCTGGTGTTCCAGACAAATAAATAAGATCTATAAGCTATGCATGTTTTGTCTTATCCTCTCTCTGGCTGTTTTTGTCTTGGCTCTGTAAAATTGAAAGTTTACATGAAATGACCTATAGGGCTCCTACTGTTGTTGAAATCCTATACTTATATCCATATTTTGAAGCAAGTAGTTAGCTAGAGTTTAGGTCCAGGTATACCCACAAAGAAAGAGCCTAGGTAGGTTTTCTAGAGGTCTGTTCTGGAGCCCCAGATAGTTATGGATGCTGTACTAACTTTAACAACTTCAGTTGATGATAAAGATAACACACGTTAAGCTTACTCTAAAAGGATCTGCAGCAGCCTTTGACTTTAGAGATTAACATCCCTGAGGCCTACCAGCTTTTGTTTGGCTGCCATCACTCCTAAACACTCTTAAATCTCTTATGAATGTAACACACGTCCTGATTTACTAATTTCTTGCTATCTGCTCCCCAAGACCTCTGATTTTGTGACTCTTGAAAGTCAAGTCTTGTCATTCAAATCTTGTCATTCTATGTACAAGTCATTGGCTCAGAAGGAAGGGAGGTGACTTCTCCAAGACACCTCAGCTCGCACTCCAAGAAGTTTGTTTGCCGTGTTTTTTTTTCTTTTTTTTTTTGCAGTGCTTGGAATTGAACCCCGGGCCTCACCTGTGCCAGGCAAACACTACCCCTGAGCTGCAAGCCTCACCCTCCAACATGAACTTCTGACTCTCTACCTGAGCTTCTTCCTTCATAGTGATCTAGAGATAGGCTCAGGATCAAGTGCCATAGGATGGGCAGTCTTCCGACATGAGCTGCCCTGGGGGTGTTTGATAGTGGAGTCTTCCCAGAAGTACATTTTAATGGGAAGAACAGAAAATGAGAACAAAAAATGAAGTCTCAGGTGATATTTGCTTCTGCTTCTTTATTTATAGAAAGTAGGATGATGTACTGTGCTCACTGCCTTGAAGAGCTTGGGGGTGTTAAGTAAAAAAGTGCCCGGGAAGGAGTATATAGGTTTTCAGCTTATAATGCCCTTTCCCCTGGGATCACCTGAATCTGGATGTGGGGCTGATTGTGTTTTACTCTCCTGATCTCCCAGACTGTAATAATAACATGCATTCTTGCTTTCAGTTCCACAAAGAGGGGAACCTTACATAAAACTGCTTTAGTAGGGCCGGTGAGACGGCTCAGCGGCTTAAGCGCCTGCCTTGCAAGCGTGAAGGCCCGAGTTTGACTCCCGGAACCCACAAACGAAAAAGGGGCCGGTGATATCGCTCAGCGGCACGGGTGCCTGTTGGCGCGTGAGGTCCTGAGGTCGTCCCCCCGGTACCCACAAAAAAAAAAAAAAAAAAAAAAAAAAAACTGCTTTAGTATTTTGAGTTCTTTACCAAGGAGAGACTTGGACATGCTAAGGCACAGCCTTCAGGAATAACTCAGTATCCACTTCCTCCTTGTGTCTCCCACCTCTGAAACAGCTTTCTGCTAGGATGGACTTTGGACCTGATACAATTCCCGAGAGTTTGCATAATGCAAAGAAAGCATTTACTTTAATAGGCCCCACCCTCTCTAGGCTGAGATGACTTTTCCCTTCCTGCAAATATCCCAGCACAGATGCATCACATTTCTGACAACACATTCTCTCACCCAACAGATTGGAATGATCATTTAAAAGCTCTGAGTGAAAGCTCAAGCTTCTGATTGATCCGATAATATTGTCTCGTTCCCATTTTAAGCTACCTGTTCTTTAAATTGCATATAAAAATACAGTCCATGAAATATTAATACAGTAATGAATAATACACTAACAACTTGAATCATGCCAACCCACCCAAAGATTTTTCATCTTCTGCATGTTTCATTGGAGACACTTGGTATATATACTAAATAATCATTAGGATGATGAAAATGATAATAACAATGAAATAAGTATAGGACAGTTTTACCATGCTGAGGAAGAGCATGAAATGTAGCTCTCAATTGTGAGTGAGAGATGGCCACCTAGGATCCAGGGATGGGCCTCTGTGTTTGATGTATCACAGATAAGAGGGGTCGTAGCTGTCTGAGACTGTATGTACAACAAAGCCACATGTGTCTAGTGCTATCGGTGAAGGCGGTATTGTCCTTCCAAATGGATTCCAGACATCAGAAGTAAGGGTTTGAGTAAAAGTACATTGACTTTAAAGACAGCTGACTCTGGATTCAGATGCTGGTTCAACCACTTATTGCCCTGTGAACTCTTTTAGCCTTCTAGTTTCTGTTCAGAAAACAGTACAATAACTTCCCCACAGAATTAGGTGATGTTAGGGCAGATCATGTACATAAAAATGCCTGACCTGGGGCCTGACACCTGGGGGGTATTCAGCGAAAGGTTTCCTTCTCCAAAGCACAGGCAGGGGTACCTATTGTGGCTCTTTAAAAGCAAGTTTCCTTCCCCTTATATTTTAAGGCTTAAACTTTGAAGAGGCTGGTTTAAAAAATTCAGAGGCTTTTTCTTCTTATCTGTGGATAGGGAAGTACTTTCCATGCCACTGGAATTTTAGGATCTCTGATTTCTGAATTGAGGGTGTTATGGCTCCCCTAAATCCAGATATGGGCACAAAAGCATGGACAGTATGCCAAGAAGGGACCTTGTACACAAGTGAGTATAAATTTTTAATAGTGAAGATTAGCGGGTGAAAAAATCTGTTATTTTGAGAAAAGCACTTAAAATGGGATTTATTTTGCTAAGTGTGAATTTTTTCTTAAAATGGGAAACAAATGCTTTTATTCAGCCATTCTTTCACTTACTAGTCTTTTATTTAGAGTTGACCACAATCTAGTCACTATGCTGTAAACTCTGAAGGTATAAGGACACAATCCAGGTGCGGGGATGACAGACTAAACTGATGACTACTTAAGCAGAAGGAAAAATGCAAACATAGAAAACAAAGTGCTACTGGAATTGTTGATCATATTTGACAGCTGTGACCAGGGTGCTACATAGCATTTAGGTTAGAGAAGGCAGGGAAATGTGTTCTGTGCTTAAACCATAGTGCTAGTGCCAAGAAAAGTGATAAATGTTGCAAGGTGGTGGCAATAACGTATGTTTTGTGGGTATCCATCTGTACCAGCATGCTGGCTGGGTATGATTCTAGTCGCTATCAGTCACTGACTGCAGAGTGTGTCCAAATACACTTCGAAGAGGCTTTACCTGTGTTGTCTCATTTGGTCATCTTAACAACCCTGCAAACTAATGCATGGTTGTTCCTAAAAGGAAATTCAGAGAGGTAATGAATAGACAGCAACATATAGAATTTTCTTTTGTCTTATGGCTCAAAGGCTCTGTTTGAGCTCTGCTAGATTCCAAGGCATTGCTTTAAAGGGGAAACAGAAGGGAACAGACAAGACCTTGCACCTACAGACTAACTGCAGCAAAGATGCCGCACAACTTAAGTTTGAAGGTTTTAGGCAAGATATGATTAGTCCCAACTTGGAGGCAGGTAAGATGCCATGGGTGAAGATGCTGGGGTGAAGCTTCACAGAGGAGGCACGTTTTGAACTAGCCTTCAAATATGAGCAGGACTTTGGTAAACTGAGAAGAGAAAAGGGCACAGTAGTCAAGTGGGAATGGAGAGTCTGGCAGGCGCACACTCAGCACTGGAGTTAGGCAATGGGATAAAGAGAAGGTTGGGAGGAGGAAATAGAGGTAGAAGAAACTGGAAAGGAGTTTTAACTTGGCTTCAGGACACCAAGATCTTCATGGTATTTCTTTTTCCGAGTAAATGTGACAATTTGGTTAGGCAAGGCTTTCAACCTTCTTTATTTTAATCTTTTTTTCCCCTTCTGTCAAGAATGGTCTAAGAAACTGCCATGAAAGAAAGTCTGGTGCTATGAAAATAGCATTGAGAAGTCACTGATGGAAAGACAGTCTGTAAATATGGGGGATTATATTATAAAGGACAATAGCAACTTGGCCCAGGGCAGTACGTATCCATGGGGGAGGGAATGAACTTGACTCTCACATACCTATCAGTCACTGTCTCTACCAGGCAGCAGACGTGTTTCTGTCTCACCATAAAACTCATCTCACAACTACTTAAACTGCCACTGTCCAAGTGTTTAGTGGTCTGGGGGAGAGCTTCAGACACGTGATGCTAATATATTGGTCACTTTTTGACCCAACCAATCAAAAGGTGGGAATGCTATTACTTTTGCCAGGTAACGTCATTTTGCCTTCATGGATCTCAGTTCTCTATAAGTAAAACAAGGAAAAATGAGATGTTTTCTACAGTTGTCTCCAGTGTAATGTTCCATAGCAGTGGAAAATGACAACTTATCCAAGGTCGCCTGTTCTTTCTTGACATTTCTCAAGATACTGTTTCTTGCTAATATGTATTCAGTGGAAGCAAAAATGAACAACACCCCTCCACACACACAAAGAACAAAGAGAGACGAAGTAGTAAGGAGGGAGAGAGTCAATAATCGAATTGTGCTTAATAAAATCAGACAGAGTTCATTGCCCAAAGCCTTCAGTGAGTAAGCTCCTGGAGAATCTCCAGAAGGATAAAATACAGAACTCTTTCGGAATTTATTTCCATACAGTCACTTTTCTCCCTGAGCTAGTGGTCAGTGAATTGCACTTGGAGAAATGCTACACTTGGTTTGACCTAATGGGCTCAAACCCTGGGTAGTTCCTTCTGAGTCTCAGGACCAAGAACAGGGGAAAGAGAGGGAGAAAGGGAGAGAGGGAAGAAGGAAGAGAGGGAAGAAAGAAGAGAGGGAAAGAGGGAGAGAGGGAGAGAAAGGGAGAGGGAAAGGGAAAGGGAGGGAGGGGGAGAACCCCAAGGTCTCTGGACCCAGCGACATCCATGTTTTAAGTCCATTCTGATAACTTTCATACAGTGTAAGTCTGGACGAGTCATTACATCTCTTCTTCCTCATAATTGATGATCCCAATGCCCTTTCTGGCTCAAATATCTATGAATATGTACTTTTCTGTAACTTGTTCATTTATTCTTTCACTGAGCAAACAAATACTGTATGTGCACAGCACAGGCTGTATGCTAGCAACTGGAAACACATTTAAAAAAATACCCAACGCCTTCACTGGAGGGGGGTGGCTCAGGCTGGTGGGAGAGAGACTCAGGCACAGGCAGTGGCAGTGCGCTGTGGTCTGTGCCTGTGGCCAGGGGTATCGCAGACAGAGCATCTCACCGGCTGGCGAGGGGACAGTCAGAGAAGTCTTGGTTGAGGCAATGACATGCAGTGGATGAATAGGAATGAACACGCTGGTCAAGGAGCTCTGGATAAAGGCGTACCACAGGTGAGGCGCGGAGAGAGGAGGGAAGACGATACGCTCGGGGAACTGCAACAGCATCAATAGTAACGGGAGCGGCAGCAGAGGCAACAGCTGTGATATTTCTGCCTGCCCAGAGATAAATGCTTTTAATTCATTAATCTGTAATTACTGCAATCCTTTAAAAAGTTATCCTGATTTTACAGTTGAGGCAATAACAGCCAATTCATTTTGTTTTGGAGAGATTTGCTCCTACGTATGGTTAACTTTCAGCTAATCCCACATTATCTGTCCATTTCTTTATTACACATGTACTTTCAGACCACAATTCATTTTTTCTTTTCATTCAAGTTACTGACTGCTTCCTCCCAACTCCACTGAAGGTAGGCAATGCAAACTACTTTCAATATTAGACAAAACCTTAGAGTGCACAAAGATCATGATGTGCTTCAACCCAAAATGAGTAAACTGTAGATTTTCATACAACTGCTCTCCCCTCCATTGTGGTAGGTAATTGTGATGCAGGTTTAATTAGCCCATCTCCTTCCTGATTTTGCAAAGGCTTGGGCATTTTTTATATTAATGCATTCAATCATCAAACATGTCTTAAAAACCTATCCCATGCCAGACACTGAATGAAACATTTCAGGGATTATCTCCAATCATTTTTAACTCAATGCCAGTAGAACCTCTTCCAGGAAGTTTTTATGGCTCCCCTCTACCACCTCTGAAACATGGTGGGCCAGGAGGCTCTCTCTGCCCCCAAACTGCTCTGTACCTGGCTTAATCATAATACTTTGTCGCTGAAGCATAATTGTCTGATAACTTACTTGTAGTTGTTGGTTTGATGCTCCAATGCCTGGCACATGGCCTGTTTGTACAATAGGTTTAACCTATAGTTATTGATTCAGTGGGTGGATTTTAGTGATTTTAATACAGAGACCATGTCTAATATTTCAATAATACCAAGTGCTTATTGATGTGCCAGGCACATTATAGGAGTTCTTTAGGAAGTTGTTGACTAAAACGAATGAATATAAGAGGTATGCTGTCTGTCTCAAGAAGATTATAATCCAACACAGGACATAGGCTATTTATCGTTGACCAGCATCTATCCTCTTTATTAGGCTAGAGGACTTCACTCCTCTCTCTTCATGGGTGATGTGGTCTGGATGGGCCTCCACACCTGCTATGGGGACAGAGTAGCTCATTCTAGAAATTGATTCAGAGGTGGCAACCTGAGCCAATTCTTAGATAGAGAGAAAAAAATGAATCCCTGCTCTTGAGAGTAAAGGTAGCAGAGGGGACCCAGCTTCTAATGGTGTTGGAAGTACGGATATGAAGCTTGGAGATTTTGCTGCTGTTAGGAAAGCAACCTAAGGGTGGAGGCAACCTAGGAAGGGAAGGGAAGAGGAGGGGAAGCTGAGAGGTCACCTCAACCTCAGGTATGAGCCGATGTGTTTCTTCTTATAGTTGATGGTGGTATGAGCTGCAGTTGTCAGATTTTATTAGTATTGTTCCAACTGATAGACATGCAGGAAGAGGCTTCCAGATAAAGTGAGAGTATTCAGAAAAGAGAGTAGTCATTTCACTGAGTATCTCAGGAGACAGGAGGAAATGTTTCAGTCAGGCCATCAAAGCAGATAATCATTCTGACTGAGAGCTAGCTAAGAATCATGTGGAAATGTTTAAATCAGACCTTGGGAGATAAAGAGGATCTAGCCATCCATGTAGGTGGTTACCTCCAGAAGAGTAGCAGAAGCATTTATGAGGCCAAAACATAGAGAACGCTTGAGTATAAATATTTGGCTGGAAGCTGCCATCCATTTTAGGCAGTGACAAGAGAGAAGCAAGGATAGACAGAGGTAAACTCAGAAAGGTCTAAAATACCAGACAGTGTGTATGGTCTCTGAAGGAAATCTTCATCTCTCTTCTTGGGAGGTACTGTGTGGACTGGTACTGTCCCCTCCAAGGCCTACTGTCTATGTGCTGGGACCCAGTGGAATCTCCTGAGTTCATCCCAGACTCTTTGAATCAGAAGCAAGGCCCACACCTGCTGGCTTTAAAAGAGATACTTCAGGCTCTCTCCTCCCTCTTGTCTCTTACCTGGTACCACATGAGGATTTCCCTACTGACTATTTGTAGGGAAATGGAGAATACAGCTAAACACAGAGGTACCAGTGAAAAGGCCCTTTTGAAGCCACAGATCCCAATAATAAGTGAACTAAATCAGACATACAAGGTTCAATATTGCATTGTTTGTCTTATATGAGAAGCCTGAGATATAAATAAATTAAACAACAAAATAAAAGATAGATAATAGGAAACAGGGAGATCTTGTGCAATTGGGAAAGGAAACAGGAGATGGGGGAAGGGGAGTAAATGAGGGGAAGAGGTTATAAAAAAATTAAGATGTGTCAGGTACATGTACCAACTCTCCACCATGAATGTAATCTTTATGTACTGCAAACATTTACTAATGAAAAATTAAAAAAAAAAAGATACATCTCCCCACAATTGCAGTGAGATTAGTGAAAAGAGAAGAGGAAGAAAGAACCAGAAAAAGTGCTGTGAAGATCCTCTTCATTTGTCAGGGGCATGGTACTATGGTTTGGATGTGGTATTTTCCTTTCCAAAATTCAGATTGGAACCTTAATTCCCAGTGCAACAGTATTTAAGGGGGAATGAGAGCTTCTTCAGGAGGTGAATAGGTAATGGGGGCATCACCTGCATGAAAAGATTAATGTTGTTCATGTGAAAATAAGTTAGTTTTCAAAGGAGAGCATTGTTATAAAAGTGAGTTCAGGGCCAGTGAGATAGCTCAGCGGCATAAGCACCTGCCTGGCAAGTGCGAGGTCCTGAGTTCAACTCCCAGAACCCACATACGAATAAAGGGCTGGTGATACCGCTCAGCAGCACGGGTGCCTGCTGGCACATGAGGTCCTGAGTTCGACCCCTGGTACCCACAAAACAAATAAATAAATAAATAAATGTGAGTTCAGGTTTCTTGGCTTTCTTTTGCTTCCTCTCTCCCCACATGACCTGTTCTGCCCTTCTATCATGTTATGATATGGTACAAGGGTCTCGCAAGAAGGCAAAAAAATTGCCATTACCATGATCTTGGACTTCCCAACCTCTAGAACTATGAACTGAACTAACCCAAACTTCTATTTGTTTAATAAGTAACCTAGTTTCAAGTACTTTCTTTTAGCAACAGAAAACAGACTAAGACACGTGGTAAGGAAGAACTAGGCCTTAAGTAAGAGACATCTCCAACTGACAATCAGGACTTTTTCCAGAACTACAGACCTCCCTGATACAGAGGATGGGTGTTCAACTTCTGCCCAGTTCAACTTTTGTCCAGTCTGCTGCCTGGACTAAAGTGGGTGGTTCAGGATATCACAACTCAGTTCAGCTCAAACAGAGGACCCACATTTTTCAGCTGCCACTGTACATTGCAAATTAAGTAGCCTGTTCTGCTTCTATGTCTCAGATAACAAGAGGAAACATCCAGAGGTCATTCAAGTTACTGAGATTTGACTCTTTCCTTTGGCCATCAGGTGGGAAGAACTTGCCCTACTGGTATGTCCTTGCACCTGCCCAGCCTCTTCCTTTTCTCATATTCTCCCTCTTCAGAAAGTGCAGCCTCTGCTTCTATGGGCCTACATGCTACCCCTTTCTTCCATCATGCTTTTTTTCTTTTTTTAATTTTCTGGTGCTTCCTTCTGTCTTCTTTCATTAAACTTTTGTCATTTTGATTTCTTAATATGGTTAATTTTTTCATATGAGATGGAGCCAGCATGAGCTTTTAGAAAGACCTAGATTCAAATGTCTGACTTTGGACCTCACAAACTCTCTGAGATTCAAGATCTTCATTGGTAAAACAAGAGAAAAAGTATTCATCACTGAAGATTGCTAAAGACATTGAGATACAAATGGGTCTTATATCCTCATATTTGCCTGGGACAGTCTCAGTTTATGCCTATTATCCAGACATGATTATTAAAGTTGCCCCTTCTTAACCTCAACACACACTAGTTTGGGTGAAAAGTTATGTAGCTCTCTGGGTGCATAGTTAAAAATGCCCAGGCAGGCACTGTGCCACTGAGCTATATCCCCAGCCCATGCAAAAATATATGTATGCACAAGGTAGTTAAGATAGTTATACAGCTAGTTTCTCTTAGGTCATTGAAAAGAAAGGTTTGTGCTAATATTTTTTGGACAAGATATCATGCCTATATCTTCTACACTGAATAACTACTACAAAGACAACAATACTCTATGTATTAATTATTGTAACTGTCCTACTAACCTGTTTTGAAACTCTACTTCATTGTTATTTTTATCTTTTTTGTCTTTAAAAAAAAATGCCCAGGACGGTATTTGGCACAAACTAGGTTCTTGAGATATGTTTGCTGAATCTTGAGTTTAAAATATTTTTCCTCCCTTTGGTATATGTGAATATGTACACATTCTTATATTCCTACCAATGTTTGTAGATTTATTATTAATGATGAAGCACACAAAAACTCAAAAAATCACTCTGTGCTGGAAAATAAAACAGAGAAGCCACCAATTTCATCATGGCACCACTTTTTCAAGGGCTATGATCTTAGTTTGTGCCATCTATATAGCTTTGTGGTAGGGAACAGGAGGCATGCTAGTCTTATCTTTTAGTTTCATTTTAGTGATCTATATGTCCTTGTCCATGAGGGGCACAGAGGGAAAGAGTCTTTGGACATTTATTTTTTTTTAAGTTTTGCCCTGAATAAAGTATATCCTCAGTTCTCCTATCTCCACTGGAGAAGACCTGGAGTCTGGGAAGGGAGTTCCGACTTAGGAATATTTAGTGAGTATTTCCTGTGTAATGGGTGCCAAGGCAGACTCTTCTTGTCAGCAGCAGTGTTCTAATGTTCTCTTGGGAGCATTCCTGGAGCCACCAGCTTCATGACATCATGCTTGAGCTTGCCCAGCTGTGTCTCATATCCAGAGAAACTCTGAACTGTGGAGCTGGTTGGTAAGGCCTGCCCCACTCTCTGCCCAGATACTTCACAGGACACTGTCATGGTATGGGGGTACTGAAGGTAGTGGGTTCTGATCTTATCAGAGCCAGAACACTTTGCCCTCATTGTTGGATCATGCTTGGCTCTTTGCTCCGGTAGTAGTGGGGACAATTAGTATGTTATACACAGAGGAGTTGAAGTTAGCAGATTAGTAATGTAATGAGGGCAACCTAGTCAGTAGAATGATCCTAAAATCTCTGACAGGTGTTATATCTTACCTATAAATCAACTAAAAAAGATTAATTTTTTCATCCAGCTCATAATGAATATTATTGGTAAAAAATGAATATTATTGGTACTTAAAATAAAACTGATGGCTGTCAAAACTGATTTCTCTGGACTACTGTTTGCTGGTGCTCCTTATTTGTGCATTTTTCCAACAAGACTGCAAACTCACTGAGAACAAACATGATGTCTTTCTTGTCTATGTGAAGCAGCAATCCAGTTCTGAGCAGTAATTGTCTCTAAATCTAGTACTCTGCTTACCTCACTTGGGGACAGTGAAGCAGCAAAACCTTCAAGCCCATTTTTTAAATTTGTGTGTGGAGGAAACAAAACAGAGCTTTATAAATCAAGGTCCTTGCAAGGACCTTGGCTGGTGTGTTAGTTACTTTTCTTGTTGCTGAGACAAGATACCCAACACCCAGAGTTAAGGGAGGAAAGGTTTATTTAGCTCACAGTTTGTAGAAGTTTTGGTCCCATAATTGGCTGGCTCCCAGGCAGGGTGTCTTTGCAGAGGAGAACAGTTCACAGTGGGCAGAAGACAGCAAAATCAACAACTGACCTCAACAGTATCTTTCTAGCCCTTTTATCCTCTACCCAGACTGCTGGGGTTAGGGCAGTGCCAAACAAATCAGTGAACTGATCACACACCCTTATTCCTAGCATCACACACTAGATTCCGCCACCTCTGAAAAGCCCCCCACCCGTGACTGCCTGAGGCTTTGGGGGGACATCTAGACACCAACTGTAACAGCTAGATTTTAATTTGAATGAGTTGGGAGCCCTTGGAAAGTCTTGGGCAGAAGAGTGACAATTTGATTTATGCTTTAAAAGGATCATTTGGCTTCTTGTTGAGAATACAGTGTGGGGAATGGATGTTCAAGAAATGAACGGGGAGGCGATTTCAGTCATTCAGGTGAAATACAATGGGAATTTGAACCAAGGAATGGTGTGCTGAGAAATGGGATTGGCTGGTGGAGCAGATGTGTGGAATAAAGAAAAGAAGGAGAAGTCAAGGATTACTCCAGTGTTTCTTGCCCAAATAAAGGAAGGTTGGAGCTGACCTTAACTGGGCTGGGGATTACTGTGAGTGGGGGTGGATTTGAATAACATCCCCTCTAGGATAGGATAAGATTGCTGTCACTGGTTTTGTTTTCAGGCTGTCACAACTCTACATGCCTGCCTTTGGGAAATGCCAGTCCTGCCATGGCTTCCAAAGGAGCACCTTCTGATCCCCGCCTCTTCATCATCTCTATATGCTGCTTCTTTCCCCCAGGATGTCCTCACGTCTGTCAGACGCAGCGGGAAGGAAAATCAGGTTCTACCCAATTAGCTCATCTTAAGTGGATTTCACTGTGCATTTAATTAAACCTGTTATAATCGTGAAGGGTATTTTGATACATGGTACTTGATACAGAGTAATTAGACTACTGTGAGCATATACATAAATATCTTTGGGCTGAGGTTTTAAGCTGGGCTCTGCTGCTATGGGTTTATGCGTGCTACACTGCCAATAATTTCAAAGCCAATAATATTTACACACTCATCATTTGCAGCCTTCCCAGCGCTTCTGGCTGGTTGATCAATTGCAAGGTCATCTGATTAAGGCTTTCTCTGGCTTAGAGGAACAGTTTCTGATCCTGTTACTCTTCTGGTCAGATGATTTTCTGTTTCCTCTCTCAGTATAGAATAAAGATCAAAACTCCTTGAGTAAGTATTTTGGTCCATACACAATTTATTCACTGTGCTTCTAGCATATTCTTAGTATTCAAAAGTATACTGCAGGACACCTACATCTCAATCTACTTCCACCCTTTGCTTCATCAGATTACTCTGCATTGGAATTCATTTGCCATTTATTCATCCCTGCCAGAACAGGGCAGGTTATGCTGTGGTAACAAATAGTCCTAATATCTCAGTGGCTTACTATATCAATTTCTTTTGTGGGTTTCGCTCTCACTCTCTCACTCATTCTACATAGGCACTTCAGATCAGCTGCAATTCAGCTCTATAGCCAGTTATCAGAGTCAAGGGAAAAAGAACACAATGGATAGTGACTGGGTTTTACTGCTTCTATCCGGAAGTGGCATAGTAATTCTCATTAACATTTCTTTGGCCAAGTAAGTCACATGACCAAGTCTGCCATCAGTGGGTCAGGGAAGTATAATCCTTTCCCAGGCAGAGAATCAATGTTTGTGAAGAATAATACAATCTGAAGCTATATTATGGATCTTTCTATATTATGATGTTTCATGTTTATTTCCAAAGTGGTGGTCAGTATGTACTTACTTTCTAATAGAATTTTTAAAGGTTGTGCTTTCCACCTTTAACACACATCGAGCAGCAGAAACAGTTCTCTGTCTCACTGACAGTGGCTACTAGGGTACTGTGTTAGCCAGTTTTTTGTTACCGTGACAAAATACCTAAGAAAATCAACTTAAAGGAAGAAAAGATTTATTTTGGCTCATGGTTTCAGAGGTTTCAGTCCATGGTCACTTGGCTCCATTTTTTCTGAGCTTATGGTGAAGCAGACAATCGTGGCAGAAGGGTGTGGCAGAGAAAAACTCCTCATCTTGTGGCAGAGA
The DNA here is from genome assembly GCA_028451465.1 of Erethizon dorsatum. Taxonomy (NCBI): domain Eukaryota; kingdom Metazoa; phylum Chordata; class Mammalia; order Rodentia; family Erethizontidae; genus Erethizon; species Erethizon dorsatum. Next base: position 49,469,486 of record CM051827.1, on the reverse strand, counting down.
AGAGAGGGAGAGGCAGAGAGAAAGAATGAGAGCAAGAGAGCAAGAGCTAGAGACTGGGATGGAATAATATACCCTTCATAGGCATTCCTCAGTCACCTACTTCCTCCAGCTAGGCCCCGCCTTCTAGAGTTTCCATAATTTCCCAATAATACCATCAGTTGGGGACCAAATTTTAACACATGACATCTGGGTGACAAATTAAGGTCCAAACTATAACAAGTGCTTTGTCCATTAGACACTTAATACATATTCTATGAACTGAATGCTGCATTTCAACAATGTACTACTCTGGAGGAAGCATTTGGAACTTAAGAAGCCTGAGAGAACTAGACCTGGCGTGGTTAGAAACACATATGGTTCTATTCGGTATTCAGTAATAGTTTTATCTCATTTGATCCTTACGACAACCCTTGTACATAGATACTGCTTTTATCCCCACGAGAACACAGAAACCCAGAGATAAACAAGGATGCTCACTATCATGATGAATGAAGTCAGTTTAGCACTACCTGTGAATTGACAATGTTGCATAAAATGAGGATTATTCAATTCTGATCAAAGGGATAGGCAAAACTCTTCTATCTAAAAGGAGAATGCCTTTGTTAATACCAAGGAATGGGATGGGTATTGTACGAAATCACCAATTACCTAGTAAATTCAGACAGATTCACTTAATTGTTTACTCAGTTCGTGAATTTCTACATTAGGTTATTTTGTTAGGGAGAGCCAAAGCTTAGAAATGGGTCAACTGGGACGAGAGTGGAGTAGATGAAGAAAACAGGAAGAGAGGAGAAGAACAGAAAAACCAGTGTATCTGTGGAGATATTAAAAAGTAAGCTTAAAAAGTCGTTATGTTAATTCACTATTTGATACTATTACTGATCCTGTTTGACTTAAATGGGGTTACATCTTGATAAACCCACCTGAGTTGAAAATACTAATTCAAAAAAGCATTTAATACCTCTAACCTACCAAACATCAGAGCTTAGTTTAGCCTACCTTAAATGTGCTCAGAACACTTACATTCACCTATGCTTGGACAAAACCAAAGGCTATTTTATATATGGTAAACGTGATTATGTGGCTAAGTTCTGCAGCTTCCTGCTGCTGTGCAGCATTCCAAGAGTTTCCTATGCCATATCGTCAGCTCAGTGAAAGATCAAAATTCAAAGTATGGTCTCTACTGAATGCATATTGCTTTTGCATCATCATAAAATCAAAAAGTAAGTCAGGGACTGCCCGTAATTGTCAGTATATGTGTTAAGTATTAAAGATACAGAGATGGAAAAGAACTAGTTGTTGCCCTTGAAGAAACCTCCCCTGTGGAAGGGAGTAATAACCATCACAATGGAGGTATAAGCCAGACACTTTGGGAGCAGAAGAGAAGGAGGAGGGGAAGGCAAACCAAGTGAAAGCTGCTGATCCCAGCAGTATTACTCTAGTCCAGGCGGCTTATTAACCAGATTGTCAATAATGTCATGGTAAATGTTTCTAATGTTTTTTTAAAAGCCTCCAAGCATTTTATTGCATTTGACCCTCCATCTAATAAAGCTATCTGCCTACGCCAACTGGTGTCAGCATGCCACTTAACGGAAGCAGTCAAGTCCATTCCAAGGTCCAGGAGGGAGAGGGACTCCTTCAGGGCAATAGCCCTCCTCCAGCAGGGCTGGTCCTATTCACACCCTCTTGTGTAATTTCAACCTGGGCCAAATCCAAGCTGTGGCTTGGAGTGCATTGTGTGTCCTATTCCATGCTGGGTACTCACAGTATTTCTGCTAGGGAAGCAAAATACCATGGGCCAGGAGGGGTCTCTCAAGTTCACCAGTATGTTTGGGTTTACTTCATGGCCCCAGCCCCAAGCTCTACATCCATACTGGGCATCAGTTTCCTCATCTTTAACATGTTCATGACAGGGCTGTAATTCGTACGTCTCACTGCTGGGGAGCTTGAACCACAGATGGTACATGCATGACTGTCCCATTGGGAGGTTTTTAAATTAATTTTATTAATAAAAAGACCAATAAAAGTGATTGCGTCCATTTGTACCATCAGTGGTGCAAGCTACCTGACGATACAGTCATGCACGGACCACTGGTGGTTCGAGCTTGCGGAAATGTGTTACAACAGCAGTTCTGAGCATCTGCTTAGGTGTCTTCTCATGGTTACCATGCATGTCTTAACATTTCTCTACTGCTAGCTCTGCACCACAGCACCACCTAATACTTACTGAAAACTTTGTTTGCACCAAGTACTAGGCTGGGCATTTTCTGTGTGACTCGTTAACCCTCACAGGTCCCAAGGTGAATCGCACATTTATTTCTGTTTTATGAATGAGGAAACTTAGGCTGGGTTCCTCAAAGGACCTGCCCAATACGACAGAGCCACTGACGGCTGAGGCAGGACTTGATCCCAGGCTAATCATCCTCCTAATGTAAACCCTTTCTGATCACATCTGCCACAAAGGAAGCAGAGAAGTGGTGCCTAAGCCAGGCTTTGAGAATTATTTGGGAAAGACATATCACAACTCTCTCGCTCTCACTTTCTCTCTGGCTCTATCTCAGCAAATTCTGATCCAGCATATTTAGCATGGTGTCCAAAAATAAATATTTTTCAAACAAATGCCCCAGGTAGTTTTGATAATGTTAACACTTCAAATTATTTTTGGTACTTACGATATATTATTCTCTTCTCAGGTTCTTGACACTCTCTGACATTTTAATCTAGCTAGAAAGTCATCCATCCATTCACCAACTCTGGGCACCTATGTGCCAGACACTGATGACACAGGCTAGAGTAAGAACGGTTCTTAACGTGGAGGAGCTCATGGTTAACTTGTCCTTATGGCCACTGAACCTCTTTCTACCTTCTTTGACTCTGCCTTATTGACAGTTACGTATCCTGGAGGCCTAGGGCAAGTCTCTCTTTTGCTTCGAGCCCTTCTTTGGTCCTCTCTTCTTTTTAATTTTATATATTTAAGGTGTATAGCATAATGTTCTCATATATATGTACATGTTTGTATATATGTACATATATATGTGTGTGTATGTATATATGGTAAAACAGAGTCAAGAAAATTAACATGTTCGGTACCTCACATTGTTACCTTTTGTGTGTATGTGTGACAAGAGCAATGACTCAGCAAACTACCGTCATAAATTACAGTATTATCCACTCTAGTCTTTTTTAAATTTTTATATTTATTAGTACATGTTTGCAGCCATAATGATTACATTCACTGTGGGGAATTAGCACCTGTACATAACACATCTTCATTCTTTTTACTTCTGCTTCCCTTTTCCTCCCTCTCTTCTCTTCATCTCTTCTTGCAGTGCATTAGATCTCTAGACTTATTCATCCTATAAAACTGCAACTTTGTTCCTTCTATACTTCCCCACCCCCAGTCCTCTCCTTTTAAATTACAATACCCTGTCAAGAGTAGGCCAGAGGAAGTGTTCTCTGTAAGGGTGGGCTAGGTCTTGCAGGGCTCATGCTCTCTCCTGAACTCCTCCTTCCTGACAGCTAGCTTAGTGCATATCTTTGCTTACCTTCCTGCTGCACCCCAGAAGATCTTCAATAAGCATTGGCAGCCATAATGGAGTCCATATCTTATCTCTCCCCTCCACCTGAGGAAGAGGTTTGGAAGCTTGGAGATGGGAGGGGGAAAGAAGCAGCATCAAAAACAAGGGTTCTCCCAGAAAGTCATTTGTGGTTTTGGAGGGGCCTATGAGCCCTTAGAACTGAACACGTACACCTTACATGGCTTGTGCGTGTGTTGGTAGGGGGGTAGGGGGCATGGCAGGGTGTCCATAACTATCACTGGGTTTGCAAAGCATTTGTAATTAACAAAAGGTGAAGAACTGCAGCTGTCCATTCCATCAAAGGGGGATGAACATTCTCTTCAGAGAAGAGTTTCTTTAGGCCTCACAAATTCCCTCAGTTTTTGACCCAAGAGCCTTAACTCATTTGGTCTTGGCCATCATTCTATGGAATAGTTATCAGTTACACTCGATGATTTGGGAACTTGAGGTCTTGATAGGAAAACTAACTTGACCCAAGTCCCACAGTTAGCAAATGGCAGAGGCAGAGCCCACACCCAGATCATTCTACTGGGAGAAATGGAAAACTTCTTATCTACTCTCAGGAAAAATGAGGGAATCAGCCAGTATTAATTTATAAGGAGAATTCATCCCCAATTTTTGAGTATGTAATATAAGCCATTATTCACACATACTGTTTCACTTAACCTTTACAAAAACCCTAAAAATTCTGTCAAACTTTCTGTTCTACAGATGAGGAAGATGGATCCCAGGGAGATAAGTCACACTGTCCAAGCTTCCACTGCTGTAAGGTCAGGACTTGAATGTGGGATTATAGAAGTTCTTCATTGTTCAGTCTCTTTACGTACCTTTCTCACCCCATGGGTGACTTAGGGGATCTGTTGGGGAAAGAGCTGGCATCTGGCTGAGGCAGAGTGTTAAAGGAATGAAACGGTGGGCTACTAAGCTTCTCTAAACCTCAGTTTTCTTATCTGTGAGATGGGAGTAAGTCCTGCTTTAACGGATGACTGTAGAGGTTGAATGAAGCAGTGTATTTACATGCTGAACACATGGAAAGGCCTTCTTGACTTTAGCCATTATTATCAGATACGAAGGCAGAGGTCCTGCTGCCTATGGAGAGATTGTCCCCCTCCTCAATTCTCTGCCATTGAATAGCCACTTAGTGGTTTTCTGTGAGGCAGAGCAAGCTTTACCAAGGAGTTTCTCTTTTTGATCCTGCTTGGAAATTAGAGGAGTTAAAATCATTCTTCAAAATACAATCTGACATTTAATTACATACACCCTCCTCTTTAGTTATAACTTCCCTTGTCATGTCTACAACAAACAGGGCTTTGTGATGTACTAAAACAGACTCCTGCCCCGCAGTGCTCAGCTTCCTGCCTTTAACAATTAGTGGTCTGAACACTGAAGTCCAAACACCCAGGTAACTTAATTATTTCTCTTTCTCTTTGCCTTAACCAAGAAGAACCAGCAAATGACACTTTGGTTTATCTTTCATTTTTAAAAATGTGACTTTAGACTGCACACTGGAACCAATGACCCTTCTCTCAGTCCACATTCAATTAATATGCAAATGAATTAGACCTTTTGGGGCAGCCTTCAAGTTCAGAATCAAAGGAAATCCAGGGGCAGAGCAGGGAGGAAATAGCAAGTGTCTTGAGGAGTAGTTCAGAGAGAATACAGGATTTGGATCAGATCAGCCAGTGTTTGAATCCTAGTTCTAGCATTTACTTGCTTTGTTGCCTTATTCATGGGATTTATCATTTTTCAGCCTCAATTTCCCCAACCTGAAAATGGGCTAACCATTTTCTGGCCCTCTCTGAAGTTCCATGTTGTTAAATGTTTCCAGCCTGACTAGGGGCTTCTGTACAGCAGTGGTACCCAAATGTCTGTCCTTACCTTTTCTCTAGTGCAGATACTGCAAACTCAAAGGCCTACAGGAGCCAGGTAGACAATACAAATGAACCAAGAGGGCCAGACAGCCTGAAGAGCAACAGGGAATGGTGAGGACTATGGCAAAGTAGAGCATGCAAGCCCCATAGGAACGAAAGGTAGCAGCAACCACCCAGCTTCAATGGAGCCCACCTGAGTTCTCAATATTTCTAATCTTTAAGAAAAGCCTACAAATTGGATTTTATTTCACATCAGTCAGCATTGCATGACACAAACAAAAACTGTCTGTGGACTCAATTCAGCATGTGAGTGCCCAGGGTGCACCTTGTCTAGTCTGCCTGGAAAACAGGGCTTGGCTCACTTTAGCTCTCAGTGTACCTTGCACCTGGCCTCCTCCTGCACTATTTGCTTCCCTGTTTAGCTCCACAGAACCCTCCCACAATTTCTGTCTGCCTCAGTCAATCACTAATGGAAAAGGAAAAGTCTTGTCACTATTATTCATAGCAACATTGATCTCAACAGCCAGCAAGCAGTTAGCTCTGGGGCTTTTGTGTTCCTCTCAGGTGGATCAGCCAGCTTCCCAAATGCCAGCTGCGCTCTGTGGGAGAAGACCCCCTCCTCTCAATGGGGCAGGAAGGACAGGAATGGAGCCCTCCAGAGGGCAGCCTTAGCAAATGCTTCTGGTTCTGCTTCTAGCTTTACCACAGAGTGTGTGGAAAGGCCACTGGAGAGACGTGTATCTCAGCATTTTCATTTGCATGACAGGATTAAGAACATACAACTCCCTTCTGTCCTTCCAGACATCAGAAGATCTAGCTTCAACTCTCCGTTTTCAGAGTGCCTGCTCTAGGCCAGGCCCTGTGCAACAATAATGAATAAGATAAGATCATCTCTATTTTCCGGGAATGAAGAGTCCAGTGGGGAAACACACACACATGCACACACACACACGCAGTCATTTGCCATGGAGAAAGGTGACCAAGCCACAAGAGAAACAAACTAGAACAGTGGGAAAGAAGAGAGAGATGTCCAATCCTTTGTGGGTAAAGAGGTCAGCGAATGTTACATAAGGAATAAGCACTTTCATTGAATGGGTGAGAGGAAACAGAAGATGTACTTTATCAAGTAGCAGTGAAGTGATGTTGTAGACAGATACTAGAATATCATTTGGTGTGTATGGCTGCTTATCAATTCTTAATTCATTTAATGCCTTTACTGAGTATTCTTGTGCTAAAATCTGCATCATTGCTTCACTTTATCCTAATAATTGCTAGATGAGTCTGTAGATTCCACTTATTGAGTTAGTATCTGTAGTTCAGCCCTTAGTAGGGGCACTGACTATTTGTTGAAAGTAAGCAAACAAATGAAACATGCTGTTTGTGGTCTGACCCTTAGAACTGACTGCTAAAAGTCTTTGGAAAGAGAAATCTTTTCTGATTTGATGAATTTGGGTTCAGTGCTGTCAAGTGTATTATATTTGGAAGATCTTGGAAGTTCAGACCTCTTAAGTTCCTGAGGCTTTGAGAAGAAAGCTTTTCCTGTGTGATCAGTTGACCATCCAGTTAATGAATTTCTCCTGGGAAGGACTTAGACACAGAATTGCCTGAAGAAGTGGTGGCCAGTATCAGCACTCTTTTTCCTCTGCCTGTCTCTTTCCAGTCTTGCTGCAGTGGTGGAAGGGATAACAGTGTTTGTTTTGGCCCAGAGCATCACTATGTGCTTTAACAGGCATTGAGGAATGTCTCATGCATTCTGGAGCCAGGTGGAGCTCGCAGGGGAATAGAGCATAGTGGCACAGGACCAGAGAAGAGCAGGGTGGGGACTGGGTAGGGGACCTCGGGAAAATGTGAAACAGCATTGACTCATCCTGAGAATGAGAAGGCACCTGGAACCTTCTTTGTACAAATATTAATTGCATGGAGAGCAGTGGGAGATAACAGTACACCTCTTTTCTTTTTGACCACAAAGCAAAACCTTCATTCCTCCCACCACCCACCCACCACCCTCTCACCCTTCGCTTCCTCCACTGACCTATTCATTCCTCCTGCAGTCAACCAGGTTCTACAAGCAGTTTCCCTTCTAGTCCCTCCCAAACGGGAAGCATGGAGGTGATTAAGAGATTCAGGAACATGGGCATATGAATTAGGATACAAATAACCTAAAGCAATGAATGAGCTGCTGAGAAAATAGAGAGAAGGAAACAACTAACTAGGTCAGCAAGAATCAGAGAAGGCTCCCGGGAGAGAGTGCCAACAGGGCTGGGCCAGGAAAAAAAATCCTGAGGTTTTAAGGACAGGTAATATGGGGAGTTACCCTGGGAGGTGTAAAGAGCAAGTTCAAGGGCATGGAAGCAAAAGCGTCTTGTATATTCTGGGAAGTGGGAAGAGTGGAGTGTACAGCTGGAACATAGATATGTGGAGTTTATACCTCATTTCACAGGACTTGTTGAGTTTTAGCCTGCAGAGTTTTCAGAAACTGTCCTTAGACAGCATCAACCTTGAAGACAGAAGGATATTTTAAAATCAAATGAGTTTAGGTTAAATGTCTCGGTTCGGTCCTCTCATATGTTTCTCTACTGTATTTCATCATTTGAAATATCCATTGCACATCATCCATCCTTCTGTTCATTCATTTAAAAAAGCAAATGTTTACTGAACAAGTACTCTGTGCCAACAAAGGCACAGAAAGTTGTCTTCTGCACATTGACTCAGCTAATTCATTGCAGCAAGTCAGAGGTGAACTGAAGTCCCAAAGCCCAGGCTCCTCCCCCTCATACCAACCCATGTATAACAGGAATTTCTCACGAAAAGGATGTAGGATGGAATTTTCTGTTCATGGAAACTGAGTTCTTCAAACTGCGAGATACATTTTGGTCTGGTGATACAGGTTACTAAGGAAACGTCCATTCATGGGTCACTTCTGCCTCTGATTATAAGGATTTGGCCCTAAACTAGACAGATGAAGACTCCTGTTCTTGGGAGGGAGCTTACTGCATAGTGTAATTACTCAAAATAACTTGTTCAGTATGTCTTTGCCTCCTAGACAGCACAATGAAGGCTCGGGTTATGCCTCTTTTATTCATTGCACTCAGTACGGTGCCAAACACACAGTGGGACTGTGCTAATTTTTTCCCCTTTCCAGTCTCCTGCCATCATCCCGGAAGTAAATGACAGCTGGCAAGCTTCTCCATGTGGGCTCATCAGATATCATTTGAGAGAGATCTTAATGCATTCCATGCTCATCCAGCAACCAGAATCATAAATGTACCTAAGAAAACCAACCAAGAGAAATTTTGTTCTGCCAGTTTCATGCCTGCTACCATTACATGGGGAGAATGGACTGATGAGACACTTTTTTGGTAGCATTTATTACCAAGACAGAGTGAGGCTCAGAGTTGGAGGAAGATGGGTTCTACGCACAGCTGGTGCTTTATATTCCTTCCTTCATCGTGTCATGATGCCTTGTGTGGTAAGAGGATCGGTCTTGGAGTGGTGCTCCCCTCTCTGGCTTGCTATAAGGAATCAGTTGGGGGGAGTGTACAAAGATTACTCAGGCTGCACCTTTGCTTTCCCTCACTTGTAAAATGCCTCAGTTGAAGGTCAGGTGAGAGCACTGAATGAAATATTATATGGAAAGCACCTGGCCCAGAGCTCCTAGCCCAGCATCTGTCTGTGATAGACTCTGAAAATGACAATTATCAACACTGTCACTCAGACCTTGTAGGAAGATGTCATAGGTTATTTAGGTCTTGTAGAAAGAATCCTGGATGAAGGAGCTGGAGACACAAGTTCCACTTCTGACTCTGTCACTTGTGAGCTATGTGATACCAACTTAGTTACTCAGCTTCTCTGGGCCCTGAATCTTCATTTGTCAAACAAGGCTGGTCTACTACTTTCTACTCATAATTGTTTCTCAGCTAAGGTCTCTCTCTTCATTCCCACTGCTAATGGCTTAATTCAGCCTCTCTTGGGTAACAATGGGCAACTCTCTACAGCTAGTCCATGTACAAATTAGAAAACAGTGATCCAACTATGCAAATTAAAAGTTGCCTTTCTTCTGGGGAAATCTAACCCTGCGCTAGAGCTGCTTGGTGAGTGGGCTGTGGGCTGGATTTCAAGCCTCATTTTCTCTGAAGCCAGGCACTCTCAGGTGGTGTACAACCTTTCCCAGTATAAGCTGTAGCCCTGGCCTCCTCACTAGATTGCCAGCCTCCAGATACAGCTATTCCATTCCATTCCTTCTTCCATACCATTCTGGTCTATCACTTTCAAGTTGCACCTAGCAGTCATACTGTGTCCTACACAAACCCTTCCTTGACTGCTCATGGCTTCAGGTTGAAACCAAGCCACTTTGTCAAGGGTCATCCAAGCTGGTCCTTGCTCAGTGGGTCTCTACACACATCAAATGTTTGCAGTTCCTGGCCATGTAGTGGTGTTCTCCTGCAGGCCTATGCCCACATCTTTTTGCACAGAATGCCCCCTCCATATTACTCCTGTCCATTTTCCATCCAAGCTAATGCTGTAATTCATTAAGTCTTGGCTCAGGGTCAGCTCTTCTAAGCAATCTTTCTGTGATCCCCAACTCCCAAGACAGACTGAGAACCTTTCCACTGAGCCTTCCTTCTCAGCACAGGCTACTTCTGGTGGGGGACCTGTCACAGTTCAGGAAACTGAGGTCCAGACAGCTGAATCTTTGTTGATGAGAACCGCAACACCACCAGCAGCAGCCACTGTTTAATGAGAGCTGCCAGGCACTGACAGCCACCCTGTGGCGCAGGTGTTATTATTTCCACTATACAGCCGAGGGGATAAGCTGTTGAGGGACACCCATAACCTAGTGCAGTGTTGGCAAAGTGTGGTCCTCGCCCGTAGCATCAGCATCAGCTGGGAACCAGTGAGAGATGCAGATTCTCCAGACCTCAGACTTAACCGAATCAGAAATTTGTGAGGTGGCCCAGAAATATGGGTTTCAAAAAACCCTGACGCTCACTAAAATGCAAGTAAAGTTTGCAAAGCCCTGGTCTAATGTTGTCTAGCTGGTAGGTGGGCCTGGGGTTTGGAACCATGGGACTGACAGCTGAGTAATCCAAAGAAGCTCGTGCTTTCCACTTCCATGTGACCACACTCTCGTACCGTTTACTATCTTCTGCCCTTCTTTTACTCCTTAGTATGTACTTCTCACCTGAAGGTGTCCCACACATTTTAAATATTTCTTTTTTAATTTCTGTCTTAGCTTGGGCTGCCATAGCAAAATACCACAGACTGTGTGGTTTAAACAACAGAAATTTCTTTTCTCAAAGTTTTGGAGGCTGAAAGCCTGAGCTGAAAGTTGCAGTGGAATCCTGTCTAGGTAAGAGGCCTCGTGCTGTCTTGCAGACAGATGGCTGCTTTCTTGTGTGCTTCTAAGGCTGAGAGAGCAAGCAAGCTCTCTGGGTAAGGGCACTAATCCCAACAGGAAGGGCCCACCTCCCTGCTCTCACCTATCCCTAGGTACCTGCAAGACCCATCTCCACATGCTATCACACTGAGGGCTGGGGCTTCACTGTATGAGTTCTGGGGAGATGCATTCAGGTTACAATTCCCTACTACCTGAATATACAGAGCCCCATAGAGCAAGTGTTTGTTTAGCTGACTTGCTAATTGCTAAGTCCTCCATTTGTGCAACACTGCCAGCACATAGTAGGTGCTCAGCAAATACTTGTGAAATAAATGGTCACATGGTGGGTTGATGACATAGAAAGGAGTGTCTTTTGGGTTATTCATTCACACTATGACACATTTCGTATACTCTCAACCTTTGCCTCTGTGTAATAAACTCCTGATCAGAGCTCTCTCCTTCTTAGTGAGGTAATTTTCCAGAAAAACTCTTTACCAATCATTGGTTGCAGGAATAGCGTCTCTTCCCAATAAGCCCTGCAGAATGGTTACCCTAGGCATGATTTAGCTAATTTACTCCCCACTTTGTCTTAATGGTTTGCCAAGTGGAGATTCTCTCTGTAATGACAGTAAATGCATTTGAAATGTAGATATCGACCTAGGCAATGCTGCTTATTTGGCTCATCAAATTTTCATGTTAAAATTAAAATCTTTCTGTTTATGTGTGTGTGGAAAAAGAGAAGCTGAAGTGTTGATTCCAACCCATCACTGTGGCATACTTTTTTCCAAATGAAAAGAGAGGCTTTAATCTCACACCCTTCCTCTGGCTACTGCCACTTGATAGGACATAATAGTAAGAGAGACAAGAAAAACAGCCGGATTTTAACAAATCTGGGCCTGTCAAGGTCTACCCATGGGACTTAACTATACACATAAAATCTGCATAGAATACTTTGCTCACGACCTTCAGGCAAAAGAAATACCAATGTGATCCCATTATTTCTCTCAAAAATAGTTTTCCCAGAGTTCCCAGCTGCCTCTGTCATTATCAGAGCTCCTCCAGCTTCTGCTATGAGATTAAAACAGTCCCCACTGGTCTTCATTTGACTTATCACTTCCTCAGTGCTGATGGCCTGGGCGCCCTTTTTAAGTGGGTGTCCCTTGCTCTTCTCTGTTAGCATCCTGGTTATGTCCTCAAAATAGTTGTCATAATCCACAACCATATCATTCATTTATTGTTTTTACAAGTTTATTTTTCACTGATTTGTTGTCCAATCTTAGGTAAGGCAAGATTACAGAGATACAGCTAGGCTTGCCTTCCTGGGGTAGGGAAGGGAGAGAGTGATGTCAATTTATTTAATTGATTAGCAATGCCCATGATATGACTATTGTTTGGAACAACTCCACGAGGTAAGAGATTGCATAGTCACTCTGTCTGTCTGTGAGGCAATTGAGACCAGTACGTTCAAGGCTTCGACTTATTGATAATTCAGGAAGTGAGGGGGTCTTCAGTTAACAGCCAGGTCTGCCAGACTACAAGTGTTGCTTGGTGTCAAAGCCTCCAGGCTCCAAAGCCAGCGGATCTGGGAAGAAAGTCTAGTTCTCACACCCACCAGCTCTGTGACCTCCGGCAAGTTATTTAATGTCTTTTGTTTTAGTTTTCCCAGTCTGTGAAATGAGAATAATTACAGCACCTGCTTTGGGGGAGATGAAGGTGGAGAATTAAAAATATAAAGGACTTTGAATAATTTCTTGTACACAATAGTCACTTGATACATCTTAGCTAGTGTTTTGACTTTATCATGCTTGTGATTCATAATTTCTCACATATGAATAGGTTTTTACAACATACTCTAATTTAAGACAGGCATTACCAACCTTCCCACAATGTTCCCCTAATTTTCAGTTGAGGAAGCTAAGGATTAGAAATTTCTAGCTATTTGCTCATGATCACAGAACTAAGAAGCTGCAAGAGTTAGGACTGGGTCCAGGGCCCCTGGTTCTTGCCTCATGCTTCCACTCACATACTGTGGTTGTCCAACTTCTTACCACTCCAAGTCCTGCAAAGTTCTCTTTAGGCTTCCTTCTCTTCCTCCTCTTCTTTCTTCCTCCCTCTTTCCTTTCTTCTCTTTCTTCTTTGGCCCTCTGTTCCCGTCCTTCTGTATAATTCCTTCCCCTGTCATGTCATGGTCATGCATCTCAGTCCACCAAAGATTTATAGTATTATTTGACTACAGCCTTGAGTTTTCCTTATATCCTAATTCTACTCTCAAAAGTAGACTCATAGATATGTGAAGCCATACCCAAAATTCTGAGCACTCTTCTCTTATTTCCTTTGTCTATCCAATACAAAGATTTATAATAATTTAAGTCTTGAAAATCTGATCTCTGTAGAAGTCAAACTAATAAGTACTGAGTACTAATTGTATGCCAGGCACCTACTCCTCCTTATGTTACCTTAATTTTGCTTCAGACTAATCGGGAGAGATAGGGATTTTCATACCCATTACATAGAGAGGAACACTGAGACTCAAAAAGGCTAAATAATATGGACAGCTTCAAACTCTTGAGGTTCCAATTAGGATTTTGACATTTCCTTGTCTAACTTTGAAAGCTAGGTTTCTCTGTTACAAAATACTGGTTAGCATTCAACATCTTCAGACTTGTCTGTTGTTCTGCTTTCTGGAAGAGTCAAGTATTACAATTTGCTGTTCTTAGTCACTTGTGACCAAGCTGAAAATTAGGACAAGGTATGTCAACTTTATGCTTCAGTAGTTACTCTATAAAGCAACATGAAACATATATACCTGAAAATAAAATTGAAAATGAGCCATAACTTTATAAAAGATGTTCAGAATTTACAATCAAAAAGCCATTTATTAACAGTCCCAACCATATTCACCCATTAGGTGGCCCTGTCATTTATCCGCTTGAAAATCAAGCAAATCTACAACTATTATTTTAATTAATTAATCAGGCCTTCATCCTCCAGGGTAGGCCCTGGGAGACACCTGGCTCATTTTCACAGCAGTTCCTGATGCTCATCCGTCAAGCTGCATCATGACTGGCACTCGGAGCTTCATGCAAGGCCAAGCACTTAATCTCGTTAACAGAGACTTGTCATTGCTTGCTTTCACTCCAGCACAGTCCCAGTCTATGTTTAGACGTAATGTCTCATGCACCTGCCTCTTCTCTCCCATCGTAACAGCTACCATCTGGGTCCAGACTTCTTGATGTCTCTCTCTATTACTCTTCCTCAACTCACTGAGCGCCTTCTCTGTGCACTGTGCTACCCGTTTCTCCTTCCCTTTCTCCCATTCATAAAATGACCATGTAAAATAAGATTGTAATCTTCATTTCCCCCAAAAGGAAATGGAGACTTAGAAAAGGGAGGTTACTTGAGCATGATTCCTCAACTAGGAAGTTGCAAAGCCAGGATTTGAACTGAGCTCTATAATGACTTTTCTCTTATACCCTTCTTTACTGTCTTTATTCTCTAAGTTCTGAGAATAAATGGCGGGAACCAGCTAGGATACATACTGCCTAAGGGTAAAATAGACAGGGGGTTCTCCAGAAAAAACATGGCAGAGGGCCTTCCCAGGGGAGATAAGAAATGTAACCCCCCCAAAAAAAATCAAACAATAACAACAACAACACAAAACCTTTTTGAATAGTCTTCTGTGGATGTGCCATATAAATTCTTTCCATTCTCCTTTGTGGTCCACTCAGTAAATTCTGCATCTCTTCTGACATTTATGTACGGTGTGTTTATATGGTGGTGGTGGTAAGCCAGTGTTTATGGCTAAGTGGAGAAGAAGAGACAATAGATATTTGGATTGACTGAAAAAATAGCAGATGAAACACTGTGTTAGAGTGGGTTACTTCCTAACACCAGCATCAAAGATGCTATTGTTTAGATGTTAAGGGTCTCCAAAAGTCCTATATGTTGGAGCTTGAGTCCCCAGCTTGGCACTATTGGGATGTGATAGAGCCTTTAAAAAGTGGGGTGGAGTGGGGGCTGTTTATATCACTGGGGGTGTGCCACTGAAGGAATTAATCAGACACCAATCCCTTCCTGTTTCTCTCTTTTGCTCTTTGCCTATGAAGTGAGAACTCCTGCTATGCTGTGCTGCCTCACCACAGGCCCAAAAGCAATGGGGCCAATTCATTACAGACCAGAACCTCCAGAACTAGGAGCCAAAACAACTTCTTCCTCTTTGTAGGTTTGTTATCTTCAGTATTTATTATAGTAGTGAAAACCCGACTCGGGCCGGTGAGATGGCTCAGCGGCGTAAGTGCCTGCCTTGCAAGCGCAAGGGCCCGAGTTTGACTCCCGGAACCCACATACGAAAAAGGGGCCGGTGATATCGCTCAGCGGCACGGGTGCCTGTTGGCGCGCGAGGTCCTGAGGTCGACCCCCCAGTACCCACCAAAAAAAAAAAAAAAAAAAAAAACCCGACTAACACAGGTGAGAAAACAGCTGTACAGAAGTCTAGAGCTGTGATGGGGCCCACATTTCCCAGCTGCTTGTATTCCTGGGGGTCTAAAGGTTTTTACAGGGATCCTTGCTTCACGCATACAAACTCATGTTCAGAGGCCAGAGGCCTTTCATACATGGTTCCTGACCAGCCTTCCATCATTGCAAGCCATGTCTTTCAAAATTCTAACTTTCACATACCCTACCCTGCTGTTTAAGTACATATTGTTTTTTTTTTTAAAGGGAGAAGAAAAGCAGGAAGAAAGAAAATCCAGTCATTTCACATCCATTGCCTCTTAGTAGCCCTGGGGGTGCCATCTCTCAGCTAAAATCTTCCATAATTGTTTGGGGCTCACTGGGCTTCCCCACAGCACCTTCATTTGAAGCCATTACAGTCTGGCTCCAGGTTCTTAAAGCTTGATAACCACATCTTTTGCTTCTGGCTGCCAGAAGGAATTGCTCTTAAAAGCTACCTTTTATACTACTAAATTGCTTCTCCCTATTGGCCTGTGCAGCCAGGTAAGATGGTGAGACAGTTAAGTCTTTCATTCTTTGGGCTGTGAGATAGCTGTGAACCATGTCTGCTGAGTGTTTCCAAAGGCATGTCCTGTTGAACTCTGGACCCATGATGTGGTCTTTAGAAAACAAAAGTTCACTTATCAAGAGTTCTTGGGAGATGTGGCTTGCTATATCCCAGTCTTGGAGATTCCTAATGCATTGGCAGATTAAAGGCATAGAGAAGTTCTAAAATAAGAAATCTCTTTAATCCAGTGTTTCCTAAACATATGTGGTCATAGAACCATATTTTTGTATGATCTAAGTGTCCTTTGGGAAGTGCTGTTGTAGATAATAATAAGCTCTTCAAAGAGCATAGCATTGCTATGGTTTATGTCTTAGTCACCTGTCCATTACTGGGACATAATAACTAATATCTGACTCCCACAATGTAAAGGAAAAGAGGTATATTTTGGCTTTAGTTTTTAGAGGATTCAGTCCATGGTTGACTGGTTCCAAAGTAGAAACAAGATGGCACAGGGGTATGGTAGAGGAAAAGATGCTCAACCCATGGGAGCCAGGAAGCAGAGAGTGAGAGGAGGAGCCAGAGAGGGAGATAAACTCTTCCAGGTGATGCTCCCTGATACCCAGCTCTTCCCACCAGGCCCTATCTCCTAACTGCGCATCCCACTGATGAACATTAAACCCCAATGATCCAATCATCTTCCACACACATGAGAATTTGGGGGGACATCTTATATCTATACCATAACTGTTTGGATATGGTTTGAGTGTGTTCCTCAAAGCTTCATGTGCTGGAAGCTGTGTCCCTGGTGTGGTGGTGTTTAGGTGGTGCAACCTTTGCGAGGTGGGGTCCAGTAGAAGTTAATTAGGTCACAGTGTTGTCACCCTTGGAAGAGATTCATGTTGATCTTGGAGGGTGAATTAATTCTCATGAGAATGGTCTGTTGTGAGGGAGCCTGGCACCTCCTCTGAATCTTTGTTCTGCATGTGCTGCTCATCACTCCCACTCATGCTTCTGACATCGTGATGCCTTCTGCCAGCACGCTCGGGAACTTCCAGCACTGTGGGCTAAGTCCAACCTCCTTTTACAAGGTAGTTTGAGGAAGACAATAGGATTTGTGTTTTACAGATGATGGAGGGCAGAGGTATTGATGGCCTATACCAAGGAATGCAGCTGATAGGTGCATTATTGTTAGAGAGGGTATTGCCACCAAGCTCCATGGTCTTTTTGTGGAGGCCATTTGAGCCTTTCTGGGTCTAGATCTCATACACACACACAGACACACTTTATAGATAGTGAAGTTATTATTACTTAAAATAAACACTGTGGAGTATGTGGGAGAAACTAAGTAATGGAATATTTTTTGATTAGTGTCAAAGGAGCTGGGTGCTTCACATACATCACCTCATAAACCTTCACAGTAATCCTGAGAGGTAACTGTCATTATCCTGATTTTATAGAGCACACAGAGGCTCAGAGGGGTTTGGTAAATTTCCCGGGGTCATCCATACCAATACGCCCAGCAAAGCTTTATATTTGATTCCAGAAATCATCCTCCGTCTTCTCACTCCACTACATTTTTTTAGGGAACAGCATCATGTCTCTCACCCTAGAGCCAAAAGAGAGAGCTAGATTTGTCCAGATGCCTCTGAGGATTAGCCAGATGTGTATTCGAACAGATTGTTTAGATAAGACTGGCTTCTTCTGTAGGTGCAAGAAGAATAAGAGCATTGAGAATTAGTAATTCTGTGCTCAAAAGAGATCAAAGGGAGTTTGTGCTTACAGAATTTGACTGTGTTTTGCCCCACCCTGGAAAGTGGATTTGGGTTTTTATACCCAAAGGAATAGTTGATACCTTGTTAGGGAGCTGAGCAAAACTAAGCAAGACAGGGCCTGGCGATTCCTCAGGCTAAGAAGTTGCTTGTATGGAAAAAGCCATTGCAGGAAGTAGGAAGGCCAAGGTTTCAGGTTGGGCTATGCACCCAGTGTGGGATCTTGGCATATCTCTTAACTCAGTTGGCCTCAGTGCTTCCTTTGTAAACAGAGGTGATAATTAATGTGGGGGACCAGTTTCTGTCTGGAGGGTAGAGGGGCCCATTGTCCCATCTGGATTGTATTCTATAGCTGGGGAGCTCAATCCTCTAAAGTGAAAATGATTGGGGGCCTCACACCTTCCATCTACTAGCAGCGAGAGCACTGGGAACCACAAATGGAGACCATAGAATTCTGCCATCCAACGACTTTGGGTGTTTTGCCCCCTTAGTTACTAGGTTACTTGAGTTTGTGTCCTAGGTAGGGAATTTGCAGAGTACTTGTTTTTGCTTTTCTGTTTAGAGGTGGTTGGTGTGGAGGTGCATAACCTGTTGCTTTGGATAGATGATCCTGTCCTTCAGTGAGTATGGGTGAGGAGGGCCCTCAGGGTGGAGCAGGTTGGGAGTGTATAGAGGGAAGGAAGCAGACCAAGGTCCTGGGATTTGTGATGCGAAAGAGAAAGTCTCGCAAAGGTAGCCTGGACCTGAGCAGTAGAAATGTCCAGAGGCTCCTAAAATAAGAGGTTGGTATAATCCCTGCACTTAGAAGCCTGACACAGGAGGATCACTGTGAGTTCAAGGCCAGCCTGGGCTATATGGTGAGTTCAAGACCAGCCTGAATTATATAATGAGACCCTGTCTCACAAAAAAAAGAAGTTGGATTAAATGATTTCTCAGCCCCCTTCCAGTTCATAGATTATGTGTTGACTTCATTTCACTGCCTTCCATGAGTAACTGCAAACACAAGCACCAGATGGGCTCAGGCTTGAGTGTGACTCACAGAAATGAGTCCTGGGTTGCTGAGCCCCAGACATCCAGATCACAATCAGCTCCTTCCCAGGCCTGGAACCCACAAGGGATCCTCCGGGTCTCCTGTCCTGGTTTCCACAGGTGCACACAGTGCAGGAGTTGTTCAGGCCCCACAGGGACCTGCTGGGCTCTGGATTTCAGACATTATCAGGGCCTCCCAGGGACCACTGACAGTTGGCCCAACACAAAAGATTTTAAGAGACCTCACCTCATGGGTTCCCCCAACAGATGGAAAAGCATTCCTGAGTGCCTGTCTCTATTTGGGAGAGAGGCACAAAGGCAGCCACACCTGGATTCTAATGTGTGCGCAGATGGCCTCAATGCTTCAGTAGCGCAGCTGTCGGAGCAACCTCCGCCCCTCCTATAGCAAGGCTCCCGGTTTTCCCACCAGTGAAATTTGGCATGCACTGCCAGGGCTGGAGCTGGTGGCTGGCAATAATGTCAGCAATGCTGCTGTCAAGGTGAAGCTTAAATATTCCATCCAGGGAAGCTCCAGCTGTGGGTCACTGCAGAGGCCACAGCTTGCAAGTCAGTGTGGAGGCTCTGGGAGGGAAGAGACAAGCCCAACAGAGCTCCTGATACCCATAGTCTCTGAGAAGTAGATGGTGAATGCCTGATTAACGAGGAGAGGTGGGGAAGCTGGAATCACTGAAGATGATTGGAGATCTGAGGAGGGCAGAGGTCTCTGGAATTTCAGCGGGGGAAAGGAGGAATGAAGGAGGAATCATTGTTGAGCACCTATTCTGGGGAACAGATGTTATGGCTGCCACTTCACCTGAGGCACTCTCTTAAATCACAGCCAGAATTTTATCCCAGTTTGTGAGCAGCGGTTTGAGAGGCTAAGTGTATTGCACTAGGACAGACCCTGTGTAAGCGACAAAACCAGGTTTGAAACCTATCTCTTCTAATTTATCTATGTTAGGCTGTTCCTTCCCCTTTTGTAGAGAAGACCAAGGTCCAGAACAGCAAACTCACAGCTAACAGAAGGCAAACGAAGGCTGGAACGCAGGACTATGGCCTCATCGCTTTGCTCCTTCCTACACCTTTATGGACATGACGTTCTCCTGTGGTATACAGCTGTCCCTCTCTCCCCTCAGCAGCATATCCTATTTCCACTGGGCCAGGACCCTCCCTGTCCTGTGGCCCTCATCCTCTCCCTCATCTACCCATATCGGTTTTTCAGGGAAGGCAGACATCTGGCTCACAGCTGGCCTGAGTATGGCCCATGCAGCCCTACGGTGGAGAATGTGGGCTTCATGTGTGTTTATTTTTCTTTTCCCCACTGTAACAAATTTGGAAAATGAGGCTGATGAATGAAGGCCCAGCCAGAGAATGGGCAGGAGACCCGTTTCCGTTGCTAGCTTGAGCTTTGCATTGCCATGCTCTCTCTGGGTCCAGTGCACACATCTGTAATATGGGGTTGTGCAAATGACACCCAAAATCTTCTCCCAGTGCTGACCTTCTAGAAATCAATGTAAAATAGCTTGGAGTCATGGCACATCTTTGTCATCCCACTACTGTAGAAGTTTGAGCCAGGCCTGAGCAACTTAGTGAGATCCTGTCTAGAAAAAAAGAGTCTGTGGATATAGCTCAGTGTGAAGGACCTGGGTTCAACCTCCAGTACCAAAAAAAAAAAAAAAAAAAAAAAATACATAAAAAAGAAATCTGTGTAAAATAGGTCACTACCAGAAGAATCAAATATGCTTCTCCATGTACTGAGCTCTAAAAATTAAGTATGTATAAAATATTTTGATGTTTAAATCAACTTACACATTTTATATTCTCTTTATTTTTACATACTGAATTTTTAAAAGTTTTCTTTTTATGAGAAAATATGTTTTCCTCTTAATTGCACAGAATTTGAAGCTCTTTTTGTTTTTCTCATTTATTTTTAAAATAAAAATAAATTAAAAACAAATAATGGGTTGAACCAAATGGCCTAAATATAAAAATATTTCCCAGCAGTCCCTGTTTACCTACATCTTGTGAGGGTTAGTTCTACGTGTCAACTTGGTAGGGATATGGTACCCATTTGCACGGTCAAACACTACTCTAGAAGTTGCCTTGAAAGTATCTGTGGATGTGTTAACCCTTATAATGAGCTGACTTTGAGTAAAGCAGTTTACCCTCCATAACATTGGTAGATCTCATCCAATCGTTGAGGGCTTTAAAAACAGACTGAGGCTTCTCAGTAAAGAGATCCTGCCCCAAGGCTCATCAAAGAAACCTTGTCTGAGTTTGAGTTTCCAGCATGCCAGCTGGCTTCCTGAGTTTTGGACTCACCAGCTCCAACAACCCATAAGCCAATTCCTTAAAATAAATCAGTTTTTATCCCTAATACCTATCTCTACCCTATTGGTTCTATTTCTCTGGAGGTCCCTAATAGATGTCTGCTAGATTCACAGATTTTTTCCCACTAGAAATGTTAAAAAATCTGTTACTCTTACACTTTTTTCCAGCAGTGTTGTCCTCATTTTTTGGCTGTGCCATGACGTGGTTAAGGTTCAGGACTCACTGGCCTGGGTGTGAACAGATCAGCCATGCTGCATAGCACTGTGGGTCGGGGGCAGGCACAATTCCCTCCTGCCCTGGTCCCCTTGTCTATGAAGCAGGGGCATGGAGTGGGCATGTGGTGAGAATATTTCTTAGGTGTTGCTGGGAGGTCAAGTGAGATGCCTTAAGCCACTTGACACATAACAGAATTGAATAAAAATAAATGCTATCAATATTATTACTGTGATTCCTCCTCTTCCCTTCCCTCCACCACAGTGGAGGGACCCATTATTAATTGGACCCAAATAATATTTATAGCGTATTGAGTGGCTCTCCAGCCCATGCTGGAGACTTGGTGATGGGAGATGAAAGTCAATGTCCTTATCCTTCAGGAGCTCAGAGTCAATTGTGAGGAAAAAGTTCCACATGCTCTGTGAGCCACAAGACATGATGGTATAAATCAACACACTCCCAAGACTTCAAGGCCCAAGCTAAATCCTGTCTCCTTCAGGAAACTTTCCAGATCCCCATATTGGAAATTAATCTCCTGACTTCCATGTCCCAGGGCCTTTGGTTTGTACCTTTCCTACAGTACTTACCACTATTTACCTTGTATTAGAGTGATTTATGTACATGTCAGCCTCTCCCACTAGAATATGAGTTCCTGAGGAGAGAAATATTTATGAAGGGCCTTCCTGTGACTTTGGCTAGTGTATGAAGGACCAACATAATAACATCAATAATCCGTCTCACATTTTAAGATGATTTGGGGACAAAATAATTAAAATTCAATGTAATTTAAGAAATTATTTTCACATATTCATTCTCATAGCTAGCATCTTTTTTCATGTCATTTTATGGATGCTATGCAGAAGGCAAAGAGCTTGACGTGAACTTGTAAAGGTCATAGAAGTTCATGGCAGGGCCAAACACAGAACTTGCCCCATTTGTGCTCAGCAATCTAAGCCTGGCACTTAACTGCTATAACTGTTTTGCATATTCTTAGTCCCATTAAATCACCCTTAGCCAGCAGTTCCACATTCTGCGAGCATAAGCAGTTTGGCTTCCTTGTCATGAGTTTGGTTTAGTAAGTTCTCTGCCTGTTTAGACATAAAACGAAGCCAGAAGAAACAAACTGCATCTTTTAACTGTCTTTCCAGACTGGCTGTGACTCCTGCCCTGATGATTTTAGTTTGGCAGGGGCTGGTCTGTAGCAATTTTCCCAACAAAACCATGTGGCTTCCGAGTGATTAGAGTTGGATGTTCTTGAACACCAGTGTTTCCACCCTTGCTCCCTTGGACTTCTCAAGGCTTTGTGACAACACTAAGAGACAAGCTCAGTTATCTGCTTTTGACAGATCCTATCACTGAGGTTTTGAGAGGTGGAGTGAGTTAGTGCCCAAGGCTACTCATGGCCAGGAATCAAACTCTTGTCTGTTCTGATGCTAAAGACCTTCTGTTAATCATATCTTGGATTTCCTTCCTCTGACTGAGAGGAACTGGGAAAGGGGTGCTTTATTCTCCTAACAGAATCATTACATAATGTCCATGTCATGACTCAAAGGATCACCTTTGAGATTGGCACACATGGCTATATGGTTGATGTGATTTTTTTTTCCCCTCTGTAGCTACACCTTACCAATGAGGACTGACTGAAACCCTTCCTTCTTTGAACCCATGCCTTTACTTGCGGTGTGATTCTCACTTGGAATGTCCTTTTCTTATACCAATAACTAGGCTCCCATCATTCTTTCAAGACCCCACTGGATTGGATGTGTGAACTGGCTGAACTGAATTGATGCAGATTTATACTTCAGCAAGATCAGCTTTCATGCAAGAAGCAATGGAAGAAAAGTCAAAAAAAGATAATGAATAATGGTGTTATGGTTTAGATCTGAAATGTTTCCCAAAGTCTCATGTGTTCAGAGGAGGGGCTTTTGGAAGGTGATTGGATCATGCTGGCATTATCCTCATTAGTGGATTAATCCATTGATGAGGCCATGGCTGAATGTGATTTTGGTAGCAGGTCATGGTTGGAGGTGGATTATTGGGGACATGACCTGGAAGGTTTTATTCTTGTCCTCAACCCCTCCCTTCTCTCTCTGCTTCCTGGCTGCCATAGATTGAGCATCTTTCCTCTGCTATATATTTTCACATGCTGCATCTGGTTGGAAGCCAGCTGACCATGGACTGAATTCCCCAAAACCATGAGTCAAATTAAATCTCTCCTCCTTTAAATTGTGGGTGTTATGTATATTGTATTGGCAATAGGAAAGTGACTAATAGAGAGATGGAAAGTAGGAAATTTGGTGAAGTCTAGGTTTCCCATGAAATCTGAATATTCTTTGGTGGGCATTGAGAAGGCATAGTTTTTGAGCAGATAGGCCACATGCTGTGGCTTACATTTTAGGAAGATAAATCTGGTAGGAGAAAGTAAACATTTGAAAGCTATTTAATGGAATATTAAAATAGTCTAGTTATAAGGTGATGAGGCTGTGAGCCAGTAAAGTATCTGTAGGTAGAAGAGGAGGATTAGAAGAGAGGTAATTTGGATAGGGTAGACTAGAGTTATTCCCACTGAAGTCTCAATAAAATATGGCACAATGCAGAAGAAAGCATATGGAATGAAGTAGGTAGTCTAGGTTATGAATTTCCACTCGACAACCTTAAGGCCAGTGACATTAGGTGGGTCATATAAATTCACTGAGGTTGTTTCTTTATCTGTTAAATAGTAGCATTAATGACCACTCATAGAACTGTTGTGAGAGTCAACAGAAATGACAAATGCACAAAAGTAGCCACACAGTAGATGATCAGCTAGTGACTACCATCATAAAAGGAGGTGGGAGGACACCCTAGCTAACCTCTGGGCTAGAAGTATTACACTTCTGCCCCTTATCAGCTGTTTGAACTTGGGCATATGACCAGTCCTAAGTGACTTTCCATAACATGGGAATAATAATGGCTCTCTTGGGTCTGTTGTAATGTATACTAAATACAAGGAGATAAATGTATGTGAAGTGGTCAGCTTGTGATGGGCACATATGAAGCACTCATGTAATGGGTCATTGGTATTTTCATCATTATTAGTGACAGATGGACACACTGCTTCCTGGCATAACCAATTGCCTGCTACATTTTCTCCTTTTCTCTCATACTATGGAAACTCTAAAAGCCAAATACTCTCTTTTCCAGACTCCTTTGCAGCTAGGAGTGTAGGAGTGACTATGTGACAGAGCTCTGGGTAACAAGACATGAGCATAAGTCTACTGGGCTGATTCTGGGCATGCTTATATTTTCCTGATTCAAGGAAAAGGGCTAGTCACTGTGAACTAACCCTATTCTGTTCCCTACTCCTGTCTGAAGTTCAGGATGAACTGGGGCTGAGACAACAAATCTGTAACCATGAAGAGAAGCCCAAGAGCCCATATGAAAATGTCAGTCCAACACTGGGAAATTACTCATCTGCACCTCTACCAATGACCATGCATTTAGTCAGACTTCTTGTTATGTGAGAAGAACACATCCTTCATGTTTGAGTCGCCGTATTTGGATGTCCTGCATACGTGTAGCTGAGTGCAGTCTGGTCTAGCTAATATAAGAGATAAGGGGAACACAGCAGAACAAGGCAATGAGAATAGCATCAGTCCAATGAAAGGAAAATATTCTATGCATCCCACGTAGGCTCTGTGCCTTCCTTCTTAGAGGCATCTGACTACCTGTCCCTCCTCCCCACCAGTGTGGCTCCTCCAACCCTGTCTCTGTGTGCAGCAATCCTACAAGGCACAGCCTAGGACTCCCTCATCTGTAAGTCAGCTCCATCTCTCTGTGTTCAATGAGTCACTCTTTAAATTTCTGTGTTAAGCACTTTGTTTCTTTTAAACCATATTCTCAAATGGTGATACTGTTTGCTATGGTGCTCCTAGCTACCCGCTTCTAGCAGAAACTAAGCTCCTTTACAGACATCAGTTCTGAATGAATAGGGCAGGTGAAGTTCGTGGCATAAGCTTAGAAAATAGATATGTTTTTATTAT
Organism: Erethizon dorsatum; assembly: GCA_028451465.1. NCBI lineage: Eukaryota > Metazoa > Chordata > Mammalia > Rodentia > Erethizontidae > Erethizon > Erethizon dorsatum. The sequence continues at coordinate 49,444,297 of CM051827.1, read as the reverse complement.
TTTGTATTTCAAGCTTGGGCTATTCATTCAACAGATATATACTAGGAAGCTACTATGTTTATCATCACGGTTAACAGCATAAACTCTGATGACTAACAGGTTGTTGTATGTGGGGCAATTTACTGAGTTTCTTTATCTTTCAAGTAGGGAAAATAGGAATAGGGATTTTTTTTTCTTTATGTGGGTACCGGGAACCGAACTCAGGACCTCGTGCTTGCCAGGCAGGCGCTTATGCTGCTGAGCTATATCACCAGCCCAGGAACAGGGATATTAAGGGGAATAATTCAGTTAAATAAAACAGTGTCAGACATACAGCAGTTACTTATTGTTATTATTATTATTTACCAGGCTACCACTCTCTAAGTATATACCTGTTCCTTCCATGCAGCCGGACTCAGCAAGTGTTGAATAAACAACTTGTGAATAACTTGTGTATATATACCTCTGAAATGTTTAAAAAACTCCAAATGAAACTAATTTAAATTCATATATACTTAAGCATATTAATGTTCATGAATAATTCAAATTAACAAATATGTGTTTTTAAATTGATTTTCTTTGGAGATTACACTGAGAATTTCACAACAGCTCTTGAACTAATTGCAGAAGCACAGGCAACTACTACCAAGCCAGGAACAGGAAGAACCTCATTCAGATAGGAATCTGTCTCTTTATCCTGCAAGGGCCAGCTTCCTCACTGCTCTGGCCAGGCACTGAGGGGTTTCTGCCTCTTAGGCCTGCAGAGTGAAAGTTAATTTTTTCCTCTGGCCCACCACTGGGACATTTGGTCCGACAAGACAAGCAGCACTAGCTTTCTTCAGGACCGCCTGCCACAAGCCTGGGCTCTGCCTGGGAAGGCCTGAGATTATATTCATACCCCTGCCACTTGCTCGATTTCTCTTTGTTTTGGGCTACAGTTCACCATGTACAAAATGGAGAAATGAGTTTCCCTTACACTGAGTTACTGTGGGCCTCAGATGAGTTGACTGAGTCACATGCCTGGCACAGAGTAGAGCACCCTGCACATGCTCAGTAGATGTGACCTGCACATCCTCCGAGGTCACCTGAAAGTCCAGTCACACTGTCTCCTCAACAGGCTCCTTCACTATGGCACAGGTTTGCACCTGCTCCTTATGCTACATAGGCCTTTTTCTTCTTCTCCACTGGATCAATTTCTATGAATTTTTCAAGAGTCACCACAAATGACCCTCGTGAGGTGTGTGGCATATTATGACCATACATTCTCAGAGTTCCCAAGTTGTGGGGGCCAAACAACTAAATAATAGTATGAACAATCATAGTAGAAAATCCCATGGGCAAACCACTTGAAGAACGCATTTCCAAAGTGCACATATATGATACTGGTCTTAGATTTGTGACACGTCTTTCCACTTAGTGTTCAAACTAAGTGAGTACCAGAAAACAGCTAGGGAAGAGAATCCTGATCTGTTCAATCAATCATTGCTGAGTCTGGGAGGGGATTAATATTTGCAAAGTACCTACTATGCGTTAGGGCTGCAGGGTTCTCATAGTTAAGTCTTACTACAACTGTGTGAAGTAGATAGTGGCTTTCATTTTACACAGGGGGCAACTGAAGCACAGAGATGTCATGTTAGTTGCCTGAGGTTACGCACCTACTAAGTAGCGGCTCTGCATTTGAACTCAGGTCTCTGCTGATGGAGTTTGCATGTTTTTAAAGGTTTTGCTGGAGGAGATAGGGCAGCATGGAGTTAGGGTTGAAGAGAAGAAATAGTGAGGGGTTAAGGCATCAGGAAAGCCAAACTCCATATCCTTGCAAATCTTATGAAGGGCTGATCCTGATAAAAACCTTGTCAGGGGCAGGGGATATAGCTCAGTGGCACAGTGCCTGCCTAGCAAGTGTGAGGTCATGAGTTCGGTTCCCGGTGCAAAAAATAAAACAAAATAAAACAAAAAAACCCTGTCAGGTATACATTAATAACAGAGAGGAACATACTTCTGTGTAGACTTATTTTATTTGCAGAGTGGGGAATCACTAGGTGGTGATAACACAGAAGTGTTTCACTAGGAAACTAAGAATCTTATTATCCTGTTCATATGGATTCATACTGAATTACACATGGGATGTTGTAAAGAATGCTTTAGAATCTGCCATTCCTGAATCAGAATCCAAATTTCAACATGACATTGTCAGACTTTAGGCAAAGGATTTGACCTTGGAGTCTCAGTTGTTTTATCTAAAAAATGGGATTATTGATAGCATGAACTCAGAGGACAATGAGAGACTACAAAATGAGGCAAGATTGGGAGAGCATAGATAAGCTTTCATTTAAACTGTGACACTTGAGAAGTGCGTGTGAGGCGTCCTGTGAAGAATTATGGTAGGACGACAGGTGTGAATTAACGCTCTGATCAGACCGGATTGTATGGTCACACCAGGCACGATCTATAAGAAGTGTCTAACTCAGTGCCTCACATCTAGCAAGCACCTGTAAAGCTCTTCCATAATTGCACTTTAATCACAATTCCCAAATTAAGCTACATTTCACCACTTAAAATTTTCTGAACATGTTACACTTGCAGGCAGTGACACCTCAGCCAGGGTTCAATTAGTCATCATGTGTTCATTGTCTCAAGTCTGGCAGACCAGTGCACGTGTAGAGATGAATCAGAACAATCTAAGAGGCTTCTTAGTGTAACAGAGAGAAGGCAGCTTAAGAGGGTTTGTTCAAAGGGAAGAGGTAGGTAGGTATGTACTGCAATCTATTTAAAAACAAACAGAAAATACACCAGCTTCAGATCAGAAGATGAGAGCGGGAAAGCAAGGAAACAGAAGGGGACAAGTTAGAACAGTCCATTCATTAGCCATTGTCTGCTGAGAAGTGAAAGGAGAGAGACCAAAATATTCCAGCAAGATGACGCATCTTACACAACTGCCAAAAATACTGTGGTGGATTTAGCAGAGGATGAAGGTAGAAATCCTAGGATTTTGTTCTTCCACAAATAGTAGATACCTAATAAATGTTAGTTTTTTTCCTTTTGTTTCCTTTGTGGTAAGGATAGGTACAGTAATCTGAGAAGTTGATTTATAGTTTTTACCCATAGCCTGTTAGCTGCTGGATGGAGAAGTTGATGATTACCAATGCTGACCTAATTATTAGATCCTTCCATCCTCCTTTCTTCCTCTGTTCCTTCCTTCCTTCCTCCTTTCCTTTTTTCCTTCATTTATTTCTCTGTCCCTCTCTCCCTTCATTTCTCAGACATTTATTGAACCAAGAATTTAGAATATGATGGTGAATGAACAGGTTTCTAATTTGTCATGGAAGGGTACACTGAGCAGATAATTAACCACAACTATAGTAAATGCCCTGAAATCAGAATTCTCCTCATCTCAGGCCCCTGAGTTTGATATATGTTTGACATGTCCATGTGGCTATGCACAAAGCACCTCAAAAACATGTCCAAAACTGAACTCATGATCTTCCCCTATCCAGCTCTTCTTCCTGACTTACCTGTCAGAGTGAATGGTCTCACCTTTTGCCCTGCCCACCCAACCCAGAGGAAGCTGGCATTTGACTCCTTCCTCCTGTTTATTCCTTGTATCCCATATGTTTTGACGTCCTGTGGCTCTCCTTGGTCTCTCCCATCTACACACTTCCCATCTTCACTGCCATTGTCCAAGTTCGGGCTCTTATTTCATCTTCTCAGGAATAAGGACACAACCTTCAGTCTCCATTTTCCATTTTCCCCCTCTGCAGTCTTTCTACCTGAGGATGCCAGAATAACCTTCTTAAAGCTCAGTTCTGGCTGTACTTCTGCTTGTCTAAAATAAAAAAGGCCCACTGTTGACTACCCATCTCATCCTCATCTGAACAACTGACATTTAATTCCCACCCCCAAAAATTCTTGATGACTTTGTCAGCCTGTATATTTTCATCTCCATTTCTAAGTAGTTCTCTCTGAGACAGTGCAGAGTCTGCAGTCACACAAGGATGGAGCCTGAGGGGGTGTCTACTTTAGCTCTCTCAATGGCACTTCCCACACCGCCCTTTGCCTGGCTATGTGCACTTCACGTTGGAACATTTCCCGGGACTGTAAATTCACCACCTCATGCCATCTTTGGATTGCCTGGAAGTATTGGGTTTTGTTCATTGAGTATTTTTGTGCTTAGGAACTATCCTGGGTACTTAAAGTAAATCATCTCCAATTGTCACACCATCATTCTCATAAAAGTATAACTTTAGGTAAGTTCTGATCATTACTGTCTCCAGCATCTAAACCAGGGCCTCACAGGTGGTATTATTGTATAAGTAATTGTATAAATTCACATTTTATGGATATAAAAACTGGGCTCAGCAAGTTTGGTAACTTGTTCAACGTGTAGGTAATGGAGTGAGCATTCAAATGTAAATCCATTTAGCTCCTGAGGACTTGATTTTTTGCTATATCACAATGCAGTAAAGCAGGGAACTGGGAAGAAGAGTGTTTGGGTATTCTTGAGGCCTGCTGGGAAAGCTACCGAGAGCGCTCACCATTATCTTTTGGGTTGCTTTAGAGATTAGTATGTGTGTGTGTGAGTGTGCGTGTGTGTGCATGTGTGTGTGTAAGAAGTCAGGGGATAGGAAAGAAATCTCTGAGTTGAGAGCAATCAAGCTCTGGAACACACATCATGGGAGGGTAATGAAGATCACCCCTTTTCCTACATTGCCACCCTCTGCTGGACTTGTCTTCATCATCAACAACAATAAAAACACAAAATGTAGCAGGAGAGCCCAAGGCTATGTTCAACCTGCTTTTCAGAATAAGAGAGAGTTATCTGCTAAATGCTTTCAATCACAAGAAAACAGCAGCTCCTGCTGCATCTCTACCAAATGCCCTCCACCCCACCCCTCCACATCTATCATCTATTTACCCATTTGAGTAATGGGAGGAATAACCAGCTGCGTAATCAATCTCATTTTCCCTGAATGTTCGGAGTTTAAAATCATTTGCATTTCGACAACGGTCCAGCAGTCCCTTATCCCATCCATCAATCTGAATGGTAAATTGGTTGCCCAATTTCCATCTGATCTTTAATTGAATAACTGCATGTCATCAACACAGATTTGCAGTTTGGCCTACAGCTTGTTTTTGTTAGGGATGGGGTGGGGAGGAGGAGCTTTCTTCCTTAATAAATGTTTCCAATTTTAAATTTATATTATATTCACATATAGTATATGGATAATGTGCTGTTATATGCCATGCCAAGTTTTTTATACATACACACACACACATATATATGAAGAGGGTGGGGGGAGAGATGAAGGGGAGAAAGAGAGAGGGAGGGAGAGAGAGAAGTGTGAATGGGTGAAAGGGTTGGGAAGCTTTGGAAATGCAGAATTTGGAATTGCAGACACACACATGACTAATTAAAATGGGAAAATAAGATTATTTCACTTGGGCCACAGGCAATAGATGTTTCTTGAACACAAAAGTGAGGCCCTAATAGTCAGATTTGCAACTGGATAATAACTTTGCCAAATGTGACTGACATTTACCAGATTATCTCCTTAATCACACCTTTATTTCTATTAAGCAGGGTTTATTCTCCCAGCAGGTTTCAAACATGTGTTCATGCTGAACCTCCTAGGGCAGAATCAAAGGGTTGTATCCACTGGAGCTTTCTGGAGTGATTCCACAAACAGGAACACTCCAGGCAGAGAGGCAGAAACCGGTGTGGAGTGAACAGCTTTGGATTGCTGAGGCTTCAATAAATGCTTTCTTCCCCCAGCTGACACCAAATGTCTCCAAGGAGCAAGATGATTAGAAATGTAGGGGACAGCATACAAATCAGCAAGCCAGGAAGAAACTTGTCTTTTTGTCTAAATGAAATCCTTGGACCCCCAAAGTCAGTTGTTTCAAGGGACAAATTCCCATCAGGGCACAATTATTTATTACATCATTTTATTATGAGTATTCTTTTACTTTTGACCCAAATGCCTAACCACTTTTGATAGAGAACCTGGCAGAAAACATTATAAAAGAGGAAATAACCAGAGTCCCAGTCTTCATGGTTTACAGTTGACTCTCAATTAGATCCAAGGAATCTCAGGAGTTATAGGAACTTCTTCCTGGACATTTTCACAGGAAGAATGACAGACAACAGATACTGCCTAAGAGTCCATGCCGGGTAATGTATGCATGTAGGAACTGGCTCACTCCGCACAAGGGAGGATCATCTCTGTTGGAGCTGAGGACACTAAAGCCTCATAGACGTTCACAACTTGCCTGAGGAGCCACATTTAGAGAGCTGTGAAGTCAGAATTTAAAGCCAGCTAAGTAAATAGAACACAATGTTCAGGAGCTTTTGGGAAGTTTTCTCTCCATTCCCATGTTGAAGGATTCCCATTTCCCCTATGTGCTGTCCCTCCTCCCACTTTTTTTTTTCCATACCGGGAATCGAACTCATGACCTTGCGCTTGCCAGGCAGGCACTGTGCCGCTGAGCTATATCCCCGGCTCCCACTTCTTTTTTGTTTTTAAATTCTCCATCCAATTTCCAAATGTGTGGGTATTTTTTCATTGGCTTCTCTACATCCACCTTTCACTCTTTTCCATCCTGATTTGTGCCTCAGAGAACAGCCACCTTTGCCCTCTGGTTTTGAGCTGCATTTGACAACTGGGTGGCCCTGGCAGAGGATGGGGGGAGGGAGGTGACACAGGAATTATTTTTTCCCAGGATCGCTCCACCCGCTACCTGGTTCTTGACCATGTTCTATCAGGTAGTAACTCCTACTGTCTCCAAATACCAGTGACTCAACAGTTCCCAAATATTTTCATTTTAGGATAGTTTTATAGTTTAAAAAATGTTGAAGACCCCAAAGAGACTTTGTTTCTCTGAATATTTTACTTTATTAGAAATTCTCAAACACAAGACACATTTCATTACTCATCGGAGTGATGACACCTTCATATGTCATGTCACTTCTGGAAACTCTATTGTACTTATTGAGAAAAAGAGAGTCAAGAAGCCAACAATATTTTAGTATTATTATAAAAATAGCTTTGGTCTTCTGGACACTTAATAAAGTCTCAGAAACCCTCACAGTTTCCTCTTTCCTAATCTTTTCCTCCAGGCTCACTCTGGTATGCTTTCTCATCCTTTGTTGACCCCTCATTCTGCAATAACTTCTCCATACCTCCCTTCGTCCAACTCTCCACGGGGGTGTGGCATTTGCTTCCCTAGGGACCCTGACTCATCCCTGACTGGGTACCACTGGGATTTTACCTTGAAGGAGAAGAATTGATGTCAGAAGCAGCTCAGGAATACCAGGAACAAAGAAAAACATCCCTTTCCCTGGGGATGACCTTTATCTTGTGAGCTTTGATTCATCTGTAAGCTGTATTTATAGTTTTTTCACAATCAATGGTACCATGTAGAGTCAGTGATGACTGTTTCTATCCCTGACCCTGACTAGAACCGTAAGAGATCTATTTCTTTCTAAAGGTGTAGACTAACTGGAATATCTTTGGAGGAGCATGAGTGAAAGTCTGGAAGCTAAGTTCACCAGGAAAAGCTAAAGGAATAGCTTCCTCCAAGGAAAAGAATCCTCAAGGTACTTGGGCATTTTTATCCCTCTTGTCCTCAGCTGGCCCTTGTTCCAGGGAAAATTTCTTCATGCTTCCTTCTGGGCTTCCTTTGAATTTCAGTCAAATCTCAATTGTCTAAAATCATTTTATATTGTCATTAACTTCACACTTCTCCCTTCTAGACAGCTAGCCCTTCATAGCTAAACTCTCTTGAGACTATGAATGTAGTCACATCGTTGATATATAATACATTTGTTTACTGAAGGAAGGAATGGAGATAACATTCTCTCCAGCTTCTGTTTCATTTCCTATGGTCAACAGAACACACTTCCTTTCTAGTAGCAAAAGCCTCATATTATAAAGTAGGTCATTCAATGCAGATAGGGAAGTCCTAGAGCCATTTATAGTGGTCTTGTGTTATTTTGGGCATAAACTAGATTTGAAATTTAAAAAGTCATAATTTCAAGCCTAGACCCGCTATTGAACAACTGGGCAGTTTTTGTAAGTCACTTCCTTTTTCTGAGCCTCAGCTCCTCAGAATAACTGAGTTGGATTAGAAGAATAGAGTTCAATTAGTGTGTGGGTGTGTGGTTCACTACCTAAAGTATCATTGCAAGGGACCTAATAATCCACAAACATTCTTAGCCCATTGTGATATTATGAAATATATATTTGGCCTTTTTTCCACTGTCCTGGTATACAACTCTTAAAACTGTTGAACTTTTCAAAATGGTAAATATCTTTGTATGCTAACAAGTTGACCACTGACTGGCAGCCTTTAAATAGTTCCAGGAAGGGGGGTGGTCACCAGAAAGATCAATGCAGTATTGGAGAATTAGGACTTTAAGCCAAAATTCCAAACCTCTGAGGAGGGAAGAGGGGGCTGCAGGTTGACCAGTGATTTAATGGATCATGCTAATGTAACAAAGCCTTCATATCAATCTATAAAACAGGGTTTGGAGAATGGCTTGACAGCTATACCCATGGAGTTTCTGGAGTATAGTGTGCCTGGAGGGGGCTTGGAGACTCTGAGGCACTTTCCATAAGCTTCCCCCTATGCAATTCTTCATCTGTATCCTTTGTACTGTCCTCTAAATAAGCCAGCAAATATAAGTCTTTTCCAGAGTTCCATGAGCCATATTAGCAAATTAATATGACCAGAGAAGGTGGTTCTGAGAACCCTGGTTTATAGCTGGTTGGTTAGCAGTACATGTGAAACAATGTGGGGCTTGAGGTTCTGAAGTAGGGGTAGTCTTGAGGACTGAGCCTTCAACCTGTAAGTTCAAAGGTTTTTTTTTTTTTTTCTTTCCAGTTCTAGAAATTGAACCCAGGGCCTTGCACATGCTGGGCAAGTACACTGCTACACTCTCAGTTCAACCCTGTGGGATCTAATGGCTTCTTCAGGTGGGTAGCACGAGACTGACTAGGGTTAGAGGATACCCAGCTGGTATTCGGCATAGAATTAATTACTTAGTGGGGTGGGGAAGATGCCTGTATACTTGGTATTGGAAGAGTATTGTTCAGTAAGAGTACAGAACCTGAGAGTGAGTCTGGTTTGGATTTTTGATATATCAACAGGCCTCCTAAAAATTTAGCACCTCTGGCTTATATTTGAGCTATATTTTCACAGATATAGAGATATGGTTATAACTGATGAAATATAAGATTCTTAATTCTGTCTTGAACTTGTATTTATTTTGCTATTTTTCCCAATCAAGAGGTATGGTGAAACCCCAAAAGTACTGACAAAAAGAAGCTCTCATTAGTAGGGAAACTAAATCACAGAATCTTAAGTCTTAGTTTTGACTCTGAAGCCTATGAATCTGATGCAGAGAGTGGGTACAGGGCAGTTTAGCTCATGAGCAAGTATGAAGGGCTTTTGTATTAGTCAGATTTTCACACCTATGACAAAATACCTGAGAAAATCAACTTAAAGAAGGACAGGTTTATTTTGGCTCATGGTTTCAGAGGTTTCAGTCCATGGTCAGCTGGTCCCACTACTTTTAGGCCTGCAGTGAGGCAGAAACATGATGGTGGAAATGCCTGATGGATAAGGTGTTCACATCATGTTGTACAGGAGGCAGATGAGAGAAAGCCTGAGCCAGAGGGCATCCTCCTTCTTCCACTTTTGTTCCATTTCAGCCCCCAGCCTATCAGCTAATGCTCCCCACATTCAGGATGGATATTCCTGCTCAGTTTGCTGTTTCACATGCCAATTCTCACTGAAAACACACTCACAGATACACCCAGAAGTGTACTTTACTAATTCTTCCAGTGTTTACCAATCTAATAAAGTTCACAGGTTTGCTAACCATAGAAATGAACACTGATGTTGGGAATATTCAGTCAAAGCCAATTAATATATTTTCTAATTTATTTTCTTCTCTAAGGACGGTATCTAGACATAATCACAAGTTCCCATATTAGGAAGCATATGAAAGTATTTCCACTATGTAGGGACAGGTTATTTTTTTTTTTACTAGTACATGTTTGCAGTACATAATGTTTACATTCCTTGTGTGAAGTTGGTATATGTACATAACACATCTTAATTCCTTTTTTATTTCCTTTCCTTCCCCACCCTCCACCTCTTGACACCATTTGCATATGAGAAAGATATCCCTACTTCCTATTATCTACTTTTATTTTGCTCTTTATTTTTACTTTAGGTTTCTCATATAAGATAAAAAAATGTGATATTTAAGCACGGAAGGTCCTAATAAATTTTATCGCTCATATATTTTATAAACTTACTTTTTCAGCACGTTGAAATCCACCAATCTTACAGAGAAAAGATTTGTATAAGGAAGCTAGTGTTGCTAAAGGTGTTACTCTAATTAGTAAGTTACAATCAACAGTGTTAGATGAGATAGAAAGACTATTATTACTGTGGATAAATGAAAGGCAGATGGCAGGCTATAGCCTATCTGAGTCTATAATTTGTGAAAAAGGTAGGGCTATAAATGCAGATCTCATAAAGGATAATCCATCTATCAGTGATAATGGTAAAACATTTTATGCCAGTAAGGTGGTTTCACAATTTTAAAGCGAGAACACGGGTTAATAGTGTAACTAGGCATAGTGAAGCAGCCAGTGTTGATATAAGGGCTGCTGAAAATTACATACACCACTTCAGAACGATGACACAGAGAAATGGCTTTTGCTCTCATCAAGTTTCAACTGTGATGAAACTGGCCTTTTCTGGAAGAAAATCCCCAGAAGAGAAGAAATGCCAGGCCACAAGCCTATGAAGGATAGATAACCTTATTTCTAGTGCCAATGCAAGTGGTAACCTCAAGATAAATCCTCTCTTGGTTTATCCCTCTGAGAGCCATAAAGTGTTCAGAAAACATAAAGTTATGAAGAACAACCTAGGGGTCATGTGGAGATCTGATGCAAAAGCATGGGTAACAAGAGTACTTTTTCTTGAATGGATCAGGGAGGCTTTCTGTCCTACCATTAAGAAAGAGCTAGAGGATAAAGTTTTACCACTCAAGGCTCTCCTCATCATGGACAGTGCTCCTGTTCACCCGTGAGGTTTGGAAGAATAACTGACTGAAGAATTCCCATGGCTCTCAGTTGAGTTCCTCCCACTTAATACAACTCTTCTGCTGCAGCTTATGGACCAGCATGTTATAGCTAACTTTAAGAAGCTATACAGCAAGGAACTGTTCCTGAAGTGGTTCCAGATGGTCTCAGATACAGATTTCATCTTTAACGAGTTCTGGAAGGGACATTACAACATCCATTCCTGTGTGGAGCTAATTGAGAAATCTTGGGCCAATGTCTCTCTAAGGATACAGATCCACCTGGAAGAAAGTGTGACCTAAAATTATACAGGAGAGAGAGTTTGAAGGCTATGTAGAGAAGCCTGAGCCTTCGATTGACCCTATGGCTGATGACATTGTCACTATAGCAGAGTCCATAGGCTTGCAGGTAGACAGTGGTGATGTTGAGGAACTGGTAGAGGAGCACTCAGAGGAACTGTCTACAGAGGAACTTCAGCAACTTCTGGCTGAGCAACAGAGAATGGCAGCTGAAGAGCTTTCTGAGGAGGAGGGAGATATCAACAATCAGTGCAGCAAATTATTCTTCTGAAATAAAGGAAATCCTGAAAAAATGGACAGAGCTACAAACATTTGTAGAGAATACCCACACAGAGAAAAAGCCAATCATTGCATTCATTTGCTTAATGACATGTCATACTATGGAAGAGTGTTAAAGAAAAAACAGAAACAGACAACTTTAGACCAGTTTTTAGTTCTGAAAAGGTTGAGTCCTCATGAGCCAAAAGCAGGTCCTAGTGGGCTACAGACTCCCCCAAGGAGAGAAAGGACACTAGAGAGCCAGATTCCTAAAGTTCTTATGGAGGGGGACTCTCCTTCCAAATAATAACCACCTTCCATTTCATCTTCTCTTCCTGAAAGCCAAAGATGTCAACTTGAATGTTGAGTACAGAATGAAATTGTTGTTTCTGGTAAACTAGGCACATTTTATAAATATTTGGTGAATGTGCTATGAAAATCAGTGGTGTTTCTGGTAAGTTATGCACATTATACAACACTTTTTTATTATGAGAAGGTTAGTTAAGAGGTATTTGGGAGGTTCAGAATGCATTATGGGAAAAATAGTCTTGACTTACAACCAACTTGAGTTACAACCAGCCCTTGTGAATGAACTGAGTTTGTAAGTCAAGGGTCCACTGTACTTAGAAATTTAAAATTGGGCCAGGTGGTGGTGGCACATGCCTGTAATCCCAGAACTTGGGAGGCTGAGGTGGGAATATCACCATGAGTTTGGGGCCAGCCTGTGTACACAGTGAGTTCAAGGCCAGCCTGAACTACATAGAAAACAGACAAAACAGACAGAACCCCCACCAAAAAAGAAATTTAAAATCATTTTACATCACTTATGTTGTTTAAGAACTTGCTTTCTCTTGAAATTTTTGTTACATAACATTGAATGCATGAAAAGGGCTGTAGGTGAGTTATATGCAACTTATAAAGCATAAAATAAGGTGAACAGCCAGGAAGACTTACCTGAACTTAGAGATTCAAATGTTTTCAATATGGTTAAACTGCATGTTCCTCCCCAATTCCCCTCAGTGATAATGATACTCAATTCTTTTTGTCATTCCTTTGATTTAAAAAAAAAAATATATATATTTTGTGGGTACTAGGGGTCGAACTCAGGACCTTGCATGCCAGCAGGTGCCCGTGCTGCTGAGTGATATCACCGGCCCTTTTTTTCGTTTATGTGGGTTCCGGGAGTCAAACTCAGGACCTCGCACTTGCCCGGCAGGTGCTTATGCTGCTGAGCTATCTCACCGGCCCCAAAAACATATCTTAAAACATCACCTTTATATGTAACCTTAAACAATATTTTACTTATCTTGAATCTTATAATAGTGTTTATGTTTTAAGCAAGATTATTATAAATTTTGTTTAATCATGCATTTATAAGACTTAATTATACATAGCTGTATTCTAAAATTTTTAAAGCTGTATAATGTTCCATTTGTGAGTGTAGTATACTTTATTCTCCCATTGATTTCAGTTGTTTTAAGCTTTCTTTGTTTTTTTTTGAAAAAATTCTGCCATGACAATGATAGTACTTGTATTTGTTTCCTAGTGCATGTGTGTGGAAATTTTTCTAGGTTACATATTAGTAGTGGATTGGGCCATAGGTATAGAAACATAATACCAGAGTGTTTTTCAAATTAGTGGTACTCCACTATCAATATAGCATAGAAGTTTCCATGTCTTCACATCCTGAAAAATATTACCCAAATTTTCCAATGCAAATATTTTCTGTTTGATATTGTTCACACAAATTTTATTATGGTTTCAATTTGCATTTTTTTAATTACTTTAAAAATGTTTATTGGATATTTTTTGCCTCCTGCTTTGTGACATAACAGTGTGAGCTTTTTGTTCATTCATCTATTGTTTTGATTATTTTTGGTCATTGGTATGTTGCTAACATTGTCGCTTATTAGTAAAGGGACATTTTCTTTACTTTTATAGCCTGTATGGCTAACATGTTAATTGATTAACTAGAAGCTATTTCTGATACCTTTCTCTGTTCCTATCTCATATTATTGAAGCTTCAAAGATGGTCACTTTCCCAGACTCCCTTGCAGGTAGGATGTGTGACTCATTTCTGGGGTAAGGATATGGAAGCATAAGTCTTCTGTAGATGCAGCTGAAAAAGCTTTTGTTTTCCTGATAAAATGATGAAGATGCAGCTGTCACACCCTCTGCCATCCTTGCTTAGTCCAGACTTGAATACAGAGGTGATGCTGGGAGCTACAACAGCTATATTGTGGACTTGAAGGAAAGAGCTGAGAGATTTATGAAAATTCTATTGACAATTATTATACCCACTCAACCCTAAACCTCTGGTTATGGCTTCAAAAAAACTACCAGTTTGGTTTAACACAGTAAATCCAATTTGTTGTTAATGAGAGCAGCTATTATAACTGGTAGAACATCTTTTATCCACTTAGTCCTCAGAGTCACATCCAACAGTGCCTAAAAACAGTGATAAAGAAGTTCCACAAATAATGTTATAAATCAGAACACAAAATTCTTCACATGACTGGTATGATCGAGCTGCTCCTTTTGTTTTCACCTTTGGGTGCTCGATCTCTTGTTCATCTAACTTCATCCACCTGCCCTTTCATCACGTCCAAGGAAGTACTAAATTCCTCCCACTTCATGGCCTTCAAGCATCCTATGGTTTCACTTGCCCAGTTTCCTTTTCCTTTAACTTTCCATTTCTTCTTGAAGGAATCCCACCTGTTACCATCTCTTCATAAAGTAGATTGCAGTTACCCTGCAGTAGACTCTAGGGTCAGTTGTGCTCAGAGTTTTACACCCAGACTAGCTGAGCACAGGCTAGGGACAATGGACACTCAGAAATACTATGCTAGATGAGGAGGTATCTTATGTGCCAACCGGGTGGAAAAACACCACTGCTTAATTTCTCTTTAACTTCTCAAGCCTCAAAATTTTCCCTTCTGAGAGAGTGATCTCTGCCTTTCAATGTGGTTTAAGAATTATGTATGATCGTGTGTGTATGTGTGTGTGTGTGTGTGTGTGTGTGTGTGTGTGTTTGGGCTTAAATAGGGGCTTGGAATGTAATTCAGGTCACTTGTCTCTGATAAGCACCTTCTTCACTCCCTAAGCAGCAGAATTTCCTAACAATTCCTGTTCTTTTGACTTTAGCAGTATTATTTGGGATGATTAGTGGTGATAATTAGTACTTAATATTTGTTGAACACTTGCTTATATACTTTATATGCCAATTGCTTTATATACATTATCTTTATTTTTATAATGTAGGCTCTTTTTTTTATACCTTTTTAAGATTTGGACGCTGAGGCCACCCAAGGCTGTGTTCAAGCTTCTCAGGGCTCCCAATAATCACTGTGCATACACCCAGTGCAACTGTGCTTGGTCATAATTATGTACCCCAAGAATCAGCTACTTATGGGAAACATTCTCTATACTGTGTTTTTTTCTTCCTTAGAAAAGGCAAAGCAGAATGAAACACACTGACAGTTTGTTTTTCTTTCCTTTTTTTTTTAGAAAAGCAACTTCCAAAGACTGCTCTAAGGTCAATACAAATTTTCATTCCAATATTCTCTCCTCCTAGATCCATAGACTATGAAATGAAAGTCGATGTTCAAGCTGGTGGCCCTAAGGCAGGAACGTCAGCCTGGAAACAATGGCAGAGTCCTGCTTTGGGCAGTATTATTTCAAAGTCCAGAAAATAGACTAATACTCATTACAGAGATTTCACTGTAAAAATTGAAGGCAGAGGCATTTATTTTAACCAGAGATCCTAGTTTAATACCTGACATGTAGGAGGTTCTCAATAAGTGCTTTCCCAGAGCATAATGATACAGTGAGATTTTCCTTTAATTTTTGTGGGCTTGTGTAGTTTATTTTGAATGCCACTCAGTAGGAAATGTGAGGCTTCTCAAAATTTGGCCCAACCCACCATTCCAGTATCTTCTCTTCACATTCTCCTCCTGGCACATAATTATCACAGAGCACTGTTTTCTGGACACAACCTCAAGTTTCTGTACCTTTGTTCTTTTGGCTTCCTAGAATGGCTGCACCCACCTCCGCCTCTCCTGTTAAAAAAGGCTGACTTGTCCCATATTTTTTGTTAAACTGACTTCTTCATTCTGCTTGTCCTAAGACATATCCACACCTGTGAGCTTGCAAACTGAGATATAATAAGGACAACATCTTCCATTTTTTAAAAATTGTTGGTGGATAAAACATGAATTTTAGAATTGGGCACACATCCCTTACTCTGCCACATAAAAGTCAGATACCTGGTACAATTTACTTAAATGTAAGCTTACATTTCTTCTTATGAAAAGTGAGGGTATTGTTATTTGCCTGTTGGGGGTGTTGTGAAGAATAAGGAAGGAAACTTGCAAAATGCCCAGTACATGTCTGACCCAGTGTCATCTACTGCCTCATTCTGGTCACTTAGCTTCTCGGCTCAAACGTGATCTCTTGAGCGTGGCCTCTATGGACCATCCCACCTTTCTTACTTCACTCCCTTCTTTAAATTTTGGCCCTGAGCTGTCAAGTTCTAATTCCAACTCTGCCACTTACTAGCTTCGGTAACTTTGAACAAATTACTTAACTATTTGCCTCACTTTTCTCATCTGTAAAAATGAGTTAATAACATGAGTATTACGCTCACTCGTATGTACTCTCACAGGTGTCATCTAAACCTTGGAACAGTGTTAGGCACAGAATACATTCTAGCTGTTACTGTGTCATTCACACCTCTGTCTCCAAAGTCTACACTATGCCTGACTAAAGGAAGTTCTCAGTTTGCATTTGTTGAGTGAATGGTTCTTTTCTCCTGTTCCATACCTGCGTCTCCACAGAGTGTGAGCTCTCTTTGTGGGGTGGGAAGACGGTGCCATATGCCCAGCACAGGGGTCTGGCACCACACAACACCTTGCCAACTTCACAGCATGGAAGTGAACTGTTTTGGCAGTGTGCTCTGGCTGTGAGAGCCCTGGAGATGATTTCATTAGCATTAGCTGGCAGCACAGTCAGTGTTCCGCCCACCACTCAGCCACCTCTTGCCACTACTTACTCAAATTCACTTAGCAGCGGATGACCAAGGAAAGAAAGCTACTTCCTCTCTGGCGTAACAAAGGCCCAGGCCATTGTCCTTCTTGACTGGCTACAAGATTTACCTTGTCCTGTTGGCAGATTCATTTAGATGATGCCCTATTTGGCTGGCAGTAAGAGGACTCTTTTCTTTTTTGTGGGTCTAATCCCTTGAATCAATATTTGTTCCCACTCTTTCCCTTTCTGTTTACAGGGACAGCTAAACTGATCTGGTGTTTCTAAAGTAAGAGATGAAGGTGGGTCATGCAAAGGAGAAGGGGGCAGTGAAAGGAACATCCTTCCTGAAGACATCTCAGCAGGTCAGGACTTTGCTTTCCAGTAAGGCCAGTCACTTCCTTTGTGAATTTGTTTAACCACTTTGCAAGCTTCCAAAAAGAGGTGGTATGGGAGGAGTAGAGGACACAGGCAATTAAAATTCAGTCCCAACCATCAAAGAGAAGTAGGCCATGGCTAGTTAATAGAGGGGCATTGACACAGAGAGGCCCTGGATGCAGGAGCCCATATTGCTGGAGAGTTCTTTTCTTGCCACACAAGAGTACCTCCTAAAGTATGGGGTCCATTGTCTAGGTTCATAAAGTTTCTGCCTCACACAGATTTTTGGCTTGTGTTCCATTCTTTCTGCAGGACACAGGCTATTTGTGTCTACTCTCCTCACTGATTTTCTCTTCCCATTGCCAGATGTGGGATCTGCAATGTAGCCTGCAGGCAGGTTCTTTGTGTGCTATGGACAGATGCTGTTTGAGAACAGTCATCTTTCTTGCCAGCCAAGTGTCTTTCCCTGAGTCCTTGTGCTGGCTGATCACTTTTTAGGTCAGATGAAAGGACAGAAGGAGATATTTGGAGGAAGACAGAGAAGGAGAGAGGCTGAAGAAGACAAGCAAGATTGAGATGGGAAATTTTGCACTTTGGGATTAGATGTGATCAGAGGCGCCTTGAGAGAATGGCATGTCCTTTCTTCATCTGTGCACCCTGGAAGATGATGTGAAAGCAGAAGCATAAAAATGTTGGTGAAAAACTTGTAGAAGAAGGATATTGTCTTAATAGCTAAAAGCCATTAAAATTCACTAATCTTTCTCACTTTTAAGGTGTGACATTGGATATACAGTCCATTTCTTTTGTGCACAATCTCTAGTTTGGCTCGTGTCTTGCACAAATGAGCACACAGTTGGAGTAGAGTCTAACGGAGGCCATAGTTGGCTGTTTCAGACAGGCTTAAAGTTTGCATCCCTGACTCACTTGTGCTAATGTAACAAGACCTAGGTTTACAGGTTACTCTCTTCAGCTGTTGCTTTAGCCATGACAACTATTATGCTGTTATATCACAGATGAAAAATGAGATATTGCTGTGGTCTGAAGGCAGCAGCTCTGATCACAGTGTTCATTTCATTACTGGATGACAGTGTTGCATAAAGTAGAAGAGTCCTTTCTAGCCGCATGTTATATAGTCATAGGCTACATATTATACAGTCATGAGCCATCTGTGGTGAGCAAAATTATGGGCTTTGCAAATGAGGGAGGACTTGAATCCAGTTTACTGATTCTGAAACTCCATAATTTCTGGAGTTCAAAAGATACAGACATGTTTAAAGGTCAGTGGTAAAAATACCAAAATCCTAATGAACCATAAGTCTCATGATGGGAGAAATGAGGTCAGAATATGAATTAAGTCTGTCTGTTAACTACTAGAGAGATGTATTTCCTTGAGGGTCTTGCCAACACTTTCATGGCAGCTAACCCAAAGCCACACAAGCCAAGCTTTTCTCCTGGTAGAGAGGAGCAGAATGAACGTCGTGGCTTTCAAGTCTGAGAGACACATCCTCTGTGTGAACCTGGGTATTTAATTATGCCCTCTGAAAGTTGGTTTCACTCATGAAGTGGGATAGTGCTACTTACTTATACTAACTCATGGGATTACTGTGAGTTTTAAGTGGCTAGGTAAAATTATTAGCAAAATCTGGCACATAAATAAATATTTAGATAAATGGCGATCAGCTGAGGAGAGCTTTGTCCCCGCAAAGGACATTTGTCAACATCTCAGACATTTTTATGATTGTGGGGGATGTGGAGAGAAGTAGTTGCTATTGGCACTTAATGGGTAGACACTAGGGATGCACTAAACATCCTACAATCCACAGAATTGCTCTCCACAATCAGGAATCATGTGTCCCCAAATGTCAGTAGTGTCAAAGCTGAGAAACCCTGGCTAGATACATAGCCATTATGCATCAGATATTTCCCTATATATGTCTGATCTCTGGCAATTGTTTAGGTTCTGATATGTAGATGCTGAAAGTTCAGGCTGATAATAATGACGACACCTTCTCATTTACAAAGAACTTCTGTGTACATCATCTCACTTGATTTTCTAAGGAATCTGTTTGTAATAATTATTAATGTAATCTTCATTTCATACATAGAGAAACTGAGGCTCTGAGACCTGGGGTTTTTCAGCTAGCAGGGAGTACATCCAGATCTTGGGTACCATTCTACCTTCAGTTCTTGTGTACTACCCATGTGCACTGAGTTCGGCACTTTGAGTATTTGGCTTACGGGTGTAATGGGGCAAATTGTACTTATCTACAGAGCGCAAATATTTTAAGAATAACGTGACATGATGCACACAGTAGACTCTTAAAAACCAGCGTTCATCAGTAACATCAATGTTTCCTCTGGCTGGCTGACAACAAACAGTACTCAACACCCCATTTGTAAGCCAAGAGGCCTTTGCAGGCCAAGCCGGGGCTCCTGTGCTTCTGTGTCCCACGTGTGCTTCCATCTCCATCAGGCCCGACCATCCCAGTGGCTCTGTTCACTGAGTGATGCTGCCTGTCAGACAGCACTCTGTGCTGGTGACCTTGCAGGGGCCATTGGTCCTTCTCGTGCCCAGAACCCTGGCACTGCCACATTGACAACTCTGTCCCTGTTTTCTCATTACCTATCTGGAGGGTCACCTTTCTGACAGACAGCTTTGAAAATTCTGTATCAAAAAAGCATTTTGGTTGAAAAGACAGATTATTGTATAGTTCTGACATGCTCTACTTATTATGACATGAAATAGTGTTCTTGTTTCTTTTGCTTGAGGACATTGAACTGCTGACTTTGGCCCACATAGTGTGTCACTGTGATGCATTGGTTATTAGGTCAGACCTTCTATAACCTTTATGCATTCATTCATTACTCACTCAGCTATGCATTTGAATGTCTGCTGTAAGACTGTCACTTTGTTAGGCATTTAGTGGGTTAAACAAACAAACAAACAAACAAAAAATCCCACACATTTACACTCAGTCCCTAGTCCTGAGGATGTCCTAGTCTGACAGGCAATGCAAGGGTGTAAAGAAGGAATATTTTTGAAGTGGTAAGTGAACTAAAAGTGGAATATATTGTACTTGGTAACATAAGATCTGACAGGATAGAAATGGGCGCTGGTTGTGGGTATGCAGCTTGGGGCCTGGTTCCTCTGGGACAGTGACAGGTAAAGTGACAGCTGAGGCTGGGGGCTGGGATTTCCTGGAAAACACTGTGATCTACATATGTGCACAGGAGCTAGAGCATCCACAACTGAGAAAGTTGTTGAGGCTCCATCTCAGAAGATGGCCTAAATGTCCATTTGATTTTTGTCCCTGGACAACTTTTCATGGCCCTGATGTGCAATTGAGGAATCATCTTTCAAAAGTACTAAGCAGGTGAGTGTATATCAGAGAGCTGTAGAAAAGGGAGTAACTAACACTTCCGGGGGAGATGGGGGAAGTGCCCTGGATGATGCGATGTTTGAGCAGGGGTTAAGTATTCCAGGAAGCTCATGGTGGAGGAGGGGACATGAGGGTGCTCTTAGCAGAGCGAAGGTGAAGGTGATGTGTTCTGGGAAGGATGGTGACACGACTAGAGCAAGGCATTGGTGGAAGGGGCAAAGGTGGGAGATGAGGCTCAAGGGGACTTTGGGGCCATCTGAATGTGAGGCAGTAGGATGCAGACTCCTTCCAGCAGGACTTGCTGGGATAACTTATGAAATGTGAGGTCTGACAGGATCCGCACTCTAGACACATCCCTCTGGGAGCAGTAAGGGTTTGTGGGAGCGTAGGCCTCAGAGACCAGAGGCAGAAACAAACCAGGCAGCTGCTGCACCCACCCAAGAGAGAGACTGTGAGGCCAGTGTCCCCTTCTGAAGGCACACAAAACCCATTCCTCAATTCAGAAGACCCAGCACATATTTATTAAATAAATAAATAAATAATAAGGGGAAGGCCAAACATAAAGGAATTTCTTAAAAATGTAAAAGGGAAAACTAAGAAGTGTTAACTACTTCAGTACCTACTTGAATTTGAAATATGTGTACTGTAGGGAATAAATGCAAAGAGACGTAAAATGTAACGAGTGTAGACAGAGTCAGGGTCCAGTAAAAGGGCATTGAGAAAGCTGCTGGCGAGCTCACTGCAGTGTGCATGTTTGTTCTCACTCCCACTCAGGTGCCATAGGGGAAGTGGTGATTTGCAGCCTCTTCAGAGTGGAGCTCACGATGCCCCTTTACTGAGTACCTGCTATGCTCACACACTGCTCAGGGACCAACTCTATCGTCTCACTTAATCTGAGCAACAACTGCCAAGTAGGCTTTCACAAGGATGAAGCTGTTCAGAGAGCTTAAGAATTTGCCTAAGGTCCCAGAACAGCAAGCGCAGAACTGGGATTTGAATCACGTTGTGTCCAGCTCTAAAGTCCCCTGCCTTCATGCATGCATCCTTTCCATCAATGTAGGATGAGAAATGCTCAAGCTGTTAATATCACCTTCCTCTCTGGACGGTGATTCAATGTTTTTAAAATAAGGATAGAGAATTCAAAAGATTTGGGTGAGAAAGGAAATTGTGGGAAAAAGGAAAAGGAGAATACAATTTGTGCTTTTAATTTTTGATTCAGTCTTTTGTAAAACTGTCATTAAAATGAGATAGATAAATAATGTACAAGATATGCTTTGCCTCAACATTCCTAGGATTCTGTGCCCTGAACTGAGCTTTTATGTAGCAGAAAGCAAGACTGAATGGCAATGGCTTCCATTCATTTGGGTAAGAGCCATGAGAGTTCTGTCCAACATGTGTAAAGAAAAAACAAAGAATCAGTATACTTAATTTCAAAAGAGGGAGGAAATGTTATAAAAAACTTAGTGTTTCTAGATTTAGTGAATAAAAATACAGAGTGCTCAGTTACATTTGAATCTCTCATAAGGAGCAAATAGTTTCTTAGTGTAAGTATGTCCCATGCGCTATTTAGTGCATAGTTGTACTAAAAGTTATTCGTGTCAATTTCAAATATAATTGGGCATCCTGAGCATTATCTGGCAACACTAAAATCTTGATGAAGTAAAAAAAAAATAATAGCACAGTTGATTAAAGTTAGATGGAAGAGTTGAGAGAAGCGTAGGGCAGATGGCTTCCTTATCTCACAGGCTGGCAGATCAGTCCGTTGCATCTAGAATGTGTGGTAGGGAACTGTGGACGTAGTTCAGTTGTAGAGTGCTTGGCTAGCATGCTAAAGGCTCTGGGTTTGATCCCCAGGAATACACACATACACTAATAAAATTTAAATATAAAAGACAAAATGAAAGTTAGAGATAATGTTTTAACTTTAGTATTTATAGTTACAAAGTTAACTATTAGGAAAACTGGAAAGTAGAGTAACAGTAGTAAAGATTCCAATAAAGCAGGAAGACAAGAAAGAAATAATATAACTATAGCAAATTTGTAGAAAAATTTCTCTCTTCTAGAAAGGAATGCAAGGTGTTGTCTGAAGTAGATGCGTCATAAAGTAAAAACAGAAAGAAATTATTTAGCATTATGGTATAAACACCAAAAAATTAAAAATGAAACAAATAAAAATGATTTTTTTCTTGGGAGTGGAGTTTGGAAAGTGGGTAAAGAGTGAGACAGTTTTTATTTTATTCTACCCTTATTAGATTGTTAAATTTTATGCCACATATAAAATTAGATTAAAAATACAATAATTGTATTAATCATTGTTACTGCCAACCATCATTCAGCAAATTACAAGATTTATGGTCATGTACACTCTCATGTTCTCATTATCAATCTTATTTTATTTGCTTCCACCAACTTCATTCAGGTATAAAAATATTAACAGCCAGATTTACAAACTCAAAGAATGCACAAATGTTTGCTATTGCTTTGCCATGTATGGCAAAAATACTTCCATCTTCTCTAGTACAAAAAAAGATAAAACCTTCAGATAAATAAAAGTGGTTCATTTAAAACAAATATTTAATGTCTTTAGAGTTGCTGTGCATTATCCTGAACACATACTTGCAAATGAATTATGCTTTCATAAGCAGAAAAGTACTATCCAGAGCAAAGCTGGGCTGATTTGCACAGGATTGGATTGCTCTTAGAAATATGTGGATTTTTCACTTCGCACTTCCATTCATTTGGGTAAGAGCCATGAGAGTTCTGTCCAAGCTATCAGAAGAAGTCAAGCATTCAGAAGTCACTCATTTTCCAGGAGGTCTTATCCTGAGTGTGTGTGTGTGCGTGTGTGTGTGTGCGCGCACACACATGTGATACAGCATAATTAACAGACAGATTCTTTGGACTATAAAAAGTCGCTGATTCCAACGTGAAGTCCCACTAGGAGAATGCATAAATACTACGGAGACACCCAACTGTAGTTTGTGATTACTGCTTCCTCCTGAAACATTACTAATGCACTCCTATAGCCCAGAAGCCCGGGTAGCTTTCTTCAGACCCGGTTTTATAGTTCTTGAACTCTGTTGCCATTTTTAGTCTGTACGTTTTTAAGATTAGCTTTACAATGATCTAAAGTACATTCTACTTATAATGGCATCGAAGATCCTGGAGAAGTTTGCCAGGTCCCCCAGGACAGAGTTGATAGCTGAGCCTCATTATTCCTGGGCAGTGCTGTGAGAGGACTCTGAAGGAAAACCCACAGCATACATTCTTTTGTCTAGGGCTTCCGGTCACTTTGCCCTGCCACAAAAGCAAATCATTCCTCTATGGCTTGGCACAAAGGCCAGCTCTTCCAGAAAGATCTTGTTTCCTCCCAATATCAAGAACTAATATCTTCCTCTCAGCTTCTTCCAGAGTTGTTCTGAGGACTGAGATGATAATGGAGCTTATGACTAGGTTAAGAAACTAATCATTGAAAATAAGCAAAAGGAGTAAAACAAGGCCTATGCAGTTCCTAGGCAAAAGTGGTAAAAATGATAAAAGCAGTAATATTCACTACCTCGATGTTCACAATTTACTGAGTACTGTCCTTTATTACAGAGGGGTTAGTTTTACAATCATATCTTATTTAATTTTCACCACAGGATACAACATTATTATTTCCCATTTCAACATGAGGAAAATAAGACACAGAGAGGTTAAGAAATGAGACAAAATTATTCCACAAAGAAGCTTCAAAACCATAAATGAAACTCAGTTTCAATGGGAATCCCATGATCTAAACACGGAATTGCCTCTCTGAGGCTTAGGAAGAAGGCTAAAGGAGAAATAGATACAAACACAGGAGCAGAAATAGCTTCAAAAAGCATTGACATCTTCTATCTGTAGTCTATGCCAGCAATTTTAAATCATAAGGCTAGAATCCCCTTCTGGGAGGTCATCCCTCTACCCAGAAGTAGGAAGGCATGCACAGATGCACACTGAATGGTGTGCAAGAGAGGATGACATGTTGCTGGCACTGTGACTACAAGGAAAGGGCAGAGGAAAGAGAAAGCTGTTAGTCAGTGAGGCAGCTGTGATGTTACACAGCCCTAAGCAGCCTACGAGGAGTGAGGAGCACTGAGATTCTGCACAGCGTGCTTCCTGGACCCGTCTGAGCCAGATACACGTTGGCTGTCTGCTGCTATGGGGACCTCGTGGGCAGTGTGACCACTGGAGACAGGGTTCTGATCACAATGAGGGGTTTAAAAGCACAAAACAACCTCTGCAGGAGTTGGCAAGTATTGTCCCTTCTACAGAGGAGCTGTCTCATGAGGACTCCAGTGCAGCCTTGCCAGGCCCCACATCTGGCCAGGCTGTCGCGGACAGGCTGCCGTCTGGCTACACCAGCCCAGGGCTTGAGACAAAGTTTTTTTCCATCGGGGTGTGGCTGTTTCTCTCCCTGTTTTCCCGATTTTTCTTTATATTTTATGAAAAAAATATAACATATTTTGATAACCAAATATTAAAAGAAAAACTATATTTACTACACTGGGTATGGTTTTTCTTTTTCCTTTTTCATTCCTGTGGAATTCCTAGTTCATATTGCAATGACCTTTTTTCACTTTTTCCTGCCTCTATCTCTCTGTGTTTTACCTTTACCTCCATTTCTTTCCCTCTCCCTCAGTAAATTCTGTCTGTGCTAGAATTACTGGCAACAGAAAATGAAGGGCTACTTCTCAATGGCTTGACAACATCCCATGAAGGGAAAATTGCATTATACAAGATAATGTTAACTGTCATTCTTGAAGTGTTAATTTTGGAAATAATTGTTTCGAATCCCTTCTAATTACCAAACCATGTGATAGACAGATAAAATTCTATAGGAATCCTAATAAGGGGAGTTCTTACTTTCAGCTAGCCACTGGCACCCAAGAATGCAGTACTGGGGAGGCTAGGAGGGCAATATTGGGGAGAAGAGAGCAGTCATCAAATACATTTATCAATAAATGTTTGGCTGATATAAGGAAGTTTTCTGTAGTCCTATCCTGGTCAATAAAATAGAAACTTCTGCTAGTACTTCTGCTCTTTCAGGAAAGTACCTTCTGCCCATTCCCTTACTAGGTATTACTCATGAATGCAGGTACCATCATACTGGGCCCGCCCACACCCATGCACACACATACCATCTCCTCTCTCTCTTTTCTCATCTCTATTTTTCTGTTTCCCTAACTTCCCCTTTTCTTTCTTCCTTCCTTTTCTCTACCATTTAGCTCAGTTCTTTCTAGGCACTTTAGTTTCCATGAGTGACACTCAACTCAAAATGCTTGCTGACCTCAAAGTATTTGGCAGTCATATAGTAACAGTGAAATATTGTAAACGAGCAAAATGTTTAACATCTGATACTGTTGTGATTATATGAATTATTGTTCATCCGTTTCGTGGAGTATTAAAGAGCTTCACTTTTATCAAGCCTTGACTTGATTATCACCTGCTCATACTCATTTTTTTTTCAACACTGTGTTGGCCTCTTCTCCTGCTTTTGTTTCCTTCACTGCACTTATAAAGTTACTGACTTATTGTGAGTCTCCTGCAATACAAAAGAAGACCCATGATGTGCTTTGCTTTTAGTGCTAGGCATCTGTGATATTTACCACAGAGTAGGATGCATAGCAGAGGTTCAACAAATATCTCTTCTGATTAAATAGATAGGTACTGTAATGGTATCAATGAATGCTATGGAATCATATGGAATTCCTGATTATATTAAGTAGAACAGAAGATATAAAACTGTTAGACCATGGTCTTACTTGGGATAAAAACATATTGGCAGAGAAAAAGTATGGAAAGGAAAGGCTCATGTTTACTGTGCTTATCTCTGGCAGTGGTATTTTCTTTAGATTTATGTATATTTATTTGAAATTCTCCAGTCTCCAGTGTGAGCATATATGTTTTTTAAAAAGTTAGATTTCTTTTTTTTTTTTTGTGGGTACCAGGGGGACGACCTCAGGACCTCGCGCGCCAACAGGCACCCGTGCCACTGAGCGATATCACCGGCCCCTTTTTCGTATGTGGGTTCCGGGAGTCGAACTCGGGCCCTCGCGCTTGCCGGGCAGGCGCCTACGCCGCTGAGCCATCTCACCGGCCCAAAAAATTAGATTTCTTAAAAAAAAAAAAAAAAAGAAAAGTTGGTGACTCAGGCTCCACACAAAGATGCTGCAGTTGGGACGTCGGAGGGGACGTGATGGAGTCCTCAGTACAGAGGCTGCGAGAGTAACCCGTATGGAGCTGACTCACCGCCCTAACCAATAGCTGACAATTCCTTTGTTTGCCAGTGATACGTTTAAAGTGAATGTTTTGATGACAGAAGTGAAAATTAAGGAGTAAAATCAAGAGGCTCATGACTGTTTTGTGAGGGTGTTAGGGATGAAACATGAAAGACAATGAGGTTTTGGCAAAGACCACGTTTTGGTGGTTCCAAACCCCAAATGATCAGAAACTGCTTCAAGATGTAGGTGAAACCTCACAAGAAGGTTGCACAGGGGCGGTCGCACAGTCTCAGTGCTTCTCATGCCTGGGGCAGGCTGGACGGAAGCTCTGTCCTTTGGCTGAGCTCACTGCGGGAAACTCTTCAGGGAAGGGAAGGATGCTTTTCTGCCCTTTTCAGCCTCTGGAGTTGCTGCTGCTGGTAACTTGTCCAACCACAGACTCTGGCTCTCCTCTGAGTAAATATTCATTCAGAGAACCATTTCCAAACTCATCATACAATAGTCAGTTGAACAAGTCTGTTTGCATAAACTTTCTCACCCATTCATTGGGCTGAGGTCTATAATTCCCTGCTATGTGATAAGCTCCAGACTGGGCCCTGGGATGGTAGCGTTAATAAAACAGACAAAATGCCTGCCTTGTGAAGCTGACATGACTGTAGGGGCTGATATCTGGCCTGGAGTACATGTCAAGTTCCTACCTTCTCCTTTCAGTTTCTGAAAATTTTCTAGATTAGTCTCATTTTACAGTTGGATGGCTGCCTCAGTTTCCTAGTTAGCACTGGTTCCTGGAAGAAGCCAGAAAGTCCTGGAAAAAAAAACTTTGGCTGTGGCCCTGACTCCCGACTTTGCAGGAATCTCCTGAAGACTCTGGACTTGCTGCACCCTGAGCCCTTGAAGTCATCTAGTGTTCGGCTGAGACAATGGTTAAACAGAACAACCACTCTGCTAACTACTCATGCTGTGGCAATAACGGCTACCATTTACTGATCCCTTACTATGTGCCAGAAAGGAGCCACACTTACTCTTTCACTGTCTCATTTGCTTTTCTTTTTTTTTTCTGTGGATACCGGGGGGTCGACCTCAGGACCTCGCGCGCCAGCAGGCGCCCTTGCCGCTGAGCGATATCACTGGTCCCTTTTTCGTATGTGGGTTCCAGGAGTCGAACTCGGGCCCTTGCGCTTGCCGGGCAGGCGCTTAAGCCACTGAGCCATCTCACCGGCCCTCATTTGCTTTTCTTGATGCATGTGAGGTTTCTGCTTTCAGTATTGCAAATGAACTCCTACCAGATTCTACGTTTCCACAGGTAAAGATTGTAAACCGTGAACTAAACACAAAAGCAAAACCAAAAATTAAACATTTACCTGAAAGCACTGGAGAACTACAGAAAGCAGGCAGATTCTGGAGGGAAATAAAGCTTATATGAAGAGAGTATTATTGGATGTGTTTTTCATTTTCATAGCTTTAAACCTGAGGACACGACAAACTGGTGCTGTACATAGTGAGTGAAACTATGAGATCAAACGCACAGTCTCTCCAGCCTAAAGAACCAAATAACAGAGTTCAAGGCAACCGCAGATACTGAGAAATGAGGAAGGAATCCTGGAAAAGAGAAAGCCAAAATCTGTTTATGAACTTCATCCAAGTCTTTGGCTTACTCTTACACTTATGGGGCAGATCAAACACAGCTTGTGCCTAAGGCTTAAAGAACACAAACCCACCGCCCGTGTGAATGCTAGCAGCGCACATCCAACCAAATGAGAGTGTAAATCTTTTGAATTCACTTGGCTTACCTATAGTATGCAGCTATTTAATCAAATGCTTATGTAGGCCTCATGGTGAAGAGATTTTGTAGATATGGCTAACATATACAATAGATTGACTTTAAGTAAAGGACTTTACCCTTTATTGTGTGGGTGGTCCTCATCTGATCAGTTGAAGGTCGTAAGAACAAAAGCTAGGGTTCCCTGGAGAAGATGGAATTTTGCATAAAGTCAGCAGCAACAGTCTGCCTGCATTTTTATGTTCCAGCATGCCCTGTAGATTTTAGATTTGACAATCTCACAATTATGAGTTAATTACTTAAGTTATATCTCTTTTATTATGTGTGTGAATATGTACATCTATGTCTGTATCACCTATTTATATATGTGTGATATATATATTATACACACATAAATGCACACACACACAGACACACACACACACAGACACACTTTTATCCTATACAGTATATATCCTCTTGGTTTAACCCTGGCTAATACGCAAAATTGGCTGTTAAAATGAAAAGAAGGCAAACAGAATCTAGAAGCTTCAAAACATAATACTAACAATGTCTGGGATAAAATCCAAAATTGCTTTATGTACCAAGAACCAGGAAATTATGACCAAGTGAAAGAGAAAAGACAATTACCTGAGATGGGGCTTGAGATTACCTAAGTGTTGGAATTAGCAGGCATGGATTTTAAAGCTGCTATTATAACTTACAGCTCATTGAAATAAAGGAAAATATGCTTGCGGTGAATAAAAGGATTCAAGATTGTAACAAAGAAAAACTAACAAAAAGAACCAAATGGGAGTTAAAAGTATAAAATATATAATATGTGATGTAAAAATTCACTAGGTAGGCCTAATGGCAGAATGAGATGACAGAAAAAAGTCTGTAGATATTACACAAACTGAAAAGCAGAGAAAAAGTACGGGAACTATGAAAAGACACTCAATAAACTATGGAACCATAACAAAAGCTCTTCTAGATATGTAGGACGAGGGGAGAGGAGCAATGAGGCTAAAATTATTTAAAGTTATAATGCTGAAATTCCAAACTTTGGGGAAGAATTCAGAGACCTCCAAGAAAGGTAAATATAAAGAAAATCAGAGTCAAATTATAGAGACTAACTTGAAATTGTAGTCAAATTGCTGAAAACTAAAGATAAAGAGAAAACTTTAAACCATTTAGAGAAAAACAACACATTATACAAAGGGCAATACAAATTGACAATCTTGCTAATCTCTTAACAGTAACTATGGAGTCCAGAGAGAGAGAGGTGCACATATATTTAAAGTGCTAAAGTAAAAAAAATATAGTAAGAAAATCCAATGATATCTTCTTTCAAGAATAAATATAAAATACAGAGAATTTAAGATTTTAAAAAACTGGGAAATTTTATTGTTAGAAGATCTGTATTACATGAAATAATAAAGGAAGTGCTTCTGCCTGAAGGAAAGTGATACCAGATGCAAACAGGAGTCTTCAGGGAGGGTTAGAATTGCAGGAACTTATAAATATCTACATAAATATGAGATTAAAATTTTCTTTTTATTTAGAAAAAGCAAAAATTAGGACAATGTGTTAAAGAGGCTATAATATTTGTAAATGGAATAATATAAAATCTATAACATAGAAGAAGGTGAGCGATGGTAAATAAACATTTGGGGTTGCAGCTTTCTGCATTTTATAACAGGAGTTACTAGATTCATTCTCAGTAGGGGGAAAAATTAAAGATGTACACTGAAATCTCTAGAGTAGACACACACACACACACCAATTAAAAATATATATAACTAAAAAGCCAGGAGGTAAAATAAAGTAAAATTTTAAAAAATGCTTAAAAATATACCAATGTAGGTATTAAAGAAGAGTGAAAGAATGAAGCAAAAACAGAAGGGGTAAACAGAAAATGAATTGTAAACTAGTATGCTGCAAACCAACCATTTCAATAATTACAGTAAATATGAGTGGACTGCACAATGAAAAATCAGAATGGAGTAAAAACAAAAACCTAAAACAAGAACAAAGGCAACTATTGTGCTGTTTAAAAGAAAAGTTTGAAAGTAAGGGCATAAATAACTAAGCTATGTAATGCTATACATAAACAGCTGGATGAGCTGGTTTAATATCAAACAAATTGTCTCTTTTGCCAGTTACCAATCCAGGCTCCAAATCCATCCTCTTAAGCTGCTTTGTGGTACTGGAGGGGGATCCTCAAACATTCCACCTCTGTCACCTTTGTGAAGTTTTGTCAGTAGAGGGCACTGCAGGGCCACTGCAGGAGGGCAGGGGTTGTCTTCCTGGTTCATGGGCTTCTTCCTTGTGAGGCATGTGTTGGCCAGCAGTGTGTGTGCGTGACATCTGTGCTCACTGTCATTGACTTTCAGGGGCACCCTCATGGGCAGCATCCTAGCAAGCTTCCTCAGTTCCCCATCCCCATCCCAGTAGGTTTGGCAGACAGCTCCCAGGGAGGTTGCTCAGGCCCAGCAGGGCCTTTTTCAGAGTTCAGCTGGTGCCTCTGAAGGTGGCTCTCAAGTAGGTCCCAGTGACACCTCAGTGGTGGTTTTCTAGTCAATGTCCTCAGCATTTAGTATGATATTTCTTGATTGTCAGCTCCTGTCTTTGCTACCCTCATGAACTTCTCTGCCACAGAGTCTTCCAAAGTCATCCACCTTCCATCAAAGTCTGAGCCTTCTCCAAATGAGTTAACTTTTTGGGGCTTTCTCAAGCCAAGAGGCAGTGGCTGCTCCTAGATCTGCTACTCTTGTGTTTCTAGAATTCTCTTTGCCCCTTAGCACTTAATCCCAGTTCCTAATGAATAGTTCTTTACATTAAATTTGCCCTGTTCAAATTCTGTGTGGTTTCTAGACCTTGACTGACAGATATGTCAAGATAAAGAGGGCCCTTTTATAATGACAAAAGTGCACCCATTTAAAATGGACAATATTAAAGGGAGAAATAAATAACTCTGTCATAGCTGGAGACCTCAACACTTTTCTCTCAGTAGCTAGGAAAAATAAGTAAAGATGTCATTGTTCTGAACAATACTATCAACCATCTTGAACTAATTGATATTTATAAAAATTACTCTCTAACTACAAATGCTCATTCTTTTTGAGTGCACCTGTTCATCAAGATAGATTGTGTTTTAAACCACAACTTTGAAAAAATTAAATAGAAAATGACTGAAATTGTAGAGTGTGATCTCTGACCTCAATGGAATTAAATTGAAGTCAGTACAATAAAATACTTTAGAATATCTGAAATATTTGATAATTAACCAATAAACTTCTATATAATATGAGGCAAAGAAGAAATCATAGGGGTAAATCAGAAATTTTTATATGAATGCTAATCAAAATAGAATGTATCAAAATTTGTAGGCTGGAACTAACTCAGTGTTTACAAGGAATTGTTGCTTTTAATACTTACATTAAATGAGGAACATAGAAAATAGCAAAAAAGGTAATGAGTTTTGGGTTCTACCTTAAGAAGCTCCAAAAAGAATAGGAAATTAAATGCAAAGCTAGTAGAAAAAGGAAAGAAAAAAATTAGAAATAAAGGAAATAAAAGATTGGCAAATAATAAAGAAAATTAGCAATAGCCCAAAGTTGATCCTTTGAAAAGAAGGACAAGCTTAGTAAAACTCTAGCTAGGCTGATAAAAGAAAAATGAGTGAATGCAAATCAATGGTATGAGGCATAAAAGAAGGATTATTACTATAGATTCAACAGCATTTAAAAGATGTTGAAAGAATATTATGAATTACTTCATGTCACATATCCAACTTCAAAATTTGACAGATTCCATGAAAAATGCAATTTACCAATACTGACACAAGAAAAAGCCCCAGAAAATCTGAATATCCCTGTATCTAAGAAAAAAATTGAATCATCATCAAGTCCACCCACAAAGAAAACTCGAAGCCTTGAAGATTTTACTGGTGGATCCTATTTCTCATCAAAAGAAGAAATAAAACCCTATCAGAAATTAAATGAAGAGCTTAAGCTAATCTTACATAATTTTTCAGAAAATTGAGAAGAAAAACCTCCAGACTTATTTATGAAGCCAGCATAATAACCATAACACCAATACCTAAGAGAACATTTTTAAAAATCTGGCTAATCTCCCTTTTGAACAAACATCCAAAAATATTTCATAAAATATCAGCAAATTCAAACAATATAAGAAAGAATAATACTTTATGACCAAGTAGGTTTTACTGCCACCATATATGGTTTTAACATCCAAAATCAATTTATGTCACATTAACTTGAGATAGATCATGTGTTCATCTCACTAGATGAAGAAAAGTAATTTTTCAGTAGTAAGTACATATGCGTGACAAAAATTCCAGGAACCCAGGAGTAACTGAGAATTTCTGTAACTTACTAAAGTCCTCCTCAAGAATTCCTACAAGAAACATTACACCTGATGGTGAAATACTGAACACTCTGCTCCTAAGATTGGAAATGAGGCAAAGAACAAGCAAAAGGTAAAAAAAATCAGAATGAAGTAAAAGTGTTTCTATTTGCACTTAATATAATCATTTACATGGAAAACCTAAAGAAAGATGTAGTACATATTTCAGACCTAATAAGTGAATTTAGGAAAATAGTAGGGTGCAATGTTAATGTGCAAAATCACTTATAGTTCTATGTTCTAGCAGTAAATATGTAAAAGATTTCATTAAGGTTAGTATTATAAAACATAAAATACTTGGGAGTAAATGGAACAAAAATGTGGAAAACTCTATATTGAAATAAAAGTAGATATAAATAAATAAAAGAGGTTACCATATTCAATTTCTTAAGAAATCAACTCATCATAAATTGGTCTGTAGATTTAATACACTCCCAATCAAAATCTCGGAGATATTTTAGCAGAAATTGATGTTATTATAAAATTTATGTGTAAATACAAGGATATCTAAAGAAATCGTGAATGAAGAAAGTTGGAGGGCTAATATCACTTGCTTTTAAGACTGTAAATCAGTATCAAGAGTTTGTGGACTTGACATAAAGATCAAGAAATAGACAAATTCTACAGCATGGAGAAATAGAAATACAATACCATCCATATAATTGTTTTATTTTTCAAGAAAGACTCAAAATCAGTCCAATAGAGAATTTTCCCATGTTTTTTGTTATTATAGTGATATACACATAAAAATTACTGTCAAACATTGTAAGTGATAATTCAATGTCATTATTTATATTCATATTCTACACAACCATCATCCATCTTCATAATTCTTTTTCATCCTGTGAAACTAAAACTCTAAACCCAGTACACCATAATTTCCCATTTTCCCTTCTCCTGTAGCCTCTGGAAAACTCCATTCAACTTTCCATCCCTATGATTTTGACTATTCCAAGTACCTATGGAAATGGAAACATATATTATGATTGGCTTATCAAGCTTCATCCATGTTGTAGTGTACACCAAGGTTCCCTTCCCTTTTAGGCTGAGTCATTTTCCCTTGCATGTATATAAAACATTTTGCTTATCCATCCACCTAATGTTGGATGCTTTAGTTGATCCCACATTTCAACTAATGTAAAGAATGATGCTGGGAACATGGTTGTACAAATACCTGTTTGAGACACTTCTGTTAATTCCTTTGAGTATGTCCTAAGGAATGCAATGGCTGTACTGCACAGTAAATTCAGTTTTAATTTTTGAGGAACTTTCTTACTGCTATACTGTTTTCCACGGACGCAGTGCTATTTTATATTCCCAAGGATAGCGTACGGAGGTTCCAACTTTCCCACACCTTTCCTAGCACTTATTTTCTGTTTTCTTTGTTAGCAACCAAAAAGGAAACTATTTTTAACAAATATGCTAAAGTAAACGAATATCTGAACTAAACACAAAAACGAGAAAACATGACAGTCAATCCCTACCTTCACAATACACAAAACTAATTCAAATCATTTAACTCCTTTGTGAGTAACCGCATTCATGTGACTTGTGAAGCTAAAGATCAGAGCAAGACTACACCAATAAATGACAAATTCAGAGTCTGAAACCTTCATTCTCCATTTTCTATCCCTGTGCTGTTTATGGATTTTAAGTTTCTATCTTTGAGTCCTACCTACTCTTCATCACAGAACCACCAGGGCCCGGTGGTACATGGTATCCAGTAGCTGCCTTGTAAATAAACATTTTTGAAGGGATGACTGAATGGTCTCCAGATCACTCCTGCCTATCCAAGTGGAACCCTCTATCTAATATACATCAGACACCTAGAATCAATGTTTCCTTGTCCCTCCTGCTTTGTAAGGAACTTAATTTTCAAGTTTCATGGTTAGAAATCATAATCAAATTATGCAAGAGAGAGGGAACAGAAAGATTATTAAAAGCTTGTGCACTAGAACAAAAGACATTTTGTTCTAGAGAGCTAAATAAATAAAAATATTTTGGCTCAGAATCAATATAATTTTTCCTCTGGTTCTATTTAGAGACCGTTTTAAAATATTCAATTACCTTTAAAATTTAGAAGTGTGTGTGTGCGCGCGCATCTGTGTGTGAATCAAGTTTTAGCTAAGATGTATTATAATGAGCAGTAAGAGAAGGCCTGAAGGAGCAGGCCTGGAAAACAGAATAGAGGAAAATGTAGAAGGGAAGGAGAGAGACAGGAAAGCAAATGGAGGGGTGAGGCAGGGGACAGACTCCTTGTCGCACATGCTCAGAACCTGCCATGGTTTTGCAGTGTCTAGATGGCCAGCACTCTGTCCTGGAGAGTCTTGCTTTCCCCATGGACTGGGATTCCTGATGTCCCTTTGGTGGTGGTGGTGGGGAGTCTCATTTCCCAAGAACATAATATTCTATTTTTAAATTTAGTATTGAGGTAGGAAAAGCCTTTGTGCAGTTGCATAGTGCAGAGCCTGACATGACTCAAAACAACACTGCCCAGTACTAAGGACAGTCCCAGAGGAAAAGAATGAGGAAATGCTATAGGGGCCCTGGAGCTACTGTGACACTCATACAAGTCAGATTTCTGCCCTTACCAAAGCTGTCCTGCTCTCTTAGTTTAAGTCCTGCCTCCTTATTTCTCTACCACCTTATTTCCTACCCAATAGGTCTGTTTGCAATCATCCTTGTCACCTTCCCAATTTGAGGCCCTCCAAGTCTCTTCAGTTTCTCAGGGTAACTTATACTCAGTGCCCCACTCCACTTTTCCCTGTCTGGCATGAGGACAGTGACACTCCCACAGTCTTTGCTCCCTGTGATTATAGACATGAGAACTTCACAAACATTGGCAGGAAACATTTTGTGACTTGGTTGGAGCTCTTCATCCATTCATCAGATTTATCAAAACAGGACACTAGAGCCCTATTAATAATTACACAGAGAAGAGGCACACAGGGATTGTCCTGGACTGGATGTCCTGTCACGATAGTTATAGATCCATAGTAAACAAATATTCTTACCTCAAATAGTCATATAACAGTTTGAAATAAAAACCATCAAACAGTAACACATTTGTTTTCTTCCATGGAGAAACATAGACAGATAAACAGGAGGGGAAATGTATAGACATAGGATTCTTTGGGACGATGAGAGGGAGAGAGGAAATTTAGACAGTGGAGGAAATGGGAATGAAAGGAGGAAGGCTTGTAGGTGATACACTCAGTAGGTAGGGAGTGGATGTTCACAGCTTAGGTCCTTCTTTGGGTTTATACAGAACATACTCATCCTATGAAATGTTAATTGCTCTATTTCCTTAACTCTAGGAGGAACATTTTTCACATTTTAATGATTCTGAAATATGAACGTGTATTACAAGGGATGTCAGAAAGAACCCTCTAGCTCCTAGGATGAAGAGTAATTTGTGACAGAGCTGTTACCTCCTGTACACATATGAACTTGGCAGTGTGTAGGGTATATCTGTCCAGTCAGTCAGATGAGATATTTGCATCAGTAGCGCCATATGTGGTTGGATCTTTACATAGAATTCAGATATACAATAATTGCTCAAAATGTCTGCAGGAAGGATGTACTATGGTGTCGCACTACAGCAGAAAGTTAATACCTGTAGAGGAAAACCTGTACATTCTAAGTAGTGCAATTAAATGTACAGGAAACTGCCAAATATCCTCCGGTGGTTCATAGAACTTTCAAATCTAACGTAGATAGATGTGGACAGGCAATGCTTCATAACTTAGGAGCCTGTGGGCCATGTCTCAGGAGCTAAGGCTGAATTTTAATACAAATTGCTTGACTTCTAGAGACAATTAGTTCAATGAAAGAAGAACAAGAACTATGGAACTCAACCATAGAGGTTCGACTGTGGTCTCCCTCCACTTGCCTTGAAATCATTCTGTCAATTACAAAGGTGTTAAAGAGGACAGGAATGGATATTAAGTTTATCCCATGATGAATATATGACCACTGATGGTCAAAAGTGATTCAGAGGAAACCTAAGTGTTAAAAAAGTTTAAACTCAAATTTTGATACTTACAATACATGGAGTGCATGCATCTGGATAAACTAAGGCTGTTTTATAGTTTTCTTAAAAGTTAATTTGCACATTTTTATTCCCCCTTCCCTCTATCAATAATTGTTACCCCAATATTGTTAGTAAATTAATATTTATACTGCAGAATAATATATGTAATAGCAATATATTATATACATGACAGCTATATCACTGCTGATATAATGATATATATTATTAACTTTATTTGCATAACATTGTGTCACATCAAAATAGAAAATTTTAAAATAACCAAGTATGAATTATAAAGTGGTTATTAGAAAGTTTAGGGGCCGGAGGTATAGCTCAGTGGCATGACACCTGCCTGGCAAGTGCAAGGTCCCAAGTTTGATTCCCAGTTCAAAAAAAAAAAGTTTAATAGTAAAAGCAAATTCTAGATGAGAAAAGATACTTTTCTTTAAGACTAAATTAGTAAACTTCAGCTTCAAGGTGAGATGAAGCATTGATTGACTATCCTTTTGAGATGATTTCTTTTAGATTTTAAGAGTTTCACACTGGAAAGTTAGAATCCAACAGATCTCACAATGGTTTGAGGGAAAAGAGTGGAAGGACAATCATTCGCTACTCACATTATGTTTTGCTTTTTTTTTTTTTTTTTTTTTTGTGGGTACCGGGGGGTCGACCTCAGGACCTCGCGTGCCAGTAGGCGCCCGTGCTGCTGAGCGATATCACCGGCCCCTTTTTCGTATGTGGGATCCGGGAGTCGAACTCGGGCCCTCATGCTTGCCGGGCAGGCGCTTAAGCCGCTGAGCCATCTCACCGGCCCTCACATTATGTTTTATAGATTATTTGCAGATATAGTTCTGTTAAAAGAACAAAACATTTTACCCCACTTGAAATAAAGTTAAAAACTGACTTCTAATGAGGTTAATATTTTATTTCCCTGATTATATATATATATATATCTCAAGGAACTAAATATATATATATTTTTATCTATCTTAAAACATTCAATGCTCTGTTTCATATTAATGTTAGCAATAAATGAGGTTAAACAATAAAAAGATGTAAATAATTTCCTGGATGTGCTGAGAGACACAACTTAAGTGTTCATCCCAACTTATTTCAGATGGCATTTGGGGGTTTTAAAATGTGCACAATATGTCTTTCAAATGTAATTGAAATTCTGATTTTGTTTTGTTTTTTATGATTTTAAAAAATGAAAAGATCTCGAGTATACCAATGTTTTCAACAATGTTCCCACAATCCAAAAGTGATTACATTGTACTCAGATGGGAAAAATAGAAACAGAATTGGCTTAGAACCAAAGATAAAAATATTTTTTTGTGATGCATGATGATGGGAATGCGTGAAGGAATGGATAGATATATGAAGAGGCTGGCAGAAAGCACATATTGACTTTATTTTCTAAACCAATAATCAAAGCACAAATTCTTTGACTCCAAATACAGCAATGGAAACAACAGGATAGAATATCATGGCTGTCCTAGAAAATTAAAAAAATTATTGCTCCAGGAGTGCATAAAAAGGTAGTGAAACACTGACAAAGGTGTGAATATAGAGAAAAGAAAACTACAAAAAAACACACAAACAAACCCAATTATTACGAAGTGAATTATATTTTTCAAACCTGTTTCTCTTTTTCTCCAAATTGCTAGTAGAACAGGTAAAATATGTGGGTATGAAAAAAATGTGTTATGTTAACTGTGCCTTTTGAGTATATTTATTATTCCCAATCCTCGTTTATGTATCAAGAAATATTTTCCACTAAAAGCCAGAAAATACTCAGTTTCCAAAATGAAGTATATTCATTATAGAAACAATAGACAAGTTTCTTATCACATACCTCGAGGTACTGTGCCTCCCCATAAACAAAACTCCAAATCAAATTTCCGGTACAAAAACCAAAACAATGTCCCATTCAACAACAAGAAAACATGCTCTGATGAAGAACCCAGGATAGATAACTTGTACAAGGACTTGTAGCCAATCGAGCCCAACACCTCACTCCTGTTTTCTGTCCATAAACATTTCCTGACCACGTCACCGGTTGGAGTTCTTAGAGCCTGTTCTGACTCTGGAATTGCAAACAAAAGCCAGCTAAGATCTTTAAACTTGATTTGTTGTAATTTTGTCATTTGGTACTGTAGACATAAAATAGTGCTAGGTACAGGTGTGGACAGAACTCTGCACACTTTGGAGGTAGGTCTGAGAATCCTAAGTGCAAAACGACTCAAGAATAAAGAAAATTCACCAAGTCAAGCCAGCAGCCTAGGTTGGGCAAATAAAAGGAAAAGAATCACATAACTCACCAGCATGACCACTCATGGGTAGACAGTCCTGCAGCAAATCCAAGCTCAATCAACAAGCACTCTGTAAAGGGAAAGAGGAAAAGCGTAATCACTTCTGGGGTAGTGGAAATATTTTTGAATAAGGAATATCATTGACCACATTCTGATAGCATCATACTGCAAGGCAGGCTTGGGTGGGAAAGGAAGGGGCAGCTACATAGCTTCTCCTCTTCAGCCACGGCTTCCAAACATCCACCTCACAGCTCTCTTCTGCTGCATTTAGGCCTGCCCTACTGTGGCCAATTCTAAAGTTCAGCAAAAAGTATCTAACATAGAGAAACCCAATCTCGAAACAAAAGATATAATAATAAAATGCTAGCTGTGAAGCTCACTGGGAAGGCCCTCAGTTCAATCCCCAGTACAGCAAGCAAACACCCCACTCCCAAACTTCTGTCAGACCATTAAATGCTTTTTTTCCTGGTCTTTCTAGAATTCAGATGTTATGAAATTACTTTCCTGATTAAAATGTCTTCCCAGTTTGAGCACTAAGGTAAAATTCCTTCATATGGCTTATGAGAGGCTTTTTAGGACCTGGTTCTGGCCTCCCTTCCCTCTCAGATTGCTGTCTCCCCCCCAACCGTGCTAACTCGTCTGCATCTTCAGAAAGTCCTACCACTGCTCTCACCCACAGACCTTTGAGGGTGAGGCCGCTGAGACAAGATGGACATGACTGCCCTCTTCCCACAAAACCTCTTCCAAGCCTGACCCCATTCATGTCAGGACACATCCATTGTCCTGTTCCCTGTAGAGCTCCCCAACCCCTCAAGGCTCACTCAGGTGCACACCCTCCAGGCTCTTGCAAATTCACTTTAGCATTTAGCAGCTTAGATTGTGACAATTTACTAAATGATGGTGTCTTTATTGTTTGGTATCATTATATATCTTATTTAGTGTTGTGTTGTCATTACCTAGTAGAATGCCTGACATATAATAGGTTCTCAGTAAGTGTCTGATGCATAACTATACAGACTGAGTGAATTAGCCCATGACAGAACAAGTGAATAATTTAGTCGCTATTTATCAAGCATGTACATGCCAGGCACTGAGCTAAATTCATTACAAGTATTTGCTCCACATTCTTTTTGCTCAGGTTCAATTTTCCTATGTACAAATGAACTGTCTTTATTCTTTAAACTATCCTCAAGACTATCTTTTTTTTTTTTGGTTTTTTGAGACAGGTGGTCACTATGCAGTTCGTGCTGGCCTTGAACTCACTATGTAGCCAAGGCTGGCCTTGAACTCGCAGTGATCCGCCTGCCTCAGCCTCCTGAGTGCTGGGATTACAGGTGTGTGCCACCACACCCAGCGAGACTATCTATTCTAAAGTCTTCCAGTTTGGTCTCCTGGTGCTTACCAAAATTTGGAGTTTGTGTGATACAACTTATCACAGTTGATTTTCTTGAACGTGACTCTTAACTCATGTGAGTATTCAATTTGGCCAGAACTTTTCTTAGATAGTTTTGAGTGAGGCCTTCCATTTTTTTCTTTATGATAAGCCCTTTAAAGCTATAGAAGTCCAGTAGGCTGTTTGGTTTAGTTAAGCTATATAAATGGTTTGAGAGGTTGGCAAATGACAGCCTATGAGCTACATCTGAACCACCATCTATTTTGATAAAGTGTTATTGGAACAGAATCATACACATTTTACATATTGTCTCTGGTCACTTTTGTACTGCAATAGCAGAGATTGGTGGTTGGAACAGATATCTTATGACCTGCAGACACTAAAGTATTTACAGCCTGATCCTTCACAGAAAAGTTTCTTAATCCCTGATCTAGATCATTTCCTCACCTAAAGATAGCATCTATCTGAACAATGTTTATGGCAATAAGCATGGCATGATTATTCAGTCTTCACTGAGAAGTTTTTAATTTTTTTTTTTGTGGGTACCGGGGGTTGACCTCAAGATCTCGCGCGCCAGTAGGCGCCTGTGCCACTGAGCGATATCACCGGCCCTTTTTTCGTATGTGGGTTCCAGGAGTTGAACTCAGGCCCTCGTGCTTGCCAGGCAGGCGCTTATGCTGCTGAGCCATCTCACCAGCCCAAGCTTTTGATTCTTGAGGGGACTATTTTAAATACTGGAAGATTAAACATAGAAATATCTCCCTTATGTTAAAATTAAATCTATAGGCTACCAAGGTGTTATTGTTTAGATCTAAAATGCCCCCCAAATCTCACATGGTTGGAGATGGGGCATTCAAAAGGTGATTGGATCATGTGGGTGCTAACCTTGTCACTGATGAGTTCATAGCAGAGTGGGCTACTAGGAGGTGGGGCCAATTTGGAGGAAATAGGTCACTAGAGGTGGGCATTTGAAGAGTATATTCTGCCCCACCTCCTTTTTCTCTCTGGCTCTCTGTTTGCTCTTTCTGCTTCCTGGCTGCCATGAGATGAGCAGCTTTTCTCTATCATGCCTTTCCACCATGCTTTTCTGATATAATGTTTTTGCTTTGGGGCCAGATAACCATGGACTGAAACCTCTGAAACCATGAGCCAAAATAAATCTTTCTCCTTTAAATTTAATGTCTGTATTTTGTCCTAGCAACAGAAAGATGACTAATAGACAAAGGCATAGAACAAGACAAGAAGGAACACTTCCAAATGTTAACTTTCTTTGGTTACTGTGATATTTGAATCATAGATTTTCATTTTACTTTTTTAGATATTTTACATTTTTCTTTAGTGCATGAACATTGCTTCTATGAATAGAAAAAATGAAAATATAAACACTCTTATCCATTTTTCCTAGATCTGTTTGTTCATCTGAGCTCACTATGGAGATTACAGAAAAATTTCCACGACTTTTTTGTAAAGGGAGAGTGTAAATTCAATATAAGGGTGAACAGAAACTGTGGTATTTCAGATAGGACTATTGGGGGAAGCAGATGGGTCTTAGTTGTGTTCATGGTTTTAGTGGGTCTAGATTAAGATAATGGGATTAAAAGAGGCCTTGGGAGTTACTACGTAAAAACAGAGTTCTCTGATACAGTTTTCTTGTTATACTCATAGCCTTTAAACTGTTTCTCCGGACTTCTTAAGACTACCAAGCCTCAGGGTTGGAGGAGCCTTTTGTCTTCTGTTTAGCCCTTCAGCTTCTACCACAACATTCTCATCTTTACAGACTCATGCTGTGCATCTCCAGTAAGGGGACACTTTCTACTACATCTCGTATCTTGAAAGTGATCTTCTAAGAGTTTCCATTCATTAGTCACAATTCTTTTCCCTGGGACCCTACAAGCCAGTTTATTACTTTCCCTTCATGGCAACTATAGAGGAGTTTAAATCCTGAGTTTTCTCCTCTATTAGTGGAATATCCTTAGTTCCTCCAGCTTCTTCTCATGTGACATTATTTCTGGTTCCCCAATTGTCCTTTGAGCCTTCTTTGAATAGAAACCAGTTAATTTCTTTCAAGTCCACTTTGTCCCAAGGTAGAGTGGCGCCATCATCCCATCCTAGTTGTCCCTCAGGATCCATGGAGGATTGTTTCCAGTCCATCACCCTGTTCTTGATGTTACCATAATCCACAGATGCTTGGGTTTTTTTTATTTTAAATGGCATAGAATTTGCATATCAGCTATACAGATTCTCTCACATACTTTAAGTAGTATATTTAAAGGTTACTCGTAATATCTAATACAATATAAATGGATGTAAATAGAAGTTATACTATGTTATTTGGAGGATAATGACAAGGAAAAAAGTTGGCACATGTTTAGTACAAATTCAACCAGCATGGGTTTAATTGCACAGTATGGATTTAACACATAAATTTTATTTAAAAATATTTTTCATCTGTGATAGGTTGAATCCATAGACATGGAACCCATGGATGCAGAAAGTCAACTGCATGCTTCTCTTGAAACAGGTAAGTTCAATATTACTTTAGGCTTGATTGTCATTCCCCTGCTCATAGCTTCCTAGTGTCTGTCTGTAAAGCTGTAACTGTCTGACCACAGTTACAGCTCTAATTTATGATTGCATGTTGTCTTCTTATACTTTCCCTGTATATGCTTAAACTTTGTTACTTTTCAAGGCAAATAAAGCCTGTTATCCCAGAACTCTGGGAGGCTGAGGGAGGAGAATCACAAGTTCAAGGTCAGACTAGGCAATTTAGCAAAAAGTTGTCGCAAAATAACAAATTTGAAAAGGGCTGGCTCTCTGTGTCCGTGCAAAGGCTTGACTCTGGGAACTGGTTGTTTGAAGTTAAATTTTTAATATAGATTGCTAATTGCATTTCCAGAAATATAGAAAATAAAGAAGAAAAAACAGGGTCATCCCTTAATGCAATCAGTCTTAACATCTTGAGTATGTTTTGGGGGCCTTTATGCCTATGTAAGTGTACAGGAGTATGGAGCAAGCTTGGTGATATATAAGTTCGAGGTTTTTATATAGCCCTCCAAATTATAATTTTTAGGTCAACTGATCATATTATATCTGGGAAAGACTACTAATTTATGTTACCATTTTTTGATGGTGGATATTTAAGTTGTTTCTGTAATTCTCTTAACAATGCCCCAATAAAGTCATGTCTTTTCCCCATAAATTTTTCTCATGGTTACAACTTTTCTTATATTTGCTTTCCAGAAAACTATTCCTCTTTGAGAAGTACTTTTTGGTTGAAAAATTGTAAAGTAATAGAGTATAAGTGAATTTGAGAGATCACTGAATCCACTCTCCCATTTACAATAGTCACTTAATGGACAACAAATAACAGGAGAATTCATATCCCAGATTTAAAAGTAAAGAATGTTTTTATTACTTCTCTGTACTATCCTCTTCTAGACAACTATTTATCTACATCTATTCAGTAAAGCACATAAAATCCAGGTAAGGAAAGTGTATGCCTTACAAATAGAAAGTGATTAAAAATAATAATAAAACATAAATCAAGGACCTCTAACAAAACAATATCCACCACAGTATACATATATTTTGAAAATATTTGCATTCCAATGATCCAGATTGTTATAGGAAATAATCAGTAGGTAGGAATTTTCTGAATATGAAGATTTCTACACACAGAATAGTCTTTAATTGCTTACAGCTCATAAAACCACCTACTTTTCCCCAGCTTGCCTATCTCCACCACAAACATATATATTTTTAATACACATAGCTTCTTGGATTCTGCACAAGATTTTCCTGAACAGCCTTCAAAAGAGTTCTCCAAGAACAAATGCCACTTTCAAAATCCTAGACACCAAAAATGTTTATCCAGCACTCACAGCAAGACGAGAGCTATGTGCCAACCTGGCAAAGATCTTCATCCCTCACCAACTCTGATACGTTAACCTGGGAAGTATTTCTCGCATCTCTTTTTATTTTTATTCTGCTTTTCCCATCAGCTAGGGAGCATGATGGATGATACTTTTCCCTTGAGGTTTAGGCATGATTTAATAAGTAGTTTTCCCATTTCCACTGAGTGCCAGGCACTATGGTGAGCACTAAGAACACAGCTGTAGATGGATGGATCTGGTTCCCTGCCCTCATGGTTCTCACCCTGCCAAGACCCTGTGGTACTTATGGGAATTGCCATTAGGTCTTCAAGTCTGGTTCTGAATTCCTCCTCATTGTCAGCAGACACCTCAGAAAACAGATAACTTAATAAGGTGAAAGTAGCAGTTTAGTCTAGTCAGTTTAGAATTCGCTG
Source organism: Erethizon dorsatum (assembly GCA_028451465.1). Lineage (NCBI taxonomy): Eukaryota > Metazoa > Chordata > Mammalia > Rodentia > Erethizontidae > Erethizon > Erethizon dorsatum. The sequence continues at coordinate 49,399,406 of CM051827.1, read as the reverse complement.
TCTTAAAGCTTCCCTCCATAACATGGTCCAACGGTATCCATTTTAAACAAGAATACTGGCTTCCTGGACCAAATGCTAAGTGTTCTTAGAAGGTTAGATTAAGGGAGTTTGTTTTCGTTAACATCTGGATTGCAATTGTTGGTACACTTGAGAACTGGAAAGGACCAGGACTTTTCCATGTGGACCAATGACAAAAGAAATCCAATCCCCAATAGAAGAAGAATGAAGTGACCATGTAGAGAGGAGGGTCCACATAGCTTTTTCAGCTGCATCTCCACTGCTGATTATGCTTGTCATGAGGCATTATTTTCTCTTATAATAAGTTCCACATTTTTGTTTAAGCCACCCCAGGCTGATTTTTGAAATGTGATGCCAAGTAGGCTAACTCATATGCTGGGGGTGGGAAGGGGGAACAGGAGGGGAGGGCTATCACCTCAAGAAATGCAGGCATAATGGCTCCCCAGTGAAGGTGACTGGGGTTGCTGTGGGAAATACTGCTGAGCAGTGGTTACAAGAAGAGGGAGTTATGTGCCCAGGCTTGATGAAAGTCAACAGGAAACATGAAAAGAAAAGATAATAAAAACTCAAGTCTGTCAGAATTTGAGAGTTGCTGGCACAAAGAGCCTCCCTAATCAGAAAGAAATATAAAAAGCCTGAGAGATACAAATTACATGAAAAATAGAGGTAAATTTTAGGTATATCACAGAGGATTGAACACTGGTTTTGCATTTGAGGTAATGAGATTGATTGTTTTTAGAGGGAGAACATAATTTGAACATAAAAATCATCACTGTCTCATTAAAGTGGTCATGCAAAAAGGTAGAGTTCTTATCTGCACAGAGCTTGCAGAACAATTGCAGATGCTATAGCATTCGTATAAGACAGTGTGCAACTAGAGTACATCAGACAAATCCGGGCTGGGTGACACTGAGAAATTCATCAAACCTTAATATGTCTTAAGCTGTTCATCTGAAAAATGGGGTGGTATATACACAACTTATAGGATTGGAGTGGGAATAAATGAGATATTGTAGGTAGCATAGGGCCTGGAACAAAATCTGACAGTAAGTATATGTTGTTCCTTTTTTTTTAGGGTTTCGATGATACACTTATGTTTTGGATCAAGTCAAAAGGCATTTGGAGGAAAGATCAGTAAACATAGTCAAGAGTAGAAGTAGTATTTAAAGCAAGGTAAGGTTGTCTATCAAATATAGACTGGAAGGAGGCAGGAATTTTTATTTTGCATCTAGTGTTTGCTTGTTTCAGTAGCAAACTATCAAGTAATTAGGTAGGTTCTCAAGCATGACTCAGATCTTTATGCTGGAATTGATGCCCAACCTCCAATCTGGAAGATTCTTAGACTCTGGGACATCAAAGCTGACAAAGCTGAAGTCCTATATGAGTGTACGGTCTCAGGTATGTGAGTTAAAAATTCACTCATATTGACGTCCCACCTACTACTGAGTGTCAACTTTTATTTCTTAAAACTAGTCGGCCCTCCACACTTGAACATGATATTCACCAGTACACAGCCATTCTATCTGCATAAAACTGTGCAACAAATTCTTATTCTTATTCCATATGGCCTGAAATGGCTGAAAAACAATGAATAAATGAACAAGGCTTTCCCTGGCAGACGGTATTGGCATTGTCTGGCCGCTTGTCTGAAGGCCTAGATCAGTGGTGCCAAACCTATAGCACATGTGCCACAGCAGGATGTTTGCATCACTGAAAGCTCTAAATGGTTTACCATCACTGACCTATGTGGACTATAATTTTTGAAAGAAAAGGAACTTTGTGTATCATTTGTTCTTGCTTGATTAAACTCCCAATTCTGAAAATACTTCCTGATACACAGGGGGTGAAGAAAGGAAGAAATGAAAGAAGGAAATAAAGAAAGACAGGAAGAAGACAGGCAGGAAAAAAACCTATAAAATAGGGATGTGCACTAAATATTTCTTAAGGCCTTTCTATGAGGAACACACTGGGATTCTGTAAGTCTGTTTCTAGAAGGTGTGTAATGGCAGAGGACTTCTTAAACGTGGCAACCTTGGTGTACCTACTGGGCTAAGGGTACAGACAGCTCCGTGTATTTTCTAACCTACCAGCTAGTAGGTAAAACAGTTTCTCAAGGGAACTAAGTTTACATGGAAGTCCTAATTGTGAGTTGAAGCAGAAAGGACAAGAAATCATGTCTAGAAGTCCAACTCTACCACCTCAAGTGTACGGAGGAAAAGACCCATGGGTAGCAAAGTTCTCAGGGCAAAAGCTCTATCCTTCTATCCACTTATCTCCCCACAAGTGTGGCTGAGTACATTTTACTTGGGCTAGTCTGCTTTTGTGATGGATGGGGAAGAGAGATCAGTGAACTTGGTTCTAGGATACGATTTTACTACCAATTCCTTGAAACGGTGTGATTCATGTATTTGCATACCCTCGGCTACTTATTTAACCAATGTTCACTTAATGGGGAAGGCCAAGTGATATGAAAATACATGGATGCAACCACCAACCCAGTTTTAGACAATTTAGGAAGACAACATTAAATATTAGGAGGTAATGTTTAAAATGCAAGAATGAGGCCAAGTGTGGTGGCTCACCATGTAAGCACAGCTACTTGGCAGGAGGATTGCAATTTTGAGACCAACCTGGGCAACTTGGGCTGGGGACATAGTTCAGTGGCAGACTGCTTGCTCAGCATGTGTGTGGCCCTGGGTTCAATCCTCCCTACCAGAAAATTTAAAAAAATAGATGAGTGTGGTTGAATATGAGTTGGTCAACTAAGAGTAGGAGAAAGGAAATTCTAAATGTAGGAAACAATATATGCAAATATCTGACTATTAAAGGAAATACAGTATATTTGGAAAAACTACAAGGAATTAAGTAGGGCTATGTCATGGCCAAAGAACAGAAATGCAGGATGTCTTAAAGGGGCTATGTCTTGTGATGTTTTACAAAGCATGCTAATCAGTGTGTACCTTTTCTTTAGAGCAACAAAAACCATTGAGGAAGCTGTGGGTAGCCTCTAAAGCAGTTTCAGAGAGAGATGGTAGTGGCTTGATCTATAGTAATGGCTATGAGCAGTGGAGGGGAATGGACAGAGTATGAGATATTAGGAGTCAGGAATTTTAAGTCTATTTCTGTTTTACAGATGTAGAACGAAATTCCAATAATATTTTTTCTTTGGTTTAAATCCTTCCCTACAGGACTGGGTGTAAACTAAGTGTTTAACAAAGAGTCAATCATTATATTTGTGCTAACATACTGTCACCATGTCTGAATGTTGGTCAGGTTCTCCTTTAACCAGATACCACATGTAGCCTGGGGGATATTTTGTTTTTTAGCTTGTCAGTACGCAAGGTCAGGGACTCCATCTGCTTCACTTCCATGAAGCTATAAAACCATAGCACAACTAATGTAACACAATAGAGCAAAGAGTGAACCCAATTTTCCCATTGGCTGGAAGGCCACAAGGTCAGCTCTTCTCAGGGCTCGCAGAGATCAAGCTGTAACAGAGTGAGTGACTTCTGCACTTTGACATCACCTCTCCCACATGCATGCCACAGTTAAGTGGGCAATTTTAAGAGAAACAAAATTGAGTTCAGAAAGTCTTGCTGAGGCTGCAGGTATGTGATCCTGCTACTCAGGAACCTATGGATGCCCTACAGGATGACAGAAAACATGGGCAGTGTTATATTCTGGCCTAGTCTATAAACTTGTGGACTTGAATCCCAGGATTCAGATGCCTGTCTTTGTTCCACTTCCTCAAAGTATGAGTACATTAAGTATTTGATTTGTTCATTGTACCTTCTCCCCTTACTCTTAATGGAATATAGATTCCATTTGGGGAGTCTGTTTTCTTACTATATCTACAATGCTTAGGACATACAAGGTCCTATTGTTGAGCAATCAAATTAGCTGAGTGAACTTGAAGGAAATTATTTAATATAAGGCTTTGGGTTTATTCAAATACAACTGATCATATATCTTATACTACATTCAGGATGCTAATAAAAATATAATAAAAAAGGTCCCCAGTTAGATGTTCAACTACCACTGTTTTTGTATTTTGTCTGTTGTAGTATGTCTTTCTATCTAGCCATCCATCTATCTATCCATTCAACCTTCCACCAATCCACCAACTCATTATCTCTTTAGTGTAACATCCTTTAATTTAGCTTTACCTAACAGTAGAACATCTACTGTTACTCCTTACTAAGGAATTGTGTTAGACACTACTATACTAGTCACCTTTCTCATCCCTGAGGCATAGTACCTAACAGCTACAACTTAAAGGAGAGGTTTAATTTGCTCAGTTTTTGTCCATGATCAGCTGGCACCAAGGCAGAGACATCATGACAGAGGGTGTGGTGAAGCAAAACTGCTTAGTTTGTGGTGTTTAGGAAGCGGAACAAGGGAAGAGTGTCAGAGTGGAAGGGGCAAGGGAACAGACATAGATCCCAAGATCATGCCACTGCAACCCCCAAACACACCTAGAAGTATACTTCACCAATCCTCGGAAGCATATCCCAAAGCTAATCAATTTGTAACTCACTCCAACCACCAGTTCCCACCCATTTTCAATTTGCTACATAAACACATACTTAATCTCCAAACAATGACAATGGAAAGTTCATAATTCTGCCTAACATAATACAAGTATCCCATGCAGAACCAGCAACACAATAATCCCTTCCCCAAAGCCTCAACAGTTCTACTAGTTTTGAAAAGCCCAAGTTCAAGTCTCTTCTGAGACTCAAGGCAAACTCTTAGCTGTGGGCCTATGTAAACTCAAGGTACAATAACACAGGGTAAACATTGCCAATCCAAAAGAGAAGAATATGGGCATGGAAGAGAATCAGACAAAAGCAAGACTGCAATCCAGCTGGGCAAACATTAAAATCTTGTAGCTCCATATCTGGCATCCAGGGCACATGGTGGTAAAATATGAATTCCAAAGAATGTAAGTCCCCCGCCCCTCCATGGCCTTGCAAGTTGCAGCCCACACAGCCTCTCTCATGGGCTGGCTCCATTCATGGTTCCTGGCATCTGTGACTTCCTGGGGTATCTACTGTACCTTTATATTCATTTCCACAGCTTCCTGCACTGCCCTTTCAGGGGCTAGCCTTCCAGGCTTTTCTTTAAAATGTGGATTGAAGCCTCCCTGACACCACAACTCTTGCATTCAGCATGCCAGTAAAACCAACATAATGTGAAGGATGCCAAGGTCTCTGTCAGCAGAAGCCATAGTTAGGCTCCCTTAGATGATGGGTACAATGACCTCTGAGTTCCTTGCTGGCTAACAATGGTGAAATGAATCACGGGGAACCAATTCCCTAGGAATACCTTCTCAAGCAGTGTTTTGAGGTTCTCTCTTTCTCTCTCCAAAGAAAGGTTTACACTTTTGTATTCTTGAAACTGTAATGGATGGGGTCTTGCTGGTTCCTGACATGCCCTCAAGGCATTATTTCTTTTGTCTCTGTACAAAGTAGTTGGGTTCTTTTTAATGGTACTAATTTCCTTAGGGCCCACACTTCCTTTAGCCTCAACTTTACAATATTGTTCACTCTGAGTCAAAATTTAAGTATTCAAATTTTTCTGCTCTGTTTCTCACCCTGGATTTTCACTATAACTCTGGCTAAAAGCAACCAGCAGAACTCATGCCACAGCCCAAATGTTGGGCTGTCTTGAAATTTCCTCTGCCAGATTAATTAGTCTACCAGTCTTAATCTCAGCCTCCCACAATATCTCAAGACATGGGTAAAACATAGACACATTTTCTTCCAGAATATAACAAATATTGTTTCTACTTCAACTTCCAAGGTGTCTTATTCCTAACTGGAACCTCCTGAACCTAGCCCTTACTGTCATTATTCCTATTGGCATGCTGGTCTTTGGAGCTTTGACAAGAATCACCAATCAGGCTCTGCTTATACCATTCTAGGGCTTCTCTGCCCTGCTTCTTAAAATCTTTCCCAACTCTTTCCACAGACCATTTTCAAAGATTTCTGTACTGACCGCATGGCCATTTATAGTCACAGCAACAACCCCACTTTTCTTATACAAATTTTCTGTATTAGTCAGCTTTCTCATAACTCAAATACAAAACTCAACATCCATACTTTAAAGAGGAGGAGAGATTTGATTTAGTCACAGTTTCAGCTAATGATTGGCTGGCTCCAAGAGAGATACATGATGGCAGCAAGGTGTGGAAGAGCAAAGCAGCTTAATTTATGGCTGCCTAGAAGCAGAGCTGGGGAAGGGTGCCAGAGCAAAGGGTCAAAGGACCAGAAATAGACTTCAAGGCCATGCTGCCATGGCTTATACACCTATCCTTAGGTGGGGGATATCAAAACTCTCATATTAATGGGTGGAAGTTTTTGATAGCAGAAACAAAAATGTCTTATCTTTTTATGGTGTATGTGTAAGGAATGCTGATTTCTTGGAGCATATTATCTTTTCCTGACTGGAAGTGATAGTGGAGTTCAAGGAAAGAACATAAAAAACTTAGTCCCTAGCTCTTGTTTTTTCTTGCCTGGACCATGGCCAGAACCTCCTTATGGCTCCAAAGTGATTCTTGCTGTTGGATCCAGTTGGTTCCCACTTAAAAGCATACTATGCATGCCTAACACCTCCAATTAACATCCAGAGTCCTTGAGTAGCAGTCAGAGTCCTTCCCATCATGTTAAATAAGCCTCTGTATCTGTCCTATGAGACTCTGAGGTCTTCAAGGGGTTGTCCTGGCTCTCTCCATGTCCAATGTCCAGCAAAGCCTCTGGAACAGTTTGTATTCAGAAGTGTTTGTGTGAAGAATATGTCAGGGTGATGTGAGTCTAGGGAACAAAAATATTGTTTTGTGTACTTGAGAAACATGGACTTAAAAAGCTGTTTAGCGTGGCATTTAGTTTGAAGGGAAATGTCCCAACAAGGAAACAGAGTTAAACTTAGCATGGATAACTGTTTAGTAGTAATGTCACTCAAGGATATAAATGAAATTAACTTCACTTGTCACATTTACTCACAGGGCTGGCAAACAGATGCTTGGGAGTTTGTCTTATACAGTTACAGAGGATGTTTCTGTGTTGGTTCTGGAAACCACCCTGAGCTAAACCAGCTGTGAAAAACTTGTAAAGTTTTATTCCTTGCTGACCAGCTGGCATCATGTGACTTTTCTTTGGGAGAATAACTTCTTCTACCATTTTCTTTCCTTTGTTCTTTTTCTTCTGCACATATGGTCTATCCCTGAATTCTTTGGTAAAAGACATGTGGTCCTGGCAAGTGACTGAAATTTTTGAAAATCAGTTTGTTGCTTTGAAAATCATCACCTTCCTCAGACTCTTTTTTACGAAGTGTGATAGTGCCTGTTGTTATTACTATTAGTAGTGATGACATGAGCTTCTAACATTTGTTCCTTGCATACTAAATATGGCACACATTGTGCTGAGTACTTGAGGAATCTTTTATGTAGGTTGTCTCATTTAAATTAAACAGATATCTGCATGTCCCTTAATTCTTAGCATGGTGCCTAGCACAGAAAAAATTTTCAAGAAATATTTGTCATTATTCCCATTTTCTCATTTAATCCTAACAATCATTTTCTGGGGTTAGTATTACTATTACATTTTTTTTTTCCTCTGAGTTTTAACAAATGGAGAGTCTGAGGCTGTTTATTTACTTAGGCCATGCAACAGAATATGTAGACATAAAATCACTGTGAGATGTGGTTTTTACACACACTGTATGTTAGTTGTTGTCACTGCACAGTACATAGGTGGTTAAGTAGGTGAGAGGTCAGAGCCTCTAAAGAGGTAGGTGAAGGACATTAATAGAATTGGCACAAAATTATCAAATGAGAAATTTTGTTTTAGATCAAAAGGAATGTTGTGTGTATATGTGTAGAGCAATTTTTGGGCAGTGTTTTTAAGGACCTAAAAACTAAAATCATTAAGATAGGAGAAGCTAGCCCATAGGGCTGCTGCTGACGTGATTGGCATCACACGTTTTCAGACTTTGCTCATGAGTTTGGCTCCAGAGAGAGAGCAGGAGAGGAGTGTAGGACCTCCATCGAATCTTTGCAGTGTCTTGTGGGGCAGATAAAGCAGAAATTCTCTCCATTTTGCATATGCACAAACTGATAAGCAAGAGGCCTACCAGAAGGCTTCCTACTGACTACTTTGGTATTTTTGGCCAAGGATTTCCTGACACTGGGCCGGTGAGATGGCTCAGCGGCGTATGCGCCTGCCTTGCAAGCGCGAGGGCCCGAGTTCGACTCCCGGATCCCACATACGAAAAAGGGGCCGGTGATATCGCTCAGTGGCACGGGCGCCTGCTGGTGCGCGAGGTCCTGAGGTCGACCCCCGGTACCCACAAAAAAAAAAAAAAAAAAAAAAAAAAAAAGATTTCCTGACATTGAGAACCAGAGTATTTTTTTAGTAAAGCAGTTAAACAATGAAGCTCTAACAATCCCAAGGTCAATTCAACTGCAGCAGACTCTTCTGCTAACAATTTTAGGTAATATCAAAGTGCTGAACAAGTACTCAGGAAGTTAGGTTTCAGTGTTGGCAATGTTCCCCAGGACCTCCACTGTACCCCTGTCTGGCTTTGAGTTTCTTCATGATAGAGTGGACAATTTCAGCCAAATGACTGAGATTTCTAGCTTGAAGAGAACAGGATCCTGTCCAATTCAAATCATGCTTCTAGAAACATGTTGTTAGACTTTAACACTCATATTTCAACTTACAAAGAATAAGGTCCAAATTCATGTCTTTTTGCTGAGTGGTGATGCATCTTCTCTGCCTTTTATTTCTCTTCTGGCCCCTCCCTTTAAAATAAGCTACATTCCCTTGTTAGTGGTCCCTTTCCCAAAGGTGTTGAGATGCCAGGCTCTGAGGCAAACTGACTGTGGGGCAGAGACTCCTTCCAGATGGCTTTGTTTTTGGTTAACCAGTGACCTCCTAAATAAGGAGGTCACAGCTCCTTGCTCTAGTGAACAGGCTGCTGTAGGGATGAGGACAGGCGGGTAGCAATGTGGCTGGGGTGGGGGTGGGCTGCATCACCAAGGCCCCTGGTAGCGATAAAGGGCTGAAAATGCTTGCTGACCACCTGTCTTGCTTCCCTCACTTAGTGGATTACTCAGCTTCATAATCACTGCCAGAGAGCTCCACATGTGCTTTTTCTTCCAAACTCCAAAGATACAGAACAGCTTGGGCAAGAGTCCAATACAGTCTTTATCACTTACTGTATCACACCCAACAGAATTCTCTTACAACCTGTGAAACTGGGCTGTGGCTTCAACATGTTGGAGCTTTCTCTAGCCCGGGGCACAACTTTTCCTACAGTTGTTTCTGTGGAGGGATGAAAACATACGCTTGGAACCTTCTTTCCCACTTTTACCTGCTGCTTCCTGGAGTGGAAGTAAAATTAACCCTGAAATCTGGCCAGAAATTTCAGGCCCCTCAGCACTAGCTCTGCGTTTTTGTGAATCAGCTGGAGGGTTTCAGAGGTATCAGTAGAAGCACAGGACTCTGGGTAAAAGATGCAACAGCCAGCTGACTGCTGCACTCACCACATCAGACCAAGTATACTGCATGGTAGACTTCAGTAGCATGATTTACATACAAGATCATAATCTTTACTTTCTAAAAATCATGCATTCCAGGGAACAGATTTTATATTCATATGCATACTTAAAAGACATACATGTCTGGCTGATACTCTGTTGCACGGTTATTGCTGTACCAGTTGTTTAGCTCAGTGTTTCAGGATGCTCTTGTGTCCTCCGGTGCACCAATGTGACTTCTCTGACTCCTCCTGGGGGCCCAGACTCCCCGCGGTGTAGCAGTCACAGCATCAGTGCCTAGCTGGTGATAGCAAAGCTTTTAGACCTTTCTCAATGATACCAAACAGCCACCGTGGCATGCATGCCATAGGTTCACCACCACCTAGGCCAATAGAGTGACCTTGCTCTAGCCCTCAAACAATGCCTGTTCTGAATGGTCAGTGCTTGTATCATCTGAGTTGCTACTATTTTTAATATTGTCATTGTTATACGAATCAAGGACATTATAAACAAAAACAAAAATAGCATTTAAAAAGGATTACATAAAAGGAACAAGAGACGTTCTCACATTTTCTTCTAGCACTGCAAAGAATCAAATCACCTGTTTTGGAAAGCCCTGATTTAGGCTACTTTATTCTCTTTTAAATCCAATTTCTCTCTTTTTCACTTTTCTCCTGACTTTAGTTCAATTATCATTTCTCATCTGGAACAACCTGCTACTTGATTCTCCTGCCTCTGGTCTTTCTACCCTTAAACCCAATCTCCATGCAAAAGCATGGGAGAGATGTCCCTGAAGCACCCCAGCGGGACTGAGGGCTGTTTCCTGCAGAGCATCCAGCAAACACGGCTGGGGCAGTGAAGAGAGGCTCAATGAATGAAACTCTCCTTGCTCAAGGAAGTTGTATAGACTTACTTGTGCAGACTTGTACAGTTTTAATTTTTAATTCTATGTCATGTTGCATAGGTTCTGTGAATTGTGTATACTGTTTCCTAAACATTTTGGTCATGAAGCATCACTTACCCCAAGTTACTACCAATATCACTCTGAACGGTGTTTTGCTGAATACCAGGATGGGAAACACTGGCCTTCAGAATCAAGTCCCGATCCCCCGCAGGGACTCCTGCTCATCTTTTTGGCATCTTTTCTTCTTGTGGATCCGCACTCCCACTGTTGAATTAGTCTAGCGGTTCTCAAAGTGCGGTACAGGGATCACAATAGGTTGTCAATACCAATTCTACAGTTCCAGAGATCAAACCAATTATTATTATTATTATTATTATTTTTATTTTTATTTTATATGCAGGTACTGGGAGTCGAACTCAGGAACTTGCGCTTGCCAGGTAGGCGCTTACGCCGCTGAGCTATATCATTGGCCCAAACCAATTATTTTTAAAATAATCTTGGGATGGGACTTGCTTTTTCACTCCAGTTGTCTCGTAGTGTTCCAGAAACTATATAATACGTGACTTTTTAAGACTCAATATAGTAGAAGATAGAATAATCCAGCTGTCTTTTATTAAGCAACATTAGAGGGACTAAATAAGAACTTATTTTGTTTTGGAAAATATAGTTACCTTTCATAAAATGCTATTTATATGGACATGTAATGGGTTTACTTGCAATTTTAAATGACTAATAAATATTTTAAGAGTTTCTCAGCTTTAATTTCTTATATGGTAAATATCACTGAATATAATTCACATAAACAATTCATAATAATTTTTGGAGTGTAGAGGGATCTTGAGACTAAATTTTGAGGATTGCTTTTCTGATTATACAGAACCATTAACAGGTTCCTGCCAGGCCCTCATATGCATGGCCCGTTTCTGCTTAGAATTTCTTCCCTGCCAATTGGGTAAAATGTATCAAGCATCTCTTACTTGCTTGGCATTGTGCTAGTTGCATTGACAATAGTCTTGGGAATTCACACTCTTTACCTCTTTTTCTGTATGGAAAGCAAAGCTCAGAAAAACCAGGTAACTTAACATGGCATTTACATTTAGCCCTGGCCAAAGTCCAGAGCTAGGCTTCCTACAGCTGATTTCCTTCTGATTTGGGCTTCTGTACGCAAACTTTGACTGCATCAGTACCATGAAATTCCATTACTTGCTCATGAATTCTGAGATACTTTTAAGAACTTTAAAGATATTTGCATTAGAGTTGCCTTGCTAGTCTTCCAGTGCTGAACCCAAGTTCTCCTGGGCAGTGATGGTGAACCTTTTAGAGACAAATGCCCAAACTGCAAACCCAAACCCACTTATTTATTGCCAAGTGCTAATGCTGCAATTAAACCTGAATACTGAGGTTTTAGGTTAGAAAAACAACTCATGTACTTGGCTCACAGGCCAATAGAGAGGGCTTTGAATGCCTGCTGTGGCACATGTGCCATATATTCGCCACCACTGCTCCACTTCAGAGTGGAGGGACAGTATGGTATTGTAGACTATAGATTTGATCTTTGTCCCTGTTTCCTGCATATGGTAAAACCTTGGAATCTTCAGGGCGATGAGTGTCTTTTGCTTGCTAATGAGGTTGCCAGCAACCCACAAGTGTTCTGTGAGCTGAATGTGCTGAGGAGGAACAGTTTTCCTGTGACTCATTGCTATTGCCTTCATCTTTTTCAGTGTTTCACCTTTTTCCTCTGTTAAGAACTCGCCAGTTCTCTGATGAGAATTGCCCTTTTCTTCCGTTAGCGTCGTGATTGTTCTGTTGGTCCAGATGCCCAGTTGTCTCCTGGGCATAATGTGTACAAGATGGGCTTCCCCCCAATCAGACTCTCTTTCTTGGGACTCTCAATGTGAGCAGAGTAGCTCAAAAGCTGCTGTGTCCATTCAACCAGGTGGTGTCATCATGAAGAGATCATCTACTGCTTCTTATGTGCTGGTTTTTGGAGTGGCTCAGGCTCCCGTGCTTTCTGGGATCTAGTTCTTCAGAGTAGGGCCACTACTTTCTCCTCACCTCTCCTTCCTCCACCAATTAAATTATCCAAATGTACACCGCTCAATAAAAGAATCTGATTCAGATTCAACCTGTCTTTGTGCATAATCCTTGCTGCTCTGAAGTCTTCATTTTTTCACCACTGCCTAGATGATAAAGCTGAACATTTCTTGGGTTCATGGCTCTGAGTTGCTATTCATCAGTCTCCCCAGCCCGACACTTTATTCCTGACTTTGTTGACTTCCACAGATAGATGTGTCTGTCTTATTTTAGAAGCCCTGGGTTGGGAAGCAGGAAAACCTCATTTTGAGACCCAGCCATGGCATTACTGATTATGTCATTTTGGTAACACTGATGTTGATAATAATGGTTTCCTTTCTTTGAGCACTAACTATGTGCAAGGAATTTTGCATATATTATTCATAACACTTACAATAGTCCAATAGTTTTCAAGTAGGGGCAGTTTTGCCATGCATAGAATTTTTGACAATGTTTGTGTTTTTGTTATAATTTTCAAAGGGGGGGTGCTACTGGTATCTAGTAGGCAGAGTCCAGAAATGATGCCAAACATCCTGTAATATATAGGACAGCTACAAGAACAAAGAATTATCTATCCCTAGATGTCTATAGTATTGACATCAGAAAATTCTGCAATAATTCTGTGAAGTAGTTGCTATTTTCATTTTATAGAGGGGAGGCTTAGTTACCTGCTCGGGTGCATGGTTAGTAAGAAGTGAGTAAAGAACCAAACGTAGCCTAGTCTTGGCTCCAAAGCCCACAGTTTCCATTACTAATCCTGTATCTCTAAGTATCTGAACCTTTTAAAAATTATTCAGAACCCAGGCTAGGATCTTGAGAGTCTGAGTTCAGCATAGGAGTGGTCTAGAAGCCCACACAGGTCAGAAAGAGTCAAAGCACAAGGTCAAGTCAGGTTAAGTAGCTATCCCACAGGACAAGTCCAGGTGAGAAGTAAATGGACACACACTGAAGTCCCTGGAGTGGAATGTAAGAGTTCCTAGTGAATCATTGGTGATCCCACAGAGAATATCCATTTGGCCTGAGTAACAGAGCCACAGGGATTTTGATAGTGTTAGGTCTTGCCACCAAGGGGAAAGGATTGTACGTAAGAGTTCAAGACAGATGGGACTAATGTAAGTAGACTGAGTTACTGACCATCTCCAAAATAATTTTTTTCTGTGCAGTTAGGAAAACTTCCCTGCCCACTTTATGAGACCTGAGAAAGAAAGTGGATTTGAAAGAGATCACATGTGTTCTAAGTGTGATAGTCTTTTTATCTGTTCTTCTGCCAAATTGCATCACATTCTTGGCTCCCGTTCTGAAATTGGTGCTCACTCTGTGTATATGTAACGAAAACAGCTTGAATTTTTTCCTGCTTTCCCAGCACACTGTCCCCAGTGGGCTGTACTTTGGCTATTACTCTCCATCACCATATTTGTTCCAGACTGTCTTTGTGTTGTTAACATTATTTGTCAATAAATCATTGCCTTTTCCTGTGTTTGAGTGCCCAGAGGCTATTGTATTTGGGTCCATCGTGAAAACCCAAATAATATAAGCAGAAAACATAAATAATAGATAAGCTTCTTATTCTCTGGGAGTCCCAGCAGGCCTGTTCACAAATGTAGTTTCTCTTAGTCTCTGTCCAGTCTAATTTTAAGGCCTATAGGAGTAGTGTTTAGACTTTAATAAGGAAAAGTTAATGGCTGATTCTTCCTCCTATTATAGTAATGATCTCCTTAAGTATTGTACATTGAAGGGTATATATTAGGACATGTGTGGTCACAAATGGGCAGAATTTGGCAAATACCAGAATTCTGACTCTTTTCCTTTTAGTTTTCAGGAGAAGAAGTGATGACAATCCTTATAACATTAGCACTTATTCTTTAAATTAATAATAATTAAAAAATCTCCATTAAAAGGGAACATTTATCCTGCTGTGAATTTAACAGATCTTAGCCTCAGGCCTAGTTCTATTAATTTTTTTTCTCTCTCAATCTTTCATGCAAAGGCAAGGAAATCAATGAAGGCACTTAACACAGCTCTTTCCTTTCCACTGTATATGAAACCTAACATGTGTGAGGTTTTAGCCCTTGAATTTGCACAGACAGATTCCTGTACCTATTTCCTACTTAACTTTTAGGATGATCTAGTGGCTATTAATTTATTTTATTCCTCCATCAATTATCCAGCAAATAAATACTTAGAATTTATCATGTGTAATTACTGTGACTCCAGGCTTTTACCCTCACAAACTACTTGTTCCATGTTAATCAGGGTTAATTTCTTAAAATACATATTGTGCACTCCCCAGCCTTCAATAGCTCTCCAATGCCTACCTCACAAGATAAACTGTAAATGCTTCATCTAATGTTCAAGACTATCAATTTCAAATCTGTGGATTTTAGCCACAGTGGAGTAACAAGGACTAGATATACCCTCTTGTCTAAAATAATTAAAACACTGTGAAAAATACATGAAGCAACAGTTTTCAGACATTAGATATCAGGCAGTACAAAACACTGATCCTTGATAAAGGAGAAAGAAATGAAGTGAGCTCTGCAATTTTCCCAGCTTACTATCTGGAGGGAGTTTCTAGCCACCAAGCAGGGAGCGGGCCTAAGGCACCTTGAGCTGATGAGACAGAGAGGAGGGAGGGAGGGAGAAGGAAGGGGAAGGGGATTAAAAACAAAAGAAACATGCTGCAGTATGTATATGTAACCACTCCCCAAGATGACTGTAAACTGCATGAACTGCAAACATGTAAAAAAAAAAATTAAAGAAAAAAAGACAGAATTCACCGGGCAGAATATCAGACAAAAGACTGCTGCTGAAAGCAAAGAAAGCTCTGCTATTTAGACAGGGTCCTCAAGTCTTCATCTGGGTGTGATCAGACATGCATTTGAGAAAACCACCGAAAGATGAGGGAAGCTGGACCTACAGGCAATGCAGACAATGAGTAATGGAGCTTACCTGGGGCTGGAGACATCTCCTGTTTTCACACTAGCTAGAGCAATAGTTTCTCATAACACATAGAGAATTAGGTAGAGTACTCCCAAGAATTTTGCTTTAGTGACAAGATAAAACTAGTAGTAGTCTATGGGGCCGGTGAGATGGCTCAGCGGCGTAAGCGCCTGCCTTGCAAGCGCAAAGGCCCGAGTTCGACTCCCGGAACCCACATACGAAAAAGGGGCTGGTGATATCGCTCAGCGGCACGGGTGCCTGTTGGCGCTCGAGGTCCTGAGGTCGTCCCCCCGGTACCCACAAAAAAAAAAAAAAAAAACTAGTAGTAGTCTAAAAGTTCCTCTGGTCCCACCTAACTGAACTTTAAGCAAGCTTAGAAAAGATGAAATTGTTCCCCTGGAATTTAACTGTAGCACACCATAAAGTTCAAGAATATTTAAAGGAATACCTAACATTCAATTCCCCAATAGATAAAATCCACAGTAACTAGTGGCAGCCCAAATTAAAAAGAAAAATATTATGAGGCATGTAAAGAAGCAGAAAAATAGGACAAATAATAAAAGAACAGTCAATCAATCAAAACCACCCAGAAATAACACATAGGATAAATCTCACAGTTAAGCCATTACATAGTTATTGCAAGTACATGTCATATATTCAGGAAGGTAGAAGAAAGTGTGAGAATGTCAAGGAGAGACACAAAGAGGCAGAAATACTGAGCGTAACGGCAGAGTATCAGAGAGCTACGGACAACATGAAGGGACCAAATATGCATTTAACTGGAGTCTAGAAAAAGGAGCTGAGCAGAGAAAATATATGGAGAAATAACCAATTTCTTTTTCCAGCTTTGATGAAAAATATATGCCACAGACAGACCCAAGAAGCTCAACAAACCCAATACCAATTAACTTGAAGAAAACTACTGCGACATAATGTAATCAATTTGCTGAAAATAAAAGTAAAGACATCATGTTAGAGAAGGGTTGGGGATCATTATGCACAGCTGAACATGAGTAGGAAGGATCTCAGATGAAGGTGGACCATCTTTAAAGTACTGTGAAAACAAAACAAAACAAGCAAACAAACAAAATTGTCAACACTTAGGGGAAAAAGCCTTCCAAAAGGAAGGAAAAATACTGTTTTCAGCAAAAGAAAGGTGAAAGAATTTGTTACTGGCAGTCTTGTACAAAAAAATGTTAAAGAGAGTCTTACAGAAAAAAAAAGAAAACTATGCCAGAAGGAAGTCTGCCTCTACAGAAAGAATTTAGGAGCACTGAAAGAGGTGCTTTTTTTAAATTTAAACTTTAAATCATTAGAGATTCAATTTTTTTTGTGTGTGTGTGTGTACTGGGGGTCAACCTCAGGACCTCACACACCAGCAGGTGCCCGTGCCGCTGAGCGATATCACTGGCCCTTTTTTCGTATGTGGGTTCCGGGAGTCGAACTCAGGCCCTCGTACTTGCCAGGCAGGCGCTTAAGCCATCTCACCGGCCCCGAGATTCAAATTTTAAATTTAAATTTTTATAAATTTTGCTTTTTAAGTTTAAAACTCTTTGAGAAACAGCTTAACACATGTTAAACATACAAAGAAAATATGTGTTATACAAGATAAAAAGGAATATTACTTGAAGAAAGCTTGTAAGAAAGATGTAGCTTACAAATTCTAAGGTATTTGCTAAAATAATAAAACAAAGAATTATAGTTAAGTCAACAAAATAAAATGGAATGACAAAACAATAAAGCAGCACTAATAGAATAATTCAAATAACGTTTTAAAGTATATGCTAGACTATATGAGGTATGCTTTAAAATGGGAACTATTTTTTTATTTTAAAGAGAAAAAACAATGATACAGAATTTCATAATATAATATTGACAATGGTTAATATATTGCATATTAATATATTGTATATATTGCATATCTTCAAAGTAGTTGCTCAGATTACTAGATATAGGCATGAAAAATTGATCAAACAATATAAGCAGAAACTTTTCAGTGAAGTAAAAGGAATTTAATTATCTTAGCTATCTTGTGTGTATATATATATATATTTTTTTTTTTCCTTTTCCCTTCCTTCTTTTCTCCTTTCCCCCATCCCAGTTGTTCTTTCCTTTTGAGCAGTTTCTTTCCCTTTCACAATATCTATTGTAGATTTTGGATCTTATTTATTCTTTCAGTTTCTTACACTAGGGAGACAACATGATGTTTAGGCATGCGAGTCTGATTTATTTCACTTATGAGTATGGTCTTTAGTTGCATCCATTTACCTATAAAAGCCTCGAGTTTATCATTCTTTATAGCTATAGCTGGAACTATTTAAATTAAAAAAAATTATAGTAGGGCCGGTGAGATGGCTCAGCGGCGTAAGCGCCTGCCTGGCAATCGCGAGGTCCTGAGTTCGACTCCCGGAACCCACATCCGAAAAAAGAGCCGGTGATATCATTCAGCGGCACGGGCACCTGCTGGCACGTGAGGTCCTGAGGTCAACCCCCGGTACCCACACACACAAAAAAAATTATAGTAAAAGACACATTGACATTAACTCCTCTCAAAATACTCCCCTTCACTTTGAACATACTTATCATTCTT
Organism: Erethizon dorsatum; assembly: GCA_028451465.1. NCBI lineage: Eukaryota > Metazoa > Chordata > Mammalia > Rodentia > Erethizontidae > Erethizon > Erethizon dorsatum. The sequence goes on along the minus strand of CM051827.1, from coordinate 49,381,340 downwards.
GATACTTTCTGGAACAATCCTGTAAGTCCTCTTTCTTGAGTATCTTTTCATGCTGGCTCAATGTCCTGAATAGATTCAAAATGTTTACTGCAATTTAAGCCAAATAAAAACATTATGGTATGTCCTTATTAACCTTATTCCCAGGATCTGGTGCTGTGTGATTTCTGGCTCTTCCCCAAAGTCAAAATGACGAGTAACATGAACATTTTGAATAGACTCTGGATATCGAGGTAGCCATCAGTGCAACTAAAGACACTCATGAAAGAGGTTTTCCAGAACTGCTTCTTAAGTAGCAAGAATGATGGAATAAGTATTTTTGAAGTGAAGGGGATTAATGGCAATTTGTCTTTTACTGTTATAAATTTTTAAAATTTAAACATTCACTATATTTTCTGATCAAATGACCTATATACTTTTACTTAAAAATCATCAATACAATTAGATTAAAAGAAAAGCTAACTCCTCATGGTGGTCTGCAGGGATTAGCATGATCTGGTCTCTGTTCAGCTCATCCACCTCTTTTCTTTCCCTTTAAAATTCTAGCTAAAATCAAGCTGGCCATACTGGACTTTCAGTTCTTGGGATATGCCAATCTCTTCCCCATCTATAGCTTTCACACTTTCTGTTCCTTCTACCTGGAGTATGTTCTTTCTCTCTCTCCTGGATAATGTTATACATGCTTCATATCTCTCTTTGTGTTATTTCCTCTAGGAGATCTTCTCTCACTTCCTTCAATTATCAATTTGCCTGACTAATGCCTCTCATAGTAGCTTCCTGTTCCTTAGATTTATCACAATTTAGAATCATTTTTAATAGTCCTGAGATTTAGCAGAGATGTAGATCTGAAACAAATCAACAGTCAATTCCCTATGGCATTCTATTTTTTTTTTTTATTTTTAAAGAGAAAACAAAACAAATCAAAAAAGAACAAATTTTCAAAACAACATAATAGGAGGGTAACGATGGTTAATGCATTATGTATTATTATCTTTAAGTTAGTTATTCAGGATACCAGACATTAGCATTCAATTGTCCAAACATTATTGGCACAAACCTTACTCTTCAATGAACTAAGTAAAATTGGTAGTGTATCTATCTTAACCATCATATATATATATATATATATATATATATATATATATATATATATATATATACACGATTTTTTTCCTTTCCCTTCTTTCTTTTCCCTATTCCCCTATTCTAGTCTCTCTTTCCTTTTGACAAGTTTCTTTTTGATTTACCATGTCTATTGTACATTTTGGATCTTATTTACTCTTTCAGTTTCTCATACTAGAGAGACAATATGATGCTTGCACATGTGTGTCCAGTTTATTTCACTTATGAGTATTTTCTCGAGTTGCATCCATTTACCTATAAAAGTCTCCAGTTTATCCTTCTTTATGGCTGAATAGTACTCCATTGGATAAAAATACCACATCTTTCTTATCCATTCCTCAGTTGATGGGCATTTGGGTTGTTTCCAAGATCTGGCTGTTACAAATTGTGCTGCTATAAACATGGGTGCACATATATCGCTGTGGTACGATGTTTTTAATTCTTCTGGGAAGATGCCCAGAAGGGGAATAGCTGGGTCAAATGGGACCTCCAATCCGAGTTTTTTGAGGAATCTCCACACTGATTTCCACAGTGGCTGTACCAGTTGACACTCCCACCAACAGTGAAGAAGGGTTCCTTTTTCCCCACAGCCCCTCCAGCATTTGTTATTAGTTGATTTCTTAATAATAGCCATTCTTTCTGGGGTGAGACGGTATCTCAGTGTTGTTTTAATTTGCATCTCTTGAATGACTAGTAATGTTTCACTTTTTTTGTATATTTATTTGCCATTTGTATTTCTTCATCTGAGAAATGTGTATTCATCTCAGATGCCCATTTTTGGAGTGGGTCTTTAAATTTGGGAGGTCTGATTTTTTTGAGTTCTTTATATGTTCTTGATAATAATCCTTTGTCTGAGGAACAGCTGGCCAACATTTTTTCCCACGTTGTGGGTTGTCTCTTCACTCTGTTGGTGGTTTCTCTTGCTGTGCAAAAGCTTTTTAATAAGATGAGATCCCAGTTGCTGATTCTTTGTGATAGTTCCTGTGCGGTTGAGGTTTTATTCACAAAGTCTTTGCCTACACCAATGTCTTCAAGGGTTTTACCTATCCTACCTTCTAGCAGATTTAATGTTTCTGTTTTAATATTTAGATCTCTGATCCATTTTGAATTTAGTTTAGTGCATGGTGAAAGATATGGGTCTAGTTTTAATCTTCGGCATGTGTAGAGCCAGTTTTTCCAGCACCATTTATTAAAGAGGCTATCTTTCTTCCAGCGAATGTGTTTGGCACCTTTGTCAAAGATAAGGTGGCTTAGTATGTCTGGGGTTGTTTCAGCATCTTCTAATCTGTTCCATTGATCTTCAGGTCTGTTTTTTTGCCAGTACCACACTGTTTTTATCACAGTAGCTTTATAGTATAATTTCAAGTCGGGGATTGTGATGCCCCCTGCCTTTCCTTTGTTGCCCAAAATTGCCTTTGCTATTCTAGGTCTCTTCTGATTCCAAATGAATTTTAGGATTGTTTTCTCTAATTCTGTGAGATATGGCATTCTATTTTGTAAGAGGATGTTACACCCATGTTTGTTCATTTTTTCAATTTTGAAGCAAGGTGTTCTGTTGACTTCCATGGCACTACACTCTTCTGGGTCATTTTTTCCCTGTCTCACAAGCCTATTGCTTCTTACCATTTTTAGAGTCTCCTCCTTTTTCAGGATTATAAATGTTGGCAGGAGGTGGGCTCAGTCCTAGATGGTGTTCTTTTCTCTATCTCATCTTTCACTCAGATTTCCTGTTTGCATTGATTGCAGACTTCAACAACATGCTGGTCACTACCTGCCTGCTCAAAAGCTCTACTTGGATGCTAAAGAGTCCTCTTGGTGAACATGACTGAAGCAGATTCTTCCCACCTCAAACACATCAACAGATTCTCCAAGCCTTGCCTGAGTAAGCTATTCCACTACCCATTCAGTTGCTTAGGCAAAAATATTTAGAAGTCACTCCCAATGGCTCTTTTTTCCTCAGATCTAATTTTTAACCATCAGTAACTTTTGTTGGCTCATTTTTTTTTTTAATATGCGGGTACCAGGAATCGAACTCAGGACCTTGCGCTTGCCAGGCAGGTGCTTATGCCGCTGAGCTATATCACCGGCCGGCTCATATTTTTTAAAAATCTGAAATATGATCTTTCCTCACTATCTGCACAGCTACATTACTAGTGCAAGAGTCACCATGCATCAGCTGGTATCTGGCATTACTTTACTAACTGGTTTCTCTGTTCATAGTCCTGTAGCACCCCCATTATCTACCATCCCTAACAGCAGGTAGAAAGAGGAATATTTAAGATTGTAAAGCAGATCATACTACTTTCATCTAATTTTTTCTCACTCCAACCAGAATGAAATACATCTCCTTATTCTCCTTGTCTGCACAGCCCTATGTGTCTGGACTATCCACACCTCCATTCTCTTCTCCACTCACTTTGTTCATTATGGGCCTGATACAGTAGCTTTTCTTCATTCCTATTTGAGGGCTTTCAGTCTGCTATTTCTCATGTACAGTACTCTGCCAAGATGTGTGTACATCTGAATTCTCTCTACAAGTGTTTCCAATGTCATCTCCTCAGAAAAGCCTTTCCTTCTGTTCTCTAGCTAAACAATTTCTCAACCATCACCACCCAATACTCTTTCCATGAAGCATTTCTCACAATCTGAGGTGGTAGTCTTTTACATTCATCTGTGTATTTATTGTCTCTCTCTCCAGACGGAAGTCCTTAAACTGTGGACTGCCTCTTTTCCTCTGTTGCCTTAAAGCTTAGAAAATTACTTTATTCATAGTAGTCAAATATTTGTTGACTGCCTAGATTCTTTTTGCAGAAACTGCTTGTCTGGGTGGATTTCAATGACTTCTTATTAGATATGAAAGGTTTGAAATTTTTTTTCATGCCAATGTACAATCTTCTTCAAAGTTGACTTGAGCAACCAAATCCCAGTTAAAGCAGAGTTTTGCTAGAGGCAAGAAAGTCAATGACTCAATCCCAAATATAGATTGATCGTTTTCCATGCTGGAAGACCCACTTGAAATCTCAAAAGTCTTCCAGTGAAATGAAAGCCTCATCTAGAGAAAGGAAAATATGAGGATCAATTCTGCATCAGGAAGTGAGTCTACCTTACGTTGTCCTTGGCTGGTTCTACCAAATCCTCAAGTCTTTTAGAAATTGAAGCATGATAGCAGTATCTTTGTGATGGAACTAGTGATCTAGAAACTACCCTGAAATATAACTAACAATGCTGGATCCTGGACAAGGCTTTGGAAATACAAAGGCAGAAATGGATATGTCTAATCCATTGATCCCAATGCAAGGGAACACACACTGCGGCAGAACAGTGTACAGGGAGCCATGTGGGTAGAGAAGAACAAGTGCCTGATTGCTGAAGAGTTCAGGAAAGATTTACAGAAGAAGTGATGTTGGAAGGTAAAGCAGTGTGTTCATCCAAAAGACAAATGGGAAGGGCATTCCATGCAATGCCCAGTGACAAAAGAAAGCAAGACTGGAAGAGGAGATAGTAAGCATTTTGGAGGTGCTAGATAGTTGGTTGTTTAGGGGAGAGTTCTAGAAGATGAGGCAGGCTAAGCTAACTCCCCCAACTCACAGAAAACTCTGAAAAGGCTGAGGGGTGTGGGTTTGATCTTGAAAAGTAATAAACTGAGTCAGGATGGTTTTGAACCTAAGACCGAGGGAAGGTGATGAGTTACAGAGATTCAGAGTTGGGCTTCCTAAGTTTAGAGATGGAGTGATGGTTTCTTTATTCTTTTTTTTCACCCTAAAAATGTTTAAGTAGATGTAATGAATAAAGCTCAAGGTAATTCCTGAGGTAGAACTGGGGGAATCACAAAGTAACAGAGGCTGATACTTGCTCTACACATAGAATTTTAGAAGAAGGATTTTATAAGTAACTACTCTACACACACACACACACACACACACACACACACACAGAGAGAGAGAGAGAGAGAGAGAGAGAGAGAGAGAGAGAGAGAGAGAGAGAGATTTTCCTTGTACATGAATGTCCATAGTAAATTTACTTGAAATAGCCCCAGAGTAGAAGCCATTCAAATACCTGTTTAGTCATGAATGGAGAAACAAACCCTGGCACAATCCATACAATACAGTATCACACACCAACAAAGAGGAAAGAATGGCTGATGCACCTAGGCAGAAGAATAAATATAAAAACAGCTAGAATGAGATGAAGTAACAAAAGGGAAATAGAACACACTATGTTTCCATCTAGGTAAGTTAAAAAATACAAAATATTCTGTAGTGAATGAAAGCAGTACCTTAGCTGCTTAAGGTGTGATCCTCTTTTCAATCTTATAAGCACTGAATGGGATAGGTCATGTTTTTATTTCCATAAAGAGATGGAGTCTGCTGTGGTACATTGATCACTGTGAGTTTTTCTCTGATATCGGATCTTAATGTTACTTTTAATCTTAATATGATATTATTGTTCTGAAGACACATTGAAATATTTACTGTCAATTAAGTCATAATAGCAAGATTTCTGTAGATTTTCTGTTAGTGATATCTATAGTATTCCAATATCTATAGTAGCACATAATAATCACCTGAAAAACATAAAAATTGAGATTCTTATTCGTGGTCTAGACCAATAGTTCTCAAATATTGGAGTATATTAGGATCAAATGGGAATCTTAATAAATATATAAGTAGGGTCTCTGAATTTTTATTAATGGTCCAGATAATTCTGATAAACACTGAACTTTGAGAATCACTGTACAAATAAATTAGAATCTTCTGGGCTGAGGCCTGATATCTGTATTTTTAAAGGTCTATTAGATGGTTTTGCAACCAGCTTATGGAACTAATTTTGGCTATAGGATAAAATGTAAATTTATCATAATCCTGTATAGAATCTTTCCAGAGTGTATCACCCAATTCCCTTTCAAATCTCTGCCACTCTCTTTCAGTCAACATCCTTTCCTGCCATCCTGAACCTGTCCCAAGCCCTCGTGACTCTCTCCAGTGGAACATCTGAAATGCACTGTTGTCTCCCAGCTCAGTCCTTTGCACAGCCTTTCTCAAAATGCTCATCCCTATTCCTGTTCCAGAGACTTGTGTGTGTGAGAGGGAGTTCTACTGCAACACATTCCCCTCATCAAAGCCTTCTCAGACTTCCCGGGCCACTTGTTCATGTTGCTTTGTCATTTTAGAGTCATCACTTGAAATTGGACTTCTGTTCGTGTGTCTCTCTCACTTCACTGTCAGCATTTTTTTTTTTTTTTTTTGTGGGTACCGGGGGTCGACCTCAGGACCTCGTGCGCCAGCAGGCGCCCGTGTCACTGAGCGATATCACCGGCCCCTTTTTCGTATGTGGGATCCAGGAGTCGAACTCGGGCCCTCGTGCTTGCCAGGCAGGCACTTATGCCTGCTGAGCCATCTCACCGGCCCCCACTGTCAGCATCTTAAGGCAAGAATACCAATTAAAATGCTGCATATGTCTGAGTGAGATGAATCTGGTTAGGGTTCCATTTTTTAAATTTATTATTTATTTTTTTGGTGGGTACCAGGGGTCCACCTCAGGACCTCGCACACCAGCAGGTGCCCATGCCGCTGAGTGATGTCACTGGCCCTTTTTTCGTATGTGGGTTGCAGAAGTCCAACTCGGGCCCTTGTGCTTGCCGGGCAGACGCGTACGCCGCTGAGCCATCTCACTGGCCCCAGGGTTCCATTTTTAACACTTAATAACTGTGTGATCTTGGTCAAGTATTTAATTTCTCTAAACTTCAGTTTCCTTATTTGTGAAATGAAGTTAATAATTGGGGCTTTCTCATAGAGGTCTTAACAAAGATTGACATAATAACAAATGGAAAGAATCTTCTAGAGTTATGGACACTTAGTAAATACTCAGTGTAGAGTAATCATAACTAATGAGGGGTGTCAGTAGAGGATGATACCTTTCTTATTCATTTTCGCATCTCCAGTACATGAGAGCCATCAACATGTCTGCTGAACGGCCTTGTCTTCATATATCCTGACGATCAAAAACCTTTCTGTTCCAGGGAAGACAATTAGAAACTGTTTTCTAAACCATATGTGGAGTTCCTGACAAGAGAGAGGTCCTGAGGTATCCAGCGGGTTGCACAGAAAAAAACAGCAAAATTTTATGTGAGGGGGAGGACAAAATGGGTGAGGTAAGTACTTACTGATTGTTGGGGGTTTGGATTCTATTTGTCTTTTGGGACTGACAAAGTTGCAGTGAGAAAAAGAAATAATGTGCAACAATTATCTTCCTAGGCATTCTGATTCCTTTGGAATTTTATTGCTAAAAGGCAGATACTCTGAATTTATGCAAAAGCAACTCGGATATATTAATGATTAGGAGGGAAAGGAAGTAAAGTAACATAATCCTAACTGAGATCCTTTGGTGATTATTTTTGCCTGTGCTTCAGTTCATCCTCCATAAAGTCACTGGCAATGTATTTCTAAAACTCTAATCGGATAAGTTTACTCTTCAATGGCCTTTAATAGCAATCTATGACCTAACACATAAAATCCAAAGTCCCTTATGGAAAGCAAGTCCATTCTTGTCTGATCCCACAGGCATCTGTTGCCTGACATTATACAACATTGGGTACTTTTGTAATCTTGTTTGCTGTTCTCAGAATGAAGAATCCTGTTTCCCACAACTCCACGTTTTTGCAAATGTTCATTTCTTTAACAGCATCTTTCTCTTCTGGATCCATAAAGTCAACTCCTTTCCATTTTTAAAGCCCTATTCTTTTTTTTTTTTTTTTTGTGGGTACCGGGGGGTCGACCTCAGAACCTCGCGCTCCAGCAGGCGCCCGTGCCGCTGAGCGATATCACCGGCCCCTTTTTCGTATGTGGGTTCCGGGAGTCGAACTCGGGCCCTCGCGCTTGCCGGGCAGGTGCTTACACCGCTGAGCCATCTCACCGGTCCTAAAGCCCTATTCTTTAACCACCCCCTCTTCCTCATGATCTCTTCCTCTATAAGTTGACTATGAGTGTTCTTACATCACTGTCCCCAAGGCACACCTCTATCCTAACATTTGCGATGAGCTATTGTGACAACTGGAATCACCCCCACTTTATAGAAAAGGAATCTGTGGCTCAGAGAGAGACAAAGAATTTTTCTGAGAACACACAACAAATAAGATTTGTTAACCTGGATCCCATGGACACCAAAACACCAATTTTTCTTTCATGTATGCATGTTGAAGATTTTTTTCTTTTTCTTTGCTTTTTATTTGCCCAGTTCCATTGTGATAAGCAAGAGCTTACAAAAGCCCACCCAGAAAGCAACCCAGGGAGAATGGATGTTGAAACTTTCTCTATAATCATAACAAGGTGAAAGAAAAGATCTTTCCATTGATGAGGTAACCAAAGGAGTCTCAGAAATCTCTATGCATTAATTGAATGCTATTTCAGGAAACAAGAATGCAAGAATTTGCATTGTTCCTTTCCCATTTTCTGGTCTTGCACATTCTTCAAGGAATCCTTCCAGTCATCCCTCTGAGAACACCTTAGATAAATGCTAAAAACCTGGACAGTCAGGGTAGGAGGTGACTGTAATGGCAGAGTCAAAACTACATCTCTGAGGGGAACTTTAAAGGGCATGAGAGTTTCATTTACAATGAATGATTCAGCATACATAAGAAAGAATTCTTTAAGCACTTACATGGTTTTCTTGTGGAAAAAGCAAAACCAGGACATAAAAACCACAAAAAAATTTAGATTTTTTTCCTAGGGCCTTATATAAAAATATCCAAGAATCAGGTTTATTCTCATTTAATACAAGGGAGACACTTCAAAAAATCACAAGAGGAAAAGTAGAGAGCTGCCTACCATGGGAGATACTCCAATAAAGGTAGTGTGACCACTTGGTGGGGATGTTGTAGAGAAAATTCAAGAATTGTTATGGCCTTCAAAATTCCTTCCATCTCAGGCTCTTCTGATCCTGAGAGTGGCATTGAATCCAAATGAATAATACTAAAACCATGTTTACCATGGTCATTACTATGTCCCTAGACATCAGAGGAGATGGATGTCTTTGCTGTTTAGATAGGAACATCTAGTCAGGAATAGAATCCAATCACACTAGATACCAAATGGATGAGCCACTGGGGTATAGCAAATCAGAGTCCCTTAGGGGAGAAGATGAGTCACAGATTACAATCATAGCTAGTGTCATTACAGTCTTTCAGGTCCTGTGCTACACAGCATTGAAATAGACTGAAAATGTTAACTCCTTGGGGTGATAAAATATTCTCTGGTAAGCAGATAGATTCATTTTCCTAAAGCAAATAAATCATTTGTGCTTTTCTTGTCTCATATTTTCTATCAACTGGGTGAGAAGCATGCCTGTCAAAAATCTGTCTAAAAAATAAGTGCTTATGTCTAGAAGCACTGAAAAAAGAGTAAACACAAGGGAGGCATTATACCAGAGGTCAAACTAGGTTAAAAAATCTGCATATTTCCATGACAGTTGTAGAATCCCAGTGACTAAAATGCACACATTTTGTGTAAGAGCCTAAACTCCCAACAACTTCTGATTTTCACTCAAGTCATAGAGCCAAGAACATATATGGCTTTAGGTATTGAGAGAAGTGTTGCTGAAAGTCTAAGGTCTACCTAATAATGGAAATCACTGTTCTCTTCCTTTTGAGTCTTAGTATGCCCAGGCTGAGATTTGAATGCTAAACCTAGGTCAAACAGAGCTTTTCTCAAATAATTCCCACTCCTGGGGACTTGGAGGTTGCTCTGAAAACACTTGTATTGGGCGGTTTTTGCTGCAGTACTATGTGCTAAATCTATTCCTTGAAATTTTATTTTTGAATACTTTTTCCATATCTGGTATTCTGCTGGGCAGTGGGGAGTAGGAATAAGGCACAATTCCTCTCAACTAACTGGTATTTCAGTGGTGAGGAGACAGCCTTACAAGCATGTAATGTGGTGTTGTTACAAGAGAGGTATGTTTAAGTAATACTAGTGATGTAAAGGAAGGCAAGCTTGACTATGTATCTTGTGTATGGGGACAGTGTCAGAGGTGCCGAGGCTTGTAGGAGAATATTTCTCAAAAGAATTAGGGCCGGTGAGATGACTCAGCGGCTTAAGCGCCTGCCCGGCAAGCGCGAAGGCCCGAGTTTGACTCCCGGAACCCACATACGAAAAAGGGGCCGGTGATATCGCTCAGCGGCATGGGCACCTGCTGGCGTGCGAGGTCCTGATGTCGACCCCCCGGTACGCACAAAAAAAAAAAAAAAAAAAGAATTAATATTAATGTGTGAGCTGGGTGATGAAATTTATTTTTTCTTGTATAGGCAAAAGATGGAAGGGCATTCCAGAGGGAAGGAGAATACACAAGGCTGCCTGTGTGTGGAAAAGTGTTGTGCGTTTAGGAAAATGTGAACATGGTCTGTACAAATGGTACAGGCAGACTTTGAAGGAGAAGGGGTTGAGAGGTATCAGAAAATAGAAGAAATGTTACTATGTGAAAATGCAATCATCCTTTGGCTGTGAAGAAGCAAAGGAGAAAAGGTTTTAAAGAGGAAAGTGACATGATCAGATTTTATGATTTGTGAGTACATGTGTTCATAATGTGGAGACTGGACTAGAGGCAAAAGAGAATTGAATCTGGAAGTGCAATTAAGAGTTGATTACAAAATGTATAAATTTGACAAAATCTAGTAGAGGATATGTGAATTGGTAATTTTTTTGGACGATGATTTGATAACATAGCAATTGCACTTCTAGAAATGATCTTATAGATATTCACACATATGCAAAACAATGTTTGCCTTGAACAGTTGTGATAACTCTAAGTTTTCATCAATGATGAAATGGTTAAATAAAACAGCTGCATTTATACAATGTGATGGGTTGAAATATAAAAAAAAGAGATGAATATTCGTATAAAGTAGTCAAGCTATATTGTTAGGGGAACAATGAGTTGTAGTACAGGTGATAGGTAGACACATAGTAGTTACATGAAATAGTAATTGGTAGCTATCTTATTAAGAATTATTGAGAAAGCTGAAACCAAACACATAATATAGTTTGAAGAAAGTTGAGAGCTACCAAGTCATTGAAAAATCATAGGTCTAAGATTAAAAAATATAAGGAAATCTGGGAAAATAAATGCTATATTTGGCATAATGGTTTGTTTTCACTATAACATGTCTGTTGGTTCTGGAACAGGGTTCTAAAAGGTTGAGCAATTATAAATAGAACTTTTGACAGATTGATAGAGCTAAGAAGGCAATAAAAGGAATTCAGGATCCTCAAGCAAGGGGGTTTCATTGTGACAAACCCCTTTAATTCCACTTGAGAAGTTAAAAGTCAATATCCTAGGAGTAAAGGGGAATCAGAAATACACTTGCCTTCCAAAAGAATGAGGTCTAGCTTCAACACATCTTAATCTCAAATTGGATTGATCCTGGATAACTACAGACACTAATAAATCTGCCAGAAACCAACGTACATATTTTCTTGAGGAAAATACATTTTTCTAGGTTTAAATTAAATCCACAATGTTTTATATACAATGACCAGCATTCAAAAAATAATAATCAAGCATAAGAGGAGTCAAGAGACCAAACCAAAAATCAGTAGAATCAATACACAGAAGAAACAGGCCTATGGGGGATACAGATAGTAGAGCTGTAAGATAGAAGCACTTAAAATAGCTATACTTAAGGCATTCAAGGCAATAAAATTTAGTACTGAGAATTTCGGATGAAAATTGAAAACTCTGTAAAATAACCAAATGGAAGTTCTTGAGCTTTAAACTATAGAAACTGAAATTAAGCAATATATGGATTAAATTAATAGGAAATTGGAACAACTAAAGGGAATTAGTGAACTGGAAGATGAAACAGAAAATATATAGAAAATGATATAGAGATACGAGAGATGGAAAACACAGAAACAAGTGGAAGAGACCTTGGAAGTCATCTAGACCACATTCACTAAAATAGAGATTGCTTATGCATTTACCAAAACTCTTTCAATTTTTTCCTGGGCACAAAGAGCCAGACTACATTTCCCAGCCTGCTTTGCTGTTGACTGTGGCCATATGATAGAGTTCTGGCCAATGGACTGACTCTAGAAAGAAGAGATACACATCACTTCCAGGCTTGGCCCGTGAAAGTATCTCATGTCACCTTTCTGCCTTGGGCCTGGAATGTGGATGGCCAGGTGACCATGGAAGCCACATATTGAAGACAGTTAATTGTTCATCACTCTAGGTTTCTAAAGAACAGCAAAGAGCCCAGCATCTTAAACCATCTCTGAAGAGATTTCACAGGAATAAGAAACAGACTGCTACTGTGTTAGTATACTAAGATTTCAGTTTGTCACAGTAGAGATCATCACCTTAAATAGCATTCTCAACCTTTCTAGAGGACTTTTATGCAACTTCTGCCATATACTTTCAGACTGAGGACCAACAGTGAAGACTGTCCAAATTTCCAAGACAACTCATTCCTTCTTTTGAAAGATCTAGCACTTGAAAATATTCTTTCTGATTTTATCTCTTTATGAACTTACCCATTAGACTCATTTATTTGAGATCACTGTTAGAACTGGTCTCATAGATATTGAAAGTAGCCCCATAAAAATTTTCATTTTGGAATGTGTTTTTAAAATAGAAAATGAAAAACTCTGACTGCTTAGCTGAATGATCTTGATTATGTTTCCTTTCCTTAAACTTGGCCTCACTATGAAATGATAGTATTAAATAGATCACTACTTTCTCTTTGAATTCAAGAAAGTAAGATTTGCTTTTCAGCAATTAGCTCGGCAAAAAGAGTATGGAAAAAGTGTAAAATAAGTACTCCATTAAATATAGTATAATGTTATGTAAATCACATATGTAAAATTATGTAAATCCATATCTACTTCCATATACATTTACAAACACTCACAAAATTCAAAGTTCTCATAAGGATCATTTAATCTGGTTCTTCCTCTATCCCTCACCTCCTTCCATTCTCTGAAACATGAATTCCTTCTACCACAGCTCCACCAAATGGACATTCAGATGTTGCTTGAATTCCTCTAGTGACAAGGAAGTCACTACATGCCAGGAAAGCAACAACATTCTCTGAGCAGCAGAGTTCCAGCACTTAAATATTAATAACTCTATGATCAGAAAATAATTTGACTTTAGGAATACATATTCTTGTACACACATACACATATTGGCACAGTAGGGCAACAGATGTGAAGAAATATGTAAATGAACACAATATATACTCACATGTGGTTAAAAAAATGTGTACAGAAAACATATTCATAGACTTGTTGATGTTTATACATATCACACAACACCCCTTGCCAGTATCTTGACTGTGAAAAGACCTGAAGTTTGGGCCGGGGATACAGCTCAGTGGCACAGTACCTGCCTGGCAAGCGTGAGGTCCCAAGTTCGATTCCCAGTAGCAAAAAAAAAAAAAAGACATGAAGATCTTTTGCTCACTCTTTCCATTGACAAAGCCATTTCCTATACTTTTGAGAGATGTACAGTAAGACTTTATCTAATGAGTCTTGTAAGAAGAGATAAAGACAGTTTTCCATGGTACCAGTACTTACAGTGTAAGTTAGTTTCCCCACCTTTAGAGTTTTAGATTTTCCCCTAGACTGGCCACAATTAGTGTGATGAGGAAGTTTATGGGAGAATTTGGCATCTTGGAAAAATCTACCTTTTCTCCCACTGTGCAATAAATAAAATCCATTCGCAGCCCTACTTCTGGAAAACCATCATTTCACATCCTTATCTGTACTCTTACTACCTGAAATAGCTAAGTAATGAATTAGGGAGCATTAGGAAGTGACAATGGTCACAGGATGCATTGGTTACCGTATTTAGTCTAATCAATCACTCTTTTAGTTAGATAGGGAAGAATCCTTACTGCAAGTTACAGTTAGGAAGACTGAGGGCCAGTGAAATCAACGATAAGCCCCAATCACACAACTTTCAGGTGGTGAATCTGACTAGTCCTAGGATCACTGGAGAGTTGCATACTTAATACTCACTCGCTGCCTGGTTACTAAGGATACTGTTTTGTTTAGGATGGCAATGCAGCAAGTTTAAAGTATATGATTTCCCATAGTCTCTTTAAGTATGGGTGTGCATGGAGCTCAGTGTTGGCCAATAAGATGCAAACTGGAGTTCCCAGAGACTTGGTATTCGTTTCATGAATAAAGTAACCAAAGTCTGGAAATACTATAAAAGGACTCCTTTATTCTGTCTGGAAAGTAGGTATTATATGCTATAGTTACTGCAACTATCTTCCAAAAGCAGACACCACACCATAACTATAGGAGCTAATGTAAATTAGTCCTTACCTTAAGCTAGATGTTTTTAAGCATTGTCTATAGATAAAGTAATTTGCATCTCATACCAATTGTTGTTTAAAGATAAGAGAAATGAGGCATAGAAAGACCCATCTACGCTTCCTTATTTAACAAATAATAAAGGCAGGATTTGAAGACTGGCAGTTGGGCCCCAGGAGCCATGTTACAGAGGGCAGAGCAGAAAGTGAGACGGTCTGAGTTTCTGAGAGAATTACGGTTGCCCAAAACTGTCCCGTATACCTACTTTGGATTTTGTTACATTCAAAACTGGGATATTTTATTTGTTCAAGCCACTGCGGCAGTGATTTTCTTGCAGTTGACTGTGGTTCTGGCTTCCATCCGGTGTGTTGTGTACACAGGAGAGAGCTGTGGGCTGGATTCCGGGTGAGTTGGTTCAAGTTCAAGCTCCATCAGGTAACTAACTGGGTAACATTCAGAAAGTCACTTTGGTTCCCTGGGTTCAGTTTCTTCATCTTCAAAAGGACAGAAGTAAATAAGATTTAATTCTAGGTTTTCTAAATTCCACTCCTCTGGGATTCTTCAGGCTTCTCAGGTTGCACCTATTCTCCTCGGATGTGTTAACAGATAGGCAAACAGGCAGCCAGGAAGGAGCACTCGCATGTAGGGTCTCTGCAGGGACAGAGGAAAGGGCAGGGCTGCCTCTAAAACTGCTAAGCCCGGCCATTGTCTTCCATTATCCTGCTGGTCACTGATTTGTTAAAATCACTTTAGAAACCAACACATACTAAACACCATTACAGAACAGCTTATTATTATTATTATTATTATTTTTTTTGTGGGTACCGGGGGTCGACCTCAAGACCTCGTGCGCCAGCAGGCACCCGTGCCACTGAGCGATATCACCGGCCCTTTTCTCGTATGTGGGTTCCGGGAGTCGAACTCGGGCCCTCGCGCTTGCCAGGCAGGCAGGTATCTCACCGGCCCCATAGAACAGCTTATTTTATATTCTTAATTTTTTAGTATTTCCCATAAGATTATCCATTGGGCACACATGTGACTATTTTATTCTGTGGAATTGCATTGGAAAGCCCTGTTATCAGCAATAGCAGGAGTTAGCAAGAAAAGTTTAGCTGAGAGAAGACAATTTTGTCATGCTAACTACGTATAGAAACTTAATGTTGCTCTTAGTCATCCCTCATGGATATTAGAGTCACTATGAATCACCATGTCAGTTGTGGGATGAGGAATTGTCTGTATTAACAAAAGGTCAACAAACCAAATCCAAACAACAAGAAACCTCAAACACATACACTAATAAGTTCTGGTGATAATACAACAGGAGGTATAAATATGGGATACACATGATGTGTCTCTCAGTTACGAGTTCTCAGTAGGAATAAACTCCATGCATATGGTCTTCTCTACTGAACTAGACTGAAGCTTGCAGATTCTAGTCTGAAGATCCACAACTTTTGCTGCATTTTAGTTTCCCAGGCTTCATCCAAGACTATTTAAATTGGAATGTTTGTGGGTGATACAGAGGCACTAGGCTTTGTAAGTCTCCAGGGGACTCTCTATGTAGCTAAGGTTGAGAACCACTAATTTTGGCCAGATTTCCTCCTGTTCAGGTGAGAAGCTGAGACTCAGTGAGTGGGAGTGATTTTCTCCAAGTGTACTAATCATTATCAAGCTCAGGTCTGTTGATTCCTGTGGGCTTTGATTCTCTGGGACTTGGGAGAACAATTCCCCACCTTGTGCTCTGGAAATTCTAGTTTTGGACAAATTCAACCATACAAAAGCCACTGAATTGTGTAGCTGTATTTGCAGAGCCAAGAGAAAGAATATATATGTTCCGTAAATACAAATGATAGTAAAAAGTGGTATAAACCAAACATTCATGTAATCCCTTCCCTTTTCGAGAAATAGACAAAATACAGAAATAACCATATTTAATATTCCTTATCACAAACTAATCTCTTTCAGACAGATTAATACTTTTTGATGTTTTAAATAGCTTTGATATATAAGTAACATCCTTAAAGAATATAACTGAATATGTAGCAATGAATGTTATATAAATAAAATTATATTGTGTATAGCCTTCTGCAAATTTTATACATAATTTTATTTTGTGAGATTCACTTGCAATGTTACATATAGCTTTTATTTTCTTATATTATACTTAATCAATAAGAATATGGCCCTGTTTATCCATGTATTCTAATCCTGATGAACATTTAGATTTTTTTCATTTTTGCTTATTATGAACAATGTTGATATCAGTCTTATGATTACTTTTCATAATCTCAGATCTATTGTCATATAGTTCTTTAGAATAGGAGTAGAATTGTTAGGTTGTAAAATTTGTGTATACTCAAGGGTGTTCCAAAGTGAGTGAAGTAATAGTAAAAATTACAGTGAAGGAAAGATTATATTTTTTCTTTCACTTTCTGCCTTTCCATCAGAATTATTGGGAGTCTTTATAAGTTTTCATTCATATTTATAATAGTATTATAATGAACTCAAGTGCTTTTTTGAATATATGATTCATGTATTATACTATGAAGCTACTTAAAGTATACCAAGTTAATAAGACACTTAGTATCAATAGATGGGTAGCAATATTAAAATTTCAGAATATTTTTATCACCTCAAAATAAACTGAGTAGACTTTATTGTACCTCTAGTTTCTCCATACTCATTGACCCAAGCCTAGTAACTTCTGCCTTTTATATCCCTGTTGTAGACATTCACTTGATCAGAATCAAATACATGGATATTGTTAGTGGATCTTTAAACAGAATTCTTTTTTTTTTTTTTTTTTTTTGTGGGTACCGGGGGGTCGACCTCAGGACCTCGCGCGCCAGCAGGCGCCTGTGCCGCTGAGCGATATCACCGGCCCCTTTTTCGTATGTGGGTTCCGGGAGTCGAACTTGGGCCCTCGCGCTTGCCAGGCAGGTGCTTAAGCTGCTGAGCCATCTCACCGGTCCCTAAACAGAATTCTTTAAGCAGAATATTTTTTTCAAATTTGACTCATGTCGAAGCATGTTACAGAATTTAATTTTTTTTATGGTCAAATTTTTCATTGTGTGAAAATAATACATTTTGTTCATGCATTTATCCATTGATGGGCATTTGAAGTATTCTTTTTTTTTTACTATTTGAATAATGCAGGAATAAACATATATGCAAGAAAAAAAAAAAAAAAGAAAAAAGAAAAGGAAAGAATCAATCCGTGAGTTTGCATGCCACTTTGGAAGAGTGACAGGTTATCTGGCCCAGTGGCTGAGGAGTGATTTTGCCGTACAGCAGGGAAGGGCCATGGTGGGCTGAGAACTGGCCAGTTAGAGGAAAGGAGCAAACCACATTTTCTGGATTCCTACTCTTCCATGTGGGGCCAAGTGCTAACCACTTTAGTAAATGTGTTTATCTTATGCTCAGTTCCAAGGTATTTAGCTGGAATGCCTGGGAATAGTAGTGTTTGCTGTTAGACTATTCCGGTAATTCCATAGATACTAATAAATAGTTGTTAGCCTAAGACACTTAGTTACCCTCCTCCCCACTATCCCTATCCCTATCCCCCAGTCACTCTGTTTCTTCTTTAGGATGCCCTTGACCTTTCTTGGCTCAGCATGCAAGGGATCAACACACGGAATAGTGGGGACTTGGGATATTGTGCTAGTGCTCAGGGTCGACTCCTTCTGATTGCTCAGCACCCATGACCCTCAATTTGTTCATATTTTGAGTAACATCTCTGCCTGCATGATACCAGCTAGACAGATACATGGTCCGTCATTTTGAAGAAGAAAAAGTAGATGTTCAGAGATTGTACAAGACTTAACTAAGTCTTATGGCAAATGGCAGCAGTCGTCCTAGCCACTCTGAACTCGAGTCTTCAGGAAGTGATTTTGTTTGAAGAATGATGCTCTGTAGTTGCTTTGGAATCAGCAGGGACACACTTCAGGCTTCATCTCTTTCTCTTTAAAGGTGTAGAATGAAAGGAGGGGAGCGACAATAGCTCTGCTTTATCTCCCTCACATGCAAAATGAATGGGCATGTCTGCAGTGGAGATACCAACACTGCCTGTAGACTTTTTTTAAAAAAATAAGAACTGCTCTGAGAGGAGGAGAATGAGCATATGAGACATGGCCTGGCAACTTGTCTCAGGGCTCGAATCTGGAGTAACTTACGTGACTATAACACCGACATCCAATGATGACCCCTCTCCTTCCTTTTCTCCTGCTGGAAACCCCACTTGCAGACTTTACACTTGTGACTAACCTGTGTGGGCACTGCTTTGTAATGTGTGAGAATCAGTTAAACAGGAGAGTACTAAGAAGTAACATTTACCACGCTTTTACTGCAGCTTTTTCACAGCACAATAAATCTGAAGATAATCTTTTAATATTGCAGAGCTGAGCTCTTTATTCTACATTGAACTCCATTTCCTTATCCTCCTCAGACTCATAAAGAAAGTTAATAAATTCTACAAATTGTGGAGTCTCATCAGCAAAATAGAGAAAATGGCCAAGAACTTGTCCTCATCATCTACATAAATACTCGGGTGCCAGACCACTGCATACAGTGCTAACCCCATGCTGGGCACTATCCTTGGCACAGAGAAGATGCTGGGTAAAAGTTGTTTAATTCAATGTCGAATTAATATGCATTATCAAAGAAAAGTAAAGGGTGAACCAGGATCAAATATTTCATTTCTAGGCATACATGCAGGGATAATTTTAGCCTGTATTAAGTCATATTTTTGAACTAAGCTCCTCATATTCTAGGGGATTCAGTCATCTTTGTCACTTTAGAACAAGTTCACTTTAAAGTAGGGCATGGAAAGTTAAAATCTAGTATTTGTGAAAGAAAAATCTTAATTTGTTTTTCACAAAAATCCCTATTTTTGCTATCCTTCAATGATTTACTGATACAAAATAATCCTTTTGCAAAGGAAGATGGGGGTTTCACAAGGAACCTCTAAGTAGAAAAAGAGCCATGTGTTTTGCAACAGACAAAGATCCCAATGCCTGCCTAGCCACTCATTACGTGACCTCATACAGGTCTTGTAATTTCTAGAAACTTCAGTTTCATCACCTTTCACAGGAACTATGCCTTTCCCCATCTCCCTTCCCCAGGCTGCAGCGAGCTGGTGAACTGTGAGGATTAAAGATGCAGATGAGATATAACAGTTATACACTGGGACCTAAAACAGATTGGATTTCATGGAAATATTGTTTTTTTTTCCCTCTTCAGGGCCCAAGGTCTTGGGATACCCTTAAGAGATGATGATAGGGCCAATGAGATGGCTCAGCGGCATAAGCGCCTGCCTGGCAAGCGTGAGGTCCTGAGGTTGACTCCCGGTACCCACATAAGAAAAAAAAAAAAAAAAAAAAAGCCGATGACAAAAACAAGTAAAATAAACAATCTATGAGTTCATAATTTATGTTCGTTATACTCCCCCAAATATTCTGAACTTGTTGACATAAGTTTTCCAATAAGAAAAGTAAAGAACCCATAGCTAAGTCAGACTAATAATTATTTAACTCCTTTTCCAACTGCAACTATAAATCCATCCGTAGTTATACTTTACATGTAATACTGAAATTGAATGATATTTTTTTCTAAAGGTATATAATATTTTTATCAAAATGTTGATTTGGGAAAATTAATGGAACAAGAGCATATTTAATCTCTTCTTTCCTCCTCTTCATCCTTTTCCCTAGATAAGACTCCCCTGGCCCCTAGAAAGTATTAGGCAAAAATATTAGGCAAAAAAGAATCTAATATAAGCTAAAAATGGATGATGAATTAAGTGATTAAAATGGATAAATAAAAGGACAATTCCATGTGTTCTACTAACTCACTGTGAGTAGAGAGTTACCATTTTTGCTTCGCAGATAAGGAAGCTGAAGCCCCTTGTTTAAAACCACACAGTCAAGTTGGTATGACCACATTGATTGGACAAAATGGACACCTGCTTCTATGAAATGGGCCAATCAGATTCTCAATTTTAAGAACTTAGAATGTGTCAGACACTAGAATGGTACTGTTGAGTAAACATGGGGCCTGAGTTGGGATTTCATCCACCCCAAACCTCCTAAAGGCTGGTCTGCTAGGACCAGAGGAGTCTTATCCAGGGAAAGGAAGGATGAAGGAAAGGAAAAGAGAGATTAAATGCACTTGTGTTCTATTAATTTTCCCAAACCAATAAAAGATTTTAAAAAGAAAATCGACTGTGCTTGTGTTCTTTATAACCAAAGTTTTTAAAGATGGAAATATTTACAACAGAAAAACCATTGCGGAGAGATTGATTTTCTCCTGGTTTAAAGTTTAGAGAAAAACTTCAGATACAAAAGCACCCCTCATGCAGACAGATAGATGTACTGACAGAGATGATAGCCAGCTAGCTGTGGATTAGACACTTTCACGATAGATTGTAAGGAAACAGAAAAAGCCTGGGTGGCAGTGGGGATGGAGCTGACAGTTTTACTCTGTCCTCTGGTACAGCATCCATGCTATGGGAAACTCTGTTAGCCAGAGCTGAATTAGTGCAATAGGTAAAGGGTTTGTATTTTAATTGTAAGTTTGAACAATTAAAAATAGGAAGAGTAATTAGCTAAAACTTTAATGCTGGAATGTGATCAGTCCACAGAGGTAGGAAGATGTTTATGGTCATTGACCACAAAATAGAAATGCTCCCCCCCAAAAAAAAGTATTAAAATGACATAAGGCTAATGAAAAGTAGAAAAGGAATAATGCCTTGGTCTTTCCTAGGTAAACAGTTTTCAAGGTCCTTAATAAGAAGGAATTGGCATAAAGCTTAGCTATATCATATATTATTTGTGCTTTTTACAAAATACTATGGTTTATGCAGCTTTTAAATAAACTATGCGGAGTGTGTTCCAGGTATATTGCTAACATAATAGCTATTATTTATTGATACCCTGCTGTATACTTGATGTTTTGCTAGGGATTACATAGATCCACAGTTCCTTGCTCAAATGAATGCAAGTCTTACACAGGCCTCTTCCCATATCTTTCCTTTCAAGAATAGAAGGTGACACCTGCTGATATATGCTCCCTAGGCTGAAGAGTGGCCAAGGAGTCCCCACTTGGGCAGGTGTGGACCATGGATGGAGCTTGGACATGCGAGTGCAGTGTCCACATACTCACGAACAGAGTGTCATGAACAGATACTCATCCACATCCTCTGCAGTGTGGATGGGAAGGAACTGGGGCTGGGGTGTAGCCTGGTTCTGCCACACTGCCACTTCCAGCACCAAACTTTGATGGGTCCAAAAATTCTAAAGTACCTCCATGCTATCTGAGTTTTAATGAAATTGTATCTATCAAGAATGGAGGATAGAACATATATTTAGTGATTAACTTAATTTTTATAATCTTGAAGTATTTAGCCATAGGCCACATGATCCTCCATTTGTAGTCTCCCTCTCCAGCCTGCAAATTCAGGAAGATGCTTGGCATCCGGTGTGTAACAGGCCCTCAGTAATCATATTTCATATTACTGATGACTATTTTTAAGGTTCATTCCTGCTTAACAGTGCTTCAAGTCAAACACAAAATAGAGTGTGGGGTGGAGGTCTTAAAATATCCAATAATTAAATCCTAGAATTAATCATCCAAATAGAAAGTTACGAATCTTTGAACAACAAGGGTTGGAATAATAACAGTGGGACAGAGGCTCTGGAAGTGGAAAAGATATACAGTATTCACAGCCACTCTACCAGTTGGTAGTAATTAACTGGGGAAATAATGGGAGAGGGTTGCACTGAGGAAGCAGCTGTTTCTGCAGCTGTAGGCAAGAACACTGAGGCTGAATGTGAATTCAAGTTCATCTTCATGTGCTGCATTGTCTCAGCAGGAGAGGGGTTCAGACACGTGGAAGACCCATGGGAAGGATGACCAACTAGCTGTGCCCCTGCCAGCTTGAACAGCTATCACACATCCAATCCCAATAACTTTGTTGCTGGAAAAACCTAGTCTCTGCAATAACAAAGGACTGGAATTCAACTTGCTCAAGAAAGGACAGAAGTGTGGTAAAGAACACCAGGCTAGCAATTGGAAGACATGTCCTCAGTGTATTAAATGTCTACAAGCAAGTCACTTCACCTCTCTGAGATTTGATATACCATTAAAAACACTAAAGCAGGGCTAAAGGTATAGCTCGGTTATACAGCACTTGCCTGGCATGCATAAGACCCTAGGTTCAGCCTCTCACACTGTAAAACAAGCAAGCAAGCAAGCAAGCAAGCAAACAAACCAACCAAACCTGAAGCACTTAGCATCGTATTCAACATACACCTTATAAGTGTGCGTTTAATTAATGTTGGCTGCTTCTACTACTATGCTTGTTAACTATTCCTCCCATAATATCCTTCCTGACTATAGGATGTGATCAAAAAATTTTGGTGAATGTTAAAAAAAAAATTATTACAGTAAAACACAGTGCCATTAATCCTCCTCAAATTCTTTCCTTTACTTCAAAAACACTTATCCCATTGTTCTTGCCACTTTCTTAGGCAATTCTGGAAGTCTTCTCTTGGGAGTGCCTTTAGTTGCACTGTCCTGGCTGCCTTGATGTCCTTAATTGTTTCAAAATTTTTATATGTCAAGGTCATTTTGACTTTGGCAAAGAGTTGGAAGTCTCATGGTGCCATATCTGCGAATAAGGTGGCTGAGCAAACACTGTAAAGTTTTACCGGTCTCCCTTTTCATTGGGTGGCATTTGGCAGCAGCATTCACCATATTTTTTTTTATCACATCTCATAAAGACACTCATGAAAGAGGGGTTCCAGGATTGCTTCAGAAAGTGGCAAAAAATGATGGGAGATTAATGATAATGTGTCTTTTATTACAATATATTTTCCAAAATTTTAAACATCTACTGTATATTTTGATAATACCTTGTACTTCAGGAGTAGTGGTAAGGACAAATGAATTATGCATGTGAAAGTAGTTTGAAATTTGTTCAAATGTGAGAGCATGTTAGTATTATATATTCCAAAGATGGGATCTTTTGTGTGACCTCTAAAATAATAGTGCTGCCTGTTGCCAGGGTACACATATCAAGACCCTCAGCAGGTGCCTGAAACTTCAAATGGTACTAAGACTTTATATATATATATATATATAGTATAGTTTTTTATATGCCCTGTAGCACTGCCACAGAGTACTAATCTGTCATTCTAGGTTTTATGCCCTGGAAGCTCCTTTGCAAACTTAGTCTTGCACTTTGGGATCATTATTTAGTAAAGTAAGGGTCCCTTGAACACAAGCCCTGTGATACCATGATAATTGATCTGATAAGAGACATGGCTACTAAGTGACAAATGGACAGGCAGTGTGGATAGCTTAGTCAAAGGTTCATAAGAGTGATTTGTGTTCAAAGCAGGAAGGCATGGGGTTTTATCCTGTAACTTATAGTGTCATGCAATTTAAAACTTGTGAATTATTTCTGGAACTTTTCATTTAATATTTTCATATCACAGTTGAGCATTAGTAACAGAAAGCTCAAAAAGCAAAACCATGGATAAGAAGGACTGAAGTGTCTGGTGTATACAATTATTTGTAATTAATTAACTTCTTTAGTGCCTGGAATTGCTGTATTAGACAGCTGTATTAGTGCTATCTAATGGAATGCTCAGTGGAAATGTTCTATATGTGGACTATCTGCAACATCAAGTATATATAGCTATGAGCTGCTGTATTTTATATCATGGCCTTGTGTCAAATTATTCCTAAAGAAGAAACTACATATTTAACATAGCTCATTTATTATTGCTTGCTATGGGTAGCAAAATATCATAAAGTTTAAATATTGTCAAGAATTGTAATGATGGTCATATTGCCATTTTCATAATCGTAGAGATGTAGCTTCTGACATCATGCAGCATATTCTCAGCTGTCAAAGCAAGGTGTTGTTATTCCATTTCATGGAAGAAGCATTGGAAGCTCAGAAAGATGGAGATGAAGCACAAGAAGTAATATAATAATATAAGGAATAATAATGACAAGATTTACTGAACACTTGCTGTGCAAGCTAGAAATTCGGTTATCTTTTTACAATCATTTTCTTACTTGATTCTTATAGTAAACCTGTGCATTATTCATTCTTCCATTTTGAGGAACTGAGTCTAAGTAACATGCTTAAGATCACATAGTATTATGGTTGAGATCTAAGATGTCCTCCAAAAGACTCATGTATTCAGGAGTTTGGATCATGAGGGCTCTAACTTCATCAGTGTGTGAATCCATTGATGGATTTGTAATTTGATGGCACTTTTGGGAGGTGATTCAGACTTAGGAGGAGGAGTCTAGTTGAAGGGACCTGGTTTTGGGGGCAGGATTCTGGGCACTGTATTTTGTCCCTAGGCCCCTCCTCTTTGACACTTTCCCTCTCTGTCTGCTTCTTGCCTGCCATGAGGTAAGCAGCTTTCCTTCACTGAGCCCTTCTTCCATGAAGTTTCTATCTCAACACAGACCTAAAAGCAATGAAACCAGTTGACTCTGGACTGAAACCTCTAAAACTATGAGTTAAAGTAAACTTTTTCTCCTTTTAACTTGACTTTCTCAAGTGTTTTGTCACAACAACAAAAAGCTGACTAACATAGTTAAGGACTAGCAGATTTTTACCTAGGATGTCTACTTATTGGGAGAAGCCATCTTTCTTGGGTAGGTGTTTCATTATACTCCATCATTTCTCCCTTATGGTTTCCTTCGTTAACGTTACCATAACTTAAAATTATGAGGTTTTTTTATTTTATCATCTTTCACTCTTATTATAAGCTTCCCAAGGGAATAAACTATAGTTGTTTTATCCATCAACATTTTTACCCTGCAGAGTAGGTACTTGATAAACATTTGTTGTTGTATAAATGTTTCCTTTGGCATTTGACTATCATCATAGTAATTGCTGTAATTCTCAACTTCACTTATTTTGTACCTTCCATGTCATCACTGCTTATTTTTGTATCTTCCACAGTATGTTGTAACTTACTGAATTATATCTCTTCTCTATGAAATCTTTGAGGTCAGTGACTCTGAGGTTAGCGACCCTTTTTGTCTTGGTTCATCTTACCTGGAATATGGTAGGCTCTCACAAATTCTAGCTGCCTGAATGGAATGGAATTAAACTCTCCCAGAGCAGAAATAGGAGTCTGAACACTGATACATGGTATAGTGTCTCCCCCTGGAGGGCTGGGCATAAAGAAAAAAGAGAATGAACTCAAGTAGCAGATGCTGCTGGGGATGGAGGATGGGTTGGGGTCAAGTCCCAGAGAATAGGGGAAGGTAGGTGAGCAGGCAGCAGTCCCTTTCATTATAGTCATGTGGATATTTAGGAATTGGGGATAGATGGCCCAGGCAAATATCCCAGGGGTTGGGGAGTTTGGATGAGACAAATGCTAATCTACGAGACACTTCTGAGTTACAAGAGGTAGGAAAAAGAACCACTATTGAGCTCTTTTTGGGTGGAAAAATCATTGAAGAAAAATGAAAATGAACCTTCTTCTCCATACTACCTACTAAATGCCACCAGACACAACTTCTCCTCTCTCAACTGACAACGCTTGCTATTTGTTTACTTTCATCTCTCAGTGGAAACTGCCCCTTCTCTTCTCTGCACCAAGTCAGTATACCTGGTCTATGACCTCAAATCACTGGATGATTTTTGTTTGTAGTATTGGCATGATTTGGGGTGGTTAAACGTGTAGCTATGGGTTTATTCCTGTCCCCCTGATGGCCTGTTAACACTATGGTTATAATAGTCACTATTTTTATCCTTATTATCTAGTGTGGTTGGTGCATAGGAGGTATTAGTAATTATTACTAACTTCTTATTACTGATTATTTTATCATTAATCATTTGTTGAATTTAAAATCACCATAACAGAGGAAGTGCTTTCGTTAGGTGAGTGGTTTGTATTCTCCAGGGAGGATGATCAAATCATCACTGAAGATCTCTACAGGCCAGGCACCATCTTGGATATGTTGATTGAGTTCTAATGGTGAGTAGACACAGCCAGGATAGTCCCTGCATATTGTCAGCATCATGTGCATGTTACTGGCTCTGTCTTCTGACTTCTACCACTCCAAACCCTTTCATATAAGTTGTCAGATATAAATTATAAATGATAAAGCATCAAAAATAAGGCAAAATATAATACATATATCAGAGAGTCATTTGTATTTACATGTGCAAGGCCCATTAAGAAAGTTCTTGGCCCCATGTCCAAGAAACTGGCACTCTGGACCATGTTTTTCAGTAAGAATTTCCAGGAGATTTAGTCATGCAAATTTCTGTGTCTTGTTTCTAGGAATTCTGAATCTTTGAGACTTTGATGCATGTTAGAATGCTGATAAAACCTTACATAGCTTAGAAAATTTCCCTCCTGTAATATTTCCTAAAAGGAAAAACAATTAGAGGAGTCATTAGCAGAAGTGGAAATCAGCTTGTTGATACACCCAGATGCACGTTGTCAAGCTAGGGTTTCCCCTAGGGCAGGGATCTCAAACTTGGCAATCAGTAGTATCACCCGAGAGGAGGATTTTAAAGCCTAAAACTCCTGGTGTCCATATCAAGAACTGGATGAAGGGATTCTTAGAATCTAGATCTGGGAATGGCTGAATGCTTAGCTGAGTACTCAGCTAGGTGTGATGAGCAGCTTTGATCTTCCGACTCTTATCTTTCCTGCTCCTACCGTACTTACATACGTGCTCAGCCCCATGTAGTTCATGAGTAGTGGGCTTGAATAAACCTTGGCCCAGGGTTATGACTCTGACCTCACAGTGGCTCAGGCAGCACAGGTCTTTTCCTCTCTTCCCCAGGACTTCCTTTTCCTCCTATAACTGTCCTTGCTCTGAAACCGAACTCATTTCTTTGCTGGGTCCTGGTGGCACCCATTCCCAGGATTGTAACTTGCTGGATCGTTTGCAGTTAGCAGTGGGGATCTAACATTTGGAAATTTGCTTAATGGCTGCTGCTATCCACTAACCTCAGCTATTACCTGCTGCTTAATCTATGGCTTTCCCCTCTTCTTCCTACCTTGGCCTTCTTCTAGCTAATCCTTTTATGTAGACAATTTTCTCAGAGCTTTCAGCATTTGTCTGCCCAGCTGTCTCTGTGGTCATCCAGTATGCCTTGCACAATTTCCAGCAATTGTGCTACACTTCTTGCTATGAGTAACAGTATTCATTCCATGTTTATGTAAATCACTTTGTATTTTCAAGAAATGGTTTCATTTGTGTGTGTACGTGTATGTGTGTATATATTTGGCAGGAAGGGGTCAAATTAATTATGAATCTTCCATCCCACCAATTATTCATAAAGCTAGTATCATTTGCATCTTAAATAGTCTCCAGGAATTTAAAGAAAGAGTGTACTATACCCACAATGATGAACTCAATAATAATTAGAATTATTCCCAGGCTGTTAAGTAATGCAGACATATTAAAACCTTTTTTTGTTGAGTTTAGGTTCTTATAAAATGAAAGTGTAGCTAAAGGGAAATATTGGGTAGCAGCTGGTCCATTACCTATTCTATATTCTCTTTGGCTACTTACATACTGCCTAGGTGTTTATACAGGTTTAAAAATGATTTATGAAAGAACTCATCATCACTTCCAATGTATAGGCTGAAAAACCAAAAACAAAATAAACAAAACAAAAATCCTGGTTTTCATTACAGTTGATTTTTTATTTGGAAGTTTTCACCATTTCTGACCCAATAAATCATTCATTTAAGATAATTTTGCAAATACTTTTCATGCAAACTTCTTCTCAATATTATTATGCTCCGTGTTATAGGGATCTACCTATAAAAGTTTATTCTGCTATCCTACCCTACTCTGCTTCATGCTATCCTGTCCTGTCTGTTGTACCCTGTTTTCTTTTATATTCTCTCCTAGCATAGTTTATTTGATTCTGTGCAGTTTAATATACCAACCACTAACTGGTCACCTATTATGTGCCAGGAACTTCAAGTAATGAAGAGTTGAACAGGTTGGTGACTTTGCACTCAGACTTGTATCTTCAGGATGGGGAGTGATGATGAGAAGCATGCTGGTTACTATAAACAAGGCAGCCCTATGATGTGAAGGACCAAGCTACCCTTAGAGAGACAAGTATGGCAATAGAAAGAGATTGGTTCAGTCTGAGAATAGCGTAACCTGAAATGTGACCATGGACTTCCCTGACATCCTTATATCCCATCACAATATTCCTGGAGGGAATGGGCTGCTGCTGGAAAGATCACAGGACTATTATAGAAATACCAGCACATTGGTATGAGATCAGCTGCAAAAATTGCAAACCAAATCACAGGTCTGTTTGTTCTGCAAATGTTATACAAATGGTAAAAAATTTCCCCAGTTAGAAAATAAACAACAAAACAAAAACTTATCAGATGAGAAGCCTCACTGTCAGCATGTTCTTGCTGCCTGGGATGCTTTCTCACACCTCCTTGTTCTCTCAATTTACCTTCCCGTCCACCAAGTCATTTTACTTCTCCTTCACATATTGCTCATCTGGCTGAGCAATTCCCTCATTTTAGTGTGTCTCATCCATTATCAGGAGGTAACATTTCTAAAACCTATAGAACATATGGGACTCATACTCTTCCTTTTGGGAACAGAAAAATTAATACTGACAACAGTAGCACTAATAATAGTGACCATTTGGGGAGCACCTGGAATGAGCCAGTTACTATGCTTAGCCTTTCCCATGTATCATTTCTAGTCTACCACACTACAAAATAAGATTCTTATTAATCTCTGGACAAAAATGAATTTAAGAGAGTTATTGGCATAGAAAAAAATCATAAATATATAGTTGTTAAATAAGTGAATGAACTATCCAAGGTCACTCTGTGGTAAGTGGAAGAGCATAGCTGTGACCCTTAATAGTTATTTGTCAACTTGACTAGGTGAAGAAATACCTGGCAAATTAGTAAGGCACCCATCTGGGTGTTTGGGCCAGTTATTTCTAGAGATGATTGGCATATAGGCTAGCAAACTGAGGGGGAAAGACTCATCTTGATTTTGGGTGGCACTGACTTATAGCTTAGGTAATGTTATGGTTTATATCTAGATGTCCCCTGCAAAGCCTCATGTGCTCATAGGTGGGGCTTTTCAAAGATGATTGGGAAATGGGTGAATGATACTCATCAGTGGATTAGTCCATGGATAGGTTTACAGCTAAACGTGATTTGGGAGGTGAAGCCTGATCAGAGGAGGTGAGGCACTGCAGGCTGTGGCCTAGAAGGGTCTATCTCCCTCTCCTCCCTTGATTGCTCTCCCTGCTTCCTGCCTTCCATGCCATGAGCTGATTCTGCCCTGACATGCCCCTGTGCCATGCTCCCCTGCCTTGGAACCAGGGTACTATGGACTAAAACCTCTACAAAATGTGAGCCAAAATAAATCTTTCCTCATTTAAATCATGGGTGTTGGGTATTGCACCTCAGCAACAAGGAAAGTAACAAAGATAGGTAGAAAAAAAAGGAGGTTACTGCGTGTTTGAAGATCTCTATTCTTCTTGAGCAGGTATGTCTTTTGCTACTATTTTCTGTGGACATCAGACTCCAATTTCTTCAGACTTCTAATGCAGACTCATAGCAGCAACTCTTCAGGGAGCTTCCAGACCTTCAGTCTCAGACTGGTGCTGTATCCTGGACACTCTTGTCCCATCTTCTTAGACTGAGCAGTTTCTAGATGCTCTGGCTCTGTAGCAAACAGGTGGCCATTATGGACTCTTCTGCCTCTGATCCTGTAAGCCTACCAATAAATTCTCTTGAAGAAAAAAAAATATATATATTTTTCTTTATATCCCCTTGGAGAATTTACACACACACACACACACACACACACACACACACACACACACACACACACACATATATATTTTCACCTAATCTATACATATGAATTTGGATCCCAACTGCCTATTGATACTTCCTAACCATCAAACCAGAGAGCTTTGAGGAAAATGTTTGAAGAATTTGAACCATGAGACTTCAAAGCCTTTGCTTTTAACCACAGCACTGTATTAGCGACATGAGGGAAGAAGGGGATGAGACAGCTGTAGAAGAAGGTAATGGAGAATGGACTCTCTTCTGAAAACCAGGTCAGAGAGTCTGGACAACTGATGTGGATTTGGGAGAGGGCCTGGCAGCTGCTAGATGAACAGGCTAGAAGACTTGATTGAAGCATTCTTTCAGTGAAGATTAAAGTGATGCTGATGTTTCAAGAATGAAGTATTACCTTGAAGTAACACTGTTCACTCTTTCCTTTCCTGTATGATATACCCCAGCTTTTTCTGTCACTTCTCTGTCTCCTTAGCATGGTTTCCAGTTCTTCTTCATCTTCATCACCTGCCCTTGGCTGAACTTCTTTTTTATTTTAGGTTTCTGTAAAAATGCATATGAATTGGGATTCTAATTGCCTATTAATACTTTTTTTTTTTTAATATGCGGGTACCGGGAGTTGAACTCAGGACCTTGCTTTTGCCAGGAAGGCGCTTATGCCGCTGAGCTATATCTCCGGCCCCTATTAATACTTCTTAACCAGATATGTTTGAGGAAAATGTTTGAAGAATTTGAATTTTTTACTATTTTTATTTTAATTTCATTGAAGAAAAAAATGCAAACCTCCTCTAGGACATCCAAATGGCAAAAAATTCACCTTTTTCTTGCCTTGCTAAAGATTACCAGGGAAGGGGCTGCCCACCCCGTGAAAGACTCGACATCAAGCAGAAACTCCCACATAAGTCATCTTTATTCCCCACAGTAGTCTTCAGAACACCTTGTAACATATATATTTTTCTTTTTTCACAAACTCATTTGCACATGTCAGCACTAATTTTCAAATGTGCCTAGAAGCAGTGAAAAATGAAACTTCAGATTGGTAACGGTTTTCAAATAGCATTCACCCACAGCTGCCTCTCAACTTTACTTGTTATTAAAAAGGGGGAAAAGGCAAAGTTGGTATTTTTTTTATTACTCTAATTAAGCCTTTAAAAGCTGCAACCACACAGAAAAGAGAAAGAGAGGAAGTGGATAAACAACAGCAAAACAAAGCTTTGTTTTGGAAATAAAAGTGCCAACCTAATAAAATTCACAACGACAAAATCCATGAAATTACTACGGTCTTCTTAAACTGTGGTCCCTCATCTACACTCCTGAAAGAGTTAGGTGTGACTGCACAAGAGCGACATTTATTTATGAGAGAAAACACAATCTGGAGGTAGAGATTAGCATAGACTGGAAGGTAAGAATGAAACAAGACAGTCTTTACAGAGAGCCAACCCCATTTCAGAATTATTTTAGGAGTTTTTACTCTATTGTCTCATTTAATTCTCATGCCTTCTTAATGAAGCGCATCTGGGATGAACAACAAAGGAATAAACATAACAGAAAACAAATTTTGTTCTGACTATGTACCAGGCTTTATATAACAAATCTCACTTAATTCTCATAACCTTATGACAAATGCACTGCTTTTATCCTGTTTTAATAAGCAGCATCGACACATGGAAAAGTTCAGAAAGGGTTCAGCCTCAAAGAGGTGGTGGAGTAAAGCTTTGGACCAGTGTGGCCCCAGTACTACCTGGAACAGGTCTCCTGCTAGCAGAAGTACTCGTGGAGGTAGAGAGTACTGGTAGAGGCACTAGCTTTCCACCAAGGCTGAAACCAGACAAGGCAATGCCTAGGAAACTACTATGAAGAATCTGGGATTTATTCTGAGAAGATATTGGAAGACTTTCAAGCACAGCAGTGGGAGGTCAAGTGTTATTTGTCGAAAGGTTACTGAGTTTGGGAAATGGTAGATTACAGTGAGACAGGTAGGGAGAGCAATAAGGACAGCCCATTCTATAACCCAGGGGCAGATGATGGCAGCTTGAATAAAGGTATGGCAAAAAAATGGAGAGAAGCAAATGGAGTAAGTAAAACCAGGTAAAATTGTGTCCTGTAAGTGACTGATTTATTCTGAGGAAGTGGGACTGGTAAGGAAGTGGGCAAGGGAAATATTATGGAGGTGATCAGAATTTGAGAAGCAGAAAGTGATTTGCAAGTTTAAACTCTTTTGGAACTGGAATTTTAGAGAGTCATAGTTGGGAACTGTGACTTATGTATATTGTTTCAATGATTCTTTTTCCTTCCATTTATTTCCCTTGGAAAGACAAACTCACAGTATGTTTCTTCACATGCCATATGCACAATGTCCTGGATACATAAAATAAGAAGATATGCTGTAGCAATTAGAATCACTAAAAGAAAGAAAGCAGACAGGACCTATAGAATCAAGAAAAATTTTCAAAATGATAAAAGACATCTAAAAATATTTCAACTAACATAATATTTAATGGTGAAGCTAAATACTTTCCCCAATGATCATGAACAAAGCAAAGATATCTGCTCCCATCATTTCCATTCAACAGGGTAATAGAGGATCTAGCTTGTGCAATAAGGCAAGAAACAGAAAAGATGAATAGTTTGGAAAAGTAACACTATGTAAAGAAAACAGGCTCATGTATGTAAAATATCTGTTAAAGCCTACAAAAATATCATTAGAACTGATGAATTTAGTAAAAGTTTAAGGATATAAGATCACTATAATGTTAATTGTATTTCTACATACATATCAGCAATGATAAGGAATACAAAAAACCAAATTAACATATCATCTACAGAAGAACCAGAAATATGAATGGCTTAGAGATAAGTTTGAAAAAAATCTCCAAGACCTATATAACAAAAGCTAAATAATATTGCAGAAATTGAAGAATGCTTAAATAAATAAAGAGCTATTTATCGATCGGATGATTCAACTGTTAAGAAGTAAATTCTTGTCTAATTGATCTACACATTAAACACAACCCAATACAAATCACAACAGAATTTGTGGAATTTGACAAAATCACTGTAGCATTCATATGGAAATACATAATACCCATAATAGCTAAAACATCTATAACAAAGAACACAGTTGGAAGAGTTGTACTTGTTGATTTCAAGGCGTATTATAAATCTACAGAAATTGTTACAATGGATACAGTGTGGTATTGGCATCAATATGTACAAATCCATGACTGGAGCAGAAAAGAGGCATACAATCAACTTACGCACATATGGTTGACTTGTGAAAAAGGCATAAAGATAATTTAGTGGAGATAGGATAGTATTTTCAAAAATGCGACTGGAACTATGGAATTGCAATATGCAAAAATAATGAAAAATTTCCTATCATCTCATGTCACATAAAATTAATTCAAAATTGATACTAGATCTAAATGTAAAAGGCAAAACATAAGACTTCTAGAAAGATATACAGGATAAAATCATTTTGATCTTAGGTAAGTAAAGAGTGCTGAAATCATCTAGAATATAATCCATAAAAGAAAAAATTCACAAAATTGAACTC
The DNA here is from genome assembly GCA_028451465.1 of Erethizon dorsatum. Lineage (NCBI taxonomy): Eukaryota > Metazoa > Chordata > Mammalia > Rodentia > Erethizontidae > Erethizon > Erethizon dorsatum. The sequence goes on along the minus strand of CM051827.1, from coordinate 49,347,489 downwards.
TGTTAATATTAAGGATTTCTTTTTTTAAAAAACTCTTAAGAGAATGAAAAGAGAAAGCAAAACTATGAGAAAATATTCATAATGTATATTTGGTAAATGACATATACAGAATATTTTTAAAACCCTCAGGACTCAGTAATAAGTAAACAAACAAGTCAAATGAATAAAGCCCAAAAGATCTGAATATAATTTTCACCAAATAGGATAGATGTATGGATTACAAGGACAGGAAAATATGTTCAACATTATTATTCATTAGGGAAATGCAAATTAAAATTGTAAGGAGATATTTCACGTATTAGAACATCTAAAATGTAGCAGAGTGACCCTACTAAATGTTGATGACAGTGTGAATTAACTTGAACTCTCCTACACTGTTGGTGAGAATATAAAAACTGAACAAAGACTGGAAAATACTTCGGCAGTTCCAAAGTAGTTAATAATTCACCTACCATGTGGCTCAGTACCTACTTCTGGGTACTTACACAAAAGAAACAAGAACCTATGTTCATACAAAGCAGTGTGCCTGAATGTTCACAAGCTTTTTTTATAATAGACCAAAAATAATAGCAATGAAATTTCCATCAACAAATGAATGGATAAGCAAATTGTGGAGTATTCATACAATGGAATGCCACTCATAGTTAAAAGAAAATTGCACTTTTATCATGGATAAATTTCCAAATAACTACACTGAGCAAAAGAAAGCAGACAACTAGAATACAAACTGAATCGTTCCATTTGCTAACCTATAATGACTGGAAGCATACTGATGGTTGCCCGGTGTGGATACTGGACAGGGGAGAGCAGCAGGGGCCAATTACAAGGGAACACAGAATTTTTTTGTGAATAGTGGATATGTACATTTTATTTATTTATATTTAATTTTTTTACATTTTCTTCAATGTGGTTATGCCTTGATGGGTGTATGTCAACATATACCTAATCGTACACCTTCAACATGTGTGGTTCATTGTATTTTTCTTATACTTCAATAAAGCTGCTTTCCCATTTTATCTATCTTCCTGTTTTATCTCAAATCCTCAGAGCCTGTTTTTCTCAGGATGCTTAGTATGGTTTTCAATGTGTATGCATAATCCTGAACATTCCCACAAGAGATGGAAGCCAATTTCTCTGATGCCCAGGTAGTTTGCTCTGGGAGAGGCAGGTTCTGTTTTGCAACAAAATGGAAAGTTAGGTTTTAAGATCCACTTGTGCCCCTAAGAGCTAGATGCACAGCCAATCAGTAGCACTAGGTGTATACCTGGCCAATTGAGGATAGTCTGTTCAAAAGACTTCAGCTAAGGTAGTAAGGACCGATGTTTGTTAGCATTTCTGTCTTTGATGCCTCCTAGAATCACAGTCTTTTGCTTCACTTGCAAAGGTCTTGCCTGTGGAGGATCTTGCCCAAGTCCTAACTATCATTCAGTAGAATCCTAAACCTTTGTGTCTGAACCTCTTCTTGGGATATAGCCTTTGTAATGTAAGTCTATAAGGTGGGCTGTAGTGGCAACTCAGCAAAGGTGAATCCCTTCAGACTTGCAGGACGGGGGAGCCTGGAGGTGGTGTCCCTTCCTCCTAAGGAGTCATATCTCCATGTGTATGGAGGAGTCAGAATAACAGCTTGGGACAAAGTGTGGAAGGGGTGAGATTTCAGAGCTGAAACTCTAGAAAGAAAAGGAAGGAGGGATTGTATCAAACCACACCTTCATCTGGTCTTTCACAGGGTCCCATATTTCCATTACTCTTCACATATTAGCACACAAGACACGTATCTGCTGGATACCTACTATTTACCAGGCACTGTGATATTCGTGCTTATTAAATAGTAATAGTTTACTTTCCTGGATTTAAAACCCTGAATCTGTCCTTTAATAGCAGTGAAATCTTAGCCAAGTACTTAACTTCTCTGGACCTTAGTTACCCTGGTTGTAAAATGAAAAATTTCTATGTTGTAAGTATGGGAAGACCAAAGGAAATAATGTCTGTAAAAGCAATTTATAAAGGGCAAAGTGCCATTTAATGTTACCATTGCCCTCCTTAATTTCGTTCCTCCCATTGTCCTTCCCCAGTGCTAGACGACTCCCTTCTTCCTCATCGCTTTTCACACCTCCATTTTGTTGTTCAGTCAAAAAGCACTTCAATCTGTTCCCTTCTAAAGAGGCAGACCAAAAGCAAAACAAAAAGAGGAACTAAATATGTATTTTAAGGACAACAATTACGTTGAAAGTACAAGGAAGTGGATCCTTTCCCATCATGTTTTTATCATTCTTTCACCGTCTCACTGCTTCTTTGTGAGGAATCTGGAGGACACTGCTCTTTGGGACTGCGTTCTGAGGACAGGTTAAAGGAGTACAGCAGCTGCTGAAGACTTCTACCACACGAATTGAAAACCTCTTCACACAGTCTGCACACTGTCCCTCAGACCCTTGCAGCACCAGGGCTGGACACAGAGAGACAGGTGCTTCATCCCTCCACTGCCACAGGGGGCTTTTCGACTCCAGCTCCTGCACAGTCTCAAGAAGCATTGTAACTTCAGTGTTTCTCAGGGATGGCTCGGTAGAGCCACTCTCAAAGGACAGAGTGGTCTGAATTTGGCAGTCAGGCACAGCATCCCACTTAGAACTTCTAGGCAGCCTACACACCAGCCCCACAGCCAAGGTGAGGGGGCCACTTACCTTGAAATAACTTCAGCCCGAAAGACAAAAACAAGAAGCTGCCCCATTAGTTTTGAAAGTTATTTGTACGTTTTTCTAAAAATACAGCCACGTGATTTCTTGAAACTACCTGTAAGTCATACATCTTCAGTGGTTCCCCAGGGCTTAGACACTCTAATCCACCTCAAATTCTAAATCCTGGTCCTGCTTCAGTCATCATGTATCTTCTGCTGGAAGAAATTTCTCATTTGATCTTTCTTCCTTCTTTGCCTCCTGTGTGTCATCTGCACCTTGGGGAATTTCAATAGGTCCTTTGCGATTAAACTTAAACAGCAAAGAATGCCTTGTTGAATGTTAACACAACCCTTTATTTGTGCCTCTGTCACAAAATTTTGAGGACTTCTCAACCGTAAGGTTTACTCTGTTGAAAGCATAGGACCTCATTCTTCTTTGTTTCCCAGTGTTTGACAGATAAGAAATGCTGACCCCTGGGGCACACTTTGAGGCTTTTCTAGTCTTTCACCTCCCCTTAAACCTTTTCTCTACCCCTGTGGAAGAGGAATCCTCAACCAGCACCCAGAACATTGGACTTGGTCACAGTTGTGGGTAGATCTTTCAAAGTGTAAATGGCAATCTTTGTAGTACACTTATGAACAGTGTTATTTTCTTCCAAATCTCTTTCTCCTTTGTTCTAACCCCTTCCAGGTGCAAGGCTTTGTTTGTTCCTTTTTCTTGAACACTGATAGATGTGGCCTTTCATTTCTCTCTGTTTAGCACAAATAAATAGACTGCGCATTGCATGCAGATAGAATTAGGTTAGGACTTGCTTAGTTTCAAGGCTATTTAATCCTAACTACTATTATGGGAACAAAAAAACAATCTGTGTGGTCTGGCCAGGCTTACTAAACTCTGCATTGTAAAAATGTGAGGCTAAAGCTCCAGAGGATATTAAAGGTTGCTTTGTCCTACTATGCCTATTCACACATCTGTTTATTCCAGGAATTCCTAGTAAAGGGTGCGTGGGCCAAGGTGGGATTTAGGTTTCCTGGCCAAACCATAATCTTGCAATCACACACATAGCACTTGACATGGACCCTTGACTCAGCATAAACAGAAGCCCGTGCACGTCCTGCAGTAAGTCTTGGGCTGTACAGCCAAGAAAGTTTGGGGTTCTGTATACAGAAAATAAGGACTAGAAATTCGTATTGGTACCCATGTCCCCTTTACCCCATAGAACCCTTGTCCTTTGGGAACTTAGAGGAGGATGAGGGGGAGCCTTCCATAGTGCAGAGCCCAAGGCAGTTTCTCTTCTCTGGGTCTATAGGAATAAAGAATCCCATGTTTATATTTTATGTCCTCAACTGTCATATACTATCCACAAGAGCGAGGACCATAGCATATGCTCTAATATATGAACAATGAATGAATGCACTCATACGCTCAGCAGTATTGTACTGAGGGCTTCCTGTGGGGCTGATATTTCATAATTGCTGGAGCTATGATGGTATATAAATCATATACTGTCTATGACCTCATGAAGCATACATTCCATGGAGTCAATCACGGAATTATGGAAACAGGTAATCACATTTCTGCATGATGATAACTAATGGAAGAAATAGTGCACCGTCATTTCTTGATAAAACCTCAAATTGCCGAAAGTAGATCTTCAGATGATGTGGCAAAGTGTGAGAAAGAGTGCTGTCAAGAGTAGGCAGGTATGCCTCATCTTACAGGCATGAGGATTGCTACAAATTGGAGGCCAGCCTGGACTGTATACCAAGACCCTGTCTCAGGAAGAATGGAAGGAAGGAAGGAAGGAAGGAAGGAAGGAAGAAAGAAAGAGAAAAGCAGACCAGGTCCAAGAACCTCTCAAGTTCATTTAGCCCCATTGACAGAGCTTCCCAACTTATAAAAATATACTATTATTACACTTCCTTAAGTAACCGTAAACCCACAGTATAAAGTTCACTTCTTATATTTCTTAGAGCAGAATGGTTCCTATTAGAAAACTTGCAAGTATTTAGTAAGGTGGTAGAATTAAATGTATTATGTAACATATTTAATTTGCTTTATTTTTAATGCAAACATGAAAATTTTATTCAGCATGATATATTTTAGAAGTGTTCAGGGATACTGTTAACTACTCTAAACCCAACCACAGCCAGACAGATTGACAACAATATTTGCACTTGAAAAATTATGTGTTGAGATACAAAAATGTCAGGGAAGCTGTTCAAGGCCACATAGCAGATCAGAAATCAAGGTGGATAGGAGATTAAAATAAAGGGTTGTAAATTCCTGGCTACTGAACATTCAGTGTGTCTCAGATATTTTCCCACCCTGTCTTTCATTTAACATTTTACAAAGAAAGAAGAAAAGGCTTTCAGGATCTGCATATGGCATAAGGAGTGAGTTCAGTGCTGCTTTTAATTGAAAGCTCTAAAGGCAAATCTTGGAGAGCAGGGTAACAGCTGTAGCGCAAGTAACTGCCCCGTCACGCTTGTGTCACCATAATAGGCAGTCTTATTATTTTTTAATTAGGAGCTTCAGTGTTTTGTTACACTCTAAATGTGTCAGAACCTGGGGATTTGGCTAGATAATAAACTGTCTTGTGTTTAATCTTTATAGACGTTTTCGGGAGAAACAAGGTCAGTTTGTAAAAGACATTTTGTAATTGTGGAATAACAATAGTTAACTTTACTAAGTATTTACTGTTTTCCAGGCATCGCCTGAACACTATTTGGATTAATTTATTAAACCAACCAACTAAATGAAACATACCCTGTGAACTCCAACTGTGGTCCTGTCATTTTGGCGGATGGACAAGTGATGAATAAAGCCATCCAGATTCAGTTCTTTGGGATGTTACAAAATGTATGCTTATATAGCTGAAATGGAAAATGTGCTCTGATAAGCATCATAATGGGAGAACAGTTAAATGTCTTGCCCCAGTCACAGTCTTGTTTCATCCCATGTTATTCTCATCTGGGTCAAGTCTCCCCTATTCATCCATCTCGTACTCAAGGCATGAATGCTGTGGTCATTCTTGATTTTTTTTTCCTCTTTTCTCCCCATGCCATGTATCAAGTCCATTGTCAAATGCCACCTATTTTATTTCCCCACTATGTCTCAAAGTCATCTATTTTCCTTCTATTTTTATCCCTTACCTTTAGCTTCTTTCTTGCACTTCTGCAATGACTTTTTAACAGATATCCCCAATGTCATTCTTTCTTCTTCCAATATAGTCCTGTCAGTGTGACTTTGTTAAAACATAGGTCAGATTATGTCTCTTAAGAATCTTCAATGGCTAGCCATTGCACTACTTAATGCATCTCATGAGGCTCTTAATCATTATTTTCCAGTCTTTCTGACCATTTTCAATTCCTTCTCTGGATCTCTGTCTTCAATGCTCTTCCCGCCAGTGCTATCTGGCCAACTGCTACACACCCTTCAGATCTCAGCTGGGAGGCATACTCCAGGGGGAGATCCTTGGCTTCCCAGCCAGAAGATCTCTATTATGACCCTTCCTGGCAAGTTATTTCTCTCTTTCATGGCACGTACCATGCCCTATAATTATGTATGTTGCCATGAAATTTATTGCATGTTCTGCATTTCATGTCCATGTCTTACATCAGAATACCAACATTACGCAGCCTCAGTGCCAAGAAAGTACTTGGCTATCCATAATATTTGCTCCAGGAATGAAAGAATTAATACATAGAGAGAAGGAAATTAATAAATTTTGCAGAAAGAAAAACTCCTTTTGCTAAAGAGACTAGGTGAGGAATTGAGAAGATGGAATTTTAAGTTTGACGCTAAAAGATCTGATCAGTGTAGAAACAGGATGGGTCAGGGGATGACTGGGGAGAGTATTCCAGACAGGATGCATAAACACAGCGGAGTTTGCGTATTGGTCCTACTTCGGCTATGTGGTCCTGGACGAATTATATAGCCTCTCTGTGGTTCCTTTTCAAAAAAGAATTAATACAGAATATTTCTCCCTTTCTGGATCCCTGTAAGGATCTAATGACATTCAGATTATGAAAACCTTTAGAAGAGCACCAAGCCATAAGTGTACTAGAGAGTTATTTTTACCGTTCATATTTTAAATTTTATTTGTACATGTTTTATTGTCAACTTTGGCCAAACTTGAATCCTTCCATCTAGGTGCCCCTCAAACTCAGTAGAGTCTTTTGTTTCATTCATACATACATTCATTCATTTATTTATTTCTGTCCCTTTTGGGGAAGCTATTTACTTGGTGAATGACATGGAATGTGACCTGCTTCAGCTGAGTTCTGTATTTTCCTTCCTGTTGTAGTGTTGCTGGCCAGGCTGTTCACACTTAGTTCTAGCCAGTTTCCTTTTTTAATAATTATTTTGCAAAACTGAAAACCAGGTACACATGGAGATGATTTGGGTCTCTTGACCTAGCTTTGTGGGTCTGAGCACAAGGAAGAGAAGGACCTTTGGTAAGAAATTCTAGCTTTTAACTGTGTTGGGGTAGTAGAGGTGAGAGGTGGATTTGGAGGTTTAGGGATGTGAGTTAATATAATTGTATGCATAATGTGCTGGGAGTTCCTACAGCTCTATGGGTTATGCTTTCTAATATCTATTATTGCTAGACTCTTCTAACATGAAAAACTAACATATCTTCAGCATCTCTTATGAGCTAGGCACTTTGCTATATGCTTCACTTGCATTACTGTGAAGAAAGTAATATCATGGACATTTGATGGAGTAACTAGAAAATTGTCTTTTAGGGTAGTGGTTTTACACTTTATTGTTTCTCTGAAACACCTGCAGGGCTTGTTAAACCATAGATTTCTGAACTCCACCTCCAGAAGATTCTCATTCAGTGGGGCCTGTTCTGGGTGGGGCCCGTGTATCTGCATTTCTAATAAGATCCTAGGTGATGATGATGTGGTAGTAAGAGAACCTACTTTGAAAACTAAAGTTTTAGAGTTCTAGTATTATAGCTGGTGCTCAGCAGAATTGAAAGTAATCAGAATTCCTTCAATATCATTTCAGCAATGTCTGTAACATGAATTTTATCAGAGGAATGGGGTGGGGGAAGACTGTAAGAAATAAAGAAAAAATAGAAGAGGGTGTAAGGCATGTATGCAGGGAAAAGCCACAGCTTGTTCAAGCATGTTCAGGCACAAGGCTTCAGAATGACCTCTGTGTACCTCACTTGTCCCACCTTGTGACCCAGAAGTGATTGAGCTCATGACTGAATGTCCTTTGTACCTTTGAAGTAATAGATCTTCAAAATGAATAATGAGTGGAAGGTGACAACGAGCCTTCCTTAAGAAGACAGTCTTTGAGACTCAGCATTTTCATTAGAACCTAAGGATCAGTGACTTCTCCAAGTGTCACGGCCTTGCAAGTCACTTCCATTCTCTTTCAAATCTTTCCCTATAAAATATCGGTAATAGGAATGATGCCTACCTAACAAAGAGTGGTAAAGACCACAAGTGTGAGCTGAGGTGAATAAGAGAGTGCTTGGCTGGCATGAAATAGTGGGCCTCTGCTTCAGTCCCAAGAGGGATAGTGGTATTCCAATAACGTGGTTTCACATGAAGCTTTCGGTGCATTCAGGGGGATAAAGAGGTAAGTGTGTGGTTGGGAAGGAAGAGATTTGAGTGCAAAAGGTGAGGACAGACCATGAGTGGGAATATTCTAGACTTCCTGAGAACAAAGGAAGGGTGAGTAATTCTCACATTGCCAGTCCCTTAGTAATTCCTCCCATCACCTCAGATCAGTGACATTTACCTTGTATAAATGCTCAGGACATAAATGGAGGCTGGAAAACAGAATGGTTAGGACTGGGGGCTTTTATATCAGCCTGGAAGTTTCAAATGTCTTTCTTACCACTTAATAGGTATGTGACTTTGTGCAGTCCCCATAACTTCTCCAAATCTCAATTTCATCTTAGATTAGAATAATAAGAGTCTGTACAACACAAGAGTTCTATCAAAATTAAATATGTTAATGCATGTAAAAACTTGGCCCAATATCAGAACTATCTTTTCTTGACATACAGTATATAGTTTTTTCTTTTTCATTTTAGTAAATGTTCAATAAAAGCATTGAAGAATAAATGAAGAAGACACACACATCCTTAACTAGATTTACAATTTTGCAGGAGGTGACTCAGCCCAGTAGCTTCCTGAAATATTTCTCCTTCTTTCATCTGACTTAATAGCTTGTCCTGTGTCATCTTCCCTCTGCATGAAGTTCTCACACTACTTCAGTGTCACCTGAGAACACAGGTACAACACCCCAGTGGGCACACCTCATGGTCTCAGATAAAGACCTGGCACCTAGATGCTGGATGATAATGGCAAGGAAAGGTGACATGAAAGCAGAGATGGAAAAAGCAATTGTGTTTCCCTGTAAGAAAGTCAAATTATACAAGGCATGTCGACCTCTGCTCTACATTGGGGAAGAAAAAAATAAGCAATTTACTTGCACATGGTTCATGGGAAAATAGCCTTGGAAGGAAATTACTTATGTAGTGAATTTATGTCTGGTTGTAAGACAGATTATACTACTGTATCAGCAAATGAGATCAGAAGAGCAGGAAGGGCAGATGGGAACAGGAGTGCCTTGCATGGAGAGGCTGCCTTATCTGTATATGAACATTGAAACAGCTGAGGACACATTTTAAAGTGCTGGGTTAAAAATGTATCCCTTTTTTAAGCCCCTAAAGCAAACCTGGCATTTTATGTTGTGTGTATTTTGTGCGTATATTTAGCAATGTTTGAAGTATAATTGTAGACATAGCTTAAGTAGACATCTTAAGAATGAGGAAGTTGTGAGTATTACTGTGTACTGCTGGGCTACTCTGTGGGTCTCAGATTTAAATGCCTAAAGGGGTACCAGGCAGGGAAAGTCAGTAACTCCCATAGGATCAAGGCAGGAATACACAGGAGGCTGATGGGGCCTGCAAGACATGAAATACACACACCCTGCTAGGAGAGGCAGCTGCTTCTCCGCTCATGCCAATGTGGGGCTTAGTGTTGCCAGATTTTTTGAGTTTTCAAAAGATAGTAAAAATGTAAAATCATGTGTAATATTACCTGAAATTTTCATATTTACTGAATAATTTTTAAAAATCATGTACATCAAACAGAATTTATGTTTGAGCCCAGTCTGTCCGTCAGTAAGTCACCTCTGGTTTAGACAGATCTAAGCATGTACCACTGATGGAAAGCGTTCCCAAATCTGTAGGCTTTGCCCGTGACTCTGTGCACTGAGGCAGGACCAGTCTTTCTACACAGGAACAGCCAGCACTCTCCCTCTCAGAGTGAGCGAGGGCAAGTCCAGATCTATTTAGGAGAAGTTCTATTGCATTGGTTTTAAACCCAGGGGGATCTGAAACTGAGGCCTAATGCCATCACGTACTAGACTTTCCCACTTTCCTGATCAGGCAAGCCTCAGTTTCCTCATTTGGATCCAAGTGGTAATAATAGCAACTAGCTTGCAAGGTTATTGCATGGATGAGATGAAATTAGCAGTAATTGCTTAGCATAATTCTAGGCACGTAGTAAGCACTTAATAAATATTGGCTATTATTATTTCTAATAAAAAGTTTTAGTCCTTCTAATTTTATTCTTCATTTGACTCTTGCCTCTTCGCCAGCTCTGTATTTACCTGCCTCTTTATAACTCCAATTTTCCAGTTTCCTGGTTTCTCGTGTCCTCTGGGTCAGAAGCAGTTTGAATTCTCAAGTTCTCACTCTCAGCACTAGGTCAGGCATAAGTTGCACCTTTCTGTCTGATGATTCTTAACAAATAACCCTGGCCACTGATTGAGGGTAGAACATAGAATTTCTATTCTTGGTGTTGGTAGGGGGTTTAATATATATCTAGTTCAATCTTACCTAGAATATTTTCTCCAAGGTCTCTTACAGAATCATTCTGTAGCGAAGTGTTCTATTTACGACTGGCAGGATAACACAAATTATATGCATGTAAGAAACATATATGTCAACTTGAAACTATTATACATGAGATGAACCTTCACTGAGTATGTCTGTACGCAGAACAGCAGTGTAAATCATTAAGGTAAGGTGGTTTGCTGTTGAATAAGAGCATGAACAACGATCACACGTGTATATCTATATTTCTCCTACTTTTGGCCATCAAATGTGAAGGTATGGCTGAGCTCCCTTACCAATAGAGAGGCTGGTGCTTACTGTATGTGAATTGGATAATTTGGTGGTTGTGAAGTGTTGGGCCATTTACAAATAAAAGTTTCAAATACCTCATGAATGTGCATATATTGCTATGAATTTGGAGGATAGCTGTTAAGCTCATACATTAAGCTTAATCAACATGTATTGAGAACTTCCTGTATGCCACTGTTTTTACCTCTGGGTGGTAAATGTGAATAAAATGTAATCTCTTTTTTCCAGGGTTTGTGGTGTACAAATGCCTAAACTATAATTTCAAGATATAATGTTGGAAAATACTATGACTGAGAGACATGCACCCAGCCCATGAGAGCAGAGTGAAGACTTTCTGCATGAGATGATGTTTCCTATGAGTTGTGCTTGCTAAGTAGGAGTTAATGGCACCCAAGGTTTATGGAGCATTAACTGTGTCAGGAAGTAACAAGTGAATTTACATGCCTTGGGTCATGAAATCTTTATGTAAACTCATGAAGTCAGCATTATCTCTTCTTTTTTTTTTTTTTACAAATGACAAAATTACAGCACAGAAAGGATACATGGCTTAGTCAGAATTGGTTATGAGTAAGTGGTAGAATCAAGCTCTGAACTCCAGAAATCTGATACCAAAACTTACAGTAACCTTTGGGCATTGCGTTTATATTAGCCAAATGAAGATGCATGGGAAGGTCATGCCTGTCAAAGGGAACAGAGTGAGCAAAAGTATGGATGGTGGGAGACACAAGAAGGTATTCCTAGAACAGAGAGGCAGAAGGAGGTAGGAGCTAAGATGGAGAGGTAAGGAGTAGAGAGGCATTTAGAGAGGATATTCCTCTGGAACAGTTTATGAGACAAATCTAATATAACAACACTCTAGCTAGGAGTCTATTAGAAGCTCTGTCTAATGGTCCAGAGAAGAGATGGTGGAGAGGAGGTGAGATAAGAGGAGAGGAAATTTTTCAGAAAGACTGGGTTAGTTTCCTGCTAGTTTGGTGGGATGACATCAATGTCATACTTAATCTGATGTTAGAAAAATAGTGCAACATTTCTTTCAAATGGGAGTTTGCAGAATAAATACACCTCTTCTAGTTTTTGCAATTCTATATTAATACAGAAATTATTCATATAAACTTTTATGACTTTATGTTTCTTAAACTCTCTTCCTATAACTTCTCTGGACAGGGGATTCAAGAGCCTAATCTCAAGTATTAAAGAAGGAATATTATACGATGGATTTAGGCACCTGGAGAAAAGAAAGGGAGGCATAGGGTATGAAGAACTAGGCACATCCATAATATAGTATGATTGAATCTTGAAAGGTAATTTTAACAGATTCATTCAAGTTCAATATGCCTAAGGTAGATGATGATCATTCATATTCCTAAGTATACAGGTGGATGATATTTCCCAAGTCTGCTTGTAGTTAAGTCTGGCCATGTGACTGAGTGTCAGCCACAAGAATATGCCTATAAGTGTGTCTGGATGTGAAGCACAAAATTTCTTTCATTCATGTTCTTTCTTTCTCTTCTGGCTTCAGGCAGATGAGTATTGTGATCTTGGATATTGAACATGGTGGAGTCAAAAAATAAAAGAACCCTAAATCTTTGACTTAGCACTTGGAGGAAGGCTGCTTACCAATTAGTTGTACTCTTTGAACATTACCTGTGTGAGAAATAACAACTATGTTAAGCAACTAATATTTGGGAGCTTTTATTAGAGCAGCTAGCACTCAACTAATAGTCACTGATACACATTTTTCAAGTGTGAAGGGATTTTGAAAAGTCAGAAAACCATCAGGATAAACCATACCCTGATCTAGGAAGAAGATTAAGTGCCCTGAACACAGAAAAGGTAGCCCTTACAAGCAAATGGAGTTATTGTTTGCTTTCCAAGCTTGGGTAAAATTTCATTCAGTGGCATTCAAATCCCTTGCTCCAGTGCTGTGGTTATGAGGCATTCTTCTGTTAATCCTTTGGCTTTCACAGTACAATAGAAAAACCTATCGACTTTGGACTACATACCCCACATATGCTACACACATGCTGGTGATTTTGGTTTTGTTACTGTATCTCTTGGAAGCTCAGTTCCCTCTTTAATAAAGTGGGAATAATAATAAAAAATAATGAAAATTACTAACCATGAAAATAGAAGTAGAGGTGAAAAGGGATATATGGGAATGAAGATGATCAGTGCTTCCTAAAGAAAATTCCAACTGGGAACCCCTTGTCCCACTTACTGGGCCTAGCTCTGGAGTCCTAAGTATTTTCCCTGCATGTGATGAGCCACACATGGCGCACTCTCTCCTAGTGAAGAGGGGAGCTGGCTGTGGCAGGGAGCAGAGCATAGTGGCTAAGACTCCAGGCTTTAAGCTTCTTCTAGTTTGGATAACCTTTGGAGGCTGCAAAGTGCTCCACTAAAAGTTAATTATTAAGATATTCTTAATTATGAAAGACATACACATGACCTGTGGAACTTTTTATATATTTTTCCCCTTTTAAAAATTTTCCCCAATTTTTCTTTGTCTCACTGGCCTAGTGCCTTTCCCAGAAACTCAAAGTATTTATCAATGTTCCTTTTATGAAATAGAAGAAGCTGGGATGGCTCAGGAAGGTATTTTCAGCCCATAGAATAGTCAGTGGTGGTGAACATAAGGCGTGCATGCCACAGTGTGCTGTTTGTTATTATTGAAAGCTCTAAAATTTCGCCATCAGTGCAATAAGCCATTTGTCTGGATTTCTCGCAGGCTGGAATGGTTAGATTCATTTTGAGCATAATTAGGGTGGCTTATAGTGTGGTTTGAAATCCTAGGAGTATATGTAGTACCCCATATTTAGCAACAGCGATCAGGAGGAGCCTGGGCTTTCAGTTTCCTCACGTATAAAGATAAGAGAACAGGTAGAGATAAGAACATTGTTTCACACAGTCATTGTAAGGATGAGTTAGTTAATGGTGATGCTTGGCAGGTATTGAACGCTCAGTACATGGGGCAATTGCTGGCCACTGTTCTGACTCTGGGTGTTGTCTCTTTTAGGAGCCTCAGGGATGAACCAGGGAGGCCACTCTTCCATTGCTGCTGGCATCATTCATGCATGTCATGTTTAAACATGACCTCTAAGGCTGTGTTTGGGTTTTGTAAACAGTGAAAGCTGTTTGGGTTTTGTTGTTGTCTTGCTAAAAGGATAACATCTTTGAGACGCTTTTAAACCCTCAAGTCTCTCCTTCAGCCAAAGTTTGCCTCAACCTGAAATGATGAATTTCTTCATTCATTCACTTTGGTTTAATTGATAACAATGGCCACACTTTATTTTATGTTTCTCCTCTTTTCGGATGTCCTGCTAGGTGCTGCAGACTTAGAATATTTTCATATGTACTGTCCCCTCTCCCAGTGTCCTATGCCTTGGTTCATATTCTGTATGCTAAAGGAATAAAGGTCTTGGGGCCACTAACTGGATCTGTAGGACTTCTCCATATTAATTTCTCTGGACCTTATTTCTCTCATCTGCAAATGAAGAGGAGGAACTGAATGTTTTCTAAGGTCTCTACTCTGACATTTTAGAATTAAATTTGGCTTGCCTTTGCTCATTCATTTATTCAGTGAATAAGTATTGATTTAATCCCATGCATAGGCCTCCATAGCAGTAATTAATTTGCTTCAGTATAATTTTTTATTTATATCACAGCACTGGGGACATAGATATAAAGTGTTACAATCTCTGTTTTGAGGCACTGACAGTCTTTTAGGGAAGGTGCAAACATACAATTATACTCTAATGATCTAATTACTGCAATGGAGGCTTGTACAAGTTTCAGAAGAGAATATCAATGTGGCCCTGGCCAGGGATGGGTCAGTGAGAGGTATAACCACTGATGAAATGTATTTTACTAAACAAATGAACAGTTTATTAAATTTCTAACTCATGGTAGTCCTGCTCTCCAGAAACTCATGGATTAGGGCAGGAAACAGACACGCACAAATGCCTGTAACTCAGTATGTCCCATTGTGTAACACAAGACTGGACAGTGTCCCCTACACACAGGGGAGACACACCTATTGGGCTCATGCTCCTGTCCCTTTGAGTTGAGCCTGTTGGATTCAAAATAAACCTGGGGGAAATTGCCTACAGAAACACAGTAAAATGATGACAAGAATTATATAAATTCGTGACATGACTACTTATTGTTTGCTAGGTGCTTGACAGTGTGCCAGGCATAACATAATAGTAAGATATTTTTTCAACCTATGGTATTAGGAGGGAAACCAATAAGAAATGAAATCTAAGCTTGTCAAGAATTTAAAACCAGATATATATAGAATTGTTGCCCTAGCTCCTCTACTTACTAACTGTGTGACCTAGAGAAAATCTTCTGATCTCTCTCCTGCATTTTCTTGGTATGCAAATGGAATGATAATAAGTACAAGTGAGAGTTGTATAAGGGAGGAGGTTCAAATAAAATAGGAGTTGTAAAAGTGCTTTGTGTGCTGTTAAAGACTCTACACGTGTTAGGATTATCATAAAGAAAAAGAAAGAATTGACTGTGCTTAACCTGAGATGAGAGAAGGTAATGGTTTCCACATATAATGACTTACGATGCTCAGGGCTTCAAGGCCAAGTGTATATTGATGACTCCCCAATCTCTATTTCCTGGTAAATTTTCTTTTTCAGATGCTCATCAGTAGCAGCTGCCTACTGGCTTTCCCTTTAGCATGTCGTATTTGTCATGGCCAGAATTAAAATTTAACCTCTTCATTTTTCTCACCTTGAAACTTTCTCTAGCTCCCATATTTCCCATCACAGCAAATAATCTTCAAACCAGAACCCTTTTCTCTCTCAGCCCACATTTCATCCTCTACCAAGTCCCTGACAGCTCTCACATTGTTCCTGTGCTTACCCCCACTGCTTAATTCAGCCATCATTATCCCTCCCCTGAATTACTACAATAGTTCCTTAAGAGGTGTCCCTGCATTGAGTCTCTGTGTTTTTTCTTCTCCAACCCATTCATCCAACTGCTGACACTCTGATCAGTTACAATGATAACTACACCATATCACTCTTACTTTTAAAAGGTTTCAGTGACTCCTAATGGCCAATGGGACTATCTAAACTATTCAGGATTGTATAAGCTATTAAGTGGAAACACAACATTCTTTATGACTTGGAGCCTGCCTCCCTTATTACTGTTAGTTTACCAATTCCTTATTTACAAAGATACTTACATCGAACTACTTATTTCTTTTCTCTGTACATTTTCTCATGATTTGTCACTGGCCTAGGACTCCCTTCCCCTTCTCTTGGCTTACAAATGACTATTATTTAAATCAAGATCACCTAAATATCACTTCCAGGGAGAAGTTCTTAGAGCTCTCTTTTAGATCCTTCTGCTACATACACAACGCTGTACATATTTCTCACACAGTCCTTGTCCCAGTGCACTCACATATGTCCAGAGCATGGACCAGCTCTTCCTCACCTCCGTGCCCCAGAATGAAGCTCAGGAACAGCTACACAACAGGTATTCAGCTGTGTGTGAACTGGCTGGTGGCTCTTCTGGATGCTAACAAGTCCTCTTTTGGGAGATAATAGCTATATACATCTCTAGAGTTACCTTCTGGTACATATTTCCTACCCAAATAGCTGGTAGAAATAACAGAGATTTAGAATTTAGAAGAGACTAGAAGGAAAGAAGAAAAAGGAAGGAGAAAAGAAGGGAAGAAAGAAAGAATTCAGAAAAGGAAGGAAGATAGGCAGAAAAAAAAGAGATCGAGAGAACAAATTATCATGAACTGGTGAAAATAGAGGTGCTTTTAACATCTAGAAAAGTGTCAAGAACTCATTATAAGGAGAGAATGAATGATGTACCCTTTATTTGATTACCAAGCAGATCATCTGATAAGATATACTCTTATCTAGGTGCAGTGCCCCTGATTCCCCTCTAATGCTAGAGTGCCAATTTTCACTTATTCCAACACTTCGTAACTAATTCCTTCAGAAACCCTTCTGATATCATCTTTCCCAGTTGTGTAGCTTTGTGTTTTCTGTCCATTGGAGTGGTTTTGCTAAAAGAATATTTGCAGCAAAGTATCCGAGAGGGACAGCACTGTCCTGTTTTGTAGCATTTAGGAAAGCCAGGTGTTTAGTAAGCATAACTCAGATCTCATCAATCTGGGGCTGAAATAAAAGCAGAGTTCTCTACATTGATTGTGTTGTTGTTATTGTTGCTTTTATTCCTTTCATCTCAAATAGAAGTTTTAAAAGGTCTCATCAGTTTTCCGGCCTTCACCCCAGTTTCCCTGTGATTTATGAGATTACCTACTCAGTGCCTCGCATGTATCATAGCCAGGTGAAAACCACTCACTGGTCCCTCTCCATTCACCTTCCTACTCTGCATCCCACTCATCTGTGCATACTGCCTGTGCTAGATTCTACCTAAGAAAGTGATAGTCTACATAGTCAATAATGGCTACAGAAATAATCATGAATAAAGTTAGTTGTTGCGATTCGGTTTTCGTGTTTATTGGAGAAGACCATCCTTTGTTAGTATCTACTTTGGCTGTTGGTGCTAGTGCAAAAATATGGCAGATGCTATAAGAACCAATCCTATTTGTAAGACTTCAAGCATATTATTAGTTACTGATGGCTCTGATGACTTTGAAAAAGGTAGAAGACATTTGTAGAAATAAAGGATGATTGGTCTTGACAAATGGAAGTATAAAAGTAACACAGATAACTCACACTAAGCTAATTGTCTCACTATGGTGCATACATTAGTTTTAATTTAGTCACTTGTGTAGACAGATACAATTATGCTGGTCAGCTATTTATTTGTATTCCAAGGATAATGGATCTATTTCTTACTATAGAATGAGCGTGATAAGTTGTTGCCTGAGAATGGCTTGTATTATTCTTAATTTGGGTTTTAGGCTTAACAACAGCATTAGGGAAGATTGAGGTTAGTATTAAGAAACATGCTCATTGGGAAAACTGGAGAAAACTCTATTTCTGTCAATGTTAAAATGGCTCAGA
Source organism: Erethizon dorsatum (assembly GCA_028451465.1). NCBI lineage: Eukaryota > Metazoa > Chordata > Mammalia > Rodentia > Erethizontidae > Erethizon > Erethizon dorsatum. The sequence goes on along the minus strand of CM051827.1, from coordinate 49,329,631 downwards.
CATCCTCATCTGTCTGAGATAGCAATGGATTCTTGTCAACAGCTAGACTATGCTACTTTGGAACATATCCTCTGGCACTGAGACTTTATGATCTTTGGAAAGGGACTTTCCATCCATTCATACATACACCCATCCATCCATCCTTTCTTGAACTTTCACAAAGATTAAGGTTTTATGCTTTTCAGTAAGAAATCAGTAGATAAAAAACAAAACAAAACAAAAACCTCTATCCTTGAGGAACTCAGAGTATAGTGGTGAGAAATAGACAAAATTAGAAACATAGGATGAAATGTTAGAAAGAGGGACAGAGTAATACTGTTAGAGAGTTGACCTAACAAAGCTAGAGAACATAGCACATTCTAGCTGCTTCACAGCTGGACCCAGCATCTAGATCATAGAATGTAAGCATGAGCTTGGGTACAGTAGCAAGGACCAGATATGGAAACCCTAGTTTGACTGTGCGAGTCCTCTGAGTATGATGTTCAGTTCCCCCTCTGAGAGAACTGGATGCTAGTAGTACTACCTAGTTGACAGTTTTAAATTAAGACCACAGTCTTCCAGGGATGGTCTTAGGCAATTTATGAGTATGGTTTGTGGGAAGATGAATTGGAACTGGGCCACTCCTGCTCAACACAGGACTTTGCTTAAAAGCAACCTTAGCCCTGGGCTCCCCAGCTGGCCATGCCTGTCTTAGAGCCCCCTTGTGGTCCTCGGCACTTCCTACTCAGTATTCTTCTCTTCCTTCCCCCTTCGTGGTGTGAGACCTGCATTATAGTCTCATGCATGCTCCTCCTACCCATGCCTACTTTACCTGGCCTTATCCTTCATGCACATTCCCATCAATCAATCTCATTTATTTCTCTTTCTGTCTTGGTTCTGCCGCCTGGAGGAGCAGAGCTGACACGGCCTCGGAAAAGTGTTTAGATGTTGAATGGAAGGAAATGAGAAGCTACTGAGAGTTTTACACAGGGACATTGGCAGATAAAACCTTTTCTGAAGAAAGATTATTGTGGGTATTCTGGGAAGGACTGATTTAGGAGGAATGAGATGAAGTGGGAAGACTCATTTTGAGTGAGAACAAAATTAGGATCTAAAACGGGTGTTAGCAGAGGGCAGAGAAAGAAAGGTATGAAAGGAGAAAAACAGGGAGGTTGAAACAAGGGGCTTCATGGTCCACTTGTCAACTGCAGTGGAGCCAGGGAGTGAAGGATGAGGGATCTGAGAACTAGGCAGTGGCACTCTTAGCCATGAGGAATTCTTGGGAAGTGGTTTGGTAGTGAGTAATTCTCACATGAACAGAGAAAGGTAAAGTTAGCAGTTATCATGCTCCTTAGACTGTCTGTCCTTCCTTCCACAGGATGAGCATTGTAAAGAGGACACTGGAAAATGATGTCCTCGCTGGATTTTGAATGTGTATTTCCTTTCCTAGTTATTACAAAGCTCACTTCCTTAACTGATTAAGCTTTGGTGCTGTTATGTAAAGGAGAACTTTGATAATTTAGAGAATAACATATTTTTTTGTACTATCAACAACACTGACTCTCAAGATTATTTCTCATTTAGAATTTAAGACAATCCAGGTTTGAAACTCAGAGTTGAGGTATGACCCCTTTGTTCTTAGCAGAATGAGTCCTGGAGGAAGACAACATCACCGTTACATAAGAATCCAGTCCCTATAGCTTCTTGGCTGCCTCTGTTTTAGGGGCCAGGTGAGGCAACTGCAACTTTCTTTTCTGCCTTTCAGCCATAAGTAACAGAAGGGTTCATTTTTGGTCAGAAAAATATAGATAGAAATTTTCTGGGGTATATCGGGAAAACTTTTGGCTTCTTCCATAAACAAAATAGATATGCCTGTTATCTCCTTCCCCCTTGCCTCCAATCTTCCTGGACTAATTCAGGGACCATTCAGGGACACTGAATGCTGGAGCAGGTGTTTTTGCACACAAAAGGACAACCTTAGGTGACATTATTGAACCAATGAACCTAGGTCAGCAGCATTTACCTTTAATTTTTTACATGAGAAAAATCAACTTCTAAGCCTTAACCCATAGAGAATTAGCAATATGGTGAATTAACTCCTGGTGATTCTCTTGCTGTACCAATAAATGCAAGATTCAATGAAGGAGACTTCCGAGAAAAATGACATCATGAAAACTACCTTGGTCTATCACATGTCCAAAATAGGGTCCAGGTTCTTATCACCCTTGGTAAGTACAGTATCTTTTATGTGTGTGTGTGTGTGTGTGTGTGTGTGCCACTGGGGATCAAACTCCCACTGAACTATATTCCTAAATATTATGGTTTGGGTCTAGATGTCCCCGCAAAGCCTCATGTGGTCATAGGTGGGCTTTTGCAGAGGTGGCTGAATATAGAATGTGTGATGCTGGGACTAAGGGTGTGTGATTACTAAATCAGTCCACTGATTGGTTTGGCATGGCCCTAATCCTGGTAGCCTGGATACAATATAAGGGACAGAAAGAGGCTTGTCTTCTCCCTTGTTGGTTTGCTACCCTCTGTCTGCCATGAACTGTTTCTCTTCTGCGATACCTGTCTGCCATGCACCCTGCCTTGGGGCCAGCCGACTATGGACTGAAACCTCTACAAACTGGGAGCTAAATAAGCCTTTCCTCCCATAACTTGTGGGTGTTGGGTATTTGGTTTCAGCAATGAGAAAAGTAACTAAGACATCAGCCCTTTTAATTTTTTATATTGAGACAGAGTCTTGCTAAATTACCCAGGCTGGACTTGAACTTGGGATCCTTTTGTCTCAGTTCCCAGAGTAGCTGGGTTTACAGGAGTATGTCACCATGCCTGGTTATAAGTACTTTACCCAGGCTGGATCCTATGATTTTTGAAAATTTAGTATGAATGTAATTGAGGTGAAGAAAGATATAAGTAGAAGATAGAATTGTTACACAAAATATGAATTTTTTTTTTTTTTTTGTGGGTACCGGGGGTTGACCTCAGGACCTTGCGCACCAGCAGGCACCCATGCCGCTGAGCGATATCACCGGCCCTTTTTTTGTATGTGGGTTCCGGGAGTCGAACTCGGGCCCTCGCGCTTGCCAGGCAGGCACTTAACGCTGCTGTGCCATCTCACGGCCCCTACACAAAATATGAAGTTTTGATTGTATAGAAATGGAGAATTATATTTACTTCTAGAAAAAATTTTTTTGTTTTTTTTCCCTCTTTTGCTTTAGGAAAATTTATCAGAATAGTCCAGGCTTAATACTGGGACTCCCTGAGGTAGGTATTCCATAAACCATGATTTAAGTAAAAAACAGGCCTTTTCATAATGTAGGTGTGGTGAAGCAGATGCCCACACTTGTCTTAGGACAGCATGGAACCAACATTAACCTGAAGGCAGCTGCTATATCTGGGATCATAAACTGTCTTCTCAAGCTAGATCTATGTTTAGAAGTCACTTACTTCTTTCCTTTTTGTTCTTCTCTTGTGGAGTTCCTGCAGGAGACAAGTAGAGAAATAAAAGGCCCGGGAAAGACTCAGAGTGACGTATGGTAGTCTTGGTGTTAAAACACAGCACAGAGCTGGAGAAGGGGTCTCTCTGTCACCTCTGGGCAGAACCTGGCACCTCTTTGTCAGTACTGTGAGTGTCATAATTAGAAGTGAAGGCAGAAAATCCTTTTGGCAGTGAAGTGGAAAGGAGTATCCTTGATAGTAGCACTGGAAAAGACCCTTCCTCTGGCTTTGAGAGGAGGGAGAACATGACGACTACTAGTGATCTCACTGTGGTTTGTGAATACCAACCATGAAAGGCATAGGCGCTCCTAATATCAATGGGAACACTGTAGGGTAGATTGATATCTGGCAGTCACATTGATAGAGTTTTTTTTTTTTTTTCTTTATGTGGGTACAGGGAACTGAACTCAGGACCTTGCACTTGCCAGGCAGGCGCTTATGCCACTGAGCTATATCACCGGCCCCTGATAGAGTTTTATAATTTGGAGTACTTCTCTAGAGGTGACCTTGTTTTTCATCCCAGAGATACAAATACTACAAAACAATCAGAAAACATAGGTGATATTTATGTATTATCTATGGGTGGGTTATAATGATTTTTCTTTTACAGCTCTTTGTACACACATGCTGGTGTAATTTTGCACGGCCTTCCCTCTAGAGCAGCCACCAGCCAGTGATCCTGAGATAGCAGTTACCTAGCAGATCCCGTATGACCCTGACACAGGACAGATACTGCTGCATGCTCGTGAGAGTCAGAGATTGTTATGTAGCACTATAGGGCAAGTGACAACTAGTACATCCTTTGAAGTAAGTGACATTGAGGGTATTACACAGTTTCTTTGAGTCTCAGCTTTGTAATTTTTTAATCTATAAAATATTTATAACAACACCTACCATGCTAGACTACTGTGAGAATTAAATGAGATGACTCAGCATGTAAGATGTTATTATTTCTTAGAGACACTAAAGATTGAATATGTGAATTTTAAGACCTCGTTATGTGACAGTCATCTGTGTTCCTGCCTCAGGGGTCATGTTCCAAATGATGTTTCTGCATCCCAAACCTGATGGATGCACTTGCACATGGGCTGCCTAACAGTGCCTTCCAAGCCTCAAAGGGTGACACTTCTGAGGATTCTCTCAAAAGACACTTTTTTTTTTTTTAATGTGGGTACCGGGAGTCGACCTCAGGACCTAGCGCTTGCCAGCAAGTGCTTGTGCCTCTGAGCGATATCACCGGCCCTTTTTTTCCTTTATGTGGGTACCCGGAGTCCAACTCAGGACTTCGCGCTTGCCAGGCAGGAGCTTATGCCACTGAGCTAGCTCACCGGCCCTCAAAAGACATTTTTAAGCAAACCAAGTGTTTGCAGAATTGGCCTTGATGATGGGTAAGGGGAAGAAGCCAGGAAGTAAAACATCATCTTGATAATGTTCCATTGGAAAAAACCATGGAAAAGTGGCAAAGTTCAGGAATAGTAGAAGCGGTATAAGCTTTAGATCTGAGAAAGAGTCAAAACATGAACACCTCATTTTCTATCTAGGGGGTTTAAGCAGGTTATGTAAACTCAGTGATCTTTGGTTTTATAGCATATAAATGGGAATAAAAATAAGCAGTTTTAAGACTCCTTGAGCACATTTAATAAAATACATGCATTTAAGCTATCTGGGACAGAGTAGGCACTCTTACAATGGGGTGGCAGAAACCTTTTTATTTGGATTTGGAGCATAAGGACTTGAGGAGTAGAGAGCCACTGATATCATTAGCAATTTCAGGTGCTGAGTTGTGAAGGAGAATTTAGATAAAGAAAGCAGCTAAGAAATTAGTCTTTTTGTGTCTGTCCATTTTAAAGCATGGACTTATTTTTTGTTTTGCATTATGCTATATTTAGGTACAATGTGGCAAAGAACAAAAGCAGGGATTTATTTTTAAGAGTGCAAAACAATGAGATGACTAGTGTTCTATATATTGGCATCACATTACCAAACACATAAAAATCTTATCATCAATTATTTGCTTTACACATATGTCTATTTTAATGTTGCAGTCCAGTCCTGTTTGAAGCACCCCTGAAACTTGGACTCTAAATGTTAAATATGATACTTTACATTTGCATAGCACTCAATAACTCAAAAAACTCTTTCCCAGATATTATTATATTATTTACCTTTTCAACAATCCTGTCTTATCCTCCATTTGAAGACAAGGAAACAGATTTTGTGTAATTAAATAGTATGTCCAAAATCACAAAATTAGTGGATGCTGATCTAAATTTCAAAGTGACATGCAGATTCCTTGAGAACATTTATATGGTGGTTGTTAGTCCAAGCTCTTTACCTACAACTTTTCTCATCATCGTGAAACCCAGCGGGTTCTGTGGTGGATAATTTGTATCTCCTTATTAGTCATTGTCCCACCCTCTGCCTTGCTCATTGAATCTACATTTTTTTTCCACATGTAAGTTGAGATGTGCTTAAGAAGAGAGGGTTCTAATTCTAGGCTTAGATAACAATGTTGTAGGTAGTATAAACTGGTCATGATGACATTTTCTTCTTTGCCAGTAACCGGTGTAGAGATGCAGTTTGGCTAAGGAGTTGAAAGAGATGTTTGTTGGAGGTTTTTGGAAAAGGCCCTCTTCCCACACTACCAACCTTGATGAAAAGATAATGTGAAATGCACAAAGAAAATACTGAACTCCTCCTTTCTTGCTTTGGGTATCACCACATGAGTGTCTGATGTTTGGAGCTATGACAGCCATTTCAACATGAAGACACATCAAAGTGAAGCTGAATAGAAAAGAGATGCTGAGCCAGAGCCCTGATGTCTTTGAGCTGCTCTTAGGCGACCTAGAAAAGTCCGCTTTTCACATTCTCATTGAGATAATTAAAAGTTCTTATTGTCCCTGTAACTTTTAGTCACATATTTACACTTGCTCTTGGAATTATCCTAGATAATATGTCTTCACAATAGGAATTGTAGTCACTATTTTGCAGTTGGCAAAACTGAAGAACTACTAGTTTGAGTTGTTCAAGGCTTCAAAGGCAGAAAACTGTAGATTGGGGATTTGAATTTTTGTGTATCTGACTTGGAAGACTTTGATCTCTTAAAACACAGTACAGTGCTGCCTACCTCCCCACCTACTGCCTCCACTTCTATCAGCCTGTGCAGCAGGGGAGATGGAGGGCAAAAAGGAGACAGACATGCATACCCTTGGATGCCTCCTGAGGAGGGAGAGAAAAGCCTAAGAGCAGTTGGCCACCAAATAAAACTGCCTGCTTCACCCTTTGGCCTGATAGTACTCATCCTTATTCATTCTGTGCATCTCATTGCCAGAGAAAGCAATGTGGAGAGGTGGAAAGAACAGAGGACTTGGAAGTAACAGTTCTGCTTTCAAGTTCTAGTTTTACCATTTTGTAGATTGTTACTTTGGGCAAGTCCCTTAATCTCTCTGAGACTCAGTTTTTCATCTTTCAAATAATAATAACCTCTGGGTTGTTTCCTTCCAGGGTTACGGTGAGGATGACAAGAGAGAAGGCGTGTGGAAACCTCTCTCCACTGCAGAGGATTAAAGATTCTTATTATTAGAGAAGATATCCTCAGGGCAGACATGGTCTCCTCATGATGTGCAGTAGAAACAAAGGATACTAATGTTCCTTAACATAAGCATTACAATAATGTTTTTGCTTTTGATAAATTTATAATTTGTAGGTTGCAAATTCAAGCATTCTCCCCTCTGAATGCCATTCTGAAGGTTAATGAATGAAATACCTGATTTTCAAATCCCAACAGTTGGTGTTAATTGGAAGCAAACACATACCTGATCTCTCAGAACAAGACAGTTAGATAACTTAACCTCAAAGCAATTCATTACTGTGCCACTCAAGGCCCCCTGAAGATGGTAGGCATTTCAAAGGCTTTTGTTTCCCCTGTATGATTGTTCTGCTCCCCACAGCACTATATTTCTCTTTGTAAAAACAGTAAACTACAAGGAAGAAAGAGAACATAGCACAATTTAGGTGGACAATAAGGAAGATATTTAAATAACTTAAAACTATTAAATCCATTGGATTTAATTAAAAACAACTGCAGACATGGCTGGCATTTGCTACTTATTCATGATGGAATATTTTATAACCTCTATAAAGCATAACCTGGAAGTGTACTTTAAGGTGCAGGACAGTACATTCAGGGTCATGTGAAGGGATAATGGTAAAATGTAATATATCAAGTAATATATAAGGTCAGTGAATCCAAAGTAAAATGTATTACACACACACACACACACACACACAGAGCAGGAAGGAGCTCACAGGAGAGGGCTTCAAATTCAACAGTACACAGACTTTTTAAACTAAAACTTCAGATTTTCTCCCTTCCCCACAAAGTTATAAGTTATAAAATAGGGACATTGTGTCCAAAATATCTTTCTCCAAAATGATCTCCATTTTTTCCTTGTTTACTATATGCAGGCAGCATGCTAAGCATTTCACATGTATTTGCCCTCGGTTAGTGTTTACCATAATCCTATGAGGTAAGCACTATTATCATTTTCATGTTACAGATGTGGAAACTGAGGATCACAAAGATTAAGGGAGGAGTCTCAAGTTACCCAGCTGACGAAAGGGGATTTTGGAGAAGAAACTTGGTTGACTTGAGAACCAGCTCCCTCACCCAGTAAAGTTAGTCATGTCCTACATGTTGTCACTATATAAGCATAATATGTAGATGAAATTAACTGAACTGCACATGGGGGTGGGGACCAACAGGTATTTTTATGATATACTTGAAATAAAACTGAAACAAAGGGCACTCGATATCCTGAGTACTCGGTGTCTCTTGCCCCTTCCACTACCATCCTGGTGCCACCACGTTGGCTTGAAACTCTGCACCTCTAGTCACATGATTCCATTGGTGCCCTTAATAGTGTCCTCACAGGGCTCTACTTCCAGACTCATACTCTTAATTTATCCTTCAGTGTGAGCTCTCAAATACACAGTTCCCACCACTTCACGTCCCTATGTGAATTAAGCCATAGGTGTTGGCCACCTCCTCCAGAGAGGTCCCACTGACCTGGGAGGCTGTGTGGGGACCATTGTGATCCTGTGGGGCTGCTGCTCTACCCCTTTGCTTGTGTTTTTCCTCTCATACCAGAGGTTTTGAAATGGTAAGTCACAACTTCTTTACAAAATAATAAATGTAGGAGTTACAAACCCGTAGAACTATCTGTGCACGAAGCAGTAATGCAAGTAAATTTTGTTAAAAGTTTGCCTGAATTTTATATATTTTTACATAAAAATATTGAGTTTTTCTACAAAATATATTTCTTACATTATTTCATAAAGTTATTGTCCCAGCACATGTCCTATAGTTTTGTGAACTTTTTAAGTTGCACCTCCTCTTTTGTCTCTGGCCATCACTCACCCCAACTCTGACTTATCCATTAAACACAATCATTATAGTGTCTAAGGTCTGTCATACTTCTAGGGGATACTAAAAATGGTTTCATTAGGAGGAAAAAATTCTAAAATTAGAAGAAAAAATGGATAAAATCCAGATTGGGTTACATTTATCTTTATTTTTAATGGAGGATAAGACCTATGGAAGCAAAAGTGCCTAGGAAACATGAAAGTTATAAATTTGGGGTGACTGTCCTTCTCTTGGAAGGCCCGTGACACACAGAGAGAAGTCCTGGTCAATTTTAAGAGTCTTACCCAAGCATAATCTTCCATGAAGACTTTCCTGACAGCCCCATCAAGCATCTTAATGCATGAGTTATTCATTTATGTATCTACTTATCTCTTTCAAAGGATCTTTCTCTAAGCAGGCAATTTCAAGGGCAGAGTAAGATAATTCTAGCTAAGAAATAATACTTATTACATGAAAAATTCAGTGACAATTCTTTTACCCATGCTCAGTTGTTTTAACCTTACACTATGGGGTAGACACCGTTAACATCATCTTCATTTTACATGAGAATATGGAGGCTAAGAGAGATTGACATGTTGCAGTTTATAATTGGCAGAGTGAGGATGGAAACCCAGCCCTGCTGGCTGTGGAGGCTGGAGTAGCTTTGTGGATGCTAGGGATGAGGGGAGGAACCTTCTTCACTGGCTTTGTGATTACAGGTGGAGGGATATCAATTAGTGTAACACTTCTGGATTTTTTGCACCCTGTGCCCATAACCCCAGGGAGAGGTATGACCATTCACCTGTCTGCATAGAACATGTTCTCTGGTCTGTTCCAACCATTCTAGAAACTTGGAAGATCTGTACGTCTTTAGGTCTTCTTTTTTATGTTCTGATATTTGTGTGGCTAACATGCTAAGCCATGCTAATTTCTTGCTCAGTTATAATACTTAAGCTAGTTTTTCATTTGGAGACACAGTTGGACATGGAGAACAATGATTATCCTTTGGACAACTTAAAACATCAAAAAGTTCCAAGTTATAAAGTACAAAGGACTCAGAAAAAGACAAGTGAGTTGCCTTGAACTCATTAGAGGAGGCTTTTGGAGAGGGGAATTCTTTTTTTTTTTTTTTTGTGGGTTCCGGGGGTCAAACTCATGACCTTGTGTGCCAGCAGGCGCCCATGCCGCTGAGCGATATCATGGGCCCTTTTTTCGTATGTGGGTACCAGGAGTTAAACTCAGGACCTCGCGCTTGCCAGGCAGGCGCTTATGCCACTGAGGCATCTCACCAGCCCTGGAAAGGGGGAATTGTGAGCTCAATTTTTTTTTTTTTTTTTTTTTTTTTTTGTGGGTACCAGGGGGACGACCTCAGGACCTCGCGCGCCAACAGGCACCCGTGCCACTGAGCGATATCACCGGCCCCTTTTTCGTATGTGGGTTCCGGGAGTCAAACTCGGGCCCTCGCGCTTGCAAGGCAGGCGCTTACGCCGCTGAGCCATCTCACCGGCCCGTGAGCTCAATTTTTACACCAATTTCTATGTAGCAAAACGAGAGCACAGGTTTGAGAATAAAAATCATAAGTTCAATAGTGTACTGAGAGCATTTTTAGCTTTGGGTATACACGAACTACTTAGACATAGTTCTTATTAATGGTTGTAGCAGTGGAGAGGAAGCTAAAGTAGTTACTTACTAGCTACTATTTGGACTGCTAAAATCTTATATGGTGTATTTCATTTAATTCTCAAAATATCTGTTTGAAGTTGTTAATATTCTTTCATTTTACATGTGTATAGATGGTGATTTAGGGACATTAAGTAATTTGCTCAAACCACCAGAGCCAATTGATGGTAAAATTGTTTGATAGCAACCATTCAGTCCCAGTTTGTCTATTTCCATTTCCAAAGTATTTATATTATCCATAGAGTTCATTTCCACCATCATTGTTCCTTATACTTAGCTCTCATACAGCTCTTATTTCTAGGTATGTGATTATCTGTGTTGTTGTTTGTTTCTTATGAGAGAATGTGAGTTCCGTGAGAGTAGGAACATTGTCTTACCCCTGTTTGTATTTTCAGCTGTTAGCATATTTCTTTCACCGAATTAAGTTTTTCTTGAGTTCTGCTATTTTCTAGGCACAACACCCAGTGTGAGACATATTCTATCAAGCAAGACAGATATCGTCCTTATGCCATGGTGTAGAATCTACTATAGTTTATCAGGGTAAGTAGGAAATTTACAAGATAAAAAAAAGTAAGGAATTTGAAACTAACATGCATGCTGTGAGGTAAAGAAACAAATAATTGGCTAAGTGGTTGGAGGGAACACGAACTACACAGTCCTCGCTCTAGGGATAGTGCGGCTTGAAGGATGGGGAAGAGCTAAAGTTAGTGGACAAACATTCCAAGAGGAGGAAAAAGACTGAGTTAAGAACCTGATACGTGAAAAACCTTGACATGTTCAGAGTTATGAGATGAGCAGAGAAAGTGGCAGATGAGATTTACACAGAGCCTTGAGGGGTACTTTGGATTTTAGTTCAAGCCCAATAAAACAGGCAGGCATTAAAAAAATGATAAAGCAATGACCATGGGGAGAAAGAAAATAAGATTGTGTCAAAATTCTTTTTTTTTTTTTTTTGTGGGTACCGGGGGTTGACCTCAGGACCTCGCGCGCCAGCAGGCACCTGTGCCACTGAGTGATATCACCAGCCCTTTTTTTTGTATGTGGGTACCGGGAGTCGAACTCAGGACCTCGCGCTTGCCAGGCAGGTGCTTACGCTGCTGAGGCATCTCACTGGCCCTGTGTCAAAATTCTTTGGAAGGTAAAATCGACAAAGCTGGCTGATGGAGGGTGAGAGAGGAGTCAGGATTGGCCTGAAGGAGGGTTTCCAGGCAGAGCAACGAGGCACCATTTATGGTGATGCGGAAGACTGAGGGTGCACAGGCGCAGGAGGTGTTGGGGAAGCTCGTAAGACTTAGGTTTGAGTTGACTACCAGGTATCCAAGTTTTTCATGTAAATATCTGACAAGTGACTGCAGCCTGTCTCTATTTGGTTATAGTCTTGTTGCTTGTTGGTGGGCATGATGCACAGCTGGATGAGGGACGAAGCAAGTGGGTGATTCAAATAATAAACCTACACACCTGATTGGCATGAAAAGATAGTCAATTTTCCAGTGAAAAAACATTTTAGTGTGGATAAAAGACTTTTTGTACAAGATTGCTTCAGGATTTTATCACCTTGAATTATACAAATTCCAAGTTCATACTATGTGCAGTAGTAATTAGCAATTAAACAATTTGCTGAAGAAAGTATTGCCAGCCTCTGAGATTATAAATAATATATGTTTCATATATATGAATATATCAAGACAGTATGCTTTTATTACCTGAATGAAAAATGGAAAACTCAAACTTCCAAAGCCAATAGCTTTGCCTCACCTGTCAGTCATGGTAATGTCTGAAGATGCATAAAGAAATTTCCTGTTTTGCTTCTTTTTTTAAAAATTGAGTGAAGCCAGTTTTCAGAAGGGTTTAGGGGATGTTGCTTCCCTTTTCTCCCAAGATCCAGGATACATCCATATAAAATGTTGGTTACAGTCACTTTTAAGATTTTTTTCAGTATGGAAAAATGCAATCATGACTTACAGGAAGAGTCCATGTCTTATCTATTACCCCTGGCTTCCATTCAATTTGATCGAAGTTTTGGAAACGTAGCTTAGGATATAGCTGAGAGTGAAAGATTAAGACCTGAGGTTTGCATTTTCCAAACATTGTCTCATACTTCCTAATATATATTTATTTGGACAAAGGAACCAAGCAGCTTACAAAAGGCCAAGGCCACCTTCTAACTTGTAGCAGGGAACAAAACTATGCAAATGAACATTTGCTTTCTTGCTAAGCAAACATGGTCAGTTATTACAATGGGCCAATGAGAGAATAGTTAAAAAAAAAAAATCACCAAATGGAAAATAAACAGGATTTAAGTGAGAGAAGTATTAATCATAAGAGCTAAATCTTTGGTGTGGGAATATAATTTGAGGATAAGAAGAGATAAATATCATGATAAATTTCAAATAAATTATGATGATTTCCATTAGATGCCTGTGAAAGGCATTACAAATGCTCTGGTGAAAAAAACTATGAGAAAGATATTTTGGATTTGCTATTGTTATGGTGCTGCTATATTTGGTCCAGTAAGTAGACCTATGAGATAAATACTATAATTCAGGAAAAAACATACATCTTTAGACCTGAATTTCTTCCAACCTATCTCTATATTACTCTGATAAAATATTAATGGGGAAAAGATAACGATTATGAGAAATAGCTTAGAAATGCTCTAAAGGAAAAATTTAAAAAGATTTTAACACCCTTTCCCTATTTTTCTTTCTGATTTCTACCAAAACCTCATAGATAAGGCATCTGGGTAAGCACAGTGCTCTGATGGGGACGGTGGGAAGGCTTCTTACTTCTGGTGCTCTGAGCCTGGTGCAGATTCAGACCCTTGTGGCCTGTGTGAAGACCACCCCCCCTGAGTAATTTTAAATGCAATAACCTGATGTGGAAACTCTCCTGTTTAACTTCCTTTAATGATTCCCCAGTGCCCCAACACAGGATTCAAACTCCTTAGCATGTTTCCAGAGCCTTTATCATTAGGCTCTATCTACAGCCTCATTGTCTGTCCTCACATATATCTTACAATCCACCCTGAGCTGCCCCCCACATATGTCTTGCTGTCTGTTATATCTAGCTGTTTCCTAGTCCTGTGACGTGATTTGCTCTTCAAAAGTGACACCTGAAAAGGAATTCACCTGGCTAACTCCTGCTTGTTCTTCCTTCTAGACTCAGTCTAGGCATCACCTGTTCCTGAGAGCCTGTACCACTCCCATCAACTCTGTATCCCCCCACACCACCCTACCCTCTTCCCTATCATTGCACATCCATCATGTTAATAAAATATTCGTTTCCACACCTGTCTTCATTACTAAACCTTCATTACTAAAGAATAAAAGAGAATAAAGGAGCTTCATCTTCTATAAACATCATCTAGCATACTATTAATATGTATTCAACCTATAGTGTTATTTGTTTTCTTTTTAATTGAACAAAACAATTCAATACTCATTTCATTCTACTTTGTCCCAAATCTCCTTGCTCATCACTTGCAGAGACATCCCCAAGTCTTGAAAATAAGATTGTGTCATGTCAGGGGCAAAATCAGTAGGCTTGTCTTAAGTATTGGGCAGCTGGGAGCAAGAGAGGAGGTTTGCTTTGATTAAGTAAAGGGAACCCTAGAGAGTAGATAATGCCAGCTATGGTCTGCCGCGATGTGACGGGACATGTTAATTTCACAAGGGGGGGGGCTCCAGAGTTCCTGGAGAGGGAGTGGGCCCGGCCAGCTGGGGAAACACAGATATCTTGTAATCCTTCTAAAGTTTCTATTTTGATTTTGGCAGAATAGTAATTGACCACCTACGCAGGCGAGATAATGTGAAATCTTTTGAGTAGAAATTCCTGAAAAGCCTAATTCAAATTCAAATGCAGTGAGAATAAAAGGGATAGATTTTTTGCATATGTGTATACATTCTGTTTTTAAAAATAGCATTCTAAAATCGGGTCGATAATGAAAATAATAAGCCGTGTTAATTTATATGTAAACCCATTAAAGATTTTTTGAGGCAAATTCACCCCAAAATGCAAAAAGTCCTTGCCTTTAGATCAAACACATTCCTGAAAAATACAGCTTTAAAGATGACCTGGTAGTATTTTTTTTTTTTTTTCTGAATATGAGTCACTACCTTTGTTTTATTTGGTAAAGGAGGGTGGGGAAATGAAATTACTAGCTGGAGGCAAGAGGAGAGCAGTTTAAGTGTCCTGTGGCACTGTGCTTGTTTGTAGTCTCTTTCACTGCAGTTGGCTGCGTGATGCGTCTGTCGTGTACGTCCATTTGCCAAGGTGAGGTCCTAGAGTTATAATGGTTAACATGACATCACCTCAAAATCATTTACTGTTCAGTAAGAGCCTGTGATCTCTGTAGATTCCCACTGTATTTAAAAAAAAAAATCCTTTAAACGCCATTTTCTCAATGAAATCTTGTAAGTCTGGATCCCTCAGCCTCTGCTCATCCTCGTATTCTGACTCCTGAGTGCCAGTGACCGTTGCTGTTATTCCCCTTTTCACATGTGCTGATATTATCGGCTTAGGCATGTTCCTTAAACCTGATTAGAAGATTCTTGGAAAGAATGAGATGTGATCAAAGCACAGGAGCATGGATTCTGCACAGTGAGACAGGGGTCCAAATCCAAAATCTGTACTTGCTAAGTGAGTGATTTTAGTCACTCAAGATCTCTGTGTCTCCCTTTCCACTGGTAAATTGTGAAGAATTATATTATTTGCCTCAAATGGCTGTGATCAGCATAAATGCTGATCTACGTATGTGCTTCTTAGACCAGTGCCTTGCACACAGCAGGTGCTCGCTAATACTGCTATTACTTTTTACACACATATACCCCCAAACCAGGGGCCGTGTCATCGCTGCAAGTCAAAACTGCCAGGACTTGCTTTTAATTTAAGGTCTCACCCATCAGAGATGCTTTTACTCATGATTAGGTGGTGTTCTCATCCAATTGTCTAAGAAAGAAACTTGGGCCATAGCCTAAGTCATCATAGAGAGAGAAGCCTTCCTGTGTGCCTCACTCCCATTCCAAATGTCCCACTCTGTTTGTCCCCTTCATGACAACAAGCTAAATCTCAGTGACTGCTGTTCATCTCTCCTCCAGTTTATAAGTTCCAAAAGGCTTGACACTCTGCTATTTTATCTTCTTTGTCCTAAATGCTTAGCAAAATTTTTGGTGCTCAATAATTACCAAACAAATGAATGCTCAAGAACCATTTAATAAATGTATGGATTACAGCAATGGAAGAACTAAAAAAATATACTCTGTTGAATCTGCTCTGTAATAAACACTAGGCTCTAATATGCTTTATTTTCTTTTTTCTGCCCAACATGATTTTACTCCTGAAGGAACTATATTACAAACCACCTAAATACAGAGAAGGAATTATTTTCATTCTGAGAAAATTAAATGTGTCTATGATTTTATTCACTGGAAATTCCTATGAAAAAACAACTACAAATCCTTTCTTGTAAAGAAGCTCTTGGCAGTGAGCAGTGTGTATCATGCCTGGTCATGTTATGATATGGATATATGTGGGGAGATTTACAAAAGCCATACTTCAAGAATCCCATATTAAAACACTCACAAAAACACTTATCCAGCCAAAAATTATACGTAGCACTGACGTGGGGTGAGAAGAACAAGGGTGAATTAGATTTATCAAGATGAGAACATTGAGACCCTGAACAAGATGGGTGAAAAATGAAAGTTACACCTGTGTATGGAACTGAAGACTAATAGAGACTCAGAGAAGGTTAAAGATGACAGGAATCTTCATTATTATCTTGTAGAAAGTAAAGGGAAGACAGTAACAAAGGGGTTGGGACAGGCTTTAGAATCAAGCAGACCTATGTTGAGATTGTGAATTTGCCAGTTACAGCTTTGAGATCTCAGCTAAATTACTTTAACCCTCTGTATTTGAAACTCAGCTGAAAGAAAGAGATAATGGTACATTTCTTAGAATATTTGTATGTGAATTATATGACATAATATGGTGAATATAGCATAGACCAGGCACACTGTGATGTCTCAACAAGTTTTATTTGATTACCTATTATTTAAATCTATTATTTTATGAGTGGAAAATATAATAGGACTCAAAGAGAGAATAGAATTTTTCAAACAACATGTGGCAATGTGGAGGTAAGATTGGGATTGTTGAAGTATGACTAACAATTCCCAGTTCATTATTTCTCTCACTGTCTTCTCACTTCCCATGCTCATACATGTCACAGGAAGTAAAGTCACAGGTAGAGGACAATGGAAAGCCATTCGAGGAACTCTGTGGTCCTAGAAATGTGTATATTGAACTGTGTAATTTAAGAAATTTCCACTAGCATCTCTTCTTATTGCACCTATATAACTTGAATAAATATAGGAAAACATCCTTTAAATGAATAAACTGAGTTTGGAATAACAAACTATAATTCTTCTGTTTTAAGAAATGAAGTAAGAACTGAACACAATCTGAGAGCTGATAATGTAGCTGCTTGGGCCCAGAACAGAGATAGACTAGAGTCAGTAATATTTTATTACAAAATGGAATCATGAGATGATATCTTGGTCCTGTGTGAGCCCAGTGGTTTAAACCAAGACTTTAATATAAAGTTACAATTATAAAGGATGGAAGAGAAAAAGAGCAATCTTTCTTTTGGCATTTAATAGTTTGCCTGTAAACTTTAGTTGGAAAAAAAGATAAAGTGTTTAATCTTGGATTGTGCTTTAGTTTGAGGTTCAATTCAAGTAGGAGGTAAGTACTACATGAGGAAACTCCAAGCTGAGAATTGCATACAATTTGTTCTTATATAGGATACTCCTTAAATGCCCAGTAGAAACAAATGAAAAAGTACACGTGGAGGGAGAATCTCTCAACAAAAAATAATTAATACTCTGTGAACTTTGATAATAGAATATGATAAGGATGTTAAATTAAGAATGTTTAAATAATTATAAATTAAAAAAATAAATTTAAACTATAAGTCAATAATAAAAGAAAGATAGCTTGATAAGGAATTAAGTACAACTTTTAGATATGAAAAATTGAAATTAAAGATGAATGAAATAAGATTGACTAGATTAGACATAGACAAAGAGACAGTTAGTAATTTGAAATATAGCTAAGATTATCTATAATGTACGAGACAGAGAAAAATGATGGAAAATAAGAAAGATAAAAGAAGAAGATTCAAAATATGTCTAATAGTTTGGAAAGAGAAAACAAGGGATGTGGGTGTGTGGGTGATACAGTATGTAAAGAAATCATTACCAAAAATTTTTTAGAATGGACAAAAATCATGATCCATCATATTTGAAATCATAATGAATCCCATGGAGAATCAAAGTAAACCTGGATATAGAACCATCATAGTAAAATGATAGAATAACAAAGTAGAAAGATCATTAAAATAATATGGAGAAAAGACAGATTACTTTGAAAGAAATTATCACTGAACTGATATCAGGTTTCTCATTAGGAGCAAAGAAGACAGGGAACATAGTTATCTTTAAAGACTTGAGAAAATAAAACTATTATCCCAATATTCTATACTCAGGTAGAACAGAATATCAAATGATGCAGAGTCAAGATACCAAAGTACTTTCAGATACTTAAAAACTGAGACCTTACAAGCTCTAGATAAAATTACAATAGCTATATTTATTAAAAAGAAAAACAATCTGGAACAAAGGCTGGATTCAATGAAGAAATGGTGAGTAAAGAAGCTGGTTAACACATGGATACACAAACATTGCTTATGTAAACCATGATGCTGATAGATAACTTAGGGAGAGGAAAAACAGGAAGAAACAAAAATACTCACAAACAATAATCGATGGTTCAGAAAAAGGTGACTTGAGTTAAAGTGGTTCAAGGTCCCTTAATGTGACAGAGTTCAGATGCTGTTAAACTTTAAAAATGTAAAAGTAGCCAATATGAACACTAACATGGATAAATTCCTAAAAAACTGAAGACCAAAAAAGGAAAGAATGAAGTAAACTTGATCAATTTAACACAAGATAATAAAAAAGAGGAGACAATAGGAAAAGAAAACATGCTAAATATAAACCAATAAAATAGAAATAAATCCAAACAGATACTTAATAATCATAATAAATGTAAATAGTGTAAACTTGCCTTTTAAGAAAAGATTCAACTAAAAAACACATGGACACAAAAAAGGTTGAAGTTAAAACATAGAAAAAAGAGGTATTAGGAAAAACACAGTAATGCCTCTGTTCACAAACGTGAAGAGAAGTGTTTGGCAAAATTTTGTTTCTGTTTGTGAACCCCACATGGGGTGACAAACACGACCATGGGCATCTTCTTCAGAATCGTGGAACGGATTAAGTTCATGAACTGAAGTACCACTGTATAGCCTTAGGGCAAAAAGCATTACAGTATTAGGTATAAAGAAGCTTGTCATATTAACGTGTAAAAGAATAATTTCTCAAGGAATTATGTCCATTTTAAATTTGTATAATATAATAAGTAGGCTAAAATTAGAGGAAGTAACAAGAACTAAGATGTGTTATATACATGTACCAACTTTCCATGATGAATGTAATCCTTACGTACTGCAAAGATGTACCAGTAAAAATAAAAAAATAAAATATGTAAAATAAAAATTAAGAGAACAATAAAAATAAAATTACAAGTCCAAAGTCCTGATATGGAATTATCTTGATTATTAATATGTACAAGAGATAAAATTTATTGAATTGATTATAATGATTATTGATAATAAATACATCAAAGAACATGTGTTCTTTTTGGGCACATCTGCAATATTTTTAAAAAGTTGATCATATATCAGAAAACAGCACAACTCAATACATACCAATGAGTCAATATCATTGAGTATACTTTCTAACCACGATGAAAACAAAACAAAACAAAACAAAACAGTGAGGGAGACAGGTAAATAGCAAAGGGCAATTAGAAATTCATTCTTATGCTGAAAATTAAAATCCACACCTCTAATTAACTTGTGAGCCAAAGAAAAAATAGACTGGAAATTAGAATATATTTACAAATGTATGATAATGAAAATAATACATTTCAAAACTTATGATGTATAGCTAATGTATCTCTCAGAGGGAATTTATGACCTTTACATTCTTATATTAGAAAAGAAGCCCAAAAATTAGTGGAGCATTCAACTGCAGATGAGGCAGAAAACAAAAATATCAGAGTAAGTATAATAGAAAGAAATAATGGAAATGTATGAAATAAGAAGTAAAGCAGGAATGATCGAAATGCTGTTTTCTATTTGGCAAAACCAACAAAATAAAAATAACTCGCAAGACTGATCAAGAAAATAAGAGAAGACGAAAAGAAATAGATTAGGAGAAAAGATGTAATGAAACTATGGACAGCTCAGAAAACTTAAACCATAAGAATACTTTGTAGTTTGCTAATAAATGCCACTAAATTTGAAAAACCAGATAAAACATAATTTTCTAGATATCTGTCACTTTCTAAAACTGATTTGAGAAGGAATTTTCTGGACATATAGACTATTAATCATAGTCCGAATGACTGGTTTCAAATATTCAGGTTTCCCTCTTCAGCCTGAATATCCTAGTTCTTTTGTGCTTTCCTCATATGCTGAATTTCAGGGACACCATCATTCTGATTGCTTTGGCACACTGCTCGTGTATTTCCCCCGTCCTGCAGTTACATAAACAGTTCACACTGTGTGCCAGATTCTGTTCTAAGAACCTCTGATAATGAATTAGACATGTTCCTAGCCTCAGAGGGACTCCTAGTCCATGAGAAGGTCAGACAAACAATGTGAAGACAGAGTGGCTTGGCTGTGTTCAAGATATATACAGAGGAAGGACATAGCTGTTGTTTTTCTTTCAGATTTCAGCATAGTAGTGTTGGAAGTAAATAGGAAGCTGAAAGGTCATACATTATTTATTATATATTTATTTACTGAAGACTTTAAAG
Source organism: Erethizon dorsatum (assembly GCA_028451465.1). Lineage (NCBI taxonomy): Eukaryota > Metazoa > Chordata > Mammalia > Rodentia > Erethizontidae > Erethizon > Erethizon dorsatum. The sequence goes on along the minus strand of CM051827.1, from coordinate 49,309,122 downwards.
TTCTTATTTGGAATTGATTTTAAATTTAAAAGTTGCAAAACAGCGTAAAAAAGTGGAAGGTTCATTAACTAAGTATTAACACATTGGAGTGGAGGACTGTACTCAACTGATGCAGGGTGGGAGGACAGACAGAACTCCCTTTAGAGTTTAGCCATCTGTAAGGTGTTTCCAGATGTTTTCTCAACAGAGCCTGGGATGGGGGGAGTCTGCTTGTCTTTAACACCAGAAAATAACATTTTCTCACTCCATGCTGTCTCTTGAGATCCTGCTGCTCTTGTTCTGGCACTCCAGTTCCTCTTTACTGTAAAACTTCCTCAGCCCAAGATGTCTCTGGGGATCTCTAAACAGCATTCCTTTGTTCGGAAAGAAGCCCTAAGTTTAGTGCCACACACAGTCAGATAAACAGTAAGGATATTCCTCTCCTGTTGCACTGGTTTTTAAAAGACCTTTCTCAACAAGATGATTCTGGAGTCAGTTTGATACACAAAGACTATTCTAGGAAAGAATGTCCTTTACCAGAGAGAGATAAAGTTGTGTTGTCCAGTCAACTTTGGTCCAGGAGAAATGAATCAGACCCAGAAGCTTTCTATTTCGTTTTTCTCACCATTATGGGAGCCCTTGATTCTCCAAATTTAGCAGGTCACCTCTCTTCCACTTCACTCTTGCTTCCTTAGAATCTCTATTTTGGCTGTATGTGACTTTAACTTTGGGCTAGATCAGAAACAAAAACAAAAACAAAAACAAAACCCTTTTTTTCCACATACTTTTTCTCATTGCAGGCATTCCAAACCCTTTTATTTGAAAAGAAAATGAATGTTGTTACAGCGACTGTCAGTGGTAGAGATTTCTCTATGAGGAATCTTTTGTGATCCAGAATAAAGAATTGTATATAATGCCAGGGTAGAGATGCTTCCTGGAACTTCTGGCTGATTGTTGGTCATGGGGACCAGATCAGACTGAATGGAAACTCATTAGTAGGTTTTTCCTATGCTTTCTTCCCATTTCTCCATTCTTTAGTTACTTTTTTTTTTTGTGGGTACCGGGGGTCAACCTCAGGACCTCGCGCACCTGCAGGCGCCCGTGCCCTGAGCAATATCACCGGCCCTTTTTTGTATGTGGGTACCGGGAGTCGAACTCAGGACCTTGCACTTGCCAGGCAGGCGCTTATGCCGCTAAGCTATCTCACCGGCCTTCTCTTTGCAAATTATATGTGTGGCTCGAGCTCCTTTTGCCAACTGAAAAGACCACGCACCAATGCAGGCCCAGATAACAGCTCACAACTGCCTCCAGTAACCTCGTACAACTCACTTCACCCTCTCTTTTAAAATTATTGGTATCAACGCACTTTTCAGGAATTCAGGGTGGTTTTTATCAATGATTGCTCAGCAGGGTCACCCAAAGAGCTTTAAAAAATCCAGACGCGCAGACTGCACCTCAAGTCAATTAAATCAGAATCTCTGAGGGCTGGAAACCAGGTCTTAGTAATTCTTAAAGCTTCTGGATAATGCCAATACGCAGCCGAAACTGAAAAGCACTGTTTCCTGTGGTTTACCTAGACATCTCATTAACATGCATATCTGAGGAGGCCCCTGATATTCTGCATTTCTCCGTTGCACAAAGATGACCCTAGAAGAAGCACTGGACAACCTTTAACATTTTATGTCGAAAGCTACTAGTGGAAGCTAAGTTAGCCCTTGCCTTTGCCAGTTCTCCTGAATGAAAGATTGGATGTTGTCTACCTGAACTCTGGATCTGTTCATTTGTGCGCACTAATGTATCAGGTGTTATTAGTGACCCCGCACCACCATCTTGGGGCTTCATGTGGTCCCAGGGCTCCCATCAGTCCCCATAAACAAGGCTGGATGTAGTAGGGAAAGTGGCTTCCTTGAATTTCCATAATCAGGCAGGAGATTGCTCTGCTCTTCCACATAAATCCCACAAGAAGCAGAATCACGTGCCTGTAAGCAGAATAGCTAAGAAAAGGGTAATTTAGACATTTTAAGACAAAAAGAAAGGCATCTATTGTGTTTACTGAAACACAAGCCCTATGGGTGTGGGACACACTCAAGGGCTCAATAGCTTCAGAGTCAGGAACATTTCTCCCTGCGGGAGCAGCAGAGACTTTGGGCAGCCATGATGGGACAGAATGAACATTGCTGGGCTGTGTAGCAGCTTGCCTGAGAAATGTGTCAGTCTCCTCCCTGGAGGAGAACATTGGTGTTCCGGCCTCCCTCTCAGGGAACATTCTAATGAATGATAATAAAAGCGAAATACCTCTGTATGCTATTTACAGAAGTAATCCAATTCTTTATTTAAAATGAATGCATACCAACTCACAAAAAATAGTTTGTACACCCTCCTTTAACTTCCTGCCTGTAGTGGACCTCGGGAAGACAGACAAATGAAGTCTGTCTTTCACTGCTTTCTAAAGTGCTGCTTGCTGTACTTGCTCAGGTAAAGGCGCCACAGTTTGGAGGTTACACAAGATTTTGGAGCCAATTGTGTACTCTGTGGCACTGGTCCTTGTTTCCCTTGTGGCCTTTGGCAAGTTCAGAAACCTCTGAAAGTCTCTGGTTTGTCTCTGTGGATGGGTTCTTGGGAGGAGTAAAGATGTATTCAGACACCAGGTTCATATCTAGAGCTTAATCGGTCATAGCTGTTGGTATTTTTAAAATTCTTTTTGTTTCTTGACACTTTCTTTATTGTCTTAAATTAATTAATCCCAGACATAAAAGGATGTTAAAAATCCCCTAGTAGCTAGGAGAAGAAAGCCTTTGAATCTGGGAAATAAAAGTCTAAGTTGAACAAATGTTGTGTATTGAATGCTCAGAGAAGGAAAGGCATATGGCCATTCTTTAGAAAATGGTGGTCCTTCTTCTTCCCTCCAGGGTGGGTTTCAGATGAGGATTCAGCCTAGAGAAGGCCAAGCAGTCTCACCAGGGCACAGGCATCTTGTAGGTTTGGACTAGAGGTGAGTGGCAGAGGAGGAGGCATCTTGGACAGAGTTGACTGGGGTCTCCAAGGAAACCAGAGCACATGTACCCTTGCTCTGCATTTCCTCAAAGCAGGAACAGCCCAGTTGGCTCTCCTCTGCAGGCCCAGCTGGTGGGGGCTGCTTTTCAAGATCCTCTGGGTTTTCCATAATGGGCTTCTCAACATAGGAGTTGCACAATGTAATTATGTACATGAATTTGTTACTTCCTAGTCCCAAGTTGAATATCTGGTACTTGAGAAAATGTATAAAATGTAGTAGGCTTGGTGTCCAACCTTCCTGTTCAATTTAAACTTCAAACTGTGGCTTATTCTAAACCTACTATCTCATTAATTTGGATTTAATATCTTATACATTAATACATGGTAGTGAGAAGAAATTAAAAACATTGTCTTTCATAAAATTTTAGCCTCAGAGTAAACCTCTGTATTTTTCTCGCTAGGACCTGAATTTAGGCTTAGTCTGTCTCTAAAGACAATACTGAAATAAACGTTTAGAGAAGAAGGATGAGAAAGAAATTTAAAGGTGAGTCCTTTATATTTTGTGATGATTAGCTTTTATGGTTTATGTCTAGATGTCCCCTCAAAGCCTTATATAGTCATGGGGAGTGGGCTTTTCATAGGTGACTGAATTTAGAGTTTGTGATTGACTCATGGTCCAATGCTGGGATTATGAGTATGAGTGCTACACCCACCCTAGGGCGGGTAGCCTGCATACAGTATAGGGGATAAGGGATGGAAAGAGTCTTGTCTCAGCTGGGTGTGGTGGTGCATGCCTGTAACCCCAGCACTCGGGAGGCTGAGGCAGGAGGATTGCCATGAGTTTGAGGCCAGCTTGGGCTATGTAAGTGATTTCAAGGCCAGTCTGCACTACATAGCTAGATCCTGTCCCAAAAAAGAAAACAAACAAACAGACAGACAAACAAAAAACAACAAAAAATGAGTTTTGTCTCTCCCTTGTTGCTTTTGCTGTCTTCTGCCCACCATGAATTTCTCTCTGTGAAGCTGCCCTGCCTTGGAGCCAGCTGATTATGTACTGAAACCTCTACAAACTGTGAGCTAAATAAACTTTTCCTCCTTTAACTTTGGGTGTTGGGTATTTTGTCCCAGCAGTGAGAAAAGTAACTAACACATTAGCTATACTTCAGATGGCTGGAATTTTCTAGACAGAAAGATGATAGTTTTGATGGTGGTGTGTGTGGGGGTATTATTCTGTGCTAGACACAGGTAATGAGAAGAAGTTAATTTTTATTTATTATGTGCAAAGGATTGTTCTAAGCCATTTTTATAATTTTCCCATTTACTTTTCACAATAACTCAGTGAAGAAGTTACTGCTCACCTATAGAAACAGATGGGGAAACTGATTTTTATAGTTTGAACATATTCTTCAAGACTTAGTAAGTGGTCAAGCCAGAATCAAACCCAGATGTGTCATTCTGCTTACACTAAATAATACTTTGGTAAAGACAGTCTCTAAGCATTAGCCGCTGTGTGGAATATTTAAAAATATGCTTTTGAGGATTCACTTTCCTACAGGAATAAAAGAGGGGCACAGGGACTTGTGTGATCTATAAATATTTGGAAATTAACATAATAAAATGCTAGAAAAATGTGAGATGTTGTCATCTTATTTCTACTGCAATCAAATTACTATAGCTAATGACAGGCAAGACAATAGCCAGAGATATTGAAGGGGGATAAGAGAAGTCCCAAGTCCAAGTGCAAATCTTTGCTAGGAGAAAGGATCAAAAAGATCTCTAGGGCTTCCACTAATTAGGACCAAATATGGGTTTTAAATAAATGTCGTTAGAAAAATAATCCACCTCAAAGTCTTCCTTTGTTGGAGAAGCTACCCAGAATGCAGCAGAGAGAGAGGGAGGGAGAGGGAAAAAATGTGCAGAGAGGTAAGGTGATATGCAGATATATGAGTATATCTAGCATACACAATTGGAGTACCAGAGGAAAGAAGTGAATGGAGAACAAACATTTGAAGAGAAAAATGACTGAATTTTCCAGAATGAATGACAGATGGAACTTCACTGATATAAGAAGCATAAAATTTCTCAAGCAGTATAAATTAAAAAATACCTAGCCACAATAACATGAAAATATGCAATAGCAAAGATGAAGAGATCTTAAAGCAACCAAATAAAAAAAGACAGATCACCTGTGAAGAAACAAAATTGATAGGAAGAAAACATGGCAGACAGGTAGTGAAGTAGTAACTTCAAACTGCTAGAGGAAATAAGTTTCAACCTGGACATACCTGCTCAAGGAAACTATCCTAGAATGAGGAAAAAATAAAGACAGTTTTAGAGAAATAAAAATTGAGTTTACTAAATGCTGTGCTAAAGTCCTTATCGAAAGGAACATCTAACACTGTAATTTGGTAGAAAATAAAATGATCTTAGAAAGAAAATGTGAGGTGTAGAAGGAATAGAAGCAAATAAATTGATACATATGTTGATCAATAAATACTGTTAATATAAAATGATAGTAAAGTATTATTTAAGGAGATATAAAGGCCAAAGTAAAATAGTACACAATAATGGCATGTAAATTGGTATAGAAGTGATCAAAATTAAAATACTATGCAGTTTTATTTTGATTGGGGATTAAAACATTAGGGTTATGCTGTTCTGTATTTTCATGATAAAAGTTAACTACTTAAGAATAGATGAAGATTATATATTTTTCAAAGCAATAGGGGTGTGTGTTCGTGTGTGTGTGAGTGTAATGTGAAATAACTAAATCAGTCAACCCTTAAATCAACAAAGTCCATCAGTCTAAAAAATTGCGACTGTAAAAGCAGGTCTAACGGCAAAAGTAAGGTAAAGAAACTAGTCTAATCTTAATGTATATAATATGAAATATGTAAATTAATGGGGAAAATAATTGAGAACAAAGGTTACACAATGATAAAAAAATCTTTCACCAGGAATATATAATAACTGTACACTTATATGTGTATGTTATGGTTTCTGTCTAGATGTCCCCCACAAAGCCTAATGCACTCATAAGTGGGGCTTTTTCAGAGGTGGCTGAATCTAGAGTATGTGATTGATCCATGGTGCAATGCTAGGATTAAGGGTGCTAGGATTAAGGGTGCTAGGATTAAAGGTGGGTGAGTACTAAATCAGTCCACTGATTGATTTGGTACCACTCTAGTCCAGTAGCCTGGACACAATATAAGGGACAGGAAGAGGCTTGTCTTGTCCCTTGCTTGCTTGCTTTGCTCCTTCTGCCTGCCATGAACTGTTTTTCCTCTGTGATGTCTGTCTGCCACCCCACCCTACTGTGGAGGCAGACTATTATGGACTGAAACCTCTACAGACTGTGAACTAAATAAACCTTTCTTCCTTTAACTTTGGATGTGGGTATTTTGTCTCAGCAACCAGAAAATTAATGAAGACAGTAGATAATAAAATATGTAATATTATACATAGATCTTAGTAATTTTAAATATATAAGTCAAATTCAATAGAAATTTATTGAAAAATTAACAATTTCACCATCATGGTGAAAGAATCCAACATGTGTCTCTCAATTACTAATAAATCAAACAGAAGCCCTACCAAAAATTGTCAAATTTGGACTAAAATTCTACATATAAAATCTTGCAGGTTGCAGCCTACATGGTACCCCAGGAAACATTTTAGCCATAAATGTTTACATTAGAAAGAAAGGTTTAAAATGAACAAGCTAATTATGTAGCTTAGAAGTTAGAAAATGTATAGTAGAATCATTCAGAAAGTAGAATGATAGAGATAAGGGTAAAACATACAAAGAGAAAGCAAAGAGAAAATAGGAAAGACAAAGTTATTTTTTGCAAATGTGAATGAGATAATCATAACTGTCAGATTTGGTCAACAAAATGACACAGTATACCTCAGGGTGAATCCAAACCAAGGCATAATTTTAGATAAAGTAACATACCAATATTGGTATATGAATACAAAAGCAAGATACCAGTGTAATGGAATACTCCATGAAAAACACAAGCACACTTCTAGTGGCAAAACTACAGAAGATGCATTTGTCCTTAGAAAGTATGCAAATACTTTGAAGGGAACAATAAAATCCTTTGGAGATCACTAATGGCCTAGTACTTGTTGGACAGTCAGCAGGTGATTCTGGGAAAGAGGCTGGGCAGAGACTGTAGAGACAGGCGTGACAATAGTAGGTCTTTTCTGAGGGGCTGGCTGGGAAACGCCATGAGTTCAAGAGGTGTTGGAGAAGTACACATATTCTTACACATCTTGGCATCCTCTCCAGCATGCCTCCTTAGAACAAGGAGAGGAAAGTAGCGTTCACTGAGCAGCATGCAGTGAGCTGACACCCACCTTGTGGAGCAAACTCCACTCACCCCATTTGATGGGCATGGGAACTTCAATGTAGAGGTAGCACACCCTGCTGAAGACCCACAGAAGGTAGGGTCACATTCATAATTTTATTCTGCCTTAAAAAGCCATGCTCAGGACATTATTTATGTCACAGAACCCCTCTAAAAGTTGATGATCCTTTTCTCTTTCCCTTCTCTTTTTCAGCAATTTCTTCTTGCCTGACACTCAGTCCTGATGCTGTCAAGAAAACACAAATCCTTATCACTGACGAACCACGCAGTCATGAGAGCTTTCCTCTTTTTGTCCACTTCCATGTCTCAAATTCTGTTTCACCTCAGGAGCATTTTTCATATTTTTCCTCTCCCTATCTTTTTCACTTTTATAACCAGGGTCGTATAAACTTCGTTCTAGATTATAGTGATCCTATCCTTACAGTCTTGCCATCAAATGCAAATGTTTCCCATCCAGAACACTGGACCTGTAATTTCTCTACTGTCGCAGTGGAATATCACCAGGGTGTGTTTCAGTGTGTGTGTGTGTGTGTGTGTGTGTGTGTGTGTTTTGGGGGGTATTCTTCTCTCAACTCACTACTCAGATGACCTAACAGGACATTTCTTTCACTCTTCCTTGATCCCACATCAAGAATTATTTTCATCAGAAATCTGTGGTGCTGATGTTCATGTTCTTTGGGTGTGGATGCATGGATGAGGTATGGAACCACTGCACTAAACCACAAATTTCTTGAAGGAATATCTTCTACCTCTGATATCTAGTGCCTAATATTACACCTAAAATTCAATTGTGTTTGCTTAATACATGACAAAACCTTTAACTCCTTCAAGGAAGGGACTGTATCATTTGTGTTTTTAGCTCAGAGTCGGTACTCAACATGTGCTAATTGAAACAGTAAATGAATAAACATTATAGTTTTTATTTATTTATTTATTTTTTGTGGGTACCGGGGGTCGACCTCAGGAGCTCGCACGCCAGCAGCTGCCTGTGCCGCTGAGCGATATCACCGGCCCTTTTTTCGTATGTGGGTTCCGGGAGTCGAACTCGGGCCCTTGAGCTTGCCAGGCAGGCGCTTACACCGCTGAGCCATCTCACCAACCCAACATTATAGTTTTTATCAACATGTTCAGCTATGTTTAACTATGTTTGGTTTTATTGTTTACAAGTGCAATAATTGAGCCATTCACCTTGGACACCCCATTTAGAATTCACAGATACCTAAGAATTTTTAAAGATACTGTATTAGTGGGAACTAGAAGTTATTTTCTACCCTACAAAAAAGCTAAAGAAGCCATGCATTTATTCATATGCAGGTTAACTAAAATGGCAAATTGTTTTGCTTTTAGGTAGGATATATCAAATTAGTGTGTGGTAACTTATGGCTTCTATACCATAAACTCTGATTTATTTATATTTGTCTTTGATAAAAATAATGAGACAAGTTAATTACTGATAAATAAATACGTGTTACTTGATACATAAAATCTTTCAAAGTGTAATCACTGTGGAAATAAGCACATTCAAAGGGCATTTTCCCCTTCACCCTCTTATTAAGGATCAGGCATGAAAACACAGGTGAGGGCTCAGACCATCTTGGCCTGACTGGTGTATATATATATTTGACCTTGGATTCTTAAAACTGCCTTTTACTGTTGCCCCATTCCCTTTAGGATGAGGAAACTAATTTTAATTAAAAACTCTGGAAGGCAGGTTGTCTTTATTTCCTCCATCTTTGTGAGCTAATGAGGCCCAGGGAGGTTAGGCGACCTTCTACCTTCTAGAAATCATGGACCACGGAGCCATAACAGGAATGCTGCTTTCGCAATCCCAAACCAACCACTTAGTTCACATGGATATTCTTTCTCTTCATGCAATGAGGAGGAAAAAAGTTGATGATGATTATTTAATGATTCGTTTAACAAATATATACTGCGTGCATACTGTGTGCCATTTGAGTTACGAGAAATCAATTGGAAGAAAGGTGGATTATCAGTTGAGTGGGGGAAATGGAAGGTAACACCAAAGAATTTCAAAGGCAGACTTCTACATAGATTCATTTCCCTGGGTCACACCCTCACCCTCCTCCTGAACATTCAGTAGCTCTCCATTGTCAGAGTCCAAATACTTTTAGCCTGGTATTGTAGGCATTCCATATTTGGGCTCACCTACATATCCTCTACAATTTCTTTATGTCTCTTCATGCCCTATCCATGAGGGGCCTGTAAATTTTTATTAATACATCATCCACATAATCATCATTGTCCCTGTTCATACTGTTTTCTTGGGTAGGTGTGCCAGTTAACCTGATTGTGTCAACATGAGTAAGAAATGCCCAACTAAATTGGGTCAGCATAATTCTGGGTGTGGCAGAAGGGATTTACTGAAGATAGACGACTCACTCTGGGTGTGAGTGACAACAATTAGTAGGCTTGCCATCTGAATGGAATAAAAGGGAAATGAAGAAGGAAGACTGGCTGCTGTTTTCTTTGGAGGAGCTCTAGTCTTCACCTTCACCTTATACATCATCTCCTGGCTTCCAGCACAGACTCTTCAGCCCGCCAGCACAGACCCTCTGGCCTCCTGATATGGACGCACACAGGATACTTACTACAGTGAGTTCCAGGCATTCAGGTGGATCCTTCAGATCTCCAGCACACAGATAGTCTTTCTGCAGTTTCCCACACCTGACTCTGTGGGTGGCCATTGTAAGCCAATCTTGTAAATTCTTATAAATTCATGTATCTTACATTAAATTTCTTTCTCTAGTAAGTGCTGATACAGTAGGAAAGTCTCAATCCTCAGCCTCCAATTTAGCTGCCTGAAGACGGCTTCAACCAAAATGCTTCCTTGCTATGTCTGTCAACACTGGTCACTTTAGGCCTTCCCATACTTCAGTCACTTTCATGCCTATATCTTCAAATAATTTAAGTTCCCCACAGGAGGGCCAAGCCACATTTACCTATCTAGCACTACAAAGTACAATCTTTAATCCTGAAAACCAGTATAAATGTCAGGTGTTGGCCCTGACTCCATGGGAGGCATGGGCACCAAATTCAGTTCAGCTTTATCTTATTTAATTCTCATAGCTAGCCATAGAAAAGATGCTACAATTATAACAGATAGGAGCAGAAGCTCAGTGGCAGCTGTCTTTTGATGTTCCTTCTGGTGTCCCAGACTTCGTTATAGTCCCTTCTCAGTAAGGGGAAGTGAACTACAAACCCCCTAAGATGGAATTCTCCTTTTGTGTGTGTCTAAGGTTTTTGAGATTTTTTTTTTTTTTGTGGGTACCAGGGATCTACCTCAGGACCTCGCGTGCCAACAGGCACCTGTGCCACTGAGTGATATCACCGGCCCTTTTTTCATATGTGGGAGCCGGGAGTCAAACTCAGGACCTTGCACTTGCCAGGCAGGTGCTTACACCGCTGAGCCATCTCACCGGCCTGTGAGATATTTTTTATAAGAAGGTAGGAAAAATCTAGGAATGTCATTGGGTACTTTCAGGATATAGAGAGTACTTAGGCTCAAAAAGGGTCAACTCTTTGGAGTTTCAAAGAAAGACAATGAATTAAATGTATAATATGGGAGAATATGACTCATACCCACAAAGGGACCTTGAGAACCCTCATAGAGTAACAAAAGGTAGACATAGATGCTTCATCTGATCACCTGTCTGTGATTATCATGGATTTTGAGATATCTTTGTGATGGGACTCTGAGGTATCTGTTATTGTCAGAGATTGATAAGAGGACTGAGGATTTTTAATAGACTTCCACCTGGATCTGCTTTACCAGGTAGTTTCATTCCCTTACCCCACAGATGTAAGCATGGTAGAAAAGTAGATCAGCAACTCTACAAAACAGTCTACTTAGACATCTTGATAGAATCCTAAACTAACCAGGCTTTTTGTAAGTCTGTTATGTACCTGATATGATAATATTACATTGCTGCATTTTAATTGTGAAATTATGTTACTGACAGGGTAGAAATTATTGTTGGTCAAAGTCAGATTTGGAAAAAAGCTATAGATTAGTTGAATGACTTGCTCCTGGTCACACAGCTCATTATAGTGGCATTGGAGTGCTATACACTGGATTTCTACTCTCAGGTCAATGTCTTCCTATGGAATCATCCCTATTGAACGTCCAAGTACAGGACGTTTTCTTTCTAAACTCTAATCATAACAGAGGAAACATGTTCCATTTTCATAGCATAGTCCAGGCTTATAGCTAATGAACTGTTATTTTTCCTCTACTATATTTCATTTTGGAGTTATCACACTACCAACATCTACTTTATTGGTTTAGAGTAAATTATTCAGCCCTTAATTACCATACTATGAATGTTTAATTCCTGTCCTGATATTATCATGGAGAAATCGTACCCTCACATTAGAGAGCTCAGGTTCTGAAAGGTGACCACCTGCAATTCTCTTGCAAAAACAATGACTTTCATAGAGGCCCTGAGTACTCATAGTCTTTGCCTAGGGGCTCCACAAAGCTGCACACTTTCCTCCTTACCAAAGAGCCAGTGATTAAAGCAGGTAACTGTTAAGTACTGGCATATACAGGGGAGTGATTTCTTAAAATAATTTCTAGGGAAACAGGAAGTCATTTCAAGAAATGGGAACTTTAGTTATTAATTTATTAGAAGTAAATATAAAAGAGATAAACTTCCTTTTAATTAAGGTACAAAGGCAGACAAGAGGTTTTACTGTAAAGTAAATACTTCTCAACTATATAATACCAATGGTTATGTGTATAGGTACAATTTTATAAGTCTACAGATCCTCTGGGCCTGCCATCCACTCAAATGAGAATCTAGGGATTACCTCAGTGTCCTCTCATCCAACTCTTTCTCTGTGTTGGAACAAAAGTATCTTCCTTATTCAGCCTTCTAAATTTAATAACTGTCTCCTCATCATCATTTGCATTATCATTTGCCTAGTTTTGTTCCCATCTATTCCTACCCAGACCATTGCACTGGCTTCCCTGTAGGTTTTTCCTCTGTGGATATCCCTTCCCCTCCCTACCAATCCTCCCCCTGATAGCCAGTGGGTTCTAATACCTAAGTCTGATCATGTTTGTTCTCATCTGTGGGTTTCATGACTCTGGATTCTTCAGCAACACTTCTCCAACTTTTCCATGGAAGGGTTCATAAGGACTAAGGAGAAAGATTCATAACTCAGGCACTGTGGTTAGGCTGAGCTGTCCCACCATGAGGGCCACATTTTTTGAAGTCTCTTATCTATCTTAAAAATTGCCCATAACAATTTTATATGTTTTAGTACAAAATCATGCCTTTATCACCACCTATTAAAATCTATGAGTAAATTGGCACCCCAAGAAGATGATCCAAATCTATCTCTGGGCTATGCATTCTTTCTGAACTACCACCTCATATTTTCAGCCATATGTGTTAGTTTCAAAATCTCTGAAATTATTTGTATGTGATAGAATCTGAAGAAAATAGGAATTTATTGAGACAAAATGCCAGGCAGTATTGAAATTGTTCTTTAAAGGATTTGTTATGGTTCAGATCTAGGATATTCTCCAAAGATTGCATGTGTTCAGAAGTGGGGCTTTTGGAAGGTGACTGGATTATGGGGGCAGTATACCCATTAGTAGATCAATCCATTGATGAGTTCATAACTAAGTATGTTATTAGGAGGTGGGAGTTGTTTGGAATAGGTGTGTCACTGACAGCATGCCTTTAGAAGTTATATCTCCATCCCTCCCTGATTTCTTTGCTTTCTCTGCCTCCTGGATGCCATGGGAATTCCTCCAAAAATGCATCAAGTTCAACCTCTCTCCTTTAAGCTGAGAGTGTTAGGTATTTTGTCCCAGTGATGGAAAAGCTAATAGAGAAAATTAGGTCAAGAAGTAGGGTTGTTACTGTGACTGTACCTGACCACGTGAGTCAGAAGCCTTCAGAATTGGTTTGTGGAAGGAGTTTGGAAAGGTTTGGAGATGCCAGCTAGAGAAGACTTAGATTGCCATAGCATAGATCGATGGGAGATGCTGGTGGGTGATCAGAAGACCAGAATGTTGATAGAAATGCAGACAGTAAAGGTCAGCCTTATGAGATTTAAAGTGGGAATGAGGACTTTATTGGAAACCAGACTAGAGGTCATGCATATTTCATTGTGGCCAAGAATTTGTCTACATTATATCCATGTCCTAAGACTTTTTGTGTGGCTGAATTTTAAAGTGGCAGACTAATCTGGTGGAAGTAATTTCAAGGCAGCCTAATGTTCAGGTTATGGCATAGGTATTACTGGCTGGTTTAGCCAGATCTACACTGAGAAGCAGGAGCAAAAAGCAGAGGTAAATGATTTCAAAAATTTATACTTTGTTCAGAAAGGAAGTACCTACAAAATTGGGGCCAAGGAGAGTGTGGTTGCTGAAAAGATTGACATTAAAAAGAAGCCAAGGACATTGCATCAGGACACTAGGAATGATGCCTAGGAAAAGTGGTCTGGTCATTTCCTGAGAGCATTTCAGGAAATGGGCAGACCACAGCCATCACAAGCTCAAGGGTGTAAAAGGGTAACTCATTTGAAAGACTTTTCCTTGATTAGAGAGCTCCATTAGCGCTACCAAGTTGTTTCCAAAGTTCTTCCATCTAGACACTCAGTGGCTTCTGAAGCTGCGTTTCAAAGGGACCTGGGTACTGCTTCCCCTGATTACAGACCTTGATGTTGTCCATGTGATTCTGGTTTTACTGGTATTCAGAACCCAAGAGTTGTGGGATCAGAGAGGCTCCCATCAAAGTTTCAAAGAAATATCTTGGAGGCCAGGCAATGTGCCCAAGAGGGTGATGTGTGGAGCTGTGAGAGTGAAGCTGAAAGTAGAGCGGAAGCCCAGGAAGCTTGAGCTACCAGAAACATGGATCATCTGTTGAGAAAAGTCACAGACATTGAGTATAGCCATCTCAGGAGAAAGGACAGGTACACTGCAATCAGCAAGGTCAAAAGGTACCCCCATGTACCCAAAACATTTGGAGTTCAACTCTGGCCAAAACTTCCCCTGATTACAGACTTAAAGCTACAGAATTTAATGTTTACCCTTCTGAGTTTCAGTCTTGCATTCATCTATCCCTTCTGTTTTGAAAGGGGATGTTTACCTTTTTTGTCATTGTATGATGGAGGTATTTAACTTTTAGATTTTTATAATGATTCACAGCTAAAAGTTTGCCTTGTGTCTCAGAGGAGACTTTACAGCAGTGCTGTGCATTTAGAGGGTATATCTCCCTCCATGTCTGCTCCCTTTGCTCTCTCTGCTTCCTAGCTGTCATAGGATGAGCAGCTTTCCTCCAGCATGCCCTTTCACCAGGCTGTCTCAACCTCGGAGCCTGCTAACCATGGACTGAATTTTCCCAAACCATGAGCCTAATTAAATCTTTCCTCTTTTAAATTGTGGACGTCAGGTATTTTGTCTGTGGGGCCTGAATGTTGACTATTTCAAGATCTCATTTGTTGTCTAACCACTAGTAGATGATGGGCATATTATTTTTATTTTACAGGTATAGGAATCAAGGCTTAAACATACTATGCATTTTACCCAGAAAAACGACTGGAGGGAAAACACAGCCAATATCTACTAGCAATGATGGGTGATTTTAATTTTTTGTTTTTCATTTTTCCCCATTTTGAAACTTTCCACAATGAACAGAACCAATATAAGCCTTATAAAAAGATTAAATAAGATGATCCACTTGAGAATCCTTCGCACAATACTTGGTACATCAATTTTATCTCATTCCTTATTCATCTTTATATCCATCACAGCATGCAGTACCCACATTCCTAATA
Organism: Erethizon dorsatum; assembly: GCA_028451465.1. Taxonomy (NCBI): domain Eukaryota; kingdom Metazoa; phylum Chordata; class Mammalia; order Rodentia; family Erethizontidae; genus Erethizon; species Erethizon dorsatum. The sequence continues at coordinate 49,293,964 of CM051827.1, read as the reverse complement.
AAGAGCCAATAAACCAGATTCCACTCAATTGGATTAACAATTCAACTAAAGATTACTTAATGTTATTTTCCCTCAATAATAAATATACAACTATACATTACACATATGTGGGACAGCCTGGTTAAAATACGTCTCATTAAACTGAGTTTGAGACTTTGGCTACCCAGTCAGGGTATAATATCTCATATTTATTAAGGTCTTACTACACAAAATATACTATGCTTTGTGCCTTAAGAGCACCATGACTTTAGTCATCCCAACAACTTTATGAGGTGAACATTATTATTATTCCCAGTCACAGAAAGATAAATAATATGCCCAAGGTTACCTGACCAATAATGGAAGAACCAAGATTCATCACTGGTGTGATCTGATTCCAAATTTCTCCTTTAAAATCCTCATGGTAAACTATCAGGCTAAGCCTTATTGCCATTTCTACACCATCATTTCTAATGTTAAACATGCTCTAAATCATTGAGTGCCTACTATTTATCAGAAACTTGGATTCATCTTGGTTTATCCACTTAATAAAGTCTTCTTCACTGGTTCTTTTTGCATATAAGAAAACAGAAGTTTAAACTATTTGCCTAAATTCTTGTGGTAAGGGGCAGGGCTGGGATTTAAAACCAGCTCTGATTCAAGAATCTTCTGATTTTTGCTGCTGCATGCTTTCTATATTTGTGCAGGGCCATAAAGCTCCAGAATGCTTCACATACACAGCAGATCCTTAAACTCGCTCTTAATAGGATGCCAAGTCAAATGCAAGCACTAGATTTGCCTCTAGCAAAATTTAGCTATTGCTTTGCATGGAAAGCCTTACAGAACCTGTAGGAGAAATACTAGGCCTACTCAGAATAAGTTTATTTGTCTCTAGTCTCCAAGGTCCCTGTCCACTGCAGAGGTTTATGGCTGTCTGGCCCACCTCAGGGTTTGCTGCCTTCTGAGTATGGCTGTTTCACTACAAGAGGCAAAAGGACTTTGTGGAAGGGAGCACACTGGTGCTCTGCTCTGCTATTGATATGCAACACATCCCTGACCTAGCAAATGGACCTGAATTCCAACTACAATGTATAGACCCTGGTCCTACCAAAACAGAAGATAAATAGACCCTCATGAAGTTATTTGTTGGGGGCTTCATTGCTGGACATGGATGTTTATGTCCCTGTCTAAGCTCACAATCTCATGCCACAACTATGAAGCCTCCAAGGAAGCCAGTGGGCTATGCTTGGGAGGATGCTGGCTGAATGGATTAGGCAGAAGCTGTTGGGGAAGGAACTCAGAAGCAGACACTGTTTGAGGTGGTGAATCATTCTTTTTATCTGTCTGTCCAGTGCCTTTTCTGTTGGATTCCCCCGAGATGAGGAATACAGTCACAATCCCACCCAGACAGTTCCTGAGGTCATCTGGACCTGGCAGAGTACCTGGGGATTGGTGAGATGGGATAGAGAGGTATGATCTAGAATTTCTCTGGTGCTCTGGAATTGCTTATGAGGGAAACCCTAAGCTCACATAGTTACTCTCAGTCCTATGGCCAACATCTGTCTCAGTTCCTAACTTTCACTTTGGGGCTGGTAATACACCCCTATTTTGCTTGCAATCATGCCCTGCTTGACCAAATTAGTATTTTCCTTTAGGGCAGGTCCTCAGAAAAGCATTCTGCTCCAAGCCAGACTGACAACTTAGGCAAAAGTGAGCTTTTCACTTGTCTACAGATACTACTGCTGCCTCATAAGCTCCCCAGTGCCAAGTCCTGCCCCAAATATCCAAGGCCACCCAGTTCTAGATGTTGCTCGTCCAAGTCCTGATTTGCTACTTCCTGGTGGGCCCACTTTTATATTTCTAGTTGCTTCTTTGTTTAGTCTTTTTGTATATATTTCTTCCTTATTCTGTCTTCCCTTATTTCCTATTATACTTTTTCATTGAGGATTAAGTCTGTCTTGAAGTTGAGCCTATAAAATCATCCTAGGTATATTATGGGAAGAACACTTCTATAACCTATGAATATAGGTTATTCTCAAACTTGTAGCTACTTATGTGGCAGTACAGTAAAATGTCACCTTGAATTCAGACTGCCTGGGTTTTAGTCCTGGTTTTACCAATGATGAACTGGTGCATGATGTGGAACAACTTACTTCTTCCTCTTGTTATATGGGGAAATAATAGTAAATCATATCTCAGAATTATTGTGAATGCAAATAAGTTAATAAATGTAAAGTGCTTAGAAAAAGGCCTGGAACACAATAAATGTACAGTACATATTAAATATGATTATGTGTCAATGACTAAATAATGAGGGAAAGGATGTTCATATTCAATATTTTTGTTAATATTTTGTCATAGGGAGTGTGTATGTATATGTTTTCTTATAAAACAATGATTAAGACAGGTTAGGTATAAAAATGTATTAAACACTTCCCATTGTTACATCTAGATTCTACATTTCCACTTTTCACTCAATGCCTAGACTCTCAAATTTCCCCAACTCTAATCCTCTGATAGAACGTAGTATACTTTACAGGTGGTATAACCATATCCGGTTTCCAATCAGATGGAGAATACATTAGGAACCTTTCTTCTTTCTGTATCTGGTCCAACATCTGTGTTTTTGGGATGTGTTTATTGAGCTTTATCCTTCCTACTGTTCCTATCATGTTGGTCCCTTATATGACATTTTTTGCTGCCGATACCTGTTCAACAATTCAGATATCCACTGAGACTCAGAATTGAACTATCCTTAGTAGAAAGATCGTTGAGAACCACCACTTAGCTAAGAGAATGGCCTTTGGAGGGGATTGGTACAAGTCGCACTGTGAGCGCACCGCCCCACTCAGAACACTGGAGTCTCTCACCCAACTCCCCCCTCTATTAAGCTTATACCCATTCTATGTCACCAAGAACTTAGAAAAGGCAATTATTTTCAAGGTATAGTGACTAAAATCTCTTGTTTTATTGAGAATTGCTCTGAGATATTTATATATTCAACAAAAGTCAGTAGTTCCATTAATGGGTATATAAAAGAGTATACAGAGCTTACAATAGGGGAGAGCTGCACTTAATGAATATGCACACAAACAAATATATAGTAATAATTCACAATAACTCAGAATACAACTGCTTTTGGAAAAAATAGCTTTAAAGAGGTGATTAAATTAAAATGAAGTATAATCCAATATGACTGGTTTCCTTACAAATAGAAAGGAAATTGAGAAAAACAGTGTCAACTGACATGTGCGCATACAAAGAGTTGACGGTTACGAACATGCAGCAAGAATCAGCCATCTGTAAGCCAAGGAGAGAGGCCCCTCAACTCTCTAACTTGCTAGTGCACTGAACTTGGGTGTTTAACTTCTATACTGGAAGAAAATATATTTCTGTCACTGAAGCCGCCCAATCTGTGGTACGTTTTGTGGCAGCCCAGGCAGACTAATACGTTCCATTTCTTACTAGCAGTCTGAACTCTGAATGTTATTTGATTGCCTTTGAGCCTAACTTTAGAAATAATATCTTCCTTGAAGATTGTAAGTATTAAAATAAGATCATGTAAAAGAATATAATGATCATAGTTCCTGGTAGTAGAAGACTCTCAGTACAGGTTACCTATATTTTCAATCATACCAACAAGGTTTTTGGAGAGATAGTAGTATTGATGATGATGATGATGACAAAAAATGTGTTATATGATGGGAAACAATTTTCCATAGTTCTGTGCTTTTCTGCACAACTTTTAAGAGAAGTTATAACTGCTGTTTTTTATCAGCTGTCTTTTGAAAAGATGTGTAGAGCAAACAGCCTGAGAGGAGATACGGCATGTTTCTATCTGCAGCAAAAGGCAGGCCTACCTACTGTCTATAGTAAAAGATGCTGCTTCCCTAAGCTTGAGGTTCCTTTCTTGTAACCCACTACACATAGAGACATCCATCTAAACTCACCTGCATTACTTAATTCTGTAAAAATTGGCAACCAGGGGAACTCTGTACCCACAAAAAACAAAAACAAAAACAAAAACAAACAAACAAAAAAACACTATTAAGAAGGATGGGGCAGGGGGGCATTTAAAGGTAAGGAAAGATCATAATGACTTTTTCAGAGACCTTTTGGCAAAAAATGGAGACTTACTTTTTCTGGGCAATCAAATTAAAAGCCTGATGAAACTCTAGTTTAAAATTTAACTCATCTAAAGGGAAAGCACAAAATAAACACAATAGTAGTGACAGATACTCCCTGCCCTTGATATAATGTACTAAAAATTTCCTTAACCTACTGTTAAGAGCGGAGAGAAATGGCAAATGGTGTTACACGGCATTTCGTCTTTCCCACTGGCACTAGGAACTCTTGAAAAGACTGACAGGCAGCATGATGTTTTGCAACCATAAACTTTATGATCTTATATATCTGCAATTGAACTATAATTCAGCAATTTACTACTTATAATTAAGCTTTTGATCTCTCTGAGTCTCAGTTTCCTTATATGCAAAATAAGACTAATATTACCTACTGTGCAGTTTGTGTGAAAATTAAGTGAGATAATATCAATTAAGCATCATTGTCTGGGACTTCCTTGTTTTGTCTGTGTGACAAATGTATGTGTGACATTTCATAGGTTATGTAATTTCTGAGAGCTTGCATTTCTCATCTAAAAGAGGGTCAATAACAGGTGTATTTTAGGATTGGTGTAATTTTACAAAGCACTTGAGTTTCTTAAGTTAGTACGTGATACATAATGGATGCTGGACAGATGTAAAAGTGCCTCTTTCTCAATCAGCCCCATATTTTCTTTCTACTGTTTCATCCCTGCCTTTAGCTTATATGGACATTTTACATGATCTTAATTCTTAGTTTATTCTCCAGTCAAAAATCATTGCATAAGTTATTTTGTTTTTACTCTGTTAGGCAAAATGGAGATACAAGAGAAATGTACAGAAATGAGCCCTTTTCCAAAAAGGAAAAGTGATAATTAATTCAGCAGGAGTGAAAATCAATAAATATAAAGTACCTAGATTTTATTGGAAATAATATAATAATGTTTAGTCAGGAGAAATAAGACTTGGGTTCAAATCCTGAATTTTCTGTTACTCTACAAATGATTTCCTGCAAGTTATTAACATTTATAAGCTTGTTTCATCATCTGTAAATATGAATAGCTACTCCTTTTTCTAATTGGAGCATTATGAGGCTTGATGGAGGCAATACTTCTAATACTTGTGTGAATCCTATATAAATATAATTTATTCCTATTATACTTGCCCTAATAGTACGTACAACCAAAGTAGGATTATGAGAGTATGTGCCACAAGTGTTCATACAATGACAAAAATAGCATTAGATGTTTATTAATTTATTCAAGAACTATTTACTGAATACCTGCCAGATATTCAATGCTAGGTACCAAGTCTCATCTGTTGAGAAGGTAATAAGAGAAAGAACAGAATATGTCAGAGGGAGGGAAAATCTATGGAAGGGAGAATCACAAATATAGGAGGAGATAGTAGTGATATTTTATATGAGATGGCCATGAAAGTCTCTTAATTGGTGACATTTTTTTTTTTTTTTTTTTTTTTTTTTTGTGGGTACCGGGGGGACGACCTCAGGACCTCGCGCGCCAGCAGGCGCCCATGCCGCTGAGCGATATCACCGGCCCCTTTTTCGTATGTGGGTTCTGGGAGTCGAACTCGGGCCTTTGCGCTTGCAAGGCAGGCGCTTAAGCCGCTGAGCCGTCTCACCGGCCCAATTGGTGACATTTGAGTAACAATGGGAATGATACCAGGTAGCAAATATGAAGATGATTAGGGAAAGAACATTCTAGGATACTCAAGAATATATCAAAAGCCCTAAGTGAGGTGGAGATTATGTGTTCAAGATAGAGCAACAAATCCAGAATGGCTAGAGAGTGGCTGTAGGAAAAATTATCAGAAAGGCAGTGGGTAGCTGGGAGGCAGGGGGCTGGTTTATGTAAGATTTTATAACTTATGCATGAGTTGGTATTGAGAGTTTCAAACGGCAGAGGGACCCAAAGTGAAGGGTTTGTAGATATGGTATAGGGAATAAAGATCAGAAACATATGGTTCTGGCTGGAACTGGGATTGGGGATGTAATTAATTCTGGCTGTACATTATTAGCCAAAGTATTAGAATTTGTTGATCACTGGATGAGGGATGTGAAAAAAACAGGTGAGACAAGTATGGCTGCTGTGACTTTGACCTGAGACACTGAGAAGGGAGCAAAGCAGACTTGGTGGTAATGTAGGTATAATTTGGGATATGTTGAATTCAACATGATTTTGTGATTTATGGGTGGGGATATTGCATAAGTGGTCAGATTCATGAATACAGAATTGAAGGGAGAGGTCTGGGCTAGAGACTTGAGTTTGACAGTCATCAGCTGTAGATGTCATTTAAAATTGAGATTAAATGAGGCCATGTAAGGATGTAGTACAGAGAAAGAAGAGGTTCTGGGCCCCAGCACTGCAGGTGACAAAGATTTCAGAAGGTAAGGACGAGCCATGAAAAGAGTAGGATTATAGGAGGCTGTGCAGAGGAATTAGGGGTTTGAGTTCAGTTTCCTTGCATGTCAAGAGCTGACATCACTTGGGTGAGTATGTGTCCTGTATCTCCTCATGGTCCAGGAGCTTTGATTCCATTTCCTCAATCCTCACAAAGTACTAGCACGGAAGGTATTGTCACCCCCATTTTACAGTAAAGGAACTATGACTCAAAGAAGTTAAAGAGCAGAATTGTCCAAGAATACACAATGTGAAATGAAAGAAACAGGATCTAAAATTAAGTCCTCTTCAAAGGTGAAGAGTGACAAGACAGGCAAACAGTTCCTGGGTCCCCAGAGCCTTGTATTTTGACATTAATATCGCAGATATCATGCCTGGCATGTTTACATCCTGGGTCTCTAGCCTCACATCATGCCCCATGGTCAGAATGATTATCTCTGTGTTTCTAGTGAGGCAACTGAGATGCGGAAAGTTTTAATAAGCTGCAAAAGGCCTCACATCTAGTGGAGACAGGATGGAAACACAGGCCTTTGTGGCTACCAAACAGACTCTTTCTCCATTACTCCTTTCCCCTGCTGGGTGCATAGAGAAATAGACAGGAATATGAACCTCCCTCTGGTCCTGGCTGAGAGAGAAGGAATGCCCGGTATGCCAGTCAAAGTGTCTGAGTTATGTCACACACAGCCATTCCTCCTGCCCTTTCATCTGCTCACCCAGGGCTCTGACTCTTCCAGAAATTGTTCCCCACTGTCGTGGGGGAACAGATGGAACCAAGGCAGAAATTGTGTCTTATCTTTCAGGACTTTGAGATAACTGGTTTTATAATTGGGATAAGCACTCACAAAAGCACTGTGATTTCGTGTCAACTAAATTATCTGTCATTCACAACCCAAATTAGAGATTCAAGACTCATGGCTAGCATGGGAGGAGAGCTGTGCTCTACCTATCATGATAAATGATACGGAGTTCCCTGTATGGATGGGAAGCAAAGGAAAGTGACCCTGTGACTATTATTTGTGGAATAGCTACAAGGTTCCAGACTACTATAAATGAATATGTGGGCATGAGACAAGTGAAATGAGAAAAATGGATTGTAATCTTCAAGTTACTAATGAAGAAAATAGTGCCTGCTTATCCATGGTTTCACATGCCAAGGTCAGTTACCCACAGTCAACCGTGGTCTAAAAATAGTAAGGAGAAAGTCCTAGAGAGAAATAATTCTTAAGGTTGAAATGATACACCTTCACTAGTAGTCTAATGAACTCTTACACTGATCTGCTCCTCAAGCTCATGCAACTCATCCCTCTCTCCCGCAAATCCATGCTGTATGCTGAGTATGCCACCTGCCCTTTGGTAACTTACAAGCCCTCTCTGTTACACCTCTTCTACAGTATCACAGTGCTTGCCTTCTAGCCATTCTTATTTTACTTAATAATGGCTCAAAAGCACAAGAGTAGTGATGATGGCAATTCTGCTATGCCAAAGAGAAGCTGTAAAGTGCTTCCTTTAAGTGAAAAGGTGAAAGTTCTCAACTCACTAAGGCAAAAAAATATTCATATGCTGAGTTTGCTAAGATTTATGGTGAGAACAAATCTTCTATCCGTGAAATTGTAAAGAAGGAAAAAGAAATTCAGTTTTGCCGTTGCACGTCAAACTCTAAAGTTACTGCCACAATGCATAATAAGTGCTTGGTTCAGATGGAAACATTAAATTTGTGTATGTATATAGAGAAAAGAACAGCATACATGGGATTTGGTACTTAACACAGATGGGGGTGGACTGTGAGAAGAGAAGAAAAGTTGGATAAAATGCATTTTTCAAGGTTGTAGGACGAGGAAGTGGCAGACTAAGGGACTAGATGCAGTTCTTCCCAAAAGCCCATGCCTGGAACATCAATAGCATTATTTTCACTTTATTTAAATTTATTTTTCTCCTAATACTGAATAAAAGGGATATAAAGAACCTGACGGTCTCAGGATCTGTTGTAGTGATAGAAGCATTTTAGGAAAAATTAGAACCGAAAGGCTCTTTATAGCAAAACTTCTCCAACTGTATTCTGCAGAGAAATCTGAGAATTTTGTGCAAATGCAGATTCTGAGTTTGTAGGCCTTGGCGAGAGCTTGCTCTTTTTTATTCTTATTTTAATGCCTTCAATTCTTAATTTCCCCATATGAAAATTTCTCCCATATGGCAATGAAACAGACCTTACCTCATGGCGTAGTTATGAAGATTAAATGACATAATGCATAAAAGGCACTTAACATAGTGCCTGACAACAAAGAAGGGCTCCATAAATGGTAGCTATGTTTATTTTTTAATAAAGCAGGTTGTTTGTTTTACCAGATCAAAGGGACCAGAAGGCTTTTTCTTCTAAGGCTGCTCACAGAGACTGCAGCAGAAACAAGGGTAGCGTTATTATTTGCTCCTGGGATTGGCTTTGGGGCTGCCACATCCCAGTGATTCCAGCTTCAAGAAGGTACTGAGAAAAGCAAAGGCAGAGTTTTTGTGGATGTTAGGGATTTAGAAATTATCTGAACTAGTCTACACCTCTCCTTTGACAGACTGAGGAGCCAAGGGCCCACAGGAGCACATTCATGTTCCCTGCTGGTTACCCAGCGAGTTGGTAACACTGTAACATAGAACCCAAACCTTCTGATGCTCAAATTTATGCTTTTGTTATGTTATTTAGTATTACAACTTGCTGGAAATAGAGTGTCATCTCAGATCTGCCCTCTCTTTTTTTCTTCACTTTGTTTTATAATTCCTTACTTTGTGACACAACAAACGTAGAACAGAAAATTCTGAATCTGGAGGCTTCACTTGATTTCATTCATGGTAGATACAAGGCATAAATAAGCACAGCAACTTAAAAATAAACCTCTTGATGTGGCTATAGCATTTTTATTTAGCTTACTTTTCTTTTCTTCTCTACCCTAAGGATAGAGTAAATATCAGCCTTAAGGGTGCTGGAACAGACACACACTGAAATTGAAAATGCTGTACATTGTAAACTCTCTCCTGACTTCCTGACAGCGTGTAAGTAAAGGTGTGATTAGAAGACTATAAATAACAAACAAAAGCAAGTTTCAGGGGTGGTTTGAATTTATTTGTTCATCTGCTCATTCATTTATTCAGCAAAAAGTGACTGAGTATTTACTTTGTGCCGACTTCAATCTTGAGCACTGGAGAACTAGAGTTGGATAGGACTTAGCCTCCGTCTTTGTGATTCTCACAGGCTGGTAGGGAGAGAAATGTTTCCTAAACCAGTAGTGAGTACTTTGACTGGGAAGTCCAGGGACCCAAGGGTAGAAATGAAGAGCACCCACCTGGCCTAGGCGGAAAGGGGCAGTGTCTAGAGGAGGTAGTTTATGAAGGGTCACACGTTCATCCCTCATTTAGCAGGACAGGTACTAAAATTGTACAGATTCAACATGATGAAGATCTGAGATGATTCATATGCTAATCTGAAGCTAGAGAATTGTGCAGAGAAATTTAAAGGGATTTTCAGCGTGGGTACTAGTATTGGCTTTAACATCATTATATAACTGGCCTGAGTCAACTTAATTTTCTTTTTTGCAACCTAACTTTATAATTTTTAAAATCAAAGATTTATTTTTCTAGATTGTGTCTAAGCCCTTTTTTTGTGTGTGTGTGTGGGTACCGGGGGTCGAACTCAGGACCTCGCGTGCCAGCAGGTGCCCGTGCCGCTGAGCGATATCACCAGCCCTTTTATCGTATGTGGGTTCCAGGAGTCAAACTCGGGCCCTCGTGCTTGCCAGACAGGCGCTTACACCGCTGAGCCATCTCACTGGCCCCTAAGCCCTCTTTTTTTATTGCTGCAATTTTGTGGTTTGCTATAATGTATCTTCCTTGAGGTCAGAATCGCGACTTATTTATGTTTACATTCCCAGGGTCTAGCACAACTCTTGGCACTCTAAGTAACCTGCGTTTGTGTGGTGCAGTTGTACCTTGGTAATTATTGTTAATTGGTTCCAGGAAATGCTTGCAAGTATCAAAAACTGACTACTACCAAAGAAATTGTTTTGGCTGGAAAGAGTCATGAGGAATTGACTTTGACAAGTTCTAGCTTGCAGTAAGGAGTACAAAATAACAGTACTAGGACAAAATTGTTGTGTCAAAATTCGCTGAGTACCAAATCCAACAAGTTTCAAAGTAGCTGAATACCAAAAGACTGCATAATAAAATTTAAATTCGATTCCTTTAGTTGAGTCAATGAGTAAAAAGGATGAGTAAAAAATGTTATACTATGGGACTTTAAAAGAATGTCTTTAGCAGTAGACTACATGACTTGTGAAAGTTTTGTATTAAGTGAAGAGCAACAGCATGTTCTCAATAATGGATGTTGTTGGCAGGAGTGAGGATGGCAGTAGAAAAAACAGAAGAACAAGCCTATACCTGACATCTGAAGATCTAAAATAATAATTGATTGAATTCTCTTGGAGACTGCAGGGCCAAGATTTTCAGGACAATAATAAGTTTGACAAGAAGAAAGATAATTGGGGAACATTTCATATTTGAGATGAGAAATAAAGTGCCAGAAGCAAAGGTTTTTATCCCAGCAAGCTAAAAAAAAAAACAACAACAACAAAAAAAAGGGTAGAATGAGAGGAAAAGGTGAAGTAAAAAGAATTAAGATGTGTTACGTACATGTACCAACTTCCCACAAGGAATGTAATCATTATGTGTTGCAAACACATACTGATAAGAATAAAAAAAAAATTTAAGAAAATAAATAAAAGGATGGGAATGAAGGGGACTATCAGACAGTAATGAGAGTTGAGAAGAGCCTCAAAACAGAGCTCCTGGACAGATTTTTAAAGGACTAAAGGCTGCAGGGTGACTTGGATGCTTTTGTAATGTGCTTCCTGCTCTGGGTCTGACAAGGGTATAGATGTCAGCCTTCAATCACCAAAAATTAGTCTTTCTCTGTAGATGAGAGGTCCTTGTTTATGATAACTCCTTCCTTGTGAACAGTAAGTTGGCAAGATTGCCATAGCTGGGGAGGTAGGAATTTATTATTGTTGTTGTCATTTTCATAACTATCATCATTATCATTCTATCAATCAGCTTTCCATTACTGTAGCAAAATACCCAAAATAAACAGTTTGATAGAAAAATGGTTTATTTTGGCACATAGTTTCAGAGGATTTCAGTTTGTGGTAGCATGACCCTGCTGGTTTGAGCAGTCATGTCATGTGTCACAGAGGATGCCTGTTTATTCATGATGGCCAGGAAGGAGGAAGAGAGAGAGAGGGAGAGAGAGAGAGGAAGGGCCAGTTTCTCAATGACTGTTTTTCTACTGGCCCCATTTTCCAAAGATTTCTCCACCTCACAGTAGCATCACAGGCTTAGGCTAAACCTTCAACACATGTGCCTTTGAGGGACAGTCAAGGCCCAAACTACAGCACTCATTTTCAGAGTTGCTTTCCAAAGCTTGAGAACACAGAATGGCCAGTGGTCAGTGAGGTCTGGGAATCCACTGCATATGTTTGTTCAATTATTTGCAGGCAGAGTGACTTAGAAAGTTATCCTTAAACTTCTCTATAATTCCAAATACTCTTCTGTAAAATGGCCAAACCAATAAAAGTTTGTTTTAGGATGAAATATGATTATCTAAGTAAAGCCTGGCCTATGGGAAGTGCTCAGTTAAGGCCAACCTATACTTGAACCGAGCCAGTTTTTCTGTGGAGGATTGCATTTGCACATGATAAGGCAGAACAGAAAACAGAGATAACAAGAGAATAACCAACCTAAGTTAGCGCCATGAGGGAAGGATGGAGAAATCATGTGAGTGGACTACGGTGGGATTTGGTAGACAGTGGGGACCCCCAGGGTGGGAAGCAGTCACAGCTGCTAAGTTGTGTTGCTCTCAAAGAATGTGGGGCTGCTATCTTTAAGCAAAGGCAAACAGCCCAGAACCTAGTGACAGATGGGTGGGTCCAGGGCTCCAGGATGATGGTGCTGTTGCTCCTATCAGTACCATGAGCACTGCACACAGTGCCGTTTATGCAGCACTTGCTATGTGCAGGTCTCTGAAATACACGCTTCGCAGCCATTGTCTCACTTCATCCTCACAGTAATGCCTGTGAGATAGGCACTGTTCAGACTGCTGTTTTACAGAACAGAAAACTGAAATTTAGAACACTGAAATAATTTTCCACATCATTGGCAAATATAGTAAGTGTCGAAGTCAGGACTCTGAATGGCTGTGACTGTACCTTTAACCCCAACTCTAGTAACCATGGCAGCAAAACCTGGAACTTCTCAGGTGAGTTGGAACGTGGTAGGACAGGGTGGGCTGACTGCTATCTAACTATCACCATCTGTACCATAAGGTGTAATATAATTTCCTAGAAGATCAGGGACACTGCACTTTACAGATCTAGAGGGCACAGGCACTTCATAGTTACATAGTTGGATATTTTTTTCAACAGTTTTCCGGTACATGTTAGAAAGGACACCATTTTCTCAATTTTTTCTGTGTTAGGCACCTGTACTTAAGGTACCATGAGAGCATGCTCTATCCAGGAATTCCGTTGTGAGAAACTGTACTATACCATGATCCCTTCTTCACTCTGACTACAGCCGATTGGCCACATAGGAGTGGCTGACTTAATGGCAGCCACAGCCTGGAAGCCTGTGGTGATACCTTATGCTGGACAGTGACTGAATACCTCATTATGCTCCCTCTCTTGGTGAATTTGGATTCTGGAAGGGAGGGAGGAAAGGAAATGGGGGGAGGGGGAGGGAACGAGAGGGAGGGAGAGAGGGAGGGAGAGAGAGAGAAGAGAGAAGAGACAGAGAGATTCTCCTAGCCATAGCCACAGAATCAAATAGTTTAGAGATGTAAATGGTCCCATTACCACTTTGGTGCCATGGATGCCTTTGCTGGGCTAAACAAAGTTATGAGCCCAGATCTCTCCAAAGAGGTCTCTTCTTTGCCTTGGGATTAATATTCTTCCTGAAACTCAAGCCTCTGTGTCTCTTTTTTGTTCTTTGTTGCTTCCTCCCATTTTTAGCCTAAGCCTTAGACTTGAGAACTCAAACTCTTCCTTGTGTCTCATGCATAATCCAGCCCAGCCCTCCAGAGGTAGCGTAGCCCACATAAAGTGTGAGACAGATGTCTAAATTAACAAGATTTCTTTGCCTGACTTTTGTCCTCACTTAGATCTTCACTAAAGACTCCAAGGAAGATAGAGAATGTGGTACTCCAAGATTCTTTTTCCAAGACAAATTGAGGTGTCATCTCATCATTATTTTACTGATGACGAAATGAGGCACAGGGAGGTTAGGTCACTTGTACAGGTGCATTTGAAATTAGCACAGAATGGCTCCCCACCCCTGTGCTCCTCTAGTATGCTGGGGCTTCCCCCACTAAATTGGCTTGTCTTCCTTCTCATATGTTTAACAAGACTCTAAGGATAAAACAAATTTATGCCTTCTTGTTCCTGAAATTAGGAGATCTATTTTCACTAAGTCTATCACTCTGCAGGCCCATTTTTCCTTCCTGCTATAGATCATCCTGTCATCATCAGAGTGCATGACCGAATGCCTCCTTCAGTACAGTGAGGAACCTGTAGAGGAACCCAAGATGGCCCAGCTGGGTCTTTACCTTCTTGTACTAACTTGCATCATGATAACAGTAAAACTGATATAGTATAACCAGTGTAGGTTCTTTTTTAGGTGATAATTATTTCCACAAATCCCACCTTGCCAATCAATTCATTCAGGTACTCAGTAAATATCTGCTTTTGGTCAGATCTGGTACTAGGCACTGAGGACACAGGTATAATAAAATGGAGACAAACTATTTTTTTCTTAGAGGAGGCAAATGATTTCACAATAAAGAGATTTACTAAATTGGGTTATGATTTGATTATGCTGCTGATGATAAGAAGGCCCTGAGGAGATTGGAGGTCTTGCCCCCAAGGTTTCGGAGAAGTTGATGAAGCTCCTTTCTGTGACAGAAGGACAGGATTTATCTGCTGAGGAAAGGAGATGAAGCAAGAGAAGGGAAAGCCAGGGTGGAGGTGAGAGCTGTGCCCTGCAGTCTGGGCTGGGCGTCTCCCCAGGCCCCTGTGAAGCTAGAAGGCATATGATGTCTGCAGTGGATATGTTTTACTTGTGGAAACTGGGGAAGGAGGCTGATGCTAAGCAAAGCATCAAGGACAGCACTGACTGTGAAGGAGCTGGAGTGGGAAGAAGGGAGCCTTTTCTAGACTGCACAAAGAAAAGGGGACCCCTGGCCAGGCTACCTCAACTGGTGACCTGGGAGACCCATCAGATATCTGAACAGATAAGATCTGGACAGAGTTCTGCAACAAAGATGAGCAAGGTGAGAAGTGAATGCCCCAGGACAGGCCATTTACCTCTGCCCAGAGAACACTGTGCAGGACAGGTGACAAGCCAGCTGCACCAAGGATGATTGGAAAGTCCCTGGACACAGAAGGGGAGGGCATTGTGTCAAATTGTCAAGACATGAGAATGCAGAGACACCGGGAGTATTTCTTGTGTCTACAAAGTGGGGTGCAAGGGAGTACAGGGAAATGGTGGCTATAGAGGTGGACATGATGGTGCCTGGGTAATGGGGCTTCAAACAGAACAGCAGGGCCACTACTGACAGTTTAGGACAACAGTTTTGGAGCTTCTAGCCAGATGAAGTCTTGTGCTGAGAATGTAAACAATCCTGTTTTGGGCTGAAGAAATTCAATTCAGGGGAAACAATGAAGCTTTGAGGTATAATGGACCAACTGCCTGGGGGAAGTGGGCAGAAATCCTAACAGCCCAAAGCCTCCTACAGCAGTGCCTGCTAGGAGCCAAGCAGAGGTGGAAGGACCAGCATGAGCCACTCTTCCCTGCAGCGACCCCTGCTCCAACACACCGGCCTGAAGAGATGGCAGCAGTTTGTGATCCTTAGTCTTAAGGAGTTAAGATAAATCTTTGAAGACCCAAAGGGGAACTGTAGCCATGGGTGAAGAAAATATGGAGGCAAAAAAAAAAAAAAAAAAAAATGGGTGCAGTGAAGTTTGAACTGGCACTCAGAATGAAGCAGCATTGCTTACTTTGATGGAAAAGACTGGTTATAACATGATTTAAGTAAACAGACAAAAGAAATTTGGTGGTCCTCCTCCAAATTGGGAAAGTCCATCTCCACCTAGAGGCTGTGAAGATTTTGTAGGAAAAATACCTTGTGGTATGTACGAAGATGAGTTAGTTCCTGCATTTGAAAGATTTGGGAAGATATATGAATTTCAACATATGATGGAATTTAGGGGTGAAAATAGAGGTTATGCTTTTGTGATGTACTACTCAGCAAAAGAAGACCAGCTGGCCATCAGAAGTCTTAATAATTATGAAATTCGACCAAGAAAGTTTATTGGTGTGTGTGTGAGCTTGGATAATTGCAGATTATTTATTGGAGCTATTCCCAAGGAAAAGAAGAAGAAATTTTGGATGAAATGAAGAAAGTTACAGAAGTAGTTATAAATGTTAGTTTATCATGGTGCAACTGATAAGACCAAAAACTGTGGTTCTGCTTTTGTTGAGTATGGCTTTCACAGGGCTGCTGCTATAGCCAGGAGAAAATTAGTTCTGGGAACATTCCACCTGTGGGGCCATATCATTCATGTGGGTTGGGCTGATCCAGAGAAAGAGGTTGATGAGGAAACCTTGCAAAGAATTCAAGTTCCCCATGTAAGAAATTTAATGATCTCAACTACAGAGGAAATAATTAAAGCAGAATTCAATAAATTCAAACCTGGTGCAGTTTAACGAGTAAAAACCTTTCATTCACTTTTTCAACTGAGAAGATGGAGTGGCTGTCATGACTGTTATGACTGAAAAATGCATCGATGGAGCAAGTATTGAGGTAACACTGGCAAAACCAGTAAATAAAGAGAACATTTGGTGACAGCATCTTAATGGACAGATTAGCCCCAAATCTGAAAACCTGATCGTGTATGCTAACAAAGAAGAAAGCCACGCCAAGCCCCAAGCAAGCCACCAACTCTTCCTGTTCATCTCAATGGGCAGCATAGCCCAAGCCCCAATGAAATTGAAAGATGCATTTATCCTTTTTTTTTTTTTTTCCTGGAACAAGCTTATTCCTATTAGTATATATTCTTTAAAATCCAATCATTCTAATTCTGCAGTAATGCACTTGGATTATTACTGCAAAAGTGGGGACTACCAAAATATTATTCATATTCAGTGACCAATCAGGATGGGAAAGTACTCTTGGTATACAAAATAGTTACTCCTATTGCAAATGGATCCCAGAATTACTTTATGCTAGACAAATTTTGTAGTACGTTAGAAGATGCAAAGGAACTGGCATCTTCATTTTACTTCATTTGGACAGTTTACTTCATTTGGACAGGGAAAACAATCTCTTCAGCTTGGATTTTTGTAGAACAATTTGGATACAATAAGCAGGTCCTTTCTGATGTTGCTTGAGCTTATTCTCCTGCAGTTGATCTCATACCTATTGGCTAAAACCTAAGTTCCATGACAACACTAATTTAATGCTTATGTATTATAGGCCCTATCTATAATACCAGGACAATATTACAGAGAAAATAACCCTTTACCTGTACATTAAATGACCTAATTCCTCTCCTTTCCTAAAACACTGTAATTTTTACAAATAATGATTTGATGGTCATTGTCATATCTTTGACCTATTTTACACTAAAGAACAGAGTTTTCGGAAAGTACAGGATTTACCAATTTGGTCTTTAATATATACAAATATAATTATTATAATGAAGTAGGAAATTATGGGTGAATATGATAAATGTATACTATGGAACAATAGCATTTCAAATATAATTGTTTTTAATAATTTGGTTTAATTTTTGGACATTTTACTATACTATAATTTGATAATGGTTTCAAGTTTTTTTTATAAAGATGATTCGTTTTACTGTTTTATGGTATTAGTAGGACTCAACATTAAATTTGTATGTGGAGTTATTTAAATGTTTATATTACCATTTAAATAATGAAATGTTGGAAGTTAGTTTATGCCAAATGTTTCTAAAGTTCAAGGGTAAATACTTTTGCTAGTTTGATGCCTAATACAGTTTTGTACGAAAGCAACTATAAATTGGTATTTTTTTTTAATCTTTTCTTCATGAACTACCACTTTGTGTTAGAACCAAATTTAAAAGAAGCTTCTTTGTGGAACAAGAGAAATCAGAGATTTTCTTTTTCTATGTTAGAAAAAAATCCAAGAGTGCATTCTAGTAAGATCTCTGAAGCATTGTTTCAGTGAAAGAAAACATTAATACTTTACTTGATAAAACTATTAGGTTTTGCATTGCAGTGAACTTGGAAGTAATCTTTACCACCAGTATAGGATTATCAGGATTTTGAATGTTAAAACATTATGTTAAAATGTGAGTATAGTTTTAGTGCTTTGTCTCTTTGAATTAGTGTCCACAAAGATGTGTGATGTAATTATTCATTGTATTTATTTACAGACTACAGTTTCCGTTGCAGCTCAATAGTATTTCCCCTGTTGGTGCTACGCTCTCTTCTGAGATTCCCAGTGTGCTTCCTGATACTTCAAGGTCTTGTCACCCAAGCTATCCCTGTCACCAACAATATCACTTGCTAAAGGCAGCCATGTTGGACAACGACTATGCATCTGCAATCAGGCCTCATTCTTCTGAAGAAAATCTGTAACATTAGTAAGAACATTACTTTGTGTAAAGCATGCAAATTAAAATATTGTTTTATTTTAGATTTGGATTTGCACAGTTGGCTTTAAAAATAATATATTTCATCATATTAAACATCAGCTATAATTTAGAACAACAGAGTAGTAGAATTTATAAAACTTCAATGTTTAAAAAGTTATTCAGTGGTTTAGCAAACTGCTATTCTTTTTAAATTTTGGAATTTTCTTATAATTCTTAAGTGGACAATAGATCCCTGGGGCTTGATATTTTTTGTGTAACTACTTTGCAAAATATTCACAAATATTGAGTTACTTGAAAAAATAGTTATACTATATTTTATAACCAAAGATCACTATTTGTATTGGAGATTGGAACAATTATATATTAGGTAGAAAGAAATGACGAGACAAAAATAATTAAGATGCAAATTTTATGCAGTACTAAGGGCAACACAATCTACTATTGTGATCCTTGACAATAGCTATAAATATTTTAGTTAATAATTATTTGTTACAGAAATAAATGCTAATTTTGCTGTTAATGTATTTTTAAGGTTTCCATCATATGCTTCTGTTATGGTTTTGATCTTCACTAAATATGTAAAAAGAAAAGAAATCCTGATACCCATTGCAAGGCCTACTGAGGACACGCACACCTGGTACAGGTGGCCATCAGGACCTGCTTTTTGGGCTCGTGCATGAGTGTTACATGCTGCAGGATGGGTGGCTTATAAATGTTTTATTGGACCACAGGATTTTTATAGAGTATGCGCTGTCTCTAGACATGAGCTCTCTTACCGGGACAGCGAGACTGTCTAGTCTAGAGTGTTCTCTCCCCATCCTGAGCAACATGGAATGTGGAAGTCACCTTTGTCCCGCCCCCCTCAGCATCTGTTTTGAGTGACACATTTATTTGGGGATATATTATGAGCCATACTTGGTGACAGAGACTTCCATATCAGTTAATTCCCTTATTCCTCTCATTAGCCCTGAATGGTTATTAATATAGTTCCTTATCACTCACTGTTATCTCTGTGCCATTAGATGTGTTATCCAAATGGCAGGTGAATTAGTTCAATAATGGGTGAGAAAAACAAGATTTGAACTCAGGAAAATGTAATGCTTCATATTCCTTCATGAACACAAAGTAGTTCCGAGTCTAGTAAAATAAATGGCAAGAAAGGTCCTTGCCCTGCAGACCACCACTGACTAGAGGGGAGACAGGCATGCAGATACGTAGTGGCGATGTACCACTGTGACCCTTACAATTCCAGAGACAGGAACTGTCATAACCCACATTTTCTATATAACAAAACCGAGGCACAGAGAGGTTAAGTTACTGTGCCCGAGTCACATAGCCAGAAAGTACAGAGCAGATCACAGCCACCTGGCTCCTGATCACAGCACAGCACTATGCCCTGACCTCGAGTTGGTGACATGAAGTCATTCTCTGCTCCACGACCTGCAGCCCTCTGACAGCAGTTCTCTTCTGGGGTGACATTTCCTTTGGTGACATTTGGCAATGTCTGGAGACATATATTGACTGTTGTGACTGGGAGACAGGGTGCCACTGGAATTTAGTCAGTAGATTGTCAGGTATAGTGTGAAATAAGCAACGATGCACAGAACAGTTGCCACAGAAAAGGATGACCCACTCCAAAACATCAACAGCACCGTGGCAGAGAAACTAGTCTAGGGGAGCAGCCCTGAGGCTGCTCTGAGGCTCCTTTGTCAGACCCGCTTGATGGGGAGCTCTTTTGTGCCCAGCACAGAGCTGGCATTGAGTGAGGATTTGTAAAGGTCTGTGGCACACAGAAATGTCTGAACAAATAAATAAATTATGCAATTTGGGTTGTCTGTATCATGTGATTCTGGCCATTATTCATTCATTCATAGAGGAATGATTTTTAAAATAATTTGCAAAAGGAGCCAGAAATCACTGTCCCCAAGCTCTTGTCCAACAGGAGAGGCAGCAGAGAAGCAGACATGACTAAGAACCAAAGCAGAAAGGAGAGGAAAGGAGAGAGTATCCTGGGGTGGGTGGTGATGAAGATCACCCACAGTCCCTGTGTGAATAAGGCAGTGGGTTGAGAGCTATCGGGTACATCTGGATTTTCACTTTGGGTTTTTCAAATATATGAACTCGATTAACATTTGGAGTGAGGAGAGTGAGGAACATCCCCTCTCTGGCACAAGACTCGTTTTCCTGCCTCCTCCTGATCATGGGCATTTATGATTGGAGGAACAAACAAACAATAATACCAACTGAAAACTAATTAATTAAAGGCCTAGATAAATTGCAATGCTATTTATTGCTCAATTATAGTAATTATTTCATCTATGTTTATAGTACAATTATTTCCCTTTTCTCTGCATGGTTTCTGATTCATCCCTTAACTACCCTCTGTACTTGTGTGTTGGTGTTTTTCTCTGCCATTACATCTCCTTTGGGAGAAACAGACAAGGTATTAAATTACAAATAAGTGCTGACCCACAAGCCATCAAGGCTGCAAGTGCCCTGATGACCTATTTCATTTTACATGGAAGTAAACTGAGTCTTGAGTGGCAGAAAGACTTCCTCGATAAACAGAATCTTGGGTTGGGGACTTGAACTATCAGGACTCAGCTCACACTCAGATCCATTGGCACCTTAATATTTATAAAGGGTGCATTTTACTCTTGTGTATAGTATGTGTGTAATAAACAGCCAGCTGTGAAATGATGCTAAGAATCTATTCCTGTATTAAATATAAAATGCCCATTTTAAAGACCCGAACCTCTGATGGCTACGTTTCTGCTACATGTTGGCTGCATCCCTTCAAGACACTGAAACACTTAGGGAAGAGAACCACAGATGAGTAGAGCTTTCCTCTTTCTCCTATTCAGCATCACTTTTCATGTCTAAATTTAGAGAAGTGACAGGTGGTGCATGGCAGTTCCCTCTGGATTTCTTTCCCTAAAGAGGCAGAGCGATGCAGAAGAAAATAAAGCCCTGGGAAGGAGGCCTGAGGTTTCGTCTCGGCTCTTACTGCATCTGGTCTCGGGCAAGTTATCCAGAATTGGTGCCTCAGTTTCTTCTTCTGAAAACTCATCCGTGCTGATAACCACCTATGTGACTTTTGTCAGGACTGTGAACAGTTAGCCACAGTCCGTGCCCCAGTGCACACACAGAGTAGGGGTCAATGATCAGCACTTCCAAAACTCTTTCAGGGACCTCACAGGAACGTGACAGTGACTTTTATCACCAGAGGACAATTGGTAAATTTGATTTCCGATGAACCAGTAGAGAAAGCAGCATGAAGTCTATGGTTTTTCAAAAAAATTTGAGGCCAATATTGAAAAGAGACACTGAATTGGGCTCCCTACTCTTAATTAAATAATGACCATGTTATATTGACCTCTGCTGACATAGCGCTCACGCTTGTAATAACTCATTTAATCCTCCCAACATCCCATGAAGTTGCTACTAATATCTTCTTTTCACAGAAAAAGAAACTACAGCTCAGTGAATCGAGATGCACAATTTAAACACACAGGAAGGCGGAGGAGTCGCCATGGGAACTCAGCTCTTCTGATGCTGCAGCTCTTGGGCAACCCACAGTAGATGTCAGGACGCTGCTCCTGATCTTCCAAGTCCGGCATCCACCTTCTGTCCACACCACAGGCTGTCTCACGAGAGCGAAACTACCTAAATAAGGGGCAACCTCTGTACTTATCAACAAAAATAAGATTCTTCTTCTGCCACAAAGGACATGTCAACCATAGGACTCACATTTGTACTGCTGGGTGAGCAGGCAAGGTTGCTTAGAAAGAGGAGGACAGTCACTCCAGGACCTGGTCCCCCTGTGCGGTGACAGTCAGCAGACCTCTGCGCAAATCAGCTGATGGTTTGAGATTTTTACTTTGAATGGAAACAAAGAATGCAAGGAGGTCAGTTCCCCCAACTAAGTATCACCTTCCTACCTTTCTTTTATTATTAGTTAGGACCACTTTGATTACGATACTTACATTTTGATGAATAAATTAATGAATGGATAGATGTGAATATGTGTGTACATATACTTTTCTATATATATTATACACTTTTTCTGAGTTTTAAGGCACATATGATGAATATTAAAAATTTATAAACTATAGGAATAAAAATTATCCTTCAGCTCAATATACTGTACTTTCAAACTTAGATCAGCTTTATATTATACTAAAAGTAGGAAAAGGACTAATGTTGTCTTTAGTAGTCACTAAGGATACTAAAAGACATTAAATCTGTGAGATCTCAATCTGTAGAATAGCAGTGGGAGGTAGATAACATCCCCAATTTTTTAGATGTGGAAATCGAGTTGCTAAGATTTGCAGCATTGTCAAGGTGACATACCTAATAAATGGCAAGTGTAGGACTCGAACACTTACTCCAGTTCCTGCAATCTTAACTACAAGATCCTACTGCCTCTCTTGGAGTTACTGAGAGCACTGCCTGCATTTAGAGAGAAGTCTGAGCTTAAATTCCCTTGCAGTTGTACTAGCTTTGTGAACATGGGCAAATTGTTTCATTTCTTTCAGTCTCAGTGACCTTATCAATTTAAAATAGAATCTGCTGCCTTAAAATAAGTTCTTAATAGATGCAGATTAAAAAATAAAGGGTGGCAAAGTATAGCATAAAAGGAACATTATTTTGGAGGGGATTGAGTGTTGTTTTGTGGTTTACAATTCTGCACTTGGACTGAGAGAACCTGTCTATTCCAGGCAAGTAACTTGGCAGGCTAGATGAAGTGGCTTGGAAGTAACGCACCCCAACTTGTTTCCCTGAATCACATCTTTGGTGCTAGCAAAGGAAGAGGAAGTCCCTGGAAATGTAAAACATGTGGCAGCAAATTATGACAGCCTCCAACACAGGCACTGCAGTGTGGTGTAGGGATCAAAGTGAGCCATCTGCAAGTGAACCTGCGGGGAAAATTGGGCCCATAATCCCAGCCATTATGATGATATGGCTGTGTGTGCAGTGACAGCTCTTAATTACCATGTACTGTTCTTTTCATACTCTGGAAATGGACTGAATGAACCACAAAATATATTTCAAAAGACAGGCAATCTGTGGTGAGAATGGAAACCTCCTTTATCTTTGTAGAAAGAGGCCTGCGTTTCACAAATGTGGTCAGAAAGGGATGATGATTCTCTTAGGGTGGATTGCTGATTAGAAAATGAGCATGATTTGTTTGTGTTGTGTGTGTGTGTTTGCATGAGAGAGAAGGAAAAATAAGTGAGCAGGAATTTCCAGCTTGGGTGATTCTTTTTCTTCTCCAAAGAATATTAAAGGGGACCCCACACTCAAAGCCCTACGCTTGAGGAAACAATTGTTCTTTGTCTGGATTTCTTTTTGAAAAGAAATCATGGGGGGTCGGGCAGTAGTTGATATTCTGTAAAGTGAAGGCAATATGCTGAAGGAAGAAATCTCCACACAGGTGTGCTGTATCCTATGAGACATTCCAAGTGAAGAGAGTTTTATGGCTATGAAGTTTGGAAAAGAAAAATATTGCCCTACTGAAATAATGTCAAATCCAACTACGTTAGACCTTTGGAAGGACCTAGAACAAAGAAACTAGTGTTCTGTTAAATTTTAACTGCAATTTTCTAATTCCAAAATATATTTGGTACAAACACAATTTTTTTTTTTTAAACGACTACAGAGTTCGGCAATGTTGGTGTATAGGATTCATATCACATTCCCAGGAATCAGAACTCCTGAAACAGAGTCCTGACTCTTTACTGTGATAGCCAAGATTAATTGTCAAATTAACTGGGTTGGGAACTGCCTATGGGATTAGTAAAGCATATTTCTGGGGTTGTGATGGGGGTGTGGCCTTGAGTAGTGTATCTGGTTGCTGGCCCTTCCTATCTGGAAGGGCAGGCCCTCCCTGCTCTTCTTTCCAGCTGCCATGAACTAAGTACCTCTGCTCTACTGAACCTTCTGCCATGATTTTGTGCCTTGCAGCCAGAAACTCATGGACTGAATCCCCTTAAGCCATGAACCAAATGAAATATCTACTCCTTTAAATCGTGTCAGGTATTGTGTCTCAGTGATAGGAAAGCTGACTAACACAGACACTAACTTGGCATGTGATAATAGGGAAGAGATTCTTTGCTTTATTACACTCATCTACCAAATAAATATAGTATTTTTAGCTTGACTTAGAACATAGAGTTGCTCTGTACAATAAATGCTATTATTGATAACATCAAAACTTTCAACAGTAAGTGTTGTAGTCAGGCTTTGCAAGGGAAAAGATATTATACAGAACACATAATTTATAGGATTATTTTATAATAGTCACTGAAAGAGTCAAATACAAAAGAGTGCAGGAAATCTGTCCACACACTAGAGACCCAAAGAATCCAGCTGAAGGCCTGGATCCCACGGCAGTGTCCTTCACGAGTCCAGCTGGAGACCTAGAGCCCATGGCAAGGTCCTCCACAAGTAGAAGATGAGTAGAGGAGTCCAACTGTAGACCTAGAGATCACAACAATGTCTCGTGCAAGTCTGCATCAAGGATCTGCACTGGGAAGGCCCAAAGGTCAGTGGTGAAAGCCAGAGAGTCTGTGCCAGTGGGATGAAAGAACCATGATAGCAGATTGAGGGATCTGCACTGGAGCCAGGAAGTGATGCTCAAGGTAAGGACCAGAGCTCCCCCCAAAAGGACCACAGCCATCCTCAGTGACAGTGAGGTCCCGAGCTCCTCTGATGATGAGACAAGTGGAGTTCATATGAGGAAAGCCAGTATGACAAGCTCCTCCAGGAGAATCAACAGCACCACCTCTTCCTCTCCAGTTCCCCTTTTTTATGTTGTTGGCAACAATCCTCTGGCGGACCCTCCACACCCAGCACCATGCTGATTCAGTTCAGCTGGGTGCTACAAGTCGACCACCAGCTGTCAATCCACCACAGTAAGTAATACATTAATGGCTATGATGAATGTTTGATTTCCTCCAAAATTCATATTTTGAAACCAAACCCCAAAGGTGATGCTATTAGGAGGCTGGGGCATTTAGTAGGTGAATAGCTCATGAAGACTTTGTCCTTTTATAGGACCCTGGTAAAAGAGGCCTAAAGTTGTCTGTTTGCCCTTCTACCATGTCAGGATACAGGAAGTAGGTGCCATCTATAAAGCAGATATCAATCTTCACTAGACACTGAATCTACTGGTGCAATGACCTTATACTTCTCAGCCTACAGAACTGTAAGCAATAAATTTTTGACATTTATAAATTGTCCAGTCTAAGATATTTTTTTATATCAGCCCAAACAGACACTAATGTAACATGCTATTGTTCTTCTTAGTAGCTCTATGATAAGAAAGCCTTTATTTCAACCTCACGTGGAAGTGTCTCTTTAATCACTGTAGCAGCAGAGTTTCACTGGCTCTGATTAATACAGTGACGTTAATATACTAATATCTTAGAGCTTTTTGTCTCTGTCTATAAAATGTGGATAATAATTAATTCATTGAAGGTTGCTATAAAATCACATACAAAATAGCCAAGTTTAAGCATAGCAGATTCACAAAAATAGTGGATTCATTTTGACTTATATTTTGAAGATATAGCATTGAAGCAGTATTTATAATGAGTCATCTGAAATTATTCTCTGAGCTTTTAGAAATTCTCAGTAATTAAAAATAACACAGCAATGGGGATGATGCTTTATTTTCCACATGGTGAGAACCCTTCTTAGTGCTTTCTATGTCATTTTTTTTTTCTGCCTAGAGAAGTTAAGCAACCAATTTAAACAATCTTATGCCCATGATCTTGAACCTACCATTGAACTTTACCCCACTATGTACTTTAAAGGAATTATAATCTATTCCACACATTGAACATTCTCTAACCTCTCCTTTATTTGGTAGTATGGGCCCTCACTGAAAAGATGGTTACCCAAGAGACAGCAAGTTATCCAGAGTACCTGTTCTCCTTCGTGAATATTTATAGTTCAGGGAAAAGTGACTGCTGGCTGTTCTAAACCCTCATAAATTCTCATGCAGAGGCTGTTCTGGCCACAGACAGTTGCAGATCGGATTGGATGAGGAAAACCTGAACTTGAGAAAGGGTCTTTTAAAACTGCATAATCTAATTATGATAATTTCATGAAAACACATTTCAAAAAGCCAACATTTATCACTAGTTCGTGTACCCCCTAATTATTTCATGAGAGTTAGTTCATGCAGGAATGATAAAAAATTTCTGGCTTGAGAGAGCTTTGTAATGCAATGTGTACACAGCCAGACACAGTATATGGTATTGTCACATGGGTCACATTTACATTCGGGGATTATTTGAGACAGTTCTCTGAAAATGTCAAAGGAGGTGGCTATTTTAAAAGATTGATAATAGTAATGAATATCAATTTCTCTTAGTTACTTCTTTTTTTTTTTTTGTGGGTACCGGGGGGTCGACCTCAGGACCTCGCGTGCCAGCAGGCGCCCATGCCGCTGAGCGATATCACCGGCACCTTTTTTGTATGTGGGTTCCGGGAGTCAAACTCAGGCCCTTGCGCTTGCCGGGCAGGCGCTTAAGCTGCTGAGCCATCTCACCGGCCCTTTAGTTACTTCTATAGTAAAAATATTTAATGCTAAGCAAGTACTTGCCAAGAGGAAAAAAAATTACTCAAGGCACATGAAGTTCGAAAATATTTTCCTTGGAAAGATTCCATACATCAGAATCCCCAAAGACTGAATCATCAGGAAAGGCAGCTTCCATACCCTCCAGTGCACAAATCTCTTTCTCTGGATCCTCCATCTGGTTGGAGGCACCACCTTCCCTCACTCTTTCCTGCCACAATGCTGAGGGTTACCAACCAACCATCCCACTAAGCCAGCAAAATTGGCTAACAACTGTGTTCTTGAACAGGTGGTTTTCAAACTATTAACACAGTTCCTTTCTCACATCCACGCCCTTAGCAGAGATGTCATCCTGTTTCCTTTCAACTGGTAGCATGTTTTCCCCATTTTTAAGTAGCTGAAAAATATCAAAAGAAAAGTAATATTTCATGACTTGTGAGAATTCCATGAAATTCACATTTCATAGTGCATAAATAAAACATTCTTGGAACACAGCCACTTTCATTCATTTGTGTATTGTCTATGGCTGATTTTGTGCTACAGTCAGAGAATTGAATAACTGTGAGAGAGAACATGTGGCCTGTGAAGTCTAAAATGCTTATTCTCTGGCCCTTGATGATTTTTCCTTAAAAACATTGCTGGTGCCTGCTCACTGTTCTCCCTGCCTCTAGGTCTGCACCTTCCAGGACCTACTCCAGAGTTCACTCATAATGGTCTACCTAACACTCAGCTTTGATATTGTTGATCCTGTGTTTAAGAACCTTCAATGAGAGATGGGGATGGAGCTCTGTGGTACAGTGCTTGCCTAGCATGTGTGAGGCTCAGGGTTCCATTCCCAGTGCCACATAAATAAATAGTCAATCAATCAATCAGTCAATCTAGCAATGTCTTTCCAGTCCATATTGCAAAAAGGTTACTTTTCAAGTGACTTTATATTTTGACACCTCCTGCCTTCTTGAGCTCATCTAACTCACTTCCTGCCTCCACTGACAGCGTAAGTTTTCCAGATATGCTATTTCCTATTTGTTCTTCTGTTTTGACAACCCTCACCGTGTTGCCCATTTCCATATTCACCTGACTGATACCTACTTATCATTAGTACTGAACCCATGGGAGTCTTTCCCTGTAAACTTTCTCTGGCCCCATACATCTGTGGGTGTTTCCCCACCTATAGTATTTCCCTTCTGCTTTTTTTCCTCTTTCTTTTCCTTAAAGCGTGTGCTCTAATATGCTGTAAATATGGATATATGAACACGTTCTTAAGGACTCACAATTTATATTCTCCTATCTCAAGACTAAACAGAATATCTGGATTATTAGATGTAATCAGTGAATACTGATTAACTGATGGGTTATTTCATTGAAAAACTTCTATTCATATTTCAAGATTTCATCAAACAATTTCATCTTAATATGGATATTCTCTGGTCATCTCCATTGGTCCATCCCCAAATAGTCATATTTGCCTCTGGGAATGGACCATAAGGGATAAGACAGAGTACCTACTATGGGTAATACATTTCATCAACAAAATACACACAGAAATAGTTTCTCAAAGTTTCAGTAAACATTGAATTTTTTCTAAATTTTAATTATTCCAGTTCTTTCCTCTAACAAAACTACTTATATTAAGCCAATTAGATAAAAGTTCAGTGCCAAGAATAAGATTGATTCCTAATTTTTTTTTTTTTGGTGGGTTGGTGGGTACTAGAGGTCAAACACAGGACCTTGCGTGCCAGCAGGCACCTGTGCCGCTGAGCGATATCACCTGCCCTTTTTTTTTTTTGTATGTGGGTTCCGGGAGTCGAACTCAGGACCTCACGTTTGCCAGGCAGGCACTTATGCCACTGAGCCATCTCACCGGCCCCTCCTAATTTTATGTTAATCAGTTAATAAAATTTAGATTTTTCTCTAGCTAGAGTCTGAGAAATTTTAAAATAAACAGTTTCAGAACTCAAGTAATAGACTAAAATTATCTCTGGAGCAATTAGTTACAGCCTTAAAGTTCCGTAATTCCAAAATAAATGTCTTGTCTCTCTTCTTTCTCCCCATCAACCTCTCTGTCTTCTTTAACTTTCTGTCTCCTTCCTACCCAGATTCATTTTTGACAAGTTAAATGGGTTGCTTTCAGGTCTTGTACTCTATAACGGATTTTGCCCAAATCTCAAGTTGCAGCAGTAACCACATAAATCAGGTGGATGGCTATTTTATAAACTTGAGGGAACAGAGAAATTACCAGTTGAGCACATAGTGGTAGCTATGGCCCAGTTATACTAGAGTTTAGTTTCAAACCACTTTTGTAAATTAGATGTCTGAGTGCTGAACTAATTGATCTAATCCAGGCAGAAATGGCTTTTTTGTTCTCTGATTTTCACACCAGAAAAGTTCACAAAAACCAAAATCTGCTTCTGGAGATCCATCACTTCTCTGCTTTAACTACTCAGCAAGATGCAAAGCGAGAAGTGTTTGGGGGCTCCCTTGAACATGAATGTACACCTCCGCCATCACACTTCTGAGAATGTCGTACGTACATAATCCAAATGAGAAATGCAGACACATGCAAAATATGCTCAGTCCTACGTTGTTCACACTAATGAAACACTGGGGACCACCTAAAGGGCAGTTTAAACAAATTATGATGTATCTATTTACTGCAATATTATATAACCACTAATCAATATATTTACTATATCACTGCATAAAAATTCTTATGATCTGAGACCAAAAATCTCGTATCTAATGTAAATGATGATGTGTGTGAAGATATGTTGCAAAATTCAAATGCTTCTTTATTAGGATATTTAATTTATGGGCACTTTATTGTCTGAATTTTCTCCAATACTGCTGTTTTACTCCATGATTAAAGATTTTAAAGTGTGCTTTCAATATGCTGTTGGTCTCTTACACATTTGTCACTAATATTGAGATTTTTTAGTAATACATTTTGAATGAATAGAGGAAAAGGATAAAAAAAGATAAAGATTAAAAGATAAAGATTATATTTGGGAAGGAAAAGTCAAAGGGCTGTACCAAAATTATATGGAGGTGAGTTACAGGGACAGCCATTTGTCACAGGACTTGAAGATTGGAACAGAATTAAAGGTCACTAAACCTACCCCCCCATCTCTGTCTGGAATCCTTGTCAAGTTCCATTTATGGTGTTTAGAAGCAATGGCCTTGTTATGGCCTGTGTCTAGATGTCCCCCCAAAGCCTCATGTGGTCATAGGTGGGGTTTTTCAGAGGTGGATTGAGCTGGGAGTGTGTGATGCGTGATTAAGGATGCGATAGTGAGATTAATTCATGATTCAGTGCTAGGATTAAGGGTGCCCCACCCTGGGTGTGAATGTGCTTTCAATATAAGGGACAGAAATTAGGCTGCTATCGTCACTTGCTGCTTGCTGCTTTTGCTGCCTTCTGCCTGCCATGACACCTCTATGTCAGCACGTGAGCCAAGTCACTCCAGAAGCCAAGCATAACAGTTTTTTTTTTTTTTCTAAACAAAATCTTCAGTACTCAGGTTTAATTGCAGTGTTGGAACTTTGTGATAAATAAGTGGGTTTTAGGTTGCAATTTGGAAGTTTGGTTTCTAAAATGTTCACTATCACTGGTGTAGACTTAATTCAGTCAAAATTCATGACTACCTTTTGGGGTTTTGTTTGTTTGTTTGTTTGTTTTAGGCAGGGTCTCACTATGTAATCCAAGTTGGCCTTGAACTCACTATGTAGTCCAGGCTGGCCTTAAACTCATAGCAATCCTCCTATCTTGGCTTCCCGAGTGCTAGAATTACAGGCATGAGCCACCACACATGGGTATCAAATTTATGACTATTTATTAATGGTATGTTAGAGTTCTCTAGGCAAAGAGAAACAGTATGGTGTGTGTGTATAAAGTTAATTATAAGGAATTAGCTCATACAATAAAAGAAGCTGACAAATTTCAAGATTTGCAGAGTGGGTCAGACTGTAGGCTAGAGACTCAGGGAGCTGATATTTCAGTTTGACTCCAAAGGCAGAAAAAGTCTCTTGTTCCAGCTAAAAGTCAGTGAGGAGAAGTAGCCTATTACTCAGCCTTTCCATTCCATTCAGGTCTTCAACTGATTGGACAAGGCCCACCCTCATTAAGAATGGTGATCTGCTTGACTTGGTCCACCAGTACAATCCAAATATTATTTTTTTCTGTTTTTTTCTTTTCTTTTTTTTCCCAGTATTGTAGATTGGACCCCAGGGCTCCCACTCACTAGGCAAGTGCTCTATCATGGACCCATGTCTCGGACCCCCTTCTTTTGTAATATTTTATTTTGAGGTAAGACCTTAGCCTGGCTTTGAACTACCCATTCTCCTGCCTCAGCTTTCAGAGTAGCTGGGATAATAGGGGTGGGCCTCAGTGCCCAGCTCAAATGTTAATCTTACTCAGAAACACCTTTCTAGATATACCAAGAATAATGTTTAACCAAAAATCCATGAAAATTAGAAATAATTCTGTGAAACAGTAACTCCTGCACCTTTGGCACATGGGGTTGCTGTACTGTCATTGTAGCTGCTCCTGTGAAATCGCACTGTAGATTTCTCCTCCCTGGGCCAGACATTCCTTTACCTGCTTCCACTTTTACTACCTCTTGAAACCAAGGTCACTGTTTTGTTTTTTTTTTTTTTTTTGTCTTTTTGAGACAGGGTCTCACTATGCAGTCCAGCCTGATCTTGAACTCACTTTGTAGCCTAGGCTGGTGTTGAACTCGCAGTGATCCTACTGCCTCAGCCTCCCGCGTGCTGGGATTATAGGCATGTGCCACCATGCCCGGGCCTAGGTCACTTCTTGAAATCAATAAAAGCACAGGCTACTCAGAGCTAACACGAAACCCACAGCTCTCACAGACCATTCCCTTTCCTTCCAAATAGCATTTTCTGAGGAGGAAACTAAAGTTCCACAGGATGGCAGAGTTGGGGTTCTTATCGGTTGGAGTCCACGGATAACTTGAGTACCAGAGACAATTTCTTCAATTCAACTGGCACTTTGGATCAAATGCTCTTTTCTCTGGATTCTCCTAAGATGCCTTGCTGTCTGTTTCCTAATTTTGCACTTTCTTTGTTATTTTAATACTATTTCTGAGTCTGTTTCTCCCCTCTCTTTGCGGTGACCATCCCTGGGTAACAACTCTATAGTTCAGACTATATTTGCCAATAAATGTAATTGTGGAGTCCCTGTGTTTTTATCACATTTCACACATTTCTAACATTTTAGTACTATCCTGCCAAACTGTACATTTTCAGAGGACAGGGAAAAATAGACATGTCCTTTCCTTTCTACCATATACTCTGGTCACGAATGTGCATGTGTCCTTAATACAGTACACAGTATACCCCTAATTGCTCCACAGTGGTGCCCAACGCTGGCCCTCAACCTCTGTGTTCTCTTTGTGAATACATCATCTGGTGCACAGTAGATGCTCAGTATGTATTTAATGTATATATATCAATTACTTATTCTTTTTTTTGCGGGTACTGGGGGTCAAACTCAGGACCTCATGTGCCAGCAGGCGCCCATGTCACTGAGGCATATCACCGGCCCTTTTTTTTATGTGGGTACCGGGAGTCGAACTCAGGACCTCGCGCTTGCCAGGCAGGTGCTTATGCCGCTGAGCTATCTCACTGGCCCAATTACTTATGTTTTTAAAATGTGTTTCAACTCTAATTTGAATAGCCCAGGCTGTATGAATCCTAAATGGATGACACACTCTTTTCTCTGAGAAAACAGTCCCATCATTTAAAAATGGCCTCAAATTCAAATAGCTAATGTTCAAGCATGACTTATTTACTATCTGAAGGACTTTTTCTACTTGACAACTATAGGATGTGACACAAGTCAGTTTAGCTGCCTTAAATGTATGGTGAAAGTAACTTTGTAATTTGAAATAATAGAAAAGTACTTTCTTTGGTCTGTAGTTTACTGAGACCCAGATGTGACTAGTTAGCTTCTCGTGTGTAAACATGACTATAACACGTCCAAGTATGTGGGTGTGAAGGGAAAGATACACACAAAGCCTGCAGACATTTATTATTATTACTATTGTTACTATTTCTGTTTTTTTGTTATTTCCTGCCTTATTTTATTATTTCCCTGTTCCCTTGGGTGGGGTGGTTTAGCATGGCAAAGTGGTAGAGTATGTTTTGAAGCAGAGATTCTTTTAAGACAATGTTACGCAGTTTGCAAATTTTTATTTTGCAGAAAAGACAGAAGATCACAAGATTTGGTGTCTGGTGGTTGTGACACAGCAGAGCTGCTGCTTTCTTTTTTAAAATCCGCAAGTGTGGGCATACACATAAATAATAGTGCATACATCTGCAGCCACCTGAGATTGGTTACCTAATTTGCAGCACCCATCCCAAAGTGTAAATGCAGGGCCATTCTGTAGGAAGGCTGTTAAGGATTTCAAGATCCAACAACAGAACATTAAACTGAGCAGGGGGTCCTTCTGAGTCCAGGCCCTGTGGGCTGACTGTACCACCCACAGGGCTGTCCCTGCAGCCAGCTATGAGAATTAATTGAGCTTTTGTAGCATGCTTCACACCATATCTGACATATAGGTGTTTAACCAGTTTTACTTTCTCCACGTTCACTTTTAGGGTGCTCTCACAGGAGCCCTATGAAGTCTAACGCATTCATTTGGTTCTATGACTCATTTATAGAGAAATTGTCCTCTACACCATGGGGACAAAGATGTTTCAAATCCTCTTAGCTTCATCTTTAGGAACCATAGGAAAGAAAATAAGAAAGAAAAACAAAATCCAAAGCATCTAAGGCTCAAAGAATGGAGAAGAATCCCAAAGGGTAGGTTGTCCCATGGGACCTGCTCCCATTTGAAAGATCGAAACCACGTGCTACCTGGAATTCCAGATGGCCATATTAAGGAATTGAACCATCAAACAGAAGGTTCTGGTTCTCAACCATTCTAATCTTAGGCATGCCAGCAAGGGGATGTGGAGTAGCATGTTTTCTAACAAAGGAGGAAAAAACCCCACCAGAACTGAATCATCCCAGATGGCCATACCAACGGGCCCTCCTGGCTTTTGTATTTCTCCTCCTCACCTCCGAATTCAGCTGTGGCATTAAAGAAGATGCTTGACTCACGTAACACCATCATCACGGAGCTTTACAAAACCTTCTCCTTGAGGAATGTATATGACATCTGGAATTAAAGAGGTATTCTCTTTTAATCACTGTTCAATTTTCTGCAAGGATAAATGAGTATACAGGTAGCTTCCAGCTGCCCAAACTGATTTAGTTAAATAATGTAATCTATTTGTACACAAATGTGGAATAAATGTCAGTGAAGTTCCTTAGTGTGCAGTTATAATGAGTTATCCCTTTCTCGAGGTGATTAGGAATGTTTAGTTTCTTTCCAAAGCATATCAAGCCTCATGATTGCCAATGAGCCAGGGACAGCCTAAATTAGCCTCCCGCAGCTGCTGACCCCTGCAGCCACAGCAAAACCATCCCTCCCAGGGATTAGAATCTCCTCTAAATAGTGGGTTTGGAGATTTTTTTCTCTTATTTTTTGGTCCCTTTAAAGTGTGACGTTCCAGTACAGCCTCCACAGATCTGCCTCTTTGGTGCTAGACAGGGAAAGTCAATCAGAATTTTAAGCTGAACAAGACTTTAGCACTCATTTAGTTTAAATATCATTTTACAATTGAATTATCTGAGGCTGAGAAAAGTGATGTGCTTGTCCAAGCCCACACAATGAGGCAGTGTCAGACTTTAGACTAAAACCCTGGATTCTGAGATCTGGGTCTTTGCTTTTTCTCATCCATAGCCTATCTTAGTACTTTCTGGCAGTTATAACAAAACACTATAAATTGGGTGGTTTATAAGTAACCTAAATTTGTTTCTTACAGTTCTGGAGGGTGGCCAGTATAAGATTAAGGTATATACATCTGGTGTCTGATTGCTCACAGATGGCAACTTATAGGTACATCTTCATGTGGTGGAAGAGCAGAAGTGCTTTCTGAGGTCTTGTATAGGGGCACTAATCCTATTCATGAGGGTACCACCCTTATCATCTACCCACCTCCCCAAAAAGCTCTGTCTCAAAACCATTGTTTTAAGGGTTAAGATTTCAAAGTTTGAATTTTGGAGGGGACACAAATATGCAGACCATACTACAATACTTTTTAGGTCTTAAACTTTGAAAATGAAAAAAATTACTGGGTGAAAGAGACGAGGTACTATGGGAAAGGAACGACCTGCCCTTTAAGAAGTCTGGGCAACTAGGTACCGACCTGTGCCAGACCAAATGTTCTCTTTAAGGACCTCAGTTTCCCTACCAGGAAAATGACAGTTGGACCTTCTTTCTGGAGATTGTCTGTCTACTATATCATAGATATTTTACCAGCATTCATACTTCTTTGAATATCTGTGACTCCTTTGGTTAATGGTTTCATTTCCTATTCTCAAATATATCTTTCCAAGGATCCTTTCTAGTCTACTAAATAAATAAATTTTAAAAAGCCTAGTAAAAGATGAAAGCTAAATGAAGAGTGATTTCACATACTGTCTTCTTTAAAGAGATGAAGCATACAAGGAAGGAGAAATTGCTGAAGCTACCAAGTCAACAAAATGAGATTTTCCATTTTGCCAATGAATATCTGTCTTCCTGCCTTGGTCAGGAAGAAGTAGTTCTATTACCTTGTACAAAACTGACACCCTGCCACTTCTCCTGGCTTCCAAGAGTAAAAGTAATCATTGTGTGCTATTTAGAAGTCTTCATAAATATAATTTATAGTTATGATACTGATTATTACTGCATGTCCAAAGATCAATAGTGCCATGTTCATTAGTTCTGAACTGAATAGCTCTGAAACTTTGGCTAGAAGATGGTAACTATTCTTACTGATTTTTTTTTTTTTTTTTGCCACTTGGTATCTAAAGTGGAGTCTATATCCCCGGTAATTTCCCTAGTTATCTAGGACCTTTTCATTCCCTCACCCAACCATGAAGTTCAGGGAATTTCTCTGCAGAGACAACAATGGCTGCACCCCTGGACTCTTAGGATAAAGAGGAGCAGTTTCTGACAGCTGTGTAGCAGTAGCCGTTTGGACTCAAGCCCCATGGTGAAGGTGAGATCATATTCCATATCTGAGGCAATATGACATTCCTGAAAGAAAATTAATAGACCCGACTCTAATCCAAAATGTACCACTTGTTTACCGGTTTTGCATTTGGGAAATTTTTCAATATTGTAGGTTACTATTTTGATCACTCCCATTAAACCATGCCTTTCAATATGCATGCTTTAGTATAGTCAGTTTGCTTGAACTGGGGGTGTTTTAACCATAACATATTTAACTGCAGGGTACGTTAGCCAGAAGAATGACGGAGAACTGACATTCTGCCAGCTGTTCAATTAAATCTTAAAAAGCTTTGACACTTTTTACTTTTGCCCTTTGACTACCCTGAGGCTGCCAGGCTGTGAGGAAGGCTGGGCATCTGTGAGGTGAAGATGGAGAAGAGCTAAGGCTGTGGGTGATAATCCTTGTGAGCATCGAGCTGGTGGTCAGCTCAGCCCTTAGCTGCATGACTAAAGCCATTTTGTACCTTTCACTCTCCCAGTACCTCGTCTGACGTGACACAAGACAAAAGTGTTGGCTTTGTCAACTGCATTGTAAAAAGTAATAAATTGTGTTAAGTCACAACATTTGAAGTGCTTTACTTTTAATAAAGCAATACAAAAGAGAAAGAGCCAAACTCGCAAGATTTTTTCTCTGAGCCACTCTAGATGATGAGGTATAGATGGATATAGATAACCTGCAAACGGCAACAAATACTTAAGGTACTCAAGGCCCTGCTCAGCCTCACCTTGACCTCTGTTTCTACCTTCTAGAAATGATATTGCCTCCACCTTGGATCATTTGCAACTGTTTGTTAACAGCTTACATATCTTGCAACTTTAGACTTTGTTCCTCCTTTTCTCTGCCGTGAATACCTTTCTCCATCATGTAAAATGTCACCTTTCTGTGAACCTGTTCCCACTCACTCCTGCCCTCCTGCCACCTACAGCTCCGGAGTAATTTCTCTGGACTCCTGGAAGTATGTGAAGGTAGATTCTTACCATGATAATATCTGGGAATAATTTACAAAAACTTTCAAGGGCCAGATCAAAAGATACTCTAACATCTCCCTGACTAACAGTGATATCTTTGGCTTAATCCAGAGTCTTGTTTTGTTTTAAATATATGACTATTAGTTTAAAAATGAGGAGATGCATATTATATATATATATATGGAGAGAGACGTATATATGTATCTCGCACGTACAAAATTAAGACAAAACATTTTATTTGGATAATCTTTTTGAATACTTATAGTAGCTGGTATCAGCCAAACACAATTAATATATCTGCATTACAGATGAGGAAGGTAAATCTCAGAAGGTTTTTCCAAACTGCTGAGGACAGCCAGACTGTTCTGGAGAAAAAGCTCTTCTTCTGATACTCAGAGTCATTACCCCTTTAATTTTGTGTACCCAGATGGGTTTAAAGCACCTTGCACAAAACAAGTGTTTAATAAATATTCGCTGACTAAACAAGAGTGAGTGTGAGGGGGACTGCACAGTTCACTTCAAGCACATAAATAACATTTCAAATTATATACAAGGCAAGAGGAGTTTGCTTTACAAAACTCCTGCTCAAACCAAAGTAAAGCCACAGGCAGCCTCTCCTCCCCTATACTGAGAGGTCTATTAGCTGTCAGAGGCACTACTTGACCCTGGGGACAACATCTTGCTTCATTCTTCATTTCTGAGAAAAAGTATAATGCCCAATGACCTTGCTCCCTCTGGTTTGATTAGGTAACCCGTGGTCTTTGATGCCAGTAAATGGGTTTCCGTGGCTCTTGATGTGCTATAGCTCTTCCTTACAGGATATTTGCTAAGAGCCTCATCTGCAAACATATGAATAAGGTGATAAACACGAGAGAATAAATCTACACTGATGCAGAGGCTGTGTGCCAGGCATGGGCTCACGTATTCTCAAGGATCTCACCTTATTTAATTTTGGTTAGCACTTGATCTTAGGTCACATGGCTAGTGAACAGGTCTGAGATAGTTTGAATACAAATCTGTCTGATCCCAAACTGGTGATTCTTCAACTCCATGTTACTGCTTCTCATGGACCCTATTCTTGGGGAGTCCATATGCCATATGTACATAAAAAGAATCAAATACATATAATATCTTATAATTAAGCATCACATGAGAGACAGATAGATATTGGTTATTACAGGAATTTGGGGGACAGGAAGTCACCTGTGCAAATGTAGTCTGAGAGAGCTACCTGACTGAGCTGAGATGACCCAGAACTTGAGAGAAACTGGGGGCGTGTGGAGGGATGGATTGGTGGATGACTGTATGGAATGCATGCAGTTTTATTTATTCATGTTTTCAGTCAACAAGTCTTACAGAAAGCCCACTATGTGTTAACCACTGTCTCAGGAGTCACAGGTGACACTAGTGAGAACATGCCTGTGCACAGAGTGCTTCTTTCACCAGCCATACACTCCCTGAGAGCATTCACATCTGAATCCCTCCTTACCTTACTTACTGGTCCTTTTCTCTCAGACCCAGTGCTGATATCTGTAGGCTGAGTCAGATTATCTGCATTTGAATTCTGGTTCTACTAGTGGGCAGATAGGTGACTCTTAGACAACTAACTGCACCAGACTCCTCATTTGTAAAACAAAGGCAAATTTTTCATAATATTAGGATTAGGATTAATTTATTTAATATGCATAAAGAAATCTGCTCAGGGCCTGAC
The DNA here is from genome assembly GCA_028451465.1 of Erethizon dorsatum. Lineage (NCBI taxonomy): Eukaryota > Metazoa > Chordata > Mammalia > Rodentia > Erethizontidae > Erethizon > Erethizon dorsatum. The sequence continues at coordinate 49,255,344 of CM051827.1, read as the reverse complement.
AACTTTCTGAATCAATTGATGTTAGCTGGAATAGTGGTGGTAATGAAGATGAAGGATGAGAAGAAAGAAAAGGAGAGTGGAAAAATGAGGGGAGAGAAAGGAATCAATCTGGCAACTCTGCAACCCTGAACATAATGGACTGCACTTTCCTTGAAACACTACTGCCCAAGGTACAGGCAATTCACAGGGCCATCCTCCCGTGTCACTCTCATCAGTTAGTTTTTTAAGTGCAAAAAGTATCATATGAACATCTATGTGCATTTCTAAATTTCTGCTATTTGGCATCAATTAGGGTTTCAGCAAATGTTAAATAAAAATAAATGCTGAAGTAATAATTTTCCTTCGGGTATATGTATATGCATTTTCCTTACCTGTTCATCACTGGTAGACACCTCAGTTGATTCCATACTTTGGCAATAGTGAATAGCGGCACAGTAAATACCGGCGTGCAGCTATCCCTTTGATATGCCAACTTCATTTCCTTTGGAGAGTCACCCAGAAGTGGGGTAGTTGAATCACATGGTAGTTCTATTTTCAGTTTTCTGAGGAACCTCTATACTGTTCTCTACAACAGCTGTGAGATTTTGCATTCCTAGCAATAGTGTATAAGAGTTCCCCTTACATATACATGGTACATTATTCAGCCATAAAAAAATTAAATCTTGTTATCACAGCAAAATAGATAAGTTTGGGGAATATTGTATTAAATTAAACCGACCCAGAAAAGACAAATACCACACATTCTCACATATGCATGGAAGCTAAACAAGTGGATCTCAATGAATAACAGAGTATTGATGACTACAGGCTAGGAATGGTAGGGGGAGAGGAGGTAAAGGGAGGTTGGAAAACAGGTACCAAAATATAGTTGGATAGGAGAATTAAATTCTAGTCTTGTATAGCACAGTAGCGTGACTGTAGTCTATGACAATCTGTGATTTTTTTTTTATAAAGAACTGGCAGAGAGGAATTAGGATACTCCAAATACAAAGAAATAATAAGGAGATGCTAACCTGAACCATAGCTATTATATATACTGCATTATCATACTGTACCCCACACATGTATATAATTATTGTATGTCCATTATACAGAAAAAATATAAAATATAGAATGAATTCATCTATCAATATTGCCTAGAGAAGAAAATGAGCAAATGTCTACCAGGAAGATATAATTTTCTGTTTGCCAGTAGAATTATAATTTTGATAGAAGGAAATAAAAGTTGTCTGGGAAATTGAGAAGAAAGAAGCTAGTATCTATTCAAATCTGGCATGTGATAACATTGTGCTGGGTCAGGCAGGAATACGAACTTTATTAGTACTACATAGAAATTTCCATTAATCATGTTTATTATGGGATTGATGATCATGTAAACAGTGATAGTAACACTTAAAATAAAAATTGGTTTATTACTTTTATTAATTTAACTGAATTGTGACATGTAACTTCCTGTTTATCAGCTATAATTTATAGTTGTGATACTCTTTGTGGTAGATACTATGATGTTCATTTTATAAAGAGGAAAGTAGTTGTGTGAAGTTAGATAACTTGACCAAAGCCACACAGCCAGGCAGGAAAGGATTAGAAAAGATCCAAAGTTGATTGTCATGTTCATGAAGCAGTGGCTATATTACTGCCAGACATCAAAACTCTTTGGATGGCATAACCCAATATGGGGTCAAAGCTAATATCAAAAGGTCCACTGTGTTGCTGAACTAATTCCCTGAGTTTTCATTCTTTGGGTTGTGTTATCTCTGTGGCCATGTCTTCTACAGGGAGCACCAGGCTAGGGATTGGGTATGGCAGGGACAGTAAGGGAGACCAGTTACTAGGATACTGGGACCCCTCAGAACTGACCTTGGCTGGAGGACTCCCTTGTGGTTTTGCTGGATTTCACTTAGACAGCAATCTAAAATGCTACCATCCGAACTCTTCTCTCTTGCTCCTCCACATGCAGCCGCAGGATTACTCTGTGATCTGTTGGCTCCCGGTTTCCCTGGTAACTTCCCCATTGTCTCCTACAGAGCCATATCCCCTTAAACAATTCCTGAGTATGAAATCTGGCTTGGGCTCTGCTTCTTGGATGATACACGCTAACACAGCTGTCTCAGCTAATTTCTTCACAGACTCAGTCACTTCTAAGGATGATGTTTTTCTTGTGGAAATGAAATAAGTGAATCTTAAAAGGATCTTACATGAGATATCAACTCTTGAAATATACAAATAGATTTTAAAATTTATTAAGTGTTTCCCATAGGGTATCTTGTTTATTCCTAATTGCAACCCTACAGTGTAACGTTATCATTGTCATGGTTCAGATGAAGAATCTGAAGCTCAGAAAACATACAGAACTTTCTCGTGGTCACACAATAATTTGGTTGTGAGATAAGTGTCCTCAGGAGGTCTCATGATTCTACAGTCCTTTCATAGCACATAGTTTCAAAACAATAAAGCTGAAGTGTATGCAGCTTCAGTTGTTGCTTATGTGAATGCTAGGTCTACATTATTGTAAAATACAATGTGGTCTAAACCTAGTAAATGGTTTCTGAGAAAGACATATACCCAATGTGGGCATAGTACAAAACATTTACCTGTCATTAAATAGAAAATTGGTAAACATGGGAAAGACTGATGATAGCCATCAAACATCTAATAACCTAAGACCTATACAAATTTGAATGGATTTGTTAGGCTTTCAACAAACAAATGACATTGCTTTTTTTTTTATAGGTTCACAGCATAAAAAATAAGCATTATATGCTGCTACAGTTGCTGCAGTGGATGCACAAAACAGAATACTTTATAAAGTCAGAATCTGTAGACCTAACATTTGTACAGCAGTCTGTAGCTTACTGAGTATTTTCATAAGTACCACAAGTAATCTTTACAACAGCCCTGGGAGGGAAGCATCATAGATTCCATTATAGAGATGGGACAAATGGGGTTCAGAGAAGAAAATAAAAAATGTTTTCTTCTGTACATGACCCTTCAATACAGCACAAGGGTTCCTTGACTATATCTAAAGGGAACTGACTTATCAGGGCTAGAGGGTGAAGTTAGGGGCTAGAAGTCTATGTGAAGCTGTCTGAACAATCAGATTTTTATGGTGGCAAGTAAACTTTAAGGAGCACATTTTTTTGGACACAAAACTGCAGGATCTTAGGATGCACAGCTTTGGAAGCACTGATGCTATCCTTGGCGTAGAGGTCAGTGTACCATTGTAACCACTACTATGAATCTCCTGTAGGCAGCCTTGAGGCCAGAGTAAATCACTGGAAAAAAGATGTACAGATCGAGTAAGGAAGAGTGTGCCAAATGTCATATGATGACCAGGCAACAAATGAGTTTTGAGTACGTATGAGATCCCTCCTCTGAGGACTACTGCACAACCGGGTTACCTTTTACTGACTCTTACTGACGCTGCATGTCCTATGAATGCAGATTTGGGTAAGAGCCAAGACTTAGTTTAACTTTTCTTCGACCCACTGTTATACTCAGAAGCATTTTAAAAATTTATTTTAACTGATGCATAAAAACATAGGAAGTATACATATTAATGGGGTTCCGTGTAGTATTTTATATTTGTATTTATAGCATTGTGTTCAAGTCAGTTTAAACACATTTATCTCAAAAGTTTATCATTTGTGATGAAACTTTCAAAATCCTTTCATCTATCAGTTTGAAAGGTATACTATATTATTGTCACCTATAGTCACCCTACTATGCAAGAGCACAGTAGAACTTTCTCCTCCTATGTAACTACAATTTAGTATCCATTGATCCACCTCTCCCTATCCCGCCCCTGTGCCATTCTCCCTGCCTCTCCATTCTATTCTTAACTTCTATGAGATCAACTTTCCTAACTTTCATATGTGAGTGAGAGCCTGCAATACTTGTCTTTTTGTGTTTGGCTTATTTCAATTAATATAATGAGTTTTAATATTATGCTGCTGTCCCCTTCTACAAACTAAGAGTATTCAAATTCAGGCCACCCTATTCTATCTACTAAGTGTTTTGGGAGAGACCTTGGTTAGAGCAGAAGCACTCTGGACTAAATCCATACAGCCTGCCTACTAGTACCAGTGTCACAACCAGCTAGTTATGTAACCTTAAGGAAATCACCACTGCTCTCTGATCCTTAAAAGAGAGGATAAAACTAGAGTTCAAATGCCTTTGGGAATACAACGTCATGTGTTTTATGTGACAATAGAGAGTATTAGATGCCTTTGTGAACTGAGGAATATGGGAACTAACTATAGAGATGGAAAGACAAAATTTTTTATAATTCAGTGTAGGAAAAAATATTCAGTCTAATGTTGATCTGTTGGTGACCATTTTTTAAGTCTCTGAACTGGATGTTTGTTGCTTTAAAATTTGATTACTTGCAAAAGGGAAACTAACAACATTGATATCCTTTATAGGAAAACTAGTAATTGTTAAGTGTATTTACTCTCACTATTGTGGGGTAAGTATAGTCTTCATATTAAATGATGTGGTTTCCTATTTCTTTTACTCCTACTCAGAGAATTGGAACAAGTGTTCCATGTGCAATGAATTCAGAGTGGTAGTGATTGTTCAGAGGTAGTAATAAATCAGAGTCCAAGGTTTTGAATTTTTAAGTAAAAAGGCTTGTGTGAGCCTGAAAGGCATCCTATACCATTGAAATCCCAGATAAGTTTCTAGGATGTTCTCAAGTGGACACTAGCAGTCTTCCTAGGGTATACACAGGAAACTGGGCAGAAAATTTTGTGTCTCACACAGCATATGACTTGTAGGCTAGCAAGGCAGGGTTTAACTAATTTGGCTTTGTGGGAAACTTTCACAGTCCTGTGACTCCAGTGTGCTTGAGCAAAGCCAGGTCTAGTTCCTTGTTCAAGGCAAGGGGAGTGAAAGAGAAGAGAATGCTGGAGTGCTGAGAAGCTGACTATTGGAAGAGGATTAATATTAGAAAGAGAAATACACAAAGTTAGAAGACCATGCTGCTAGAAGCCATGGCATAGCATAGGTATATGCTCAATGGTGGTTCCATTAATGGATCTCTTAGGGCCTTTCTTGACCTAATAGACCACTGTATGTTAAGTCAGTGAAGACTGATTGAGCCCTGGTGTGTCAGTCAACTGGGTTCATGTCGATAGTAAAATGTAAACATGTCACAGTCCTTTGTATAGAGGAAAGTACACCAACGGCATAGGAGAAAGAAAGAGTCAACTGACTGAATAAAGAGGGAAGGCATGTGGCAGAGGACACCAAAAGGTACCAAGAGGTGATATCAAGCTGGTCTATATAAGAGCGAATGTGAGGTCAGGGGCGCTGGAGGGGCAGCTGCTGATGAATTATTTGTGTGTGAAAGGCAGAAAAGGAAAGCAGAGTGAATGTGGGAGAGTGAAGGAACCACTCCAGGCCTCTGACTGAAGTGATTTCTCAAGGAACACAAATGAAGATGGTAAAGGACACATATAAAAGACCCAGAAAGGGGACCAATCACCATATTAGAAAGGAGGAATGAAGGATCTAGTCTCTTATCATCTTGGGCTAAATAATCCATTCACAACGTCTATATTCTCTGAAACATGGAACATAATAGGTGTTCAATAAATATGGAAGCAGTGAATGAATTTTGGTTCAAAAAAAGGTTATAATTTCTAGTACTTAAAAAAATCAAAAGTAGGCTGAGATATCAAGACGGGGATTAAGTTTCCAAACTCTAACTGCTCAGCTACATGTGGAACTGGTCCACACAGCCTCTTTGTTTTCTTTGGGTTTCGTCCTTTAAGTTTGGGTTTAGAGGTAGCAGGAGAAAGAGACAGCGGGCACAGGAAGCCACAGGCACTGCAGACTTCATTACTTTTGCCACATGGTCTGGGCCAACCTTGCTAATGATCTATGTGGATGGAGATGATGGAAGAAAGCTAGTTCTCTGAACCAGCTGCTCCCACGCAGCCTTCAGGGATAGCCCAAGTGGCAGTAAACAGTCTGTCAAAATATTCTCTCCATGGACACCTACTCCCCCTCAGATGCATTGGCCTGCAACAAATTGAACACACCTGGCTCCAGAAATGCTTCCTGAGCAGAGTTAAAAGCCTGGTAGAATTTCCTGGAGGATTAACACATATGTCTTAGTTTTTCTTCCATCAACTAAGAATGGTTAACCAAAACAAGAGGCCCTACAAATGTCCTTAAGGGATATCTCATTCATTCCCAGGTCTCCCGAGCACACAGCTTTCCAAGGAGCAGTTGGAATCAAGTGAAAGGCAGGACTGGTTCACAGGCAAGAAACCTAACACTGATGAAATAATGGATTAAATGCTTATTACATGCAGTGTTTCTAAGTAAGTTGCCAGGTAATTATTTTTTAAAGGCACATGTGAAACTTCAGATCCCTTTTAGACAGAATACTGAGACTATTAATTTGTGTTGTCATCATAATAATTTAATGGATTTTCTGGTTGAATAATCTTTGGGAAACTAAATTGCCAATTAAAGAAATATTAGTTAACTAAAGAACAAACAAGTGAGAAATAAGGAGGCTAGAGAGAAAATATTCTAAAAGAACTTCATCATCAGATTTCACTCACTTCTCTCCTGCACAAATCTTGGTTTTAGAGCCTGGGTGCCACCACGTTCCTTCTTTCTAGGATGCATTTGCCCAAGGACTCCTATCAAAAAGTCCTGATCTTTGACCATGGAACTGTTATTTTTTTGTTTGGAACCGGGAATCGAACTCAGGACCTCTTGCTTGCCAGGCAGGTGCCATGCCACTGAGCTATATCCCCAGCCCCATGGAACTGTTTATGTCTCACTTTGAAGGTGATGCATCCCATGCCTCCCTCACCCTAGACATATCGAACTTTTTTTTTCTCTAGCACTCTCTTTTGGCAAATACTTTTCATGTTATCTAACTACTGTTTATTTACCTGTGTTGCTTGGTTGTGCGTTTTTCACAGGTAATGACTTTCCTATTTCATTTGTGTGCTTCCCAGCATGCCAGGTAAACAGTATGTTCTTAACAGTTGAAGGAATCCTCATTCTCATAACCATTCATTTTTCTTTTCTTATTTTAACTATAAAGCACTTAATGTTGTCTATTCATTCACTAAGTGTTAACAGGTGAATTCATCCTGTCTCCCCTTGACCTGCATGCTTTCCTGCAAAAGTCACACATCAGTCAAGATCCAGTATAAGTCTGTCCTTCAGGATCTCTTCCCTGACACATCTGTGCTTTTTATCCTCTTTGTCAAGGTACTTTCATAGTTCTTATGTTACATTTTATACCACACAATGTATGCTGTCTACTTCTTTGTTCTTATGGAAGATACTTGGGAAGGACTAGAGAAAATTACACCTCTGAGTGTTTTGAAACTGGATCTATTTGGATTATTGAAAACTATACCTGAGCTTATTTCCTGAATGCTATGTACTTGCCATACGTATCAGTTTACCAGAAATACCACAGAAATTTTTGTTCCTCATAGTTCTGGAAGATAGAATTCCAAGATCAAGATGTCAGCAGGTTTGAGTTCTCCTGTGGCTTTCCTTCTTGGTTTGGAAATGGTTATCTTCTTACAGCGTGGCTCTTTCTTTGAGCACACACACCCTTGATCTTTCTATGTACTCATGGCCTTTTTTTGTAAGAACATGAGTTAGATTGGTATAGGGTCTGACTTAAAAAAACTCATTTTAATTTAATTACCTCTTTAAAAACCCTATTTCCAAATACAGTCACATTCTAAGATATGGAAGTTTGAGTTTAAACATATGAATTTTGGAGAAGGGAGCACAATTTAGCTCATCATCAATTCCAGCTCAGTGCTTGGGTCTGGGATATCTAATTAGACGGAAAGCTTAAGATCCTTGACACTATGGATCATACAAAAAGTGCAGCAAGTTTGGCTCATTGGGGCCAAAATACAGACTGTTTATAGGAAGCCTGACACCCAGCATAACCTCAGGGAGCCTGGTGAGACACAGGCCTATGCAAGAGTGAAGGACTTGAGGAGAGGGGCCCTAGCCAACTCTATGGAAGAACCTGGATAAGATGTAAATTCACCATTCCCTGCTCAAATAGTGGTATGACTTTTTTGGACACCAGTGTCATTGATTATCCCCAAGTAGAGTAGAAATAGTTAGTAGGATGATGTGTGTAAACTTAAATTCAGGTAGAGAATAGTCATCGTTGCATTGGGAGGAGGCACCTATAATATTTCCTGAACATTTACTTACTATTTCTGGAACGTAAGAAAAGTGTTAAATAATAATAATTGCTTACAATTTCCCCTGTTCAGTTAGGACTTTGGACAGTCAGCCTTAGCAAGGAGAGATACAAAGTGAATCAGACATGGTTCACAAGTGACAACTGTCTGATGGGACAGAAAGTACATGCTCATAAATTAGATCAAATGACATCATTCTTGACAGTCTTTTGTGAAATGTAGAGTCTGGCACAAAGGTAAGTCTTTCTCATAAATCACAGTATCACAGTATTCAGTGATGCCATTGAGGCAGAAACAAAGTCAGAGGGAGTTCAGAAGATGACTTCATCCCTACCAGCACTGTGCACTATTGTACCTGCACAGGCACAATAAATTCACACTGGTGGACAACATTAATGCCAAGAAAGCCTTTTTCTTCTGACCTTCTCTAAGGAGAAGATAAAACTTCTTTGTTCATTTTCCTCTTTATTATTTTAGATGATATCCATAACACAATACCAAAAGTTATCTATCATGAAGTAATACAAACACTTGAGTCAAATCCTTAGGTCTATCACTGCGAAGTATATGATTGCAGCACTGTTACCAAGGTGCTGGGTTTTGGTTTCTTCAGCTGTGAATATGGTTAATGTTTTTTATCTTATCTCCTATTACATATACATTAAATGCAATCAAGATACAAAGTAAATTCTTCCTTTTGGCTTCCTCCCTCAGTTTTCAGGACAGTTCAGGAGGTGTGATGGACATGCTTTAGTAAATTGCACATCTATTTTCTCCCTCTTTTCCCACTCTCACGGTGAGTTTAACTCTACAGTCATATGAAGACAGCAGGGAGGGAACTAAAGCTAGAGCAAGATAAAATTGTAGTATCATTTCACCCGCCTTGAGTTTTTGGGAGTTTGCCTACACACAAAGGGCAGATGTTCTCAGGCACTGGGTACCACTTGACCACTTCTTTTTCTCCATAGTTTACCTTTGTTGCAGAGCACAACAAATTTCAGAGCCTTCCAACTTCAAGGTAATGTTGTAAGCCCTAGTCCAAAATAGAAAAAGTTTTGACCCAATCTCATCTCAGTCATTTTCTAGCACCTTGGGCAATTAGCCAAACTTCTTTGAGGTTAGATTTCCTTATGAACAGATACTAACAAAACTGATTGCATGATCCTGGTGTAATGATTGAATTAAATACCATATTATTATTATCCTTGTCATTATTAATTATTTAATGGTTTGTATAATGACAGTATAAAAATTAAAGTTGAGTTCAATAAATAACCTCAATAAAAGAACAAAACTCTACTTTATCCATAAGTATCTGCCTATGTTCCTACTTTAAATTTATTAATTTTAATTATTTGAAGAAAGATATTGGCTTGCAGAAGAAGGTTAATATTTTGGTTACTGCCACAGGCTTGCGAAACCTATTGCAAGAGCTGGGGTTGTAGCTCAGGGCTAGAACACTTTCCTAGCATGTGTGAGGCTCTGGGTTTCATACCCCACATTGGAAAACAAACAAAAAAGCAAAAACAAACATAAAAACATTTTCGATTGTATCAGAGGGCAAAAACACTTTAGACTACTTTTATTTAAGTTACTTTATGTGATTCAGAAAGAGCAAATCAGGTTGAGGGTAGGGATGTGCTATTTAATGATTCTTGTCCCAGCCTTTCTTTTGTCCTATGTTTATTTTTTGTTTAGTAGGTACATAGAAAAAGAGATAATAAAGAAGACTAAATAAGTTGATAAAAATAATAGAGGTAACCTTTCATTTACTCAGCAAATCAATAATTTAGTTTTTGCTATGGGTCATATGCTATCTGAGATAGAAGTGAAACTGATAAAGCAGTTAAAATTCCCATTTTATGTAGCTTATGATGCATTACATTCCAGAAGGATAGATGGACACTACATAACTAAGTCAATAACACATTTTAGTATAGTAAAATAGAGCAAGAGGCTCAATGGTAGATGATACTGTAGGTGTATGTGACAGCATCTACTTATCATATAAGGTGATCAGGAGCTCCCACACTTGGCAGAGGCACTCAAAGGCCACATTCGTATTAAATGAAGGTTTTGGGTGGGGATGTTGCTGGAAAAGGAGAGCTACCAGGGTATTTGTACACTGCAATTAGCTCTCGGAGTGGATAAAAATGCTCATTGAAAATTTGTGACTGCACACCACACGTCAAGCTATTTTTGAGTTCGAATTCATGAGCACAAAATGTACAAAAAGTGATTTTAGGATGATGGTGCCTTAGGGTTCCTAGTAGTAATGTAAGTGTAAACTAGATACCAGTGACTTCATATTTTGGGCTTATTATACATGATAAAACAATATTTAAGTATTGTTTTAAACTGTTAAAACAATATTATTATACTGATAAAACAACATTTAAGTATACTCAAGTAATCATGGAATAAAAAATCTGTGACTGGAATATTTTAAGAAATAACGGAAGGCTTTTGAAAATAACCATACATATAGAACAGCCAGGACTGAAAAGCACAATAACTTATAAAAATACTATTTCTCAAAGACAAACAAAAAATCTCTATCCTCTGTATTTGGGGATGAAATGTAGAATAGACTTAGGTAAAAAGAGAAGTAGCAAATTGGAAGATATGTCTGAGGAAATTATACAGAATATAGGACAGAGAAACAAAAATAAAGACATAAATGTAGAGATGGAAAACAAAATGGAAAAGGGCAAAATTTGATTAAAAATATACATGCTCCATGACTTACAATGGGGTTATGTTCTGATAAACCCATTGTGAGATGGAAATATCTATAAGTCAAAAGTGGAATTATTGCACCTAACCTACCGAATATCATACATAGCTTTACTACCCTACCTTAAACATGCTCACCAATTTATATTAGGTCCTGGTTAGGCAAAATCATCTAACAAAAATCCTACCTTATAATAAAATGTTAAATGAAAAAGAAAAACAGAATGGTTATTCTAATGAAAGTATATCCCTTTCCCATATCATGAATTGAACATGTCTGAGTTGAACCTTCAGTAGAAACTGCCTGTAGGCCTAGAGAAGATAATAAGGAGAGTTTGGGAGAGGTGAAATAGGATTATTTTACAGCTGTGAGTGGTCCAGAACTGATCAAAAGTAAATGCTCAGAGTTATAAAAAGGGGCCCTAAGTAAATTTGGATATGGCATAAAAAAAACAAAGGGCATAAAAATCTAAGAGAAGATCTCAAAAATAGCTGGAAGGACAGAAAATAATATTAATACAAAAAAGAATCAGACATTAGTCTTAAAACAAGACTGAATCCAAGAAGACAGGAGGATGTGTCAGATGTGAGAGAAAATAATTAATCTAGAACTGTGTAATCACCACAGCTGTCTTTTAAAAACTGAGATAAATAATGATTTTTAAAATAAAAAAGAACAGACAAACAATAGACTTACCCTAGCAAAACATAAAGAATGCACTTGAAGTAGAAGGAGAACAACTCCAGAGAGTGTACATAGTATGATAAAAAATGTGGTGAATATTTAAATTTTAAAAAATTTGTTACAGTAAAGGACCTATTACCACTAATACTCTTCAAAAGACTTCCTGTCACTTTGAACACACATCTCATAGTTCTTGCCACTTTCTGAAGCAGTTCTGGAACTTCTCTTTCATGAGTCTTTGGTTGTACTGCCATGGCTGCCTTGATATACTGAGTGAATTCCAAGCATTTACTTTCATAGCTATTTTGATTTTGGGGAAAAGCCAGAAGTACATGATATGAGATCTGGTGAATGAGGTGAATAAGGACACATCATCATTTTTTAAATTGGATAGAAACTGCCATACAAGTTTGATCAATGAGGGATTGTCAAAAGTATGGTGAATGTTTAAATTTTAAAAAATTAAAGTATCAGACACATTGGCATTAATACCAGTATAGTCCCCCTCTCTTCAAACACACTTATCCCCTGATTCTTGGAATAATATTAAGTTAACTGATATACCTGTGTATAAATATGAGGACACATTGATTATGGGAGATAACAAACTATACAACTTAATGGTTAAAAAACAGAGATAAAACTAAGATAAAAGACACTAATAACTATTTCCAAAACTTCATCTACTAGGTTATAAATCATTGTGAATCTTAATAGTTTTCAAAAAAAGTTATCATATGGCTCAAATATTCTGAATACAAAAAAATTAAACTGGGAATTAATAACAAATTATAACCAAACTATGACAAATTTAAAAAGTTATATTAAAAAATAAAAACAATTTAAGTTCTTAAATTCGATGTTAATAAAAAGTTTGTATATCAAGACTTCTAAGACTCATTTAACAAATTATTTTGAAAATAAATCATAGTCTTGCATTCTTAAATTAGAACAGAGGGCAAACTGATAGTCAATGAGTTAAACATGATATTTAAAATTTAAAAGTAGACTAAAAGTGATTGTTAATGAAATATAAAACAAAATAAAGGGTAAGTAAAACCACACATAGCTAGATTAATAAAATAGAAAAACTTCTATGAAAAGTTATTAATAAAGAAAGAAGGCATAAACAATATGTAGGATTAAAAAATAGTACATAATCAAAGATAGTGAAGACAAAGATAAAGAATTGAAGGCCAAGTAACTAAATTTTTTTCAGATAAAATAGGAAATCTAAACAAGTCATATTATAATTAAATACATTATATTAATAGCTTGATATCTATTCACCAAAAAAAACCCCACCTGGTTTAGATATTTTTTTACAGATGCATTTTCTGAACATTTATAAACATTTCTAATATTGAACAACCTATTTCAGAGAATAGTACAAAAGGTCATTCTATAGTTTATTTGATGGATATATTTTAATTAACTCAACATTATAGATAATTTATGGGTCACTGTCCTTCAGCAGATGTAAACAAAACAAAAACAAAATTCATAAATGGGTGTTATAGTTTAGATTCTAAAATGTTCCCCCAAAAGTCTTGCGCTCAGAGGTGGGGCATGTGGACGGTGATTGGATCACTGAATGGTGTTAGGAGGTGGGACATTTTTGGAATTGTGGGTCACTGGGAGTGTGGTCTGGAAAGGTGCATGCTTGTCTTTGATTTCTCCCTTCTCTCTATGCTTCCTGACCCCCATGGAATTAATAGCTTTCCTCAACCATGTCCTTCCATCATGCAATTTCTGCCTTGGAGCTAGCCAACCATGGACTGTTCCCCAAATACATCTCTTTTCCTTTAAGTTGTAGGTGTCATATTTTTTGTCAGTGATGGGAAAGCCAAATGGTATAACAAGCTATTAATAAAATGAATGTAGTAATGTTTACTAAAGAGATAAGACATCATAAATAAGTTGTGTTTATTCTAGTAAAATGGGACTTTTTAACATGAGAAAATATGTTAATGCTTTTGACTAAATTAAAATACTGCAAAGAAGCTCAGTAGATCAATCATTCATGATTTAATTTAGGAAATAAGTAACAATATGGAACTTTCTTAACTGGATAAAGGATATCAGCTGACAACCTGTGAACATCATACTTAATTGTCAAACACTGATAATTGTCTCTTTAAAAAATTAGAAATGAGATAAGCGTGCCAGCAATTACAACTTCTGCTTATGAAAGCACTATATATCCTAACCAAGCAACAAGAAACATAAAAATAGAGTTTAAGAATTATAAAATAAGAAACAACTGTCATTATTTGCAGACATTATATTTTTTAGGAAAACAAGAGATTCACAGAAAATTTATTAGAATAAAAATGATTAATATATTTTAAAAACTGTTTATATAGATAAGTAACAAGTAGTTTATGATAAAATGAGATAGCATTTCTCACAGTAATATAGGCACACACATATGTATACATGCAAATATACATATATGGAAACTATATTTTTAACAAGTTCATAAACTTTGAAGATATTCTGAAATCTTATTGAAAATGATAAAAGGAAAAAACCAAAAAACAAGAAGAAAAAGAAAATGATAAAAGATAACCTAAATAAATGGAAAGATACACTATATGCATGGATAAAAGAAATATTTATAATACTGATTTGAATTCTTCTTGAGCTTGATCTATATATTCAGCGCAATTTCCATGAAAATCTAAAAAGGCTTTGTATGTGGAAAATGGCTAAGAAAGTTGCAAAATTTATTTGGCTTACAAGACTGAGAAGAGCAATGACAACCCTGAATAAGTAAAGCAAAGTGAGCAGACACCCCATTATATCAAGCACATAATAAAAATAACAGATGATGTAGAATTGCCACAGGAAAAGCAGATTAATAGGATAAAAAAGACTCCAAAGAGAGGCACATGAACTCAGAGACAACGTGTATCAGAGATGGCTCACTGCTGTATATAAGAACGGACAAGTCAGTGAACGTTGCACTTTAACTAGTCATGCATATAGAAAGTAATGAAATTGGATTTTCATATCATTTACGATATGAAAGTCAACTGCAGACAGATTAAAAATCCAAATGCAAAAAAGTAAACTACATCTCAGAGAAAAGGCAGACTATCTTTTTGATCCCGGTGTTTGAAAGATTTCTTAAGTAGATACAAACTACTAACAACAGAAAGCAGGAATTGATAAAACATTAAAAGAGAATATTGGAAGCCATATAACAACTACTTAAACTGTAAAACTTACTAAATGAATTGAATTGTCAAACATCTCAACAATGTGCAGCAAAAGATATGATCAAGCAATTCTCAGGAGACACATAAAAGAAAAAGAATCAATGTTTAAACTCACAGGTACACAGAAAGAGGCAAATTAAAACTTACTTTGACATACAATAAGACATACGTATCACTACTAAAAATTAAAAAGTCTGATAATATCAAGTGCTGGTGAAAAATGAAAGTAACAAGAATCTATACATAGCACACTTAGTGCTGAGTTAACACATCCTATGCTGAGAAACTGTCAGTGTTGAGTATTAAATCCCATTTAAATCTGTTCTATAATTAAACTCATAACTTAATACAGCCTCATCTGTGCCTCAAAAGAAAAAAAAATGCTACATTAAAAATCCCCAGGAAGGCTACAAAATCTATGAACAATTTAAATGACTTTAAAAATAATAACCATTTACTGTATATGCAATAAAATCCTAGGCACTATAGCCATTCAGTGAAATAAAAAGGGACAACAAGCTGCACTCTCTGACATCAATGATTCTTACAAATGTAAATTATAGAACAGCTGCAGTAAAATATTATCGTAAGAAACCATGTATGTATAAACACGATTTTTTAGGTAAAATATAAGAACATCTAGAAATTGTTAGAATAAGAGAGCAAGATTTCTGGATAGCAGATCAATATGTAAAAACCAATTTTATTCTTATATACCAATGATAAAGAATTATAATAGTAAAATACCATTTCCCACTTATAACAATAAATATACAAAGTTCCTATGTATAAAACACATACACAAAAATCATTAATATTGGAAAGGGTATTAGTATCAATACTAAATATAGGATGGTATTTTCCTCTGTGAGGGAGAGGAAGAAATGCCGTCAGGGAAAGAAACAGAAGGCTTTAACTGCATTGGTATTGTTCTATTTCTTAGAAGGAGTAATGTTTGTTTCACTAGTCATTCTATCTATCTATCTATCTATCTATCTATCTATCTATCTATCTATCTATCTATCTATGCAATTGCATATATTTTCATTATATGTATATTTTAGACTTATATATGGTTTATATCTTCAGTACTGCTGGGGACCTGGCTGTGTAAGGGTTAAGTTGCTGACCACGGTGCTCTCTGGCTGTATTGGAAAAGCTCATATTCACAGCCTCTGAAGGCAAGATAAGACCTGCACCTGAGGACATTTGGCTCTCACTCCTATTCAAGGGTAATAACAACCAACCTAAGAGATAAGACTGTTCTCCCAATTAGTGAGATCTACTGCTTGAAATGTCTCTGTTCTACTTCTCAAGCTCATCTTCGTGGGCTTTTGCCTCAGGTGTGCCCTCCACTGCCTGCACCCCCCTGAATTATTAAAGACCCAATAAATATGGACAGAGAAGTCTTTGTCCGAGCTCCAAGAGAGCCCTGACCTTCCTGGATTCCCACAACCATATTACATTGTCTCTTTTATTTAATTCTTGTCCATAAGCTAGTCCACAAGATTGCGAGCCTCATCAGCTCCCGATACAGTACTCCATAACATGTATTTTTAAAAAAATCTTTAAGAATCTGACTCTAGACCTAATACCTAAGTCAGGAGACAAGGAAAGCCTTGTTGTTTGGGGTCCTGTTCTGAGTCTGGGTTCCATATGCGGCCAGGACACGTGGTCAAATGATGAACACAAGGCATCCTCTGGAGGAAGAAGCTAAAACCAGAGGCTCCAGCTGAATGTCTCGGTTTCCTGAGGTTTCTTCCCTTCGGTCACATTTCTGTTCAAAACCCCCTCAACCTCCCAAGAGTTTTTTCCCTTTGGAAATCTTCCCTTCATGGAAGCAAAACTTCCTACCCTTGAATTACCTGTAGGTTCTGTTCTCTCATTTTGAAACTTCCTGTTGGGGGCTGCATTATTTACACATCTGCCTTTTCTCCTCTCCTCCCCACTTGTGTGGTTTGTATTCCTCACAGTGTAGTGCAGCATGTTTTCGGTAAGCATCAGCTGAAGCAAGGCACAGCATAGTGTTGTGGGAAGAACACAGCCTACCAAGTCAGGATGTGCCAGGTGCAGCTCCAGGCTCCACTAGCTGTGTGTTTTAGGGGTGTGACTTCACTGCTTCATTTCCTCAGCTGAAAAGTGGGGACAGTAATAGCTAAGTACTTGAAAGTTTGTATCAATTGCAGTACCTAAGCTAGAGCGGGCACCTGAGAACACAAGTTTCCTCACCTCTTCATTCCATTAGCTTAAAAGATCTGAAGGCATCTCTAGTAATGAGTGTTTTATCAATGCCAATATTATAGCAAATGTAGGTTTAATGATAATCTGTCTACATAGTGAGCCTAATTACTTTCAAATAAGCAGCCATTTTACTTGGAGGATAATGAGAGATAATAGATGATGATTTAATGCACTGAACACACATATTTTTCAGCCAGGTAGAACCCTGCCAAGGGCTGATGTTCAGGAACTGGTAAAATTCAGTCTACAAAAGTTCTCAAGGACACACTGGGACACCTCTCTTGTCTCTCTTCCTCTGGTATAGAAACCAAACTCATCTCTGCATCATAGAGCCATTTTCTGCCTCCACAGAGTCTTACACTCTCAAAACACACCTTAGTTGTTTTGAAAAGTAAACACAATTCGCTATCCTCAACACATACAACAACATTTTTTTAATTTGAAAGTTTTCTTAGGTTTCATTGAAGATGGGGGACTGTTCATCTTTTAAATCACAATTTATAATTTGGGTAAATATGTCTTTTATTACTAGAGCATTTCCAAAACATCATACATTCCAGTAATGTTACCTAGCATGGGCATTACATACTATTCAAACAGCGGAAGCTTTTCCTTTCCTCTTTGGGACAACTGTCCAGTGATTGGAAGATGCAATCCAACCCACCAAGGGTTTTCTCCAGCAAAATATCCCTTCTTTTGTCAACTATTTCAAGATACAGTTTTTTTGGCCTTTAAAAGGGGGATAAAAAGAGAGGGTAGGTTCAAAGTTGCTATTATAAAATGAGCAACATTTTAGCTATATTCAGAATGGAAACTTATAGAACAGGATTATCTTTGTTATTATTTATATCAAACTTCTGTTCATGGAGCCTAAGATTGCTTCGGAGACTTTATGACATGGCTTCACTTCTAACTAAACGCTAAGCTTAGCAAGAACTAAAATGCAAAAGCCTCCACATGACTTGCTGCTGAGCTGTGCTGCTCATTCTGTGCTTGCATGATTCATGAACTTGGCGGCCATTTATGAAGTGCTCTCCTCTTCCAGGTACAGTGTTCTCCTCTTCCAGGAGATATAATCGAGACAGGGCTCCAAGTTTCAAGGTGGTCTCACCATAGTAAGGGCAACCAGAAAACACAGTACAATAACATTCTACAGTAAGTATGTGAAGAAATTCCCAGAGGAGAAGGCTAAACCCAAACTTGGAAAATAGTAGGGCTTCCCAGATGAAGTGATACCTAAAAACAATCAGAAACTTTTCAGGCTGGGAGGGTAGAGGAGCCAAGGCAGAGGGCACCTGAATTTCCTCACAGAATAATGGCCAGGTTGCAAGGGTAAGCATCTCTAAAGAGACAAGGTCCCAGAAAGTATGTAGCATCACCTCAGTCATAATTTATTAGATGATAAATGTACTAAGGCCCACAAAATACAAGAGTGGGGAAAGCTCTATCTTTTTTTTTTTTTTTTTTTTTTTTTTTTTTTTTTGGGTACCGGGGGTCGACCTCAGGACCTCGCGCACCAACAGGCACCCGTGCCGCTGAGCGATATCACCGGCCCTTTTTTCGTATGTGGGATCCGGGAGTCGAACTCGGGCCCTCGCGCTTGCAAGGCAGGCGCTTAAGCCGCTGAGCCGTCTCACCAGCCCGGAAAGTTCTATCTTTGCATGGAATATTCTCAAAGTACTGAAAGAGCAGATATTTGGAGAAGATAATCTGCCACATAAGCAACGCAGTGTGATTGAAGTGTAGAATATATCAGGTGGGGGAAGTGATCAGAGATGGGACAAGCAGAAATAAGTTTCAACTTGTTTGAGTCTGTGCTTTTGTTCCTATTCTCATTTCCAATCAATTCATATCTATCCTCATTCCTTTTCCGTAGCATTATTTTCTGCCAAGGTGCTAGGGGCAACCTGGAGAAATAAGTCTTTAACATATGAGGAAATATGCCATCATATACAAGCAACATAACACTTAATTGGTTAAAGGTTATCAGTATGGAGGCAGGAATATGTATTGATAAGGGAAAATTAGTGGGCCTGGTGGAGCATGTATGTTAATATGGAATCAAAAGACCAAGGTTAAGGTTCATTTCTGGGATCTTGAACAGGCTCTGTAAGACTTCATTCCATCAGTTGTAACAGAAACATAATATAGTAGTACTGAGTTTCTACAAAGATAGTCAAATAACTTGGTGAAAAATTTGAGCTATTATTTTAGTGATTTGCATCATCCAGAAAATGTAATCTCCACAAGGTAAGGAATGTTCTTGTGTTTCCTGGAGTTCCCAATATCTAAAACAATACTAAGCTCATTGAAGAAGCTCAAACTACTTATCTTATGAGTACTTGCCAAATGAAGGATTGAATACATCGGGTAATCAACTGTGCATAATCCAAAAATCTCAGTGAGAGCGTGTATATGAGAAAATGGAGGGGGGTGGAAAGAGGGGGATGTCCAGTAAAAAGGGTGATCAGAAGATATTTCTGCAGTGAATGATGACAGGATGGATTATTAGAAGAAATTAAGGTCACAGACTCATCCATTTGGGCTCTCAGAAACTTTGTGATCAAATTCTGTATAATCACACTTTTTAAAAATGTGAGAACCTGAAGTCCAGACAGATGGCCTGACAAGATTGAGGCCATGCGGATGGGAAAGTGCAGAACTGGATCCTGACCTCAGTTCTGATTCCTATGGAGTGTGTGTATGTGTGTGTGCATGTGTGTGCATGTGTGTGAGTGTGCAGGTGTTGCATTTTCTCTGTTGCACACTGTTGCTTCAGTTATTATTCTGGATGGTATTTGTCCATGTAGTATTCTGCAGACCCACTGATTTAGGTGGTCGATAATCTAAAGATAGAAACATAGCTTGTAAGGAAATCTTTGTTAGGTAGAACCACATTTATTATTATATGGGAGTCTTCTGATTTACATATGAAACAGTCTTTTTGAATATTCATTGCCTTCTGCCACCTGGAGGCACTTTTACAGTTCCCATCTGCGTCACCTCCTTCAACACAGTCAGTGTTGTTTTAGGGGCTGCCTAGAGAGAATGTAGAGCAAAGTGTTGGGAAAGCCTTCATTTAAGAGAAAGTTTATATCAGGTGTTGAAGAATGGTGTTAAAGCCTATCAACACTTACTAGGGGCTTAATCTCCACTTCAATGAAAAAAAAAATTAAACTATGAGAAAAAGGTATAGAGAAGAGAAAGCTATGTATCTGAAAGGACAGAAAATAGGTGGCATGAATATGGTCAAAATACTTACATGTAGTGGACTTCCCAAAACTTGTGAAACAAGGGAAGAGGGTAGGGAAATGAGGTGAGGAGGTGAAATGATTAAAGTATGTTAGGTATATGTACAGATCTGCCAAAATGAAACCTATTAATCTGAGTAACCAATATGGTCTAACAGAAGGAAGGGAAAAATAGTATGGGAGGTAATATAGGTAGCACACATATAATAACCTTATTGGAAGGTACTCTGAATCCCATCAGGTAGATAGGAAATGAAAGGTGAGAGAGAATCTCTACTGGACCAGTACTTCACATTCAGGCAATAGATGGGGAGGGCAGCAGTTCTCCACCTCATTTGTGCATTGGAACAATCCAAGGAACTTAAAAACAGTGAAGTCCTAACACCCATAGATACAACTTTAATTGTTTAATGATGGGACTTCTCTGCCAGGAATTTTAAAAGTTCTCCATGACATTCTGATATGTAGTCAATGTTGAAAACATTTGATGTAGACCAGACATTGACAAGTTTATTCCGTAAGTGGTCATATATTAAACATTTTAGGCTTTGCTGGCCATATTATTCTGTTTCCAATGATTCAACTTTGATTCTGTAGCAGCTATGAAGCTACAGCAGCAATGAAGCTATAGCAAAAATAATATGTAAACAATGTTCTAAATATGCTCTAATAAAAATTTATTGATGAAAACAGATGGTAGGCTTGATGTGGGCCATAGTTTGTCGAGCCATAGTCTAGACAATAAAGCCATCAATCATGAGTTGGAAGGGTGTATATTTAAAGTCATGTGATATCATTTTGTGGAAGGATGATTGAAGTTGGTTGGAGAAGAACAATTAAAACTGAAATAATTCTCCTAAAAGCCAATTTCTAAAAGCATGCATAATGTGAAATTATATTTTTTCATTGGAGAGTTAATATTATATTTTTAAAAAGATTCACTATGACTAATATTGAGATTTTCAAACAGTATACTATCTTCTATTCAAATACTTCTGTACAGATTGTAAACACACACTCACTTTTATTGCTAATACCTTCAGAGCATTTTATACAAAAGATTCACGGTCTGCATCATATTCCTGCTCATGTATCTGAAGTAAATACTGGGGCGTGCATACTCATAATCTGTTATCATCATTTTTCAGACTGTTACCTTTGACAAAAAGTAATATAGCAGGAGCAGCCAGGGGGTTTGCCTTCCTTACTGGAAAAGGAAATGCTTTAGATTTAAAAGCATAATTTTGGATTTTTCTATCTGCTTTAGCATTGACATGCCTCTGTACCTGCCAGAATTGGACAATAACCTGTTTTTACTTTGGCAAAGTCATGATATGTCTAGAGTTTCCCAGCCCTGTGCAATTCTAGAATTCCAGGTCCAGCCAGGCCAGGTTAGAGCAGGGGGCATACAGGAGGGCCAGCACAAATTGGGGGTGGGGTAGGAATTTTAGGGGTGCTATGTGGTCCTATCAATACAGAGTGATAGGCAAGAATTAGGCATTTATGTGCTCACAGCTATCTAACTTTCTATCAGACCATGCCTTGATGATATGAACTGCACTTAAAATTTCTGTCCCAGTATCCTGTTTGCTGCTACTGCTGTCTATATTTCTGAGTGCTTTACCACTGCTATATACTTATGCCTCATCTGGTACCTGATAAAACTGAGATCTGGCTCCAAAACACAGCCTGTATATCTGGGCTTGACAACCTTTGTGAAAATATTAATGGTTAATAGTAAAAAAAATCTATCAACTGTTCCATTGAGAATTTTTTTTCCTGTGGATATCTTGATCAAAGAATTTCATATATATTAGGCTGGGCAAAAATAGGGTAAAAACCTTTGGAAGGATCATATCTGAGGTTCTTGTTAAAGTGTTTCCTCATGTAAATATCTGTGTTTCCTACAGTCCTTATCAATTCCTAGGAGCTTCCTTTGAATTGATTCCTATGGAATAGTCTTGTTGCTTCTTCTTCTTTTTTTTTTTTTTTTTTATATGGGTACCGGGAGTCAACCTCAGGACCTCACACTTGCCAGGAAGCACTTGTGCCACTGAGTGATATCACCAGCCCCCTTTTTTCCTTTATGTGGGTATCAGGAGTCAAACTCAGGACCTCGCACTTGCCAGACAGGCGCTTATGCCGCTGAGCTATCTCACCGGCCCCGGTCTTGTTGCTTCTTATGCAACTAAATCTTAACAACATAATGATATTACACACCTTTGACCTTTGTGAAGACTAGAAGTGGCCTAGTTTCAAACACCCCTTTGGCTACTATGCAGTCCTAATGCCACTGCTGCAGGATATCCATGTGGGGTCAGATCTGCTGATGATCCATATCTACTCCTTGCAGCTGCTCATCAAGTGGCTAGAAGTCTTTAACATGATTCCTACTTGTGCCTATTTATCATTGTTATAGAAGACACCAAAATGAGAAAGAATCACTTATCTTCCTGGGTGAACTTAGTGTCTAAACTGGCAGACAGATAAGTAATCATACTACTCTCATGACCACCACTGCCACTACTGCCACTATCACCCCCCACGGACTACCACCGATACCAACACCATTTCCAGGGCCAGAAAGACCAGCAGAACTACCACTAACACCAGAATTGCCATCACCATTCCCACCCCTACTATCGCCATCACTACCCCCAACACTCAGAGTTGGCGCACCCCCTGCTAACCTACAACAATTGCATTTATATTCTTTTTTTTTTAGGCAGTAAGTAGTTTTTTTATAATACACATTAATCTTATGATGACCCTCAAAATAAATACTAGAGGATCCAATTTATAAATATGGAAATTAAGACTTAGAGCAGGAAGTGGATGTACCCATGGATATACAGCTAGTAAAAGTAGAGCTGGGATTTAAATCCAATTGTATTAAGGTCCAATGCTCATTCTTTTCCTATAATAATTCACATTTAAGTGTCTTCTCTGTATAAGACACTGCTTTAAATATGTGGATTAACTCATTTAATCTTAACAACAAACATAAAATGTTGATACTTTTATTGTTCCAGATACCAAAGTCACTACAGGAAAGTGAAGCACAGGATGGTCAATTCACCTGGCAAAGGGCTTGGGACTAGCAGTTAACTATTTTCCAGTGCAGACTCAAATTGCAAATCCAATGTTCTTAGCCCAGCTCTACATGGCCTTTCATGTTTACCACCAGAAAGCTTACCAATAATAGCATACGCCTCATGCTCACAAAGCGGGAATGACGAAGGGAGAAATAAGGTAACCCGCAGAGGTAGAGAAGGCTTCTCGATGTGTACCTCTTTGGGTAAATATTCCAGGTACATAGTGGGGTAATTGGGGGGGGTCAAACCCAAGGCCTTCATACTGAGTTACATCCCAGCTTCCCTGTCTGTCTGTCGGTCTTTCTGTTAAACTATCATCTATCTATCTGCTTTCAGCACTGGAGAATAAACCCAGGGCCCTTGTACCAGCTAGCAGGTTCTCAATAAGTTGCTTAGGTTACCCAGGCTGTGCTAGAAATTTGCAGTCGTCCTGCCTCAGCCTCCTAGAGCATTGGGATCACAGGTGTGTGCTACCATGGCTGGCAAGCAAGGTGGCTTTCTGAGAAGAAGAGAGATGGCAGTTTCTGGATGAAGCGTTTACTTCACCTATGGTTTCAACTTGACCAGACCTAGGTTTTACTTATTGTATCTAAGCCAGAAATCTGATAGCAAAACAATATCTTTGTCATATTTTCAAAACACAAAATCTAGTTTTCATTCTATCATGAAATTTGTAATATTTCTACTTAAAAGTAGCATAGAGCCAGCCATACATATTGTCTTGGAATCATAATTTGAATTTTGAGAATTGATGCTGAGATCGAGTCTCTTGCAAAAGGTCAAACAAGTTGCCTATAAAGCTAACAAGTTACTCTGCATTTGTTAAGGAAGTACACAAAGGTGCCATTATTTTCTTAGAAGACATTTCCCCAAGCTTTGCAGCTGAAGATCTTGCTTTTGCTTCAATGAAGAATGTGAAGATTCATGGAACACTGGGCATGAGCGCAGAGAGCAGGCAGTGTGTATTCTGGATCCTGCTTATATAATCTTGGCTAAAAGATGTGGCTGATACTCATCAAGTAGGGATAAGTGTTAACTAACAGGGCTGAATATAAGTGGATAAAGAATGCTGTGAATTTTCTTCTGCAAGATGGATACTGAGACAGAGAGGCCAGCCTCTGAAGCCACCCAATGGGCTAGTGGCAGAAAGAACCATGGCTGGATACCTTCACTTCTAGCTCATTGCTCCTTTACCGAGCAACTCCATCTGTTTCTTTAGGAGAAATAGGGCACATGAGCCTGATTCCAGATGCCATGAAGTTCAAGGTGATGCAGGTGCGAGATGGGGATTACAGTATTCCTCTTCACTCCACTCAAGCCTTCCCAAAGCCCATTACCCTCTCAAGGGCATTTTATTATCGCTGGTCGCCTGACAGTTCCACACTGTTAAAGGTGTTACTGAAGCTACAGTTATTATAGTTATTAACATTTTATGAGCTTGTTATTCACCCTTTAAGCTTCTTAATAAGAAGTGTTATATTTTAAAAGCACAGCACATACCTAATTGATTCTGATACATAAAGGTTGCTGGACTCCTTGGGTTCCTGTCTTTGAACCTGTGTCTGTCATGCATTAATGATGAAAATGCAGATTTATAGACTTAGAAGTGACACAAGACAGTCCAAATTTTTCTTGCTGGAGATGGCACAATTGTACTAAGTCCTATGGACATTTCTTTCTGCTTTCATGAACAATGACCTTTGTTTAACATTTCAATATTTCTTTTGCAGATCCCCCATGTAATTTCAAACTCTAAGGAACCTACAATATATATTTTATGCCTCTCCCTCTCCCGTCTGCAGATGTGATCTCACTATGCTGCCCAGGCTCATTTTGAACTTCTGCCTTCAAGTGATTCTCCTGCCTCAGGCTTTCATGTGCTGGGATTATAGGCGTGGGCTCCCGGTCTTGGCTTTGTTTTATTCAATGGTGACTCTCATTTGAGTTCTGGTTCACCAGACTAACTGTCACCTGCGATAGTTTTGCCAATGACTTTCCTCTGCCTATGTGAAAAATGTCCGTGGGTGAAGAAGGCTGTTTTCCCAAGTTTGCTCTAATTGTGTGTGACAATCTCGGTCTCTTTCCTCTCATCTGTAAAACAGAATCAACAGCATTTGCTGTATGGCTCATATGTTGTTACTGGCCACATGAAGATTAGAACTCACATTCCTTTACTTTCATTTATATGATATTAATCTATATATACTTAGAAATAGGTACATGAAAGCCTTTTAAGAATGGCAAAGGAATATAAAAGCAAAAGACACTTGTTACTATAATCCACCCAACAACTTACCTAATTTCTTTTTATATTCTAAAATAACTGAACTTCCGCCAAAGCTAAACTTATTTTCTTTTCAAATTAAATAATGATGGTCATCCTTGTGGCTGACACTCAATAGGAGTTGATTATTTATTTTATATTATTTTAGACCACAGGAAGGGGTAGTGTGACCAGCATTCTACAGAGGATGTGGATTTCAGTACAGTCTGCACAGCAGCTGGGAGTCTGAACACATCAGTTTCCTAAGGAGACTCCTATTCCCCTTTTCTTCAGCTTCTTCCCTTAGAGAGAAATGAACCCTTGATACCAAAGTAAGAGATTAAAGTAGTGGAAATCTTCACTTTCTCATGGTAATAATGTGATAAGTTGGTTTCTCAAATACATGCATCACTTAAGAAGTAAAAGTACCTCACTCTCTAGGCTAAGAATTATTAATCTTCTTTCCTTTCCCACAACTATTTACCAAGTGTTTCATTTTTTTCAAGTCCTATGCTAGGCACAAGTTTCCTGATCATTGGTTTTCCAGTGTAGTTGAGGACATGTGGATGTAAACCTCCAATCACAGCATAGCAATTAAGTTTAGGCTGTTAGAAGCAAGAACAAAGACTGAAAAGATAGACAACATTCAGTGATGTCTGGGTAGAGGAGGAGACTTGAATTGTCTTGAGGGATGACTAGAAACTAACCAAATGTAGGAAAGATGGGGAGATGTTTTTGCTACAGAGGGAAAAGGTTGTTCAGAAGCTGTATGTTCCAGAAAAACATGATACAGTCTATGAGTGCTGAGTTTTTGCTGTTCTGAGAATAAGTTTGGTCTCTGTGAGTGGAAGTGCAAGATTTGGCAGGGATCAGGTCCTTGAAGGTCATGTGCGAATAACATTCCCACGCAGAGTAGAAATTCAGTTTCTTGTTGATAAGGGCATCTGGAATCCATGGATGGGAGAGTCAGTGATAGCTGTAGCATCCTAGTGTTCTGATTGCTTTACTTCTAAGATAGCAATAAACTGTCTCCCACATAGTGTGGCATAGAGGTTTTAGTTTTGTGTAGTGGTGGAAATGGAGAAAAGTTATTGCCTCCACAGTGCTCTTAAAGCAATCTCTTCTTTTTATTTCAAAGTCTTTATTCCTGAAATATTCCCCCTCGCTTCTAGATAATCTCTATCAAACCACCAAAATAAAAGCCCGTTCTATAGTTTTTTGATTTGAAAAGTTTCTCCTATTACATTCTCTTTCAACCATATCTTGAAGCACTCCTTTCCTCTCAGAAGAAAATTTCTTGATACAGGTTAGCGATCGCTTCTGTTTATCCTCTATCACTTCATGTTATATATCCTGATCAAGTTCCAGCTGCACCATCTCCAGAGACTGTCCATGTCAAGCTTATCAATCATCCCCAATAGTCCCTTTCAGTTCCGTACCTTTCCCCTCAGCAGCCCTTGAAGCGACTGACCTCTCTTTGTAATGAAATATGTCCTTCCCATGGCTTCACTAACATCTTCATTGCTGATTTTCCTCCTACCTCGCTGCCACTCCTGCTGGTCTCCTTTGCTATTTCTGAAGGTGGACTACCCAGCCTTTGTCCACGGACTTTCTCTCTACATCAGTGCCACACTGTCAATGCTACTAACACTTCACATCACCAGCCCCCGATCCTTTTTCAGGACTGACTGACACAGAGAATAAGACAAGATTCCTAACATGGCTTATGAAAGAGTAAAGTTCCTACTTCACAGCCCTCCCTATATTCTGACCTCATTCCATAACAATGCCTACATTACACTCAGGTTATATTATTAAAAAAAAAAAAAAATCTCGATCACACAGGCTCACTCCCTTCTGCCTTAGGGATGTTGTATGAGCTGTTCCCTTTGGTTGGGAGGCTTTTCTTTCCATATGCACATGACTGGCTCTTTCCAGTTTTCCATGAGCACCCTTCCTACAGTAGTCTTATCATACTCATTTTTACATGACCCTGTTCTAATTCCTCCCTTAGCTTTATCACTATCTTATAATATTTTTCTATTTAACCTGATGGTCTGATTGTCTTTCCTTCAATATAATGTTAGCCCCATGACAGCGGGGAACTTGTTCATCTTGCTAATTGCTTTATCCCAGGTCCTAGATTCAGCCAGCAATGGTAAATGTTCAGCAAATATTTGTGATAGGAATGAAGGAACAAATAAAGGTTAATTCTCTTCCCATAAACCCTGTAAGCAAGTGCTGTTTGAGTGAATGAATTAATAAATGAGGACCACCATGCTCCTCTTCTTTCAGAAGGCAGCCTTTAAAAAAACTCAGTGACATGCATTTTATCTGAATTGCTCCATATGGCCTTTCTTGGGTCACTGGATTTGCTTTCTCTTGAGTTTGTTCCACTGGCAGATCACTGCAATTTCTTTAAAAGTTTGACCTTGTTCCTTTCATCCAGAAAAAAAAAAAAAAAAAAAGGAAAGTGAAAAACCCGAAGCAATAATTAGCAGCTGTCATTAACTGGAGTTATTCTTGAAGGATGGATGATTCTTTCTGAACTTTGGGGGTCTGGAAATTTCCTCCAGGGGTAGGATTAATATGACATTCTGAGAAGACTATACTGGAGTATTCCTCTGTGGAGGGCAAGACACACACGAGCCACATGGGGGCTTGCTGCTGGTGTGGGGTTGAGGGTTGAAGAAAGTACAGGAGAAAGAGTTGCAGACAGGAAAGAGTTAGAACAATATATCTGGTTTTGCATCCCAGCTTGGTTTTTTCTAGATATATGACTTTTAACTAGTTACTTATTATTTTGAGTTTCAATTTATTTATCTGTAGAGTAGTCATAATACTCCATGGGATTGTTGTTTTGACTAAGTTGAAATCAATATTTCATTTTTGTACCTAGTGTATTTCCCAGCGCAATGTAGGTGTTTGCTGTTATTAATAACAATAGTGGTACCAGTAACATTAACTCCCTGTTCCTAGGGCTGGCTCAGTGAAATAATGGCTTTGTTATTTATCAAACATTTCCATAGAATTTTTATTCAAAACATGTTTTTAAGATAGAAGCATAAAAGAAATGATAACTAAGCATTCACATTTAAAGAATCTTGCCTAAATTGGCTTGGATAATCATGACTTCTCTTCTCTTACAGCTACAGCCAAGCAACAATGCAATGGGCCACAGCACGAAGCACTGAGCTGTCCCTTTCAAGAGACACTGATGCAGGTCCATCAGACAAGAACATTGTGCGGTTAGTCCGAGTGTTCAAGGCTAGCTACATGACCTTGGACAAGTTGTTTAGCTTCTTTGTGCCACAGTTTTCTCACGATAACAACTAAAAATTAAATGTTTAGTTGTGTATAAAGTGCTCTCTCCCCCTTCCTCTCTGTATCGCACTTCTAGTTTTATTTCCCCTTTTCCAAAGATCAAATGAATCCATGATTCAACTTGAAGTTTCTGGTTGTAACACCCAACAAAATGGGGAAGTCTCTACTGTAACCTGCTCCAGAAGAACACAGTGATTCTTGCTAGAGGTGTGGCTATAACAATGTCAATTTCTTAGCAGTGCTATTAGGGATGGAAAAGGGAGAAATCCTTATTTGTTAGCCTATGAAATCTTTCTTTTTTTCTCTGTCTGGGGTTTCCACTGATCCCTATCTCTGGTCCACCTGGCTTCAAATGTCACTGCAATTTATGTCTCATATCTTGACATCTTTCCCTGAGAAGTCTTGCTGTCCATTCCAGGTAAGTACATGGCCCTGTAGGGTGGCCTTGATCACTTGGACACTTATTACACTCATGTGATCATCCATTTTACCCAGAAGACCTTGTCTGCCCCCTGGAAATCCCAGTGGGAGAAGAGACAAGGTTTATCTTGCTCATTCCTCTACCCCATCACATAGCACATTCCCAGAAAATGGTAAAAAAAAAAAAAAAAAAAAAAAAGACCATGGACGAACATACGAGACAAGGTATATATCTGGTACAAGTTAATTAGTGGCATTTAGTCTGACTTTCAAGCCCATGAAACCTCAGTAAGTAGTAATAAAATTGTTAGATAATCCAAGTAGACTTGCATTTCACCAGTCAATGGATCAGCTGCCAGGCTACACTTATTTATTATGTTCTGTGATCAATCTTAGAAAGATTTTCAGCTCCATTTTATACTTAGGAAAAAGTTAAGAAGACCCTTTAGTTCAATTCCTAATAGGTATTCCGAATATGAGCATGAAATTGCACTGATGCTTATTCCCAAGGAAGCTGCAATCAAATGGAAAAGTGTGACATGCTAATAGATAGTTTTTAACAATATTATAATGCTATAATAGAGGAGGACATGAAATCCATACTGTTCACATGAAAACAATAATGAAAAGGATTTAAAAGCTATACAAAACTTTAAGCAGACCATTATGGACATAAAGAAATTGAAGCATAAAACAGCTGGATGATTCAGGGAAATCCCCATCATCTTCCCTTCTGGGATCATTATCGTCCATTTAGTATTTAGTTATAATGAAGTAGGCAATCTTAGATAATTCAAACACTCATGAAATAAGGTAAATAAAAATTCATGTGATTGGGAGGGGTGAATACTTTAAATAGACACCATTTTAATCTTTTTTTTTTTTTTTTGTGGGTACCGGGGGGTCGACCTCAGGACCTCGCGCGCCAGCAGGCACCCGTGCCGCTGAGCGATATCACCGGCCCCTTTTTCGTATGTGGGTTCCGGGAGTCGAACTCGGGCCCTCGCGCTTGCAAGGCAGGCGCTTACGCAGCTGAGCCATCTCACCGGCCATTTTAATCTTTATTTTACCAGTTTTATGGATAACTATCCAAAATTTTAGAAAAGAATATGTTGCACAAAAAATAAATGTTGGTTCTAGTAGTATGATGAACACAGATCTTAAAATGTGAAAGGATCAAGTGTTCGTTTGTGATACTTGGCTTGTGTAATGTGCATACACATTTCTGTGGTTTATTATTCTGTGGCAGTGGAAGGATGCAAAGCTAGAGTTCCAGTTCAGTGAGGGGTGGGCAAGGATCGAGTGACACTCCTGTTCCCCTCTCATTGCAGACCTCGAGGGCCCACCAATACTTCAAAAGTTCAGTTACTTCCACCTCCTTTTGGAAAGGCTGTGGGCTCTGGAATCAAACAGATCTAGGCTTAAATCACAATTATTATGCTTTCTAACTGAATTTTGCATCATGTAGTTTTTTGATAGCTGGTTTCCTCCTTTTTCCTTCCATGCGAGGATCTGTGTAAATTAGATAAAACATGTAAGTTTCCCAGTTATAATAACTGTTAAAAATATTGATTTCCACCTGGGGATTTAGAAACATAAAAGTTCACTTGGGCTGACTGATAAATTCAATATATAAAAGTGGAAAATGCATAGATGTATCCAAAGTAGGAGACTTCAGAAGCAGAGAACAGGTCATCAGTCCAGAAGAAACAGCTGTTGGTCATGTCTTCCTGATTGCTATTTTTCAATGGCAATTTGGTTTTCTTTTTTCCTTTTTTTTTTTTTTAAGCTGTTTGAACCTTTGCTACTACCCAACATGGTGTAAAAAAGACTAAACTTACCAACTTGAAATAACCAAAACACAAAACAAAGCAAAAATGCAGAATCTAGAAATCAATTTTCAAGAAATTTGAGCCTCCCTGAAAGAGAGAGAAAAAATAAGGCATTCACTATGATGGCTACAAGCTGGTGTCTGAGGGTGTCCCCAGGCCCATCACTGTCCATGACTTGAGAGTGGAGAAAGGCCAGGTGGCTGCAGTTCACCGCACAGAGTAACGCATGGCTCTGAAGATACGGATGTTATTGCCCTAAATTTGCTGTGCTGATGAGTCATAGAGTATAGCAGATCACACAGTAGGGTGACCTGCAGTTAGAAGCTGCTCTCTTCATTTACTCTGTCTTATATGCTTCTCTCCTCATATTCTTCCCGATTAGAACCTCTGGTCTTTGTATAGTCATAGGTAAGACTGTTACTTTCAATAATTATAGCTAAGGGGCCGGTGAGATGGCTCAGCAGCTTAAGCGCCTGCCCGGCAAGCACAAGGGCCCGAGTTCGACTCCCAGATCCCACATACGAAAAAGGGGCCGGTGATATTGCTCAGAGGCACGGGCGCCTGCTGGTGCGCGAGGTCCTGAGGTCGACCCCCCGGTACCCACAAAAAAAAAAAAAAAAAAAAAAATTATAGCTAAGATGTTGAGCGTATGTTTCATGTCAAGCTCTGTTTTATTAACTATATATGTAATAATTATTTTATAATTTAAATATATCAATTATTAAAAATGAAAAACTTATTTCCAATTATGAATGGACATGGGCAATGTCTGGCTGAAAGGAATGGGCAAATTACAGAACTATTTGGCTGGGTTTTGTACAGAAAAGTCATCTTTTTGCGTCGGCTTTTTCTACCACACCCAGAAGAAAGCATTATATTTCTCAGCATAAATATGTCGTCATGTGTATCGATTATTTTTATTTCTTCTCATGTTCACATATTTAAATACTTTAAAAAGAATAATTTATAGCTATATACTATAATTCAAAGACTTCCCAACTCAAGCATTCTAACATACCTATGTTTACACTGACTTTAGAGAAACAGAGTGAATTCGATTTCTGGCTCATCATCAACTCACCACATCGTGTGAACAGTTATACAAGCTCAGGATGAACGAAGCATGGTAGAATTTATGTAGTAAGGCTGCTTTGCAGTGTCTGTTTCTTCTTTGGAAGAGTCTTTTGTGTTGATGTCTTGTACTCTGAGTAACTACTTTTAAGATTATGATGCACAGAATATTAACTATCGTTATTCCATTATTTTGTTATAAAATTTTGGTTTATTTATAAGATAAACAAATAAAAAGACAAAAAGATAATTGGAGTAAACTGTTTGCACGTGGTAACTATTACTCTCAGAATACTGTCCCTCTTGTTGGCAGTTGTGCTGTGCAGTGTCGTTCACACCAATAATGCTGTCTGCAGTAACGACACAGGCATTAGAAAGTAGGGACTGCACCGAGCTCTTGTTCCATGTCTTTTCTGAGTTCAAGGTGGAAGTTTTCATGCTCTACTTACCTCTACATTAACATATTTCCAAAGCTTTGATAGCAAAATTATTCATATTTAAAGTGTTCAAATAAAATTTAAGCAACAACTATTTATTGTTTTAAATTTGGTATTTCTTTAGAGCAAATGCTATAGGTTGAATATAATTTCAAAGGTAAAATTAGGTTTTCTTAACTAGCATTTACTTGTATATTGAATTGATTTTGTGGTGAAATTATGTTCTTTTCCTTCTCTCATCTCTGCTAAACTTCAGGGAGACAGTTTTACCACATCTCGGTTACCTATAATTTTAGTGTCAAAAATACCTGCTGATTTATTAGCTTCATTACCAGTGCCTGCTTGGGAAATTACATGGGACTTACATTATCTCAGAACATGGTAGGAATTATTTTTACATTTCAATTCTCAACACAAGAATTTTTACTCCTTTGTTGACTTCAGGATCCAAACAGATGCAGAGTCCTTTTCATCATAAAGTATTAAATCTTGAACATATCTGTGGCTAAACAGAGAGTTTTGTCTTAAAGTTGTTCCTAAACTACACTTTTCCAAAGACAAAGTTTGACCTGATTTGGGTAAATCACTTAAGAATGCTTAAAGCTTTCTTGGTCTGGAGATTTATGTTTCCAGAATGACCAAATGAAGACAAAGATGAATTGAAAGTGTGGAAATATATCACAAAACAATTAGCGTAGGAAGGTGGGCTATGTTAATATTAGATAAAGATTTCAGAATGAAGACTATCTCCAGACAAAGAGTTAGTCATTTCATCATAATGAGTCAGTTTACCAGAAATATGTAAGAATTATAAAAACTTATGTAACCAATAAATGAGCTTCAAATTACAAGAAACAAAATTAAGTGGAAAAATGAACAACTTCTCAATTATATCTGGAGATTTTAACACCCAAATCCTAGCAAGTGATATAAGATAAAAAAAGTAAAGATAGAAAATGAGAATGCTATCAACTCCCTTGTAGTAACTGATATTTATAGACTGCTCTATCTCGCACTTGCGGAATGTACCTTATTTTCCAGTGTCCATGTTGTGTTCACTAAGATGGGCCATATTCTAGGTGGCATAATGGCACCTTAGTTCATGAACTTAATTCTTTCCACGATTCCGGTCACAAACTGAATTGGATGAGACCAGAAGCAAATTTAATGGCTAAGGTTCAGTGTTGCCCTTACGGAAAAATTGGATTTGGTTCTCATCTATTTTGGTTTGCAACCAGAATCATGGAAAGAATTGAGTTTGTGAACTGAGGTACCACTGTACAATAAATGTCAATAAATTTCAAAGGATTTAAACCAAAAATAGAATGTTATATGTCTACAGTGGAATTAAACTAGAAATTAATAATATATGTAGAGTATCATATTTGGAAATTAAGTGATGTAATATTGAGAAATACTTGAGAATTCCAAAAAAATCCATAGGTCAATGACAGAAAGAAATCATAGAGAAATTAGAAATAGAATGAACTAAATAAATCTAGAACTGTTTACAACATTTCAAAATTTGTCTGATAACAGCTACAGCAAAGCTTTGATGAAAAATTTATATATTTTAATTCTTATTGTAGAAAAAAAGAAAAAGGTCAATAATATGTTTCAGACTTAAGCTAGAAAGATTATAGTAAATGTGAAGTAAATGGAAAGAACAAAAGCGTAAATATTAGAAAATATATAAATTAAATAAAAACAAGAAAACTATAGAAATAAAAATGTTGGTTCTTTGGAAGCATCTACAAAAGTGGTAAATCTCTAGTTATATTGACCAGGTTATCAGAAAATGAAAAGATATCTCTTGCTCATGAGTAGGAAGAACCAATATGGGGAAAATGGCCATACTTCCAAAATTGTTATACAGACTTGATGCAATCCTGATCAAAATACCAATAGCATACCTCACAGAATTAGAGAAAACAATCCTAAAATTCATTTGGAACCAGAAGAGACTATTGCCTATAATTCTAGGCAATAAAATCAAGGCAAGAGTCATCACAATCCCTGACTTGAAATTATACTACAAAGCTACTGTGATAAAATCAGCATGGTAGTGGCAAAAAAACAGACCTTAGGATCAGTGGAACAGATTAGAAGATGCAGACACAGCTCCAAACACACTCAGCTACCTTATCTTTGACAAAAGGGCCAAACACCTGCACTGGAAGAAAGATGGCCTCTTTAATAAATGGAGCTGGAAAAACTGGCTTTCCACATGCTGAAGACTGCACCCGTATCTCTCCCTATGCTAAAGTAGAAATGTATCAAAGATCTAAATATTGAAACAAAAACACTATATCTGCTAGAAGTTAAAATAGGTAGAATTCTTGAAGACATACATGTAGGCAAAGACTTTATGAACAAAACCCCAATTGCGGAGGAACTATCACGAAGAATGAACAACTGGGATCTCATCTTATTAAAAAGCTTTTGCAGAACAAAAGAAATTACCAACAAAGTGAAGAGAGAACCTACATAGTGGGAAAAAAATTTTACCAGCTGTTCTTCAAAGGACTAATATCTAGCATATATAAAGAAATTAAAAAAACAGACCCCCCCACATTTAAAGACCCAATCCCAAAATGGGTATCTGAAATGAATAGATACTTCTCAGAGGAAGAAGTACAAATGGCAAATAAATATATGAAAAAATGTTTAGCATCACTGGTCACTCAAGAGATGCAAATTAAAACAATGCTGAAATTATCTCATCCTAGGAAGAAAGACTATGGTGAAGAAATCAACCAATGACAAATCCTGGAGGGATTGCGGGGAAAAAGGAACACTTCTTCACTGTTGGTGGGAGTGTAGACTGGCAAAATCACTGTAGGAATCAGTGTGGAGATTCTTAAAAAACTAAAATTAGAGGTTTCATTTGACCCACCTATTCCCCCTCTTGGTATCTTCCCAATAAAATTAAAACCATCATACCACAGAGATATGTGTATGTTTATAGCAGCATAGTTTGTAACAGCTAAATCATGGAAACAGCCCAAATGCCTATCATTTGATGAATGGATAAAGAAGATTTTTTTTAATACAATGGAGTACCACTCAGCCATAAAGAAGGATAAATTTGAGACATTTCTAGGTAAATGGATGCACCTTGAGACCATACTTTAAATGAAATAAATTGGACACACATGTTCAAATATCACATTATTTCTCTGGTGTGAGAAATTGAAAGTATAAATAAGGACCGAAATGTATAGTGGATATTGTGAAATAGGAAGAAAATGTTCAGATGGGAAGGGGAACTAGGGACAGGGGAGGGAGAAAAGAAGGAGTGGAAAAGAAAACAAAGAGAAAAGAAGGATAACATGGAAACAAAGCTTTTGTAAACAAGGGGGGAAGAGGGATTGAAATGATGGGAGGGGAATGGGAAAAAAAGAAGAATCAAGATATATCGTGTATAGGTACAAATTCCCTATGATGAATGTGATCATTATTTATATCTAAAATGTACCAATAAAATTAACTAAAGAAAAAAGAGAATATAAATTGCCAATACTATTAGGAATGACATTTAAAGGCTTATAACTTAAATCACATTGTGCCAGGAAATTAGATAGCTAAGATGAAGTAAAAATATTCCTTGAAAAATTAAACTTAAACCCAAATCAAAATGAAACAAAAATCTGACTAGCTGAATCTATTAAACAAATTGAAGTTGTACCAAACACTTTTGTATAATGTAAACTCTAGTTTCTGACAATTTAACCCTGATTTTTAATATTTCCAGATGAAATCAAAGTACCTAAAAGTACTTTTAAAAATCAGAAAAAGAAGAAGAGAGCCCAACATATTTTATGAGGACAGAAAAATGCTAATGCCATGACTGAACAAAGACATCATAAGAACACCATCTCTTATAAAGTAGGCACAAATTAGTAAATGAGTAAATCAAATCTGCCATTACTTACAATAATGCCTTGTGATCAAGAAATTGATCCCCATGATGCAAAATGTATTTAAAATTTACAAATCAATATTTTTCACCATGTTAAAAAAGTAAAAACAAAAAGTAAAAAACTGTGATCATGATAGGTCTAAACAAAGCATTTGTTAAAATCCAACACTAGATATGCTGAAAACTCCCAAAGAATAGAAGTTTCTCAGTTTGACATAGGGCATTTCTGAAAGTCCAACAGCTAACTCGTACTTAATCGTTAAATATCGAACACGTTTCCTTTAAGATTAGCATAGTAAAGATATCCTCATTTGCTAGTAAGCTAGTCATCATTTTCCTGGTACTTGCTAGTAAGCTAGTACATCATATATATGCACTACACATTGCAGTAAACCAAAAATGAATGAATAAATGAATGAATGAATAAATACATAAATAAGTGGTTAAAGACAGGAAGGATGAAATAAAACCAGACTCACTTGTAAATGACCTTGTTTTTATGTAGAAAATACTAAGGAATTAATAAAGTATTAACACTGATGATTAGCAAGGTTGTAGAATACAAGGCTAATATTGCAATACTATATTCTATTTTATATTCTAGTATTAAGCAATTGAAAAATTAAAACAATCTATTTTAATAGCAAAAAACCCCAAACACTTAGGAATAAATGTTACAAAAGAATTTGTGATTTCTTTACACTAAAAACTAGAAAATATTTCAGAGAGAAATTAAGGAAGTATAGGTAAATAAATTGGAAGGCACAGTTTAGTTAAATTTTCAGTTCTCCCACCATTCTAGGAGGTTTTGCTGGGAGAGTTACACATTGACAAATCAGTTTTAAAATTTGTATTGAGTTTAAAAACACTTAGCATGTCCAAGTAATCTTGACAAATATAAATAAAGTTGGAGGTTTTATACTATCTGACTTCAAGACTTATTATAAGGTTACACTAATCTAAAGAGTGTGGTAGTTGAATAGGAGTAGAGAGACCAAAGGAACAGAATAGGTATCCCGGAACTACAGCATCTTACATGGAAACTGATTGTGGGAATAGTACCCAAGTAGCTTTATGAGAAACTGTATTTTTTTTAATAACAAATTATGGTGGAATCACTGGATTCCATTATAGAATATTAAACTGCACCTAATACTATATTCAGGAAGGTACAATGTAAGAGGTAAAACTGGAAAGCTTTTGATGGAAAATTTAGAATATTTTCATGATTTGGGGTAGGTAAGTCTTTTTAAACAGATCACTGTAAGTAACAACCTTAAAAGAAAAAAAGACCTGGTATATTAATTTTTATCAAAATTAAATATTGTTGTTCATCAAAAACATACCATAAGGAAAATGAACAACAAGCCAGAAACAGGGAAAACTATTTGTAAAACACATATCTCACAAAGGATAATGACAAAGATATATGAAAATTTCTACTCGTAGGTATTTACTCAGGACAAATAGAAAATGTTCACAAAGGATCAATACAAGAATATTTATAGCAGCTTTATTCACTATAGCTCAGTACTGACAACAGCCTTGTTAACCTTCAATAGGAAAATGGATAAACAAACTCTGATATAGTCATTTAATTGAATACTATTCATGAATAAAATTACTAATGCATTCAACATAGATGAATCACAAAACCATTTTGCTGAGTAAATGAAGATTTGCACAGGAAAGAACATATTATGTGATTCCATTTATATGAAATTCTAAAACAGAAGAAACTTATGCGTGGTAAAAAAAATGGAAATGGAAATTATGGAAAAATTCTGGGAATGAAGGATGATAGTATCATTTTGTATTTTGATAACCATGCATGTATTTGCCAATGCTTAGTGAATATACACTTAATAATCATGTATTGCATTGCATGAAAATTGTACATTAAAATTGTAAACAAATACTGAGCTGTAGTTAGCAATATGCATTTTGAATTATTTAAGGAGACGTGTTTACGTTTGCAATTAACTTTGAAATGTACAGAAAGGTAGATGGATATATATACATATATATCCCAAGTAAATAAAATATTAACAATAGAACCTAGGTAGTGGATATACAGATATTGACCATAAAAATTTTTCAGCTCTGATGTTTGAAAGTGTTCCTTAAAATTGTTTGGAAAAAGGTCTTATTGATCTTTTGAATCCTAAGCTACTTAAAGTTCCATACAAGATAATTAGTTCAAAAAATACTTAGAAAATAAATTTAAATTAAAATTGAATGTTGTATGTAATTCCAACTGTTTTACTCACTTTTTACAGAGAATTTGGGGTGTTATTCTGCTTCCTCTCCATCTTCGTTGCATCGATACCCTGCAGCTTTGCTAAAACATTTTCTTGATATTCTTTTTGCTGCTCTTCCTTCTCCCTACTTCAGGTCATCTGTATTTCCTTTGCTGTCTAGTTTTACCTTGCATCTCACTAAAAATATTTTCCCTCAAGATTTTGCCTTTAGTTGTCTTTATTTGCTCTATTATTAAATTTCAGAATTTAATTTCAGGACCACTTATTTCACAGCCATGTTGGTTGCTTTCAAAAGTTCAGACTTTCTGACTCACCAGGAGGCTCCTGAATTTGTTTCTCTGAAAGTCAGATCACGGAACCTGTATAATTAACGGACTTGACAGGTGATCTCCATGCACCCTGATAACAGCCCCGTGGCAGGCGAGCTCATCAGTGTTCAGGTTCATCCCTGTGCAAGTTCAACCCTGTGGAAGCTAACAGCAGGGCAGCTGTACCTGTCTCTCCTAGTGCTGCTATTTTCTTTAGACAATTCGAATGCTCTGTCTTTGGTTCCACTTTCATCCTTTTTGTTTGCTTGCTTTTTTTTTTCTCCCATTAGATTAACATCTTGGCATTAAGACATGAAGTAGAAACTTCCCATTTGAGTCGCTACATGACTGCCTAAATCTATTTTCTGTAGTGTTAAGTGCCTTCGCTCTCCTTATTTTTGTTCTCTGTATTTCAGAATCTTTCATCCACTTACATTTCCTGTAAGTGCCTCACACATTTATGACTAATTTTCAGAGAAAGTCTGGTTGTATCCGCTCAGAATAGCCACAGTTTTCAGCTTACAACCAAAAGATAGTTCATAACTACAGTGTTATTATGTTCTGCAAGGAGACTGCCTTTGCTATCATACATCTAAAACTTCCTAATGTGAAACTCCTTTCGCTACATCAAAGTAGTTCCTTTTAGTTAGCATAATTTTGAAATAATAGAAACTTTCTCATAAACAAAGCTGTAGCAGAAACACTTAAGTTTAAGGCTAGTGAGGGCAGGAACAGTGTTTTTCAGTTACTGTTTCATCCTCAACACACCATAGTCCCTGAGACACCACAGATTCCTTAAATGTGCTGTTTCTGACATATTCCTCAATATATAAAAATGCATTATGTCACCAACATTACAAGATTTTCTAACAATTTTATGAAAATTGTTATAAAAGTTTGGCATACGATCTTGTATGTAGTATATTCTTTATGAGTACATATCAGTACTTACCTCTTTATAGCCAGAGGCATAACTTAGTTCTTCCATCAGGGCAAAGAAAAATGGAAGCAGGGTCAGGGAGGGAAGCCTCTTTGAAATGATAGAGGGGATAAGGGCAGGTGCAAAAAGTTATACCCATCAGCTCCAGAGTTTCAAAGTCATTGCTTATTTTAACTTCTTTACATCAGACTTTACAACTACTAGGTCAATATCTTGTCTAAAAAATTCTTGTTGAATAGTGAATGTGTTTGGAGGAGAAATACTCTCCTTTTCGCCCATTGCCTTAGGCTAGACTTTTATCTATAATCAAACAAAGAGTGTGTAAGAACAGACCTGTACACCTAATTCCTATTATTCTTGCAATCCATGGGGAGCTGGGGTCAAGCAGTAAGTTGGAAAGGAAAATGACGATGACACAAGATTTGCACTGATTCTTCAGATTCCAATATCTGAGACCATGCAGGCTCTAAATCAGGGTCTTTGTTTAAATGTACGCAACTTAATAGATGCCTATTAAGGCTCTTTGATAACAGCTGGCTTTAACAAGCAGTTTCTATGAACCAATATCATTCAATTGAGGGCATGTTCAGAGTCCTGATTGGAGTTTTCTTAGAATTAGAAGAAAAACAGAATTGACTTCATCCAATCTACCTTCTTCATCTTTAGTTTAACTCAAATCCATAAATATTTACTAAGCACATCTATATGCAAAGCATTGGGTTGAATATCAAGTATCCAAACTATTTGAATTTAAGTGACTTGGGCAAACTAAATAAAGCTAGTCAGGCCAGCATATAGACTATGACAGGTACAGCAATGATGACAAGGATCTTTCATTTCCAGAGCACTTCCTACAGGCAGACATTTTTCTATGTGTTCGATAGGGATTAAACATACTATATAGTCATTATAAGTACCGAGAAGAAAATGTCATTAATTACCTCATTCCACAAATAGGGAAACTATGGTATCAAATGGTTGAGTAACTCAACTGAGATCACAAAGCTAACAAGTGTGGGTCTAGGGTTTCTACTCAAACAGGCTGTCTCCAATGCTTGAAATGCTGAGTTGGCACAAGTGATTAATGCTGAGTGATTAATGGAAGGTAGTTAGTAAAAGCTTTGCAGCGAAAGGGTGATTTGAGCATGAACTGGGAACATGTCGTGATTAGGATTTGGACCTATAGTTCTACAGGGGAAATTGTATGAAAGGTAGCAGGAATTACTTGAGCAAACTAGTGGCTTTGCAAAAAACATGCATGTGTGCTCCACTAGGAAAGGGAACTCTGAGAACATACAGCTAATTACTACTAATACAAAACAGCTTCCAATGTTAAGGGAGATCGCTCAACTCCTAAGAATTTGCCATGACTGTGAATTAGGTAAGACAGAAGAGCTCTCTGCTCTGACTGAAATAGAGAGCTTAGAACTTGACAAAATACTGCCAAAAGAATAGTCCCTTTTCTGGGAGCCGAAGAGCTCTGTGAGAATCTTGACTTTATTACTGCAACATACTAAGTGTAGAGGTAAGAAGTGGGATTGTTACTCTCAAACAGTTCCATCAAATTCATTCATTCATTCACTGATGAAACAAAACAAAACATAATAACATGATGTGACAAAGAGGTGCTAATTTACATGTAGTGATAAAATATTTCAGTGATGAGAACATTTAAAAACCTCAGAGAAAACAAATCGGAGGAGATTTCTGTAATTTGGGGCTTCTATGCTGATCTCCACTGTGAATATTCAAAGAGTGGGGCATGGTGTACAGTAATTTCCAAACATATTTGTCCCCAGGGCCCCTGTTTTACAGATGATAGTTTATGAGATGCTAACTAGGTACTCTACTGGGTCACTGGTGGCCAATTTTTTAGTATAGAATAGAAATGGAGGTGATGTTTAATATTTGGTGAGCAATTCCTTTGTGTCCAGTAATGTGCTGATACATTTGCACATATAATCATTAAATCTCACTAAGGCTCTTTAAAGAGTAGATGTCATTGGCCCCAGTTTGCAGATGAGTATACTTTAACTCTGGGTAACTAATTGGCACAAGGTCACATAACCATTAAATTAAAAGAACAGAAATTGAACAATGTTTTCCTTGTGAAGTCATTTTCTTTCTGGGACATCAGAGTCATGCACTTTGTTATTTATAGAGCAGAACTGGACCTTAGATTTTCTTCTTGTATAACTTTCTTGAAAATGTAGGTACCATACCATTTAAGGAGCCAGTTTTTCTCACCCACTTCTCGCCTTCAGTATCTACCCAGCCTGGATAGATCAGAAGGGAAGCACCCTGCAGTCCAGCATTCTGTTAGACTCCTTTCTTTGCATGTCATTCTCTCTTTAGGTTGTGATCTCCTTGAAAGATGTGACTATGTATTACGTTTTCTGAAGCTCTAGCACTAGCATAGTACTTGGTACTATTAACAGAAGGAATGCCCATATTTTGTAAAACCACAGGGTCAGGTATTGTCCCATGCATCCACTCAAGTGGCCTCTGCTGCCTTTTACAGATTAGTTTCATTTTGTTTTCATAAGAGTCCTAGAATGGTAAGGTACTGACATCTTTCGGGTGACTATTTTTATTATTTCTATCCATTGTTTCCATATAAGAAATACAATTAATTTCAGTTCCATTCAACTCAATCCCATTAAAATATAACTCATCTAATCAAATCTAATATAGTTTACTACAATCCAGTATCACTTTGTGTCTTATTCAAATCCATGCTAATTTTCACCCTCCCAGAAAGCAAGGATTTTATCAACACTATCTCCCAAGCTCCTGTACAGTGCATTGCATTCAGTAGCAATTATTGTTGAAGAAATGAATAAATGAGTGAACAAAAGGGCTTATGTGTTTAACTAATGCACAAATATAAAAGTAAACAACAGCAACAACAGAACACTTTAATCTATTTCTGGATCTGCCAGTTAATACCTGTATAACTTCCAGCAATATTTATCTTCTGAGTTTCAGGTATTTTTATTGGTAAAATGGGAAAAACACTATCACCTTCCTCACAGAGTGGTTGCTTGCATTAAATGAGTTCATGCAGGGAAGGATCTTACCATGACGTGTAGCTTAACATACAGGTTAACTCTTGTTGCTATTGATGTGGTTAGTGCCAACTATATTTGAATGGAGGAACAACGGAATAAACAAATCATTCAATATTTGTCCAATTCCTGAATGTAGTGAAATTGACAGCCATGGACTTCAGGACTAACTCTGCCCCTTCGTTGTTCTGTGGCCTTGTAAAACCACATGACCTCTCTGAACTGTTTTCTCATCATCCATGGGGACTACTACTCCCTGCATTTCAGAGTTTCTTATGGGATTAAGGAGATAATGTATTAGAAAGTGTATAATCAATGATTAAGTGTAGATTTGAGTCGAAAGGGGTTGCTGATACTTTCCTGTACCTAGCACCATCCTTTGACATGCCTGAAAGAGTTGTCTGAGATACAGAAATTTAAATAGGTTCCCACATGTGGCTTGAGCACAGATGTGAGGAAAGCCCAATAAATTACTGTTTTGAAAGAGATATAAAGGCACGCCTAATCTTTCCTTTAGTACACATAGTATTTGGGACATTTGTATAGTTCAAAATATCATGGCTGATGTCCATAGAAATTAAACATTGATAAGCTGTATACAACTTATGGGATATTGCTACTCTCTTTTCCTACATCTTGTCTCAGGCAGGACAACTGCCTACTTGAGGGTCATTGTCATCTTCTCCTATAGTGCTCATCCTAGGGACAGGATCCAGGACATCCAGGACATTAACTTTTGGGATATCTCTTCCAATTGTTGATTTTTATAGAACAAAGAAGATCTCAAACTGAAACTGAAAACACGAATGCGTTTGCACTATTTCAAATATTACTGGTAGAAAAGGTGAATATGTAAATTTTACAATGTGTTTTAATGAATAGAGGCTGAATTAAATGTAATGATTTGATGTTAATCAAGGCTTGATTGGGAGATGTAAAA
This sequence comes from Erethizon dorsatum, assembly GCA_028451465.1. NCBI lineage: Eukaryota > Metazoa > Chordata > Mammalia > Rodentia > Erethizontidae > Erethizon > Erethizon dorsatum. The sequence continues at coordinate 49,211,113 of CM051827.1, read as the reverse complement.
ACATGCATTCTACCTTGTTTTGGTTCCTTTTAATATAAATTTCCTCCCTCCTCTCTTAGCACCATTTTTTCCCTGAAAAATGGGCATAGGAATGCATAAGTCCATGGACTGTTGTGAAAATAGGATGTTGTGGTTCTTAACAAATATTAACAGAATTTTCATATCAATCTAATAATGCAGATACTATTTATATCCCTACTTTGTGGATGAGGAAGTTGAGTCAAAGAGACTTACTGACTTGCCCAAGTTCTCATAACTAGCAGGGGTAAAACAACTACCAAAGTTCTTGGCGGCCAAGAACTATGCACATGGCTGATGTTTTAAGGACCCCTTTTTCATGTAATTGTATCCTCATCTTAAAAAGAATAAGAATGCAAGTGCCACCCAGAAGATGGAGAAAACAACAAAAACCACAAATTTGCTTCAGTGACAACAACATTTCCTGGAACAACTTAGCAGATCCTTAACTTGAGAGCTCACCAAGGGCTTGACTGGAGGAGCTATAAGTGCTTGGTCTCAGCAAGCAGGGACCCAGGAGATTAAGGTTCAGGGAGGTTAATAATGGTGACTGGGACCTGAACTCTTGTCTGCCTGGCTACAAAGCTTAGAGTCTTTCTATTAAAGCACAGTAAATTATGAAAGTGGCCAAATGGGTCATTTAGTGGCTTTCAGTTCCACAACACAAGGGATTTCTGCAATTCCCACTTGAAAAATAGTGTGAACCTACTTGTTCCAGATTTTGCTATTAGTGCTAAGGACACAAAGATGAATGAGATACTCCTCCAGTGTTCAACTTACACACTCTGCTGGGAATGAGAGACAGAGATTGCCAGACTCTGTCCTTCCTGGGTCTCCCCACTCTTTAGCACTGAGGACATTTATAAAACTGACTTGGTTGAAATTAGTCTGGACCAATAGGAAGAGAAGACATCCATGTTTCTAGTAAGTGTGTTCTAGCATTAGGAAGAAAAGACTCCTATGTTTACAGCAGGAAGATTCTCGCATTAGTCTGCATGTAGTAATCTGATTTTCCTCTATCTAAAATAATCCTATATACTCCATAATCGACAAGTGAAACCTCCCACTACATTATTTCTTCAACCTTCATTCAACTTTCATTACTAGACTGTATCCCGAGTCTTAAAGTGGAGTTAGAGGCCTGACCAGATCTCCTCTTCCACATAATTCAAGCCATCCCTCTTCCTTCTCATACACTGTTTCCTAGACTTGCAGTTGCTAGTTTAGGATTATACCAGGCAAGACAAATTATGTGGACTAACAAAATTACTACTACACCAGACTGCAAAATCATCTTGCATTTATCTTCTATTACTGTGTAACAATGTGCCATAAATTTGAAGATTTAGAACAGCACATTTATTATCTCATAGCTTTCATGAGTTAAGAGTTTGGCATATTTTAGCGGGATTTTGTACTCAGGGCTTCATAGGCTAAGACAAGGTGTTACCAGCTGCTTCCTCAAACAGAGGATCCATGAGGGAAAGATATACTTTTAGGGAGAGATTTTCTAGGTTTCTAGCAGAGTTTATTTTCTTGCAGTGGTAGGGCTAAGGCCCTTCTGTCCTGCTAGGCATCAGCCAAAGACCGTTCTAAGGACCTTGCAATGTGTGCTCTTTTGATTCCCAATGTGTAACAATCCAATCGTGAGAGTAAAATTCAGGGGACAAGGGATCATGGGGGACCTCTAGAATTCTGCCTACCACACAGCTCCACCTAGAGATCTTGGCTGCCATGTCCCAGTTACCAGAGAATGATGCCAAACCTCACTGAGACCAAATTTATGATCCTTGCCACCCACACTGGGAACCTGAGATTTGGGCAGGTGGCTCCCATTAGAAAGTCAGTTTGCATGGCTAGCTCAGTCCTTTAACCTAGAGCAGAATGTTCCCAGTTTCTTCTGCTTTTCTGTAGTTGCCGCTTGACACACAGCTGAACCAGCTTATGTAATGACAGCTATATAGCTAGCTAAATATAGTACAGGGTGACAAAGGCTAAATGACTCATAAACAAAGGCTTAGTGCATAATGTCTTAGTTACTTTTCTCATTGCTGAGAAAAAAATACCTAACAATTTAAGGGAGAAGAGGTTTATTTAGTTCCCATTTTCCAGAGGTTTCAGTCCGTAAGTGGCTGGCTCATAGGCAGGGTGGCATGGCAGAGAAGAATCAGTTCATAGCAGGCAGAATGTAGCATAGCAAGCTAGGGACCTTTACAGTGCCTTTCTGCCCCTTTTATATTGTATCTAGGCTACTGGAATGAGGACAGTGCTAAACCAATCAGTGGACTGATTTAGTAATCACACACCCTCAATCCCAGCATTACACACTCTAGATCCAGCTGCCTCTGAAAAAGCCCCACCTATGGCTACATGAGGTTGGGAGGACATGTAGACACAAGACATAACACATACAGTGCAAGGATTCAGGGAGTCAAGGAGATGGATAACAGAAGTTTTGGCAGAAGAGTAACAGTTGTCATGGACTTGATAAAGGATTAGGGTCTTATTAGGGAATAGGAAGAGCATCCATGGAATAGTCAGGAAGCCCAAAAGCACAGGAAGCAGTAGTGCAAATTTAGTTTGAGTGAATGGAAGGAAGGGTTTAGACTGAGCAGGTGGAAGTTAAGAAAGGCACTTATACATCAGAAGTTAGATTGAGGGCCGGTGAGATAGCACAGCAGCATAAGTGCCTGCCTGGCAAGCGCAAGGTCCTGAGTTCGCCTCCCAGTACCCACATACAATAAAAGGGCCGGTGATATTGCTCAGCGGCCCGGGCATCTGCTGGTGCACAAGGTCCTGAGTTTGACCCCCAGTACCCACACACACAAAAAAAGAAGTTAGATTGGAATTTAATTCACAGGTAAATTATGTCTTTCAAAGTTTTCAAGTAAGGGATGACATGAATAGATGTGTTTTGAGAGTAATCATATTGGGAACACAATGGGTTGGTTTAAAATGGGACAATTTAGAAAATTGCTATAATAGACCAATGGTAGAGTAGAAGTTGAGGGACTATAAAACAGAAGAATGGTTAAGAGAATCATTTCAGAGATTAAGTTGAGATGGAGTATGGTGGCTACATGTGGAGAGGCTTAGAGCACTCTGAAAACCCACTACATAATTTCACATGCCACATCTCATGCATCATCTGACATTCTCCTCTAAACTTTACATGTGTCTGTCTGCTTTCTTTAATAATTGACACAAACCTCTACACTTTCACTTTTAAGGTGTCAGATTCAGTATTTCACCAGTGCTGGGCTCACTGCCACATGGATTCATAGCAAGGTAAATGTTTTTCCCCTGCATAGATGCTGGAGTTACCACTCCTCCTCTCACTGCTAATAACTCAAGATGATTTGAAATAATTTCTAATGTGTGACAGATTTCAGATGTCTTTATCCAAGCTCTCCAGTGGAATCACTGCTTAAGAAGTATCTACTTATGCTTTAGTGACATTTGCCTTGCCATATGTTACAAAAAAAAAAGCATGTTGTGAAACCTAACCTGTGGTGAGAGAAGTCAAGAGAATGGTTACCTCTCTAGAGTTACTATCAGGGAAAAGAAGGAAACCATGTGAAGGATCAGAAATCCTCCCTATCCTCAACCGGTGGAGGTTCCATGGCTTTTTACTTTTTTATTTTTTGGTACTGGGAATCAAACTTAGGGCCTTGTGTTTGCCAGTTAGGTGCTTGTGCCACTGAGTTACATCCCAAGCCTCCACAGATTTCTACTGTATGAATATTCACAAAGGTCTGCTCTTATATCTGTGTGCTTTCCTATTGTGAGTTATGCTTCAATAAAGACAAATAAAGAAAAGAAAGAACCAATAACCACTTGTCATTCCCAAAAATTATGTTTAATTGTAAAAGGCAAGCTGTATGCTCTCCGTTACTTAAATATTGAGGGTCAAGTGACTACTCGATTCAAGGAATTTACTTGAAATCACATGTACAGCCAGAGGCATAGTCAGAATACAAATGCAAGTAGTTAGCTTTGCCATCTTTTCTCTGCCAACTAAAAAACCAAGAGTTTTCAAGACTTATTTTTGCTTTATTTTTCTTTCTCCCTGGAATATAATGACCTCTGACTGTACACATATCTCTCTAGCATGCACACTAAATTTCTGGTATTCTAATAAAGTTGGCTTCCTTAGGTTTGAATAAGGTCAAGCCCCCTAGTGTTGGGCAAAATAAAACCTTTATATTAGCTATCCAAGGGAAAAAGTAAGTTCTCACACAGAAACTAGGAATTAGAAGTAAAAATTTACACTGGCAGGAATAGGCAGCCCTGCCTCTGGCTCCCCTTCAAGGCTGAGCACTCCTGAAAAGTAGAGAAGCCTAGCCCGGACACCTGTGCTTGGGAGACCATGGTATGGAAGTCACATGTTCAAATGATTATGTCATGTTTCATAAACTAAGAGTATTTATTTATTTTCCATTTGTATTCCTTAAGTAATACATACAGTAAAATCTCTGTAACACAGATTCCTGGACTCAAATAATTTTTAAAGGGGTAAATTTTATTTCTGGTTATGGGAAAATGATCAAGTAAAATTCCATTAAGAGCAAATAATGTATGAGATAACTCTAAACATCAGGTAGCACACAGGCAAACAATGACAACAGTAACAAGAGGAATGCTTTCAAGGCAGGCTGCCTGAGAACATGAATTTGTACCACTCCCTACCTTAAGAACCTTGTGAAAGAGGCTCAGAGTCTACTCTGTGGCCATCTTCCTAAGAAAATATCTGGTAGTGTAGTTATGAGATTTGAATGAACGAGTTGTGAGATACCTCACATGAAACTTTGAATAAACAAACAGGATGAGGGCTCTGTGTGCTGCGAGGTCTGGAGGAGAACATGCAGATTGATTTTGGAGCTGTGTGCTGTTTTTTTTGAAGAGAGAATGCAATGTGAGGAGAGAAACCGCAAGCTGTCGGGGTGGAGAGTTAAATCGTGGAGGAACTTCATGATTGTAGATGCTTCTAAGGAGGCCGAGATTCACCTGAGGGAAATGAGAAGCGATGAGAGTTTTCAGTCAAGTGGTGATCCGGGAATGCCAAAATGAGAGATCCCAGTAAAGATCCCACGGGACTTACAACTAGTAATTGCTGGTGGCTGGAAGTAGAGAACTGACGAAGTATCAAGGAGAGAGAATCAACGGATCTTGATGACAGAAACTAAGTGTGACTCCCCCATGTCTGCCTTTTCTTTCGTAGTGGCTACAGCAATTTGAATGGACTCAAGAAGCTGAAGGTTAGAATATGAGAAAAGGAGGAGTCCTAGTGGGGTCGTGAGACTGACACATCTTGCCACATTCACAGGTCCCTCCTAAATCCCCAGCCCCATGAAAATCCTTGTGATGAGCCACTGTGACCTGGGACATGGGTCTCAAGGAAAAACAAACTACTCGTCTTGATCCATACAACCACAGTCTGATGCCTGAGCCAAAGGCGGACACTTTGGCTGATGAGACAGCTCAGAGGCGTAAGCGCCTGCCTGGCAAGCTGGAGGTCCTGAGTTCGACTCCCGGAACCCACATACGAAAAAAGGGCCGTTGATATCGCTCAGCGGCATGGGAACCTGCTGGCGTGCGAGGTCCTGAGTTCGACCCCCCGGTACCCACAATAAAATAAATAAATAAATAAAAGATGGACACCTGAAAGTGAAGCTTTCATTACTGTTCCCCATCCCTGTCACCTCCCCAATTCAGCTCGGAATGAAACTAAAAATATCACTAAGAATATTTGATGCTAGATAGTGGCATATGTGAGTATTCATGTCCTCTTTTGGAAAGGACACATAGTGCCCACAGATGGGGTATTTTAAACCAAACTGAGCTGCTCTTGGAGTATGGGAGTCCAGTTTTTGTCCAGCAGTAAAAGGGATGACACTGCATCTGGCTTCAAGCCTCGTCGTATACTTGCAATCCATCCTATCATCACCCTGTTTTGTCAGAAGAGGAAACCGAGGCTCAACATACAATTAAATTACAAAAACCAAAACCAAACAAAGCATTCACGAACAAGCTAGAAGTCAGTCTCGAGCTAAATTCTGTATTTTCTCCTCCTTTCATGTGCCTTGCTGATATTTTGATAAATATAATTCAATCAGCAGTCTATGATAAGTTTTATTAAAATGTCAAGAGGCTTACCAGTCAGAATGAAAACACAGGATAAAAACCATATTTCTGGGTTTTACTAAATCCCACAGTGTTGGAATATAATTCCTACTGTTCAGCAAATCCAGTCTCACTTACCTCTCTTCTATTGTGTTAAGAACACAAAGTGATAGAAGAATAATGTTTTCCTTTTTCTCTGCTCAGGCTTTGAGCTTAAAACTGGACGCAGCATGATGCTTTTAGTTCCAAAGCCAAGGAATTTGATAGCTACCATGTGGCAGCATTTCACTTCATCTAAAATATTATCCCCCAAGTTTGGAACCACTGGCTGCCCCCTACACTCAAAGTTTATTTGCTGTTATTTTCCTTTTTTTGCAAAAACCACAAATCATAATAAATAGGATTTTTCCTTCTTTATTTTTTTTTAAAGCTGAACCACAGTAACTCCTAATCCCAGTTTTAAAAAAAAATATGAAAGAGAAGCCAAACATTCGGAAGCTGGTTGTGGCATTGTCCTGCTTTACCCTGCACCACAGCTTTCAGGAGGTAAGAAGTTGGCATTATCAGAGGCCTCAAAGGCACACCAGTTGCCAGGGTGTGCATCAAGGAACAAAGTGAAATCTGTCCTGAACAAGCGATTATCAAATTACAGACCTGTCACCAGTGCTTCCTGGGAAGGGTCAGTGCCTTCCCTTGTTCCCAACAGACAAAGAACATGTGACAAGCAGATCGATACTTCAGTTAACTAAACAGCTGGCTAATCACAGAACTGACAGCACAGAAAGGTTGATGAAGACAATGAATAAAAGTGCTTTATAGAATTTTTTTTTTTTTCCTTTTGGCCCATTCAACAGCTTGGTGAATCCTGCTTTTTCTTTCTTTCTTTTCTTTTTCTTTTTAACTAGATGAGGGTGATGGTGATTCTGCTTTCAAATTTACAAGAAGAAGGGCCATTCCTCCCAGCTGAGAATGTGCACTGGGGTGTGTGCTTCCTGGAGAAGGAGAGGCGAAGCAGGGAGGGGAGCCCGGATGTGCCAGCCTCCCTGGGATGATGATGGAGGCAGCCCCAGTCAATTGTCATTAGCTAATTACTCTTCTCCTTTTGTCAGGTTAAACTGGGTCATCCAGTGTTGTTGTCTAAGTGTGGCAGGTGAATTGCATTAAAAAGGATAAACAGCACTCTTTTCTAGTACACTCTGTCGAACATCTTAACAGCTTAATTGTTGTTCTGCTGATTAGCGAGGCAGGGCTGTGAGGTAATTAAGAGTAAGACGGGGCAGCTCTGCTTTGAAGTTTTTTCTATCACAACCTAGTGCTGGGGCCTTGAACAAATTACTTAACCTCTCTGCACAGGGTAACATTATGGTTGGCATGACAATTTTAACAAATTTAAAATGATACAATCATCCTCTATTATCTGCATTTCAGGTTCCTCAGAGAATACCTGAAACCACAGTGTTAAATCCTGTACATACTGTTTTCTCCTGTGCACGCGTATACAAATTTAACACTTTTTTTTTTAATCTTAACTAAGCACTTGTGAACTATGGCCATAACTTAGCAGTTGAGACATGACAGCAATATTAGTACAATTTTTTTTTCCTTCCTCACAATTTCAGGGGTAGAAGATTCATTCTTACAATAGAAATTAACATTTGCCTGCAATTTTTTTCCTTCTTTGTGAGCTTTTTTTCCACTTTAAAGGGCACTTTACATCTCTTTGGCATATATGAATTGCTAGCATCACTACCACTCTTGCACTTCCAGCCATTATTAAGTACAACAGGGGCTTACTTGAACATAAACACTGTGAAACTATGGCCGTCAATCTGATAACCGAGAGGGCTATTAAGTGACTCACAGGCAGGTAGCATATACAGCATGGATATGCTGGAAAAGAGTTGATTCATGTCCCAGGTGGGATAGAAAAGGATAGCACAGATTTCATCACACTAATCAAAATGATGTGTAATTAAAATTTTATGAATCATTTGCTTCTGATAACTTTCATCTAATATTTTAGAAGCCAAGTGTGACTGTGGGTAGCTGTAATCACAGAAAGAAAAACTGCCTACCTAGGGTGTGTGAGGGGAGGACTGAAAAATTTTATGAGGTAAAATTAAAAAGTCATACATGTAAAGTCCTATGTGTAGTAGCTGGCACAAAGAAAGATAGTAATCATGTAGTTATACATTTTTCAGTCATTTATACTTTTTTCCAGTGACATGAGAGAGCCACATAAATATAGGGGCTACATTTTATGCACAATATACATATCCTCAGAAACACTCTTATTTATTCAGTGATAACAATAGTTCCAGAACCTTGACTCCATAAAGTACCTCATAGTTAAGAAACACTTTCCTATCCAACAACATATTTAATTGTCACAAAATTCTGCAAAGGAAAATGTTTGGAATTTCTGTTGTAGAAGACAGAATCAAAGAGAAGAGAGGTTATGTAACTCACCAATTCTGTCAGTTATGTGTCGCAGAGCCAGCCTGTAAACTGAATAATACATTCAGGCTCTATAATCAGATCTCAGTTTAAATCTTTGCTTCACCATTTCTGAACTGTGGTACAACAGGCAACTTATTTTCCTTCTCTGAGCTTCAATCTCTTCATCTACCAGTCTCTGGAAACTGTAACAGAGTTGTGATGAAGATTAATAAAGTCTTAGCAGAAAAGCTGAGATTTAGTAACCATTTGGTAAATGTTATTTACTATCTGTGCATTATTATTGCTCTTATTATTATTATATCCTGATCATTGTTAACTAGTTAAAATATTTCATTGGGGGCACTACTTTAAAATGATTATCGTACCTGATCTCACAGTGCTATCCCCTCCTTTTCCTCCCTCCCCTCAATCCCTTCTCCTTCCCCTTCCTTCTCCTTTTTTCCCCCTCCTCATTTTCTTCATTTTGGCCACATATCAAATGCAGTTAGCGTATAGACCCTATGAGCAATAGTTCTGCTATTAAGGATGAAAATGTTGGGTGCATTCAGCTCACTGCAGTCTCCCTCTGACTGGGCTGGGCTCTGTGCCTTTGTTCAGGCTGAACCCTCCTCTAGAGAGCCCTTCCCAGCAGCACTGCACCTCACATAAATCTGGAAGACACGTCCCTGTCTTTCATAACCATGGTAATATTACAGCTGTCCTCAAAGTCCGCTCAGGCCTGGCCTTCTCAGGTTCTGGCCACAAACCTAGTGCTGCCCTCTACATGAGCCCCTCTGATCATCAGGTACTTCCTCATGCTTCAACACGCTCTCCCACACTGGACTCAGAGACCCTGGAAGGCAAGAACTGCAAGATCTCTACCTCCACACTGGCAAATGCTTGAGAAGGTATGAGTAGGGAGAGGAAGAAGAAAAGAAAAATCAGGCAAGAGAAAAGGAAATGCAGCAAAAGAAGAGAGGAATGAAATGGATTTAAACTGTAGCTTATGAGACATGGCTTAATTGATGCTCAGATAGTAAACAATATTCAATCTCCTCTTGACTGTAGCAAAGAGTGAAAGAGCTCAAAATTATTTTAGAGAGACCTCTAGTTTCCTACGTATGTATAGAAAGAAGGGAAGAAGTACTTTTATGACAGACTGATTTGTTTTGCTCATGGCAGTCAAGAGATGGAAGGTATTCCATGTGGCAGCATGACAAAGCCTGTCCCTTTCTGCACAAATAACATTGGTTTGTGAAGAGAATCCATCCATGGCAAAGAAGGGTTGGGGAAAGCGCTTAAGACAGGGCCTCTGTTGACCAGAGAGCTGTTCTTGGTGTACTGGAGACTGGCTAGGTCTGGGACCACAAAAATAATAAATTAGGAACGTTCACCATCACTTAGTTACAAATACTCACTTTACAGAAGTGATCATTGAGAACCAGAGAGGTTGAGTGACTTGGTCAAGTTCACACTGCCAGTTAGCAACAGACAAGGGTTTATACCCTGTGTCCCAATCTATCTTCCCCAGCAACAATAAAGGAGCCTAACACCCCGACTCATTCATCACTCATGAAAAATTACTACAATTTTTCTTCACACTAGTACTGTACTCTAAGAATTAAAAAATCATTTAATGAACATTAATTGTACAAGTCCTGTGTAAGGCACTGGATTTAGAAGAAGCTTCCTATATAAGCAAGAGTACAAGTTTTAGAGCCAGACAGACCTGGTTTACTTTCCTGACTTTCCTACTGTTTGTAGGTGATTTTGGACAACGCTATGGGCCTTTATTTCTTTTCTGAGCCCTGTTTAGGGTGAATGAGGATAAAAAAGTGAGGGCTAGAGTTGATCAAACTGATGACATTCAAGAAACAAAAAAGGACTTCAGGGAAATCTGGAGTCTAGTCTAGACCAAGAACTCTTTACATGAAGTGACAGAGAGGGAAAAGGGGGGAGAAACCCATAGCAGAGTGAGCAGTAACCCATAGAGAGTGAAATACTATTGCACGTAAAGAGAAGCAAATCCTGTCATATGTGACAACAAGAATGAGCCTGGAGGATACTATGCTAAAGGAAAGTACATGAGGTACAGAAAGACAAATACCAGAGTAGTTCACTTATATGTGGAATCTAATATAAAATTGAACTTACAGAAGTAGACAGTAGAATAGTTGTTATTAGAAGCTGGTAAAGGAGCTACGAATGGAGAAAAATTGATCAAAAAGTACAAAGTTACAGTTAAGAAGAATGAGTCTTCAAGATTTATTGCACAGTAAGGTGACCATAGTCAATAATAATAATCTATTGCATACTTCAAAATCTCTATTAGGTTTTAAACATTCACATTGCAAAACATTCATAAATATGTAAAGTGATAGATGTTAGTTTGCTATAATCATTCCTAAATGTATACATTGAGCAAAACATCACATTATCTCATAAATGCATCCAAATTTTTGTTACATTTTTTGTAAATGGGAAGAGGATCAAGAGATGGAGGGAGGAGTGAGGGGGCGAAAGTAAAGGGACATAAAAGAATTAAGATGTGTTATGTATGTGTACCAACTCACAATGAATGTAATCTTACGTACTGCAAACATGTACTAATAAAAAAATTTAAAAAAAACAAAGCTTTAATTAAAAACAAAAATTATTTCCAAGATCTGGCTATTACAAATTGTGCTGCTATAAACATGGGTGCACATATATCGCTGTGGTACGATGTTTTTAATTCTTCTGGGAAGATGCCCAGAAGGGGAATAGCTGGGTCAAATGGGACCTCCAACCCTAGTTTTCTGAGGAATCTCCACACTGACTTCCACAGTGGCTGTACCAGTCGACACTCCCACCAACAGTGAAGAAGGGTTCCTTTTTCCCCACAGCCCCTCCAGCATTTGTTATTAGTTGATTTCTTTATAGTAGCCATTCTTTCTGGGGTGAGATGGTATCTCAGTGTTGTTTTAATTTGCATCTCTCGAATGACTAGTGATGTTGCACATTTTTTTGTATATTTGTTTGCCATTAGTATTTCTTCATCTGAGAAATGTGTATTCATCTCAGATGCCCATTTTTGGAGTGGGTCTTTAAATTTGGGAGGTCTGATTTTTTTGAGTTCTTTATATGTTCTCGATAGTAATCCTTTGTCTGAGGCAAACTGAGGAATGGATAAGAAAGATGTGGTATTTTTATACAATGGAGTACTATTCAGCCATAAAGAAGGATAAACTGGAGACTTTTATAGGTAAATGGATGCAACTCGAGAAAATACTCATAAGTGAAATAAACCAGAAGCACATGTGTAAGCATCGTATTATCTCTCTAGTATGAGAAACTGAAAGAGTAAATAAGATCCAAAATGTACAATAGATATGGTGAATCAAAAAGAAACTGGTCAAAAGGAAAGAGAGACTGGAATAGGGAAAAGAAAGAAGGGAAAGGGAAAAAAAATTGTATATATATATATAAGATGGTTAAGATAGATACACTACCATTTTTACTTAGTTCATTGAAGAGTAAGGTTTGTGCCAATAATGTTTGGACAATTGAATGCTAATGTCTGGTGTCCTGAATAACTAACTTAAAGATAGTAATACGTAATGTATTAACCATTGTTACCCTCCTATTATGTTGTTTTGAAAATTTGTTCTTCTTTTGATTTGTTTTGTTTTTTCTTCTCTTTAAAATAAAAAAAAATTAAATTAATTTAAATTGAAATAAAATTTAGTATATATTAATGTACAGCCACAAACTCAAACTGAAGTTCACAAAAAGTGTCACATCGCTTACTTTTTATTATTTGTTTTAAGACAGAGTTTCACTACATGGTCCAAGATGATCTCTAATTTGCGATCTTCCTGCCTCAGGCTCCTTGGTGTTGGGATTACAGGTCTGCACCATTGTGCCCATCTCTGTCACTTCATTTTTAAAAGTCAAATTAAACACAACTTTGGATGCTGATCTCATGGAATTGATAGAAAATTCAATTTCAGTAAATATTGGAACGTGTTGCCCTTAAGGATTTTGTGCAGAGCACAGCTTTCACAGAAGGCTCTGGGAATTTTAGTTAAGTTAGCCAGGTGTTAAGAAGGTAGTTGCCCAGGCTTTCATGAAGTTCTGCTTCTCATGTCATTTTAGGTATCAGGGCTATTGTCAAGGCTAGGAGTGCTGATACTCGAAGTCCAGTCCTCTTGGTCTTCCAACCTTGGCAAAGCTTTGGCCACCTTCAGGTGTAGAGGATTCTAAGTGAAAGGCAGGAAATGTCCCAAGATACCTATGAATAGCAGACCCAGACCTCTATGTCCCTCCTTCCTGACCTTCTAGAATCTTCTCTGTCTCTACCACTCTAACTTTGCTAATGATTCTGCTTTTCCTTTTACTCCCATACAACTCTCAAACACTTCGATTCTTTCCCTGTCTAGTTATGAATATAAACAGCTTAGAGAAATGGTTCATGAAAGCCAGGAAAACCATGCCCACCCTGGGACAAGGGAACGAAACATTTTGGCCTCTTGCTGAGAATGGGCACAGAACCATACAGAGACAATCATGTTCACGCTCCATTCTTTATGTCCATTTTTACACTTCAAGGGGACACAAAACATTGATGGTATCTCACTAAGTGATCTTGACATGATGTAATAGCAAAGTTTTGATGATATTATCATTTCAAATAGTTGTAAAATACATATAACATGCACTGTGACCTTAACCTTTCTAAGCAAATGGTTGAGTAGTATTAAGTATACACATATTATTATGCACCCAATCTCCAGAACTTTTTAGCTTACAAAATTGAAACACTCTGTCTATTAAGCAACTCCTGCTTCCCTTTCCTACTAGCCTGTGGTCACCACCATTCTATTTGCTGTATGAATTGAAGTACTCTAGATACCTCGCATAAGTATAATCTCAATAGTATTTGTCCGTTTGTCACTGGCTTATTTCACTTACTATAATACCCACAAGATTTATACATATAGTAGCATAAGTCAGAATTTTAAGGCCTTTCTAAAACTAAATAATATTTCATTATGTGTACGTACCTATGTTTTGCCTATCCATTCATTCATCAGTTCACACTCAGGTTGTTTCTGTCCTTTGGTTATTCTGAATAATACTGCTATGAACATGGGTGTATGGAATAGTTTAATTTAAATACATAAAGGAGATTTAGTATCATTTTTATCATAATGTAGCTCTCAGACCTTCATATTCTAATGGGCCTCTTTTGAGCAGGGAACAGGGGAATTCAGGTACTCTGTGAAACCCTGTCCCCGAAAGCATGGTGTCAGGAGAAAGGATTGAGAGCATCAGCTGTCTTGCAGGCCCAGAGCAATAGCTCAGAACACCTAGTTTCCAGGGCTGCAAGGAGGGTCACACAGTATGACCCAGAGAAACCCCCAGGTACTTGTGGGCTCCCCACACACTTGGCTCCCTTTTCTTTCCCTTCTGACGTGTCCTGCCTTCAGTGCAGATGACTGGAGAGTACAGAGGTCCCACGGTTGCTTACAACACATCAAGTATTCTGAAAATGATTAGACTGCAGATTCTACCCTCTGTATAGTCAAAACATTTAAAATACCACTAAACCTTTGCTTTCCCAGCTCTGTGGGTTTCTGCAACCTACAGCTCACAAAATTTCTGTGTCTGCAGGGGTTCATAATATACTCCAGACTCAGTGCGATGCAGCACAGTCTTCCACGAAGTGATTATTAGGAAGAATGAGGTGCAGCTCGCCTTTTATTTTGAGATGGCAATTTTGCATGACATTTATCTCTCCCCTTGATTATATATATTTTGTTCCCTGTGGTCATTTTTCATGGGGATGAAGGAGGACTGCTAGAGTTCTGTAATCCAGTTTATTTATATATTTTTTATTTTTGGCCTATAGTCATCCAGTGTAACAGAACAATACAAGCTCCCTTGTTGCAAGTGCCAAAGAGAAAAGAGGAAAAGAGGGGGCATTTATGAGTAGACCCCATTTGTGGAGCACCTGTCATGTCCTGGTGCCTGGGCTAGGACTTTGCTGCATGACTCTGCCCTGCCAGTGCTGCTTGAGAATCGGAGAAGTTCGGGGACACTTAGGAAGGAGTAAGCTCAGTATTCGAGTCCATTCTTGATGAGTCCAAGTATGTGCTCAAGTCAGTGCACACTCATGATGCAGCTACTGAAAGCCAGATGCTTCCCAGGTCCAGGGAATATAGAGCTGGTGACCCTGGTCCCTGGAGTATGCATTCCAGGTGAAACTCTTCTTCCCTACTACATACAGTTACATCTCGAGGCAGAAGTGACTTCCATGGATAAAGAGTCCTGAGAGTGTAAAGAAGGGCACAGTCTCATGTTTGAAGCTACTTAGAAAGCTTCTTATATGGACCTGAAGTCACTTGGTCAAAAACATACAAGTGAGATTTCACATAGAATAACTGAGGCAGAAAGTTCTCATGACAGCTAGGGTGAAGACCCAACTAAGCCTTCTTGTTCTTCTCCTGTGCTTTACTGTATTGAAAGCAAATAGGTGTTTAGGCATCTGAGTTTAATGCAAATGCTGCAGCTACAAGGGATGAGGCTGGGAATCTTGCCCTGGCTGGCTGCTCTCCAAGGTGGGGTCTCTGTGACTGACTGACAAGGAAGAGGTGTTTCAGATCAAATAGAATGAAATAGGGAAGGGAAGTGCCTGTCCCCAATAGGTCCCACAAGTTCAGCCTTCTTGTTTTGGCAATGAGTTGTTTTCATAAAGACCCATTTCAGGTTCACCCCCTGGGAGGTTAAGGGAGCAAGAGACCCCAGCTACAGTATCCCTAGTCCATGAGCATCCATCCATCTCTCCATTTGCACAGGGACATCCCTCATTTACTTCCTGAGACTGACTGCCAAAGCTCTTCCTCAGTAATGACTTCCTCCTCTCTTCTGGGCAGCACTACCTGTTCTCCTTCAAATGTCCCCATATCCTGTTATGGTTACTTTTGTGAACAATCTTGCAAAGTAGTATTGTAATGATCTAGGTACATATTTGCCTGCTCCACTGGCCTGATGGAACTACAGAGCTCAGGAAGATTTGATGGAAGAAGTGAATGAATGGGTGAGGGAGCCCTGGGATGAGTGGCTGAACTGTCTATCCCAGCAGTCTGTTGCCAAATCTGCATAGTGGGCAAATGAGTAGGGGAGTGAATAAATGGGGGTGACAGTGAAGATGTGGAAGAAGAGCATTAAGAGTGTGCTGGGCATTGGTTCACTGACCAGCACCCTGTGACCACAGGCAAACTTGGGAAATGACGGGCACACAGACATCTTCCTGAGATAGTTTTTGTGGACCTGCCATAGAATCCAGCCAGCGACAGATGGTACTCAGGTAGCTTCTCAGGGGGAAAAATCAAATCAATTGATCTAAAAAGAGGATTAAACTCTCAAAAGAAGTTTGTGCCTATACAGTTTTGTTGTTGAGACTTTCAGGGACTTAATGGAAGAAATCTTTGGTATACATATTTTTCTGTTTTCAATTTCATGTAAAATAGTATTTTCCAAAACAGTATTTTCCAAAGCTAGTAACGTCTAGTCAGGCAGCCACCATCCTCCCTTAGCTGCACAGATAAATCACATCTCTGTGTATTGTGGTAAAGGCATCTGAGTGGTGGGCTGAGAGATAGGTCACTCTTAGCATTGCGGAGATCTCAATGCAAATCCAAATTACACCAATTTCTAGCTGGGGAATATTGGACAAGCTTTCTTAATGTCTCTTTACCTATAAAGTAGAAAGAAGAACATCCATTGCCATCACTGCTAGGAGGACTGATGCCTCTGAGTGGCTGTCTTAGTCATCTTTTGGGTTGCTGGAGATAACAGCTGACACATAGGACTTAAAGGAGGGAGGTTTAATTTGGCTCCTGGTTTTCAGGCCATGACTATCTGTCTCCAAAGTGAAAATGTCATGGTGGAAGGATATATTGGAACAAAGATGCTTAGTTCATGGTAGCTGGGAAGCAGAGAGTTCCAGAAGGGCAGGGATGAGGGACCAGACATAGACACCAAGGCTGCACCTCCATGACTCACTCAGACACAACTAGTATTGTGTTCCACTAATCCCTGGGGTGGATCCCACAGCCAGTCAAGGTGAAACTCCAACCATTATCCTTAGGTATCAGCCCTCTGCGTACTCCATCCCTCTGCCTTCTCCAGGGTGCCTAGTGGGACAGAGCCAGCAGGAAAGTCAAAAGGGGAGTACAGGACTTCAGTTGCAGTTTTAGAATTTTGGGAAGTTCTCATAACTTTTTAAAAGAGGTTCCATACTTCTCTCTTGTTCTTTCAAACAAACAGTGGTGTATGCTTCTGGGATTTTAAAGCATGGGCCCGGTCTCAGGATTGGAACCTCTGAGCTGTGAATTTTCTAGGTATTATGTTTTCCCTCTCTATTTTCCTTTCTCATTTTCTTCCTTGCATTTCTTTCATTTACATATCTGTTTCCTCATTCCTCTAATAATTAATTAATGAGCGTATCACTCAGTTATTAATTTATTATTTTCTTCATTTGCTAAACAGATAATGAAGGCCTCTGTGGGGGCAGGCACTGCGAAGGGCACATGGAATACAGACAAAATCTCAGTCCTCGAGAGGTGCAGATTCCACTGGATAGTGGGACACAAACCCACACATACACGCAATAATAGTGTCTGGCGCTGTGACAGAAGCATGCACAGGCACTGTGCAGCACAGAGGGGTCGGTAATGTCGCATTGCCTTTGATTAAACACTGCCTGGGCTGCAGGAAGGAGGCATTAGCTTAGCTGCAGTTTCATTTCCAGAATCCAGTACAGGCAGGTCCCTTAGAAGAGCTCTTTGCTGCTGGCCTCCCTTAGATATGCAATTAGAAGATGGGAAGGTCCTTGGGACTCAGTAACCTGGAATCAGAGTCTTGTTTGTGTAAGCAACAGGTAAGAATCAACATGTAGGAGCTGAAAAGTTCAATCTTGGAGCTAATGAAAGAGACTTTCTGCAGTCCTAGCAGGGGTCCAGTAAATCATATCAGTCAGGGGCCAACCAGGAAAGGAGAAACCATTTCCAGTCTTCATGGCAGGGGGAAATTAATGTGGAGAACTTGTTATGCAGATGATGGTAATGTGGAAGAGCTAGCTGGAGGATTGTGAGAGATCCGGAGAACAGAAATAGGAAAAGAAGGGAAAGGAATAAGAGGTATTATGGACCCAGGGGACTGAGGCAGGGAAATAAAAACCTGATTTCTTCATTTCTCCATCCCTAATTTCCTGCTAAGACCTCTTTTTGTGTGAAACCAGTTAGAAGTTGCCTGTATGCAAGGCCTAAACATTCCCACCTGCTCGAGTCAGCCCCTCCAGCCTATAGTTAAGAGTAGAGGAGGGGTAAGGAAAAGAAAGCTCCTGAAGGCAAAGAAACCCAGGCATGACTCACAAGGGCATTCATCTTCATGGCAGCAGACAATCTCAAGCTCTGCGGAAGCAGTCTTCCACTATGACACCATGTGGCGGTAGAAAGCATGACAGGTGGGGACTGATAAGATTCTGATTCTCTTTCTTGGTTTTTATGTGCCCCAAAGTTCCTGTACTATTCATTGGGTAGATGTGTGATATCAGAGAAGAAACTCAAAAGATAATACAAAATATCCTGTCAAAAAGGCGAATGTGATTATTCACTTAATTGACAAAGTGAAGTCTGCTTGAACACAATTGAAACCCAAGTTGGGAATGAGATCACATAAATTACATAATAATGTAGTAATAATTGTGCCTGTTAATATTGATATCTTACTATGTGACAAGCACTATATTAAACATTTTAAACAAACTAGGTCACTTAATACCTACTACAACCCTGGGAGAGTAGGTATTATCTCTCCATTTTACATATAAGGAAACTGAATTTAGTGACTTGTGAAAGGCCATGTAACTAATAAGTAGCTGAGAATAGATTTTAACCTCAGATTCTTTAGAATAAAAAATACATGCTTTTACTATTGTACATGGCTGCAAAGGGACAAAAGTGTCCCTCACATCATAGCCAGACCTCTCATGTTCCACTACAAGGGACTATAAAGTTAGGTGCTGTGTAGTGGAGAAAAGACTGTATTTTACTAATGCAAAGCAATGTCCCAGAAACCAGTATCAGGACCCTGATCAAAATATATTTTCACCATGGGTAGCAGCGGTAGTCTTCTTAGTGTCTGTAATTGGATAATCTGGCACTATTCCTAAGGACACTGCTGGAGACAGAAGTTTGGTCCCAGGGAACACAGCAAAGGGAAATGGGCTGAAACCAACTGGAAGAGATTTTGAGCTGATTATACTGCAAAATATGTCTGAGCTCCGAGCTCTTACACAATAAGAATTCCCCCAGGGATGGTACAGAAGCAAAGCCCCATTGCTTTCAGCTCCTCTGAGTAAGTGCTGTGTAAACACAAAATATCCACATGATGGTTATGACAGTGTCCTATCAGCTAAAGATTAGTGAGTATTCTTGGGAGCTGGGGACAGCGACCACTGCAGAAACAGATGGAGATGGTATAACAGCCTCCGATGCAACACTACATACATTATCTCCTTTCAGCCTCCAGTGGTTTCACAAAGGAGTCAGATTGGATATTATTAGTCCTGATTTCTAAATGAGAAACTGAGGCTCAAAGAAGAGAGGGGATATCCTGAAAATCATACCACTGATCAGTAGAGGAGTTGAGGCTATGAGCATAGTTTTTGGATAGATTTAGACCTTTACTGCCATGTATCACACTAAGGAGATATAGTTGCTTTAGTGTCTTTTTCATACCTGTCTGGGTCTTGGGGAGTTGAATTTTCACACCTTCAAAGAATTTATTTGATCTAAGTATCCTAAATACAAATCAAGTTGGTTTTAGCAGTAACATGTAGTTTAGCTTTAGAAACAAGAGCATGACAGAAATGCTACTCATCTATGACACTAGTCCCATGGAACACCAGGAAGGGAGCTGTGAAATGCAGCAAAGAGGATTGTACTTCAGGTACTATGAGCCTAGCAACAAGAGCCAGGCCATTCTTAAATTTCCAAATTCTAAAGGACACTCTTAATACCAGTATGGACTCTTGGGAAAAAGTAGCCACATTTTAACTACTGTAACAATCACTGGACCATTTTATGGTCCACAGTCCTTTGAAAGGGCCTTCAACAGGAGGCCTTGAACTTATGAAAAGGGGAATGTTAGCCTGGAACTCTTAGAAAAGACTATGCAGGAGGAGCCAGCTGAGATGCGGTGAACGTATAGGTGTCTCAGCCACTTTCTCATTGTGGGGAGCAAAACACCCAACATTAAAGGAGGACAGATTTATTTTAGCTTATGGTTGGGTAGAAAGGCATGGCAGAGAAAAGCTGTTCAATGCATTGAAGCTAGGAAGTAAAGAGAAATGGGAAGAGCCAGCAACAAGAACATACTTTCCCAGGTCACATCCCCAGTGACCCACCTCCACCCAGCCTCTGCCTCCTAACAGTACCTTCAGCTACTGAACTCATTAATGAATGAACTCCCTGATAGGTGCAGTGCCCCATGATCCAATCACCTTCCAGATATAGGAAAATTTGGGGAGACATGTTAGATCTAAACAATAACAGTAAGATTCACCGGGAATACTAGGAATGACTTTGTCACCATGCCATTTTTCAGGTCCATTTCACGTCAACTCAGCAAAAATCAAATATGTATACCTGACTTCTCTCAGGAAACTCTGACCCACGACAAGTCAGGCTATTTTCACAGTCACCCAATATGTTCCTGAGAAAGCCAGATTTACAATTTATAAGACAAATCTCCTAACCCTCAGGGTAGCACTCTGCCCGTCACATCCCCCCATGCCATTTCCTTCGCCAACACTGTCCCATGGGGCAATGTCCCATCAAGGGACCTTAATTGTCTTATTTTTCTTGTTGCTAATGCTAGTTGTGAAAATGCCTGACAGAGATCTGTCATATTTCATGTACAGGTGAAATAGTGGCTAATGATCTACATTATAATCATTGAGACTTTGCCTAAAAATTAGCTGACTGAATTTGATCTGAGTATGGTTTCATGAGTCACAGTGAAATCACTATTTTATTTGACATGAATGAAAACTGAAATAGGTACTTAACCTCAGGCAAGGCTAGTGTATCTTGTCTTGATGCTGTACAAAGTCGATCCTTCCACTTGGAATCCAAGTGGGTTTGCTGAGTCAACAGCAATACCTCACGGTACCTTGGTGTACCTAACTATACACCAAGTGCTCCGTGTTCCCTTGCATTTGTCATCATATATAAGTCTTACAACAAAATGAGAATTATTATATTTATTTTACATGTGAGACTACTGGGGCGTAGACATGTTGAGTAACTTGTTCAAGGTTGCACAGCTACTTAAGTACCTATGGTTGAAATTCTTACCAAGTTTATCCAATTCCAAACCCATGTTATTCTCCCTACACTGGGCTTCCAGAAAAGGAAAGCTTTGAAAGCAAAGAAATCAAAAGGCAGAATCTTAGATGTAGAAAGAACTTAATGATAATGATATTGGAAGAAGTCACGGGGCCTTTAGTCACAGGAACTGTCAGAAAAATAGGAAGCTGCAGGGTGGAAACAGCAAATTAGGCAAGAGTAGGCTCTGGCTCTGTTGTCCTGCTCTCAGTGACCAGAACTTAGTACAGGTCATGCATCGCTGTCACCAAAGCCACAGTGAGATACAACTTTACACCCATTTAATTGTTAGAAATCAAGAAGCTTTTCAGTAGTATGCTAAGTTGTAAAGTGGTTATAGATTAACGAGGTCTTTTATACTTTGCTGCTAAGAATGTAAATTAGTATAACAACTTTGGCCAATAATTTGCCATTATTTTTCAGCATTGAATATTCACAGTCACATTCTTGAGTATATCTATCTTGAGTATAACATTTTAGTCAACATAAAACAGTGGTCCCATAAGATTATATCATCTAGTAGCAGCATAGCCATACTAGTTTGTGAAATAAACTCTACAGTATTTTCACAAAAATAAAATTTTCCAATAATGCATTTTTCAGGATGTATTCACCATTGTTAGTCAATGCTTGAATGTGTATTCATAGAGTGACTATTATCAGCCACAGGGATAACTTATAGTTATGAGTAGTACAGTATTTCAGTGATAAAATGTTCAAAAAGTGATCTCCAATTCTACTGTATGATTCCCTTTTTATAAAATTAAAATCAAGTAAAAATTATATAAAGAAAAATTATATAAAGAAGAAAATTTTTTTAAAGAAAATTGTATAACTTTTGATGAACAAAAGTTTCAGGACTGCATTATCTCAGGTAGTGGGAGGTAGATGGGTATGATGAAGGAAGACCACAGGATTTATCTACCATGGTAGATTGCTGTAGCAATGACCTCAATGTGTTCATGCCTCCCAGTATCTGCACCCTTGAGTAGACTACTATACGATTTGCTTTGGTCAATGGGATAAAACCATGTGTCATGGATGTTGACTCGGAATATACTTGCCCATTTAGCTTGTCCTCTCTTGCCTCTCCTGAAAATACTATATCCACTTTCATGTAAGTACACTACAATTACCCTAGTAGAGAAATGTGACCTAATTAACCTCTGTCACTCCAGCTGACAACCATGCTAACCGACAGCCAACACTAACCTCCAAATGACTCTGAGTAAAGCTGTCTTAGACCCATCAGCCCAAACTATGCAGACTAGAGGAATCACCCCAAGTAAGTAGAAGGAAATTGTTGACCCACAGAACTTTGGGTAAAATTTAATAAAATAGTATTATTTTAAACCACTAAATTTTGTTGTAATTATGTGACAAAAACCAACCAATTTTGTTTCTATGTAGGGCAGTGATTTATTTTATAATAAATGAACAAACACAAATGAAGACCTTCTATGAAGCCATCACGAGAGTACATATAGTGAACCAAGGACTATAATTAATCCAATTCTATGCACCAGAGGTTTGTTTAAAAACAAACAATAACAACAAAAGCAAAAGCTCATCTCTTAGCTAGATGATTATATTAGCCTTTCAAAAAATCCCCCCAACTAGGGTTCTTTGCTCTTTATCACCAACTCTTGACTGAGAAGTGTTTCTTTAAGCCGCAGTTAATTCTATCAGTAAATCCTCACTAATAAGATGTAAGAGGAAGTGATGTGTGAGGCATCCAAGTCATCCTGAAAAAAACTTTGTCACTGACCCTTGCTCTCCCTTTCCTTCCTACTTTCTGGAAAAAATCAGAAAGGGGTGGAAAATTTCAAGTGCTAAGTTTAGGGAGAGCATACCTGTCCTAATAGTTTGGGTTCCTGGTGATTTTATGGATATAGAGCCTAATTACTTCACTTGGGTTGCTACATGAGCAGGGAATCAATTTATACTTTTTCTGAAACATTGTCATTTGAGTATTTTTATTATAGTGTACTTCAGTTTTTGTTCAAAATAATAAATTCTTCATAATAATCTCTACAATATGCTACAGTGATCTTTCTGATATAGAAATTCTTTTTAAAAAAGTCTTTGTCATATTTGCTTACTGTAAAAACATCAAATCAAACAGAAATGTATAAAAAATATAAATCCTGAGAATGTCAAATGATTTGGAATTTGTCATTCCATATTTAAAACATATAAAATTGTGCATGACTACAATGATGAACTTGTATTCTTCAAAACAATCTCAAACCTCCACTGTTTATTTAATGATAAATTATGGATATCTTTCCTGGTAAATACAAGATCTATGAAATTCTACATAGGAATTCATCCAATGGATGTACCATAATTTATTTAAAAAATCCTCCTATGTAGTTGATTGCAAACTTGTATTGTTTCATGAAAAATATCAGGAAAATTCTTATTGCATTTGCTTTGTGTTCTTATCCACATTATTTCCTTAAGATAATTTTTTGGAGAAATATTCAACATCCTCTCTGATATTGAATGTATACAATACCTGCTTATCTGATTAAATGTTTTAAGAATTTTCCACTTCCCTGCACATAAAATCCAGAACTTTGTGGCTTTTTTTTTTTTTTAACCATGACTATTCCTTACCAAGCTTTCAATCCTTTCCTTCACTCCCCAAAGCACTTTGTATTTTAGGTATATTAATTGTAGTTTTCATTGAAGGCTTGAAGCTACTTCAGAAATTTATCCATCTCATGTTACTCTTTCTGTTACCTAGTTGTATTTGCCCATTCAAAATCACACACACACACACACACACACACACACACTCCTTCTCTAGAGAGATAAGTTATTTCTATTATTGTATAGCTGCAGACCAACATTATCTTTTCCAGCAGAACATTCATTATGATCACCCTCGGTCTCATTACATGGACCCTTCTCTCTGCTTCTATACCATTCTTACCTACTTATATCTCAGCGTGCATCACATTCTACTATGCCATTTATTATGTTTACTTGTTTATTTTCACATCTAGACAATGTTATTCTTTTTTTTTTTTTTGTGGGTACCGGGGGGTCGACCTCAGGACCTCGCGCGCCAGCAGGCGCCCGTGCCGCTGAGCGATATCACCGGCCCCTTTTTTGTATGTGGGTTCCAGGAGTCGAACTCGGGCCCTCGCGCTTGCAAGGCAGGCGCTTAAACCGCTGAGCCATCTCACCGGCCCTAGACAATGTTATTCTGACAGAAGATTTATTTGCCTTTACATTCTCCTCTGAATGGTGGCTAACCCCTGGTAGGCATCCATGAGATCACACATACACCTTGTCAAAATCCTTCTGGTCATAATCAATATTGGCTATGACACTGGAGAGGACCTAGGCCTACAGAAGCAACCTATCAGTGTTCATCAGAGACAGAGGGAGTGGATGAGGTAAGAGTGAAACCTGAAAATGAAGATCATCCTCACTTTGGCCCTAGATTGCTGGTGCTCGATCTTCTTGATATTGCAGGAAAGCAGAAGATTTATGCAAGTGTAGAAGCTGTGAATGAATGGCTACCTTTTTCAGAGATAAGAAAAAGCATAGCAGCAGGAGTTCTGGGCCTTTCTTTGACATCGGAGGACAAATGTCTTTGCTGTAGACCCGTTTCCCTACTTCTACTTGCACAACAATTAAACAGTAATACTGAGCCAGATGTTAGTCAGCTTTCTGTTTCTGTGACAAAACCCAAGATAAAGAACTTACAAAGAGCAAAGATTTACTTTGGCTCAGTTTCAGAGGTATCAGTTCATGATCATCTGGCTCTGTCACTTGGGGCCTTGTGGCAAGGAGAACATCATGGTGGGGTGCATGTGGTGGAGCAAAGCTGCTCACCTCATGGTGAGCCAGGAAGCTAAAAGAATGAAAGAGGGAGGTCAGGTTCCCAATATTCTCTTCGAAGGCATGCCCCCAGTGACCTAACTCCCTTCCACTCAGTCCTACCTCCTAAAGACTCTACTGCCTCTTAGTAGTGCTACAATACATGGACCTGTGGGAGACATTCTGCTACCTCTCAATACCCTGCAGCATATGGAAGTTTAGGAGACAGTCATGGTCTAAATTTTGGCAGGCCAGAGTCCAACCAGAGTAAGATTACTCAGTCACAGACTGACAAGGTTGGGAGGGACTTTTGAAAATTACTATATTACCTTGCAAAGAAAGAAACTGAAACCCCGAGTACATGAGAGATTTACCCCAAAACAGTGAAAAGCCTAGGGTTAAATCCTCATTATTTTTCACTTCTTCTGTGGCATCATCCAGTACTTTCTGATAAGACAGAATACTTTGGCTACTCCTTTTTCTCTTCCAAAAGACCAAGGTAAATTTATTCCAAATACAGTATACTGCTTGTTCCATAATTATTGTGATTAGAATAAAAAAGAAGTGGTTCTAAGGAAATGAAAATTTAGTATAAGAAAGTCAGATACATCAACCACAATACCATAAGTACCAAATGTTTCAAACAAATAAAATTCACTGAAACCTAATCACTTGTAAAATTGTGAAGACAATTGTTGAAATTTTCTTTAAATTTCCAGAGAGATCGACAGAATTTGTTAAAGAAATTTCCCAAGCAGATGAAGATATTAAGTCCCCACAACTCGAATTTTCCTGATCCCAAATATCATTTGGTATGCGGTCCCAGGTCTTCTGAATTCTCACCAGTCCTCTTTTTATCACAGTACACTAGTTGCTGGGAGTGAATAGAATAATATGGTCCCCTGCTTTTCCCTCCTTCATAGTCATGCCTTTTAGTCCTTTTTCCTTGAGTGAGATGAAACTTTGAATAGGATACAAGTTAGAAAATATCATTATTTTAATTATGTTATAGCATATAATAAGACTCTCTTATTAGAGATCACTTGAATTTCTGCCAACAAGTGATTGAATATGAAGCAGATTCTTCCTCATTCAGGGCTCCAGATAACAATAAAGCCCAGCTAACGCCTTGATTTTATCCTGTGGGAATCTGAGCAGAGAACACAAGTAAAGTGTGCACGGAATCCCAAGCCACAGAAACAGTAAGATAATAGATCTATAATTTTAAACTGCTAGATTTGTCACAGTTTTTTATGCAGCACAGAAGAACTGGCTCTACATTAGAAATATTCAGGATTTTAATAAATCAAGACAATAAAACTACAGCCTTCCCTTGTGACATTTATTGCAGTCATATAAACATAATTATGTGTCATTGCTTTATTGAGAACCTAAATATTAGGTGGAAAATGTCTAACACAAAACACATAGACTGTATGTCCTTTCTGAGGTCTGCCTGGTGGTCCAATGAGAGGACTGTCTTTTGTTGATAACTGAAACTCAACTTTTTTATATGTGTTGGGAAGCATTTATCCACAGAGGCAAAGGATAAATATCAGAACATTTTCTCTATTGCTAAGCGTAGAAGTGGGAGTGAATAAAATTGGTGAAGACTGAATCTCAAAGGGACTGAATCTCAACAACAGAATTAAAGCTTTATTATGAGTATGTCAGAAGGTTATCAAAGTGGCTATTAAGATATATAGCTTCTTCCTGAATTAAGCTATTACTAATAATAAAATCAACACTTTATTCGTGTCAGTCAAAATGTGACGCAAGGTTGAATAGTTATATTCTTGGAAGATATGCGACAGTCTCTCGTGGCAAGGATGTCAACTAGTCTTCTTCTTGTACAAATTGTAATTGAGTAATATCTGCCCTGAGCAAGGGAGTGTGGTAGAGTAATGCACGCTACTGCTGGACAGTGGGTGGAGGTGTGGACTTCATGTTACAATATATGTGGTTTGAGCCTTGACGACTGTACTTGGCTCCTTGATGATGGGAGGCAAGTTATTTAACTTCTTTGAGGTTTAGCTTTTCCAGGTACCATATTGGATAGTTTGGAGAATCATTAAGATAGTTTATGTAAAATAACAGAAGAGTGTCAGGTTTTATCAAAGTTTTTAAAAAGTCTTTATTCATTATTTCCAGTTGGACACAACCAAGATGTCCTTTAGTGAGTTAATTGACACACAAGTTTTGGGACATCCAGACAATGGAATATTTTTGCGTGGTACAAAAAAAGTGAAGTATTAAGTCATGAAAAGACTTGGAGGAATATATATACATTTAAGTGAAAGTAGTGCATCTGAAAGCTACATACTAGAGGATTCCAAATATAGGATAAATTGGAAGAGGCAAAACTGTGGAAACAAAAAGATGAATAGTCAAAGTGCAGAGAAATTATGTCGATAATACAATGGTGGATAAATGTCATTAGATACTTGTCTAAACCTATTGAATGTACAAATCTCAGTGAACCCTAATGTAAACTCTGGACTTTGGGTGATTCTGATATGTCACTGTAGGTTCATTGATTTTAACAAATGCACAGTAGAGGTGTTATAGTTTATACCTAGATTTCCTCCAAAAATCCATGGACTCATAGTTGGGGGTTTGGGAAGGTGATTAGATCATGAGGGCGTGATGCTTATCA
Source organism: Erethizon dorsatum (assembly GCA_028451465.1). Classification (NCBI taxonomy): domain Eukaryota; kingdom Metazoa; phylum Chordata; class Mammalia; order Rodentia; family Erethizontidae; genus Erethizon; species Erethizon dorsatum. The sequence continues at coordinate 49,183,603 of CM051827.1, read as the reverse complement.
GTGAATTAGTTGACCCCTGAGTTTAATAGCTAAATTTGATATCGAGAGGTGGAGCCTAGTTGGAGGAGGGAGTTACTGGGAGCATGGCCTGGAAGGGTGTATCGCCCTTCTCCTCTCACAATCACTCTCTGCTTCCTACCTGCCATGCCCTGAACAAGCCTCCTCTGCCACGCCCCTCTGTCAGGCCAGCCTGCCATGGAGCCAGCTAACTATGGGCTGAAACCAAAACTGTGAGTCATTTTGTGGCTCAGGGATAAGAAGTAACTGAGACATGTGGAGATTGTGTGTAAGGGGAACGTGTTGGGGGTGGGAAGTAGCGGATACGTGGGTAATCTCTATATCTTCTGCTCAATTTCACTGTGAACTTAAATTTTCTCCAAAAAATAAAGTTTTAAGTTTTAAAAAGTCAAATTATTTTGAAACTTTGAATGTGTTAAAGAGGGGGATAAAGAAATCAATAGAACTCAAGAATGTAAAGTAAAAGTAAATTACACTGGATATGAGTTGAAGATGTCAGTGGACTATGAGAAAACAGCTTTAGTGACTAGACAGAGGTATAACATCAGAAGAAAAAACAATGAGAAACAAAGAATAATGTGGATAAGGAAGGGACAGCCAATTGTCAGGCATCACAAATGGGCTGCAGTTTAGGTGGTTAAGGAACATGATAGAAGGCACCACCTCTGAGCTTACGTTTTGAATAACAGATGTGAGATTCATAATATGTAGAATGGCATGTGAAAGGTGTCTGCTATGAGAAAATTTCCACCACAGTTCCACCAGCAGTGTGTATAATTCCAGGGGTAACATGGACAATGCTAAATGTTCATTCTTGAAATGATTAAAATAACAGGGGCAGTTAATACCTCGAGGAGCCAGTAATGAGAGGCAGACATACGTTTCCTTGCTCCTGCCGAAAAGTAGGAAAGTGCAAGAAAATAGTCTGAAAATTTTGAAAATAAGAATCCAACTCAGAATTTTGAGTATCACTTGACAATTAGATCAGAACAAGGTCTAATGACTGGAAGAACTCATTTAAAACTGCCCATTGAAGACAGAGGAACTATATGATTTGGGCGGGAAAAAAATCAGAAAGTACCATATAAGTCCCTGTAATGGGAGCACAGTAATAATCTGCTTGGCTCTTGCCTTCTAAAAAATAAAGACTCAAGGAAATGGATAAATAGTTAAATAAGTATGTTTCATGCCACTCTTTTCTGGTTGCTATGTGGTAGGCAAAAATGAATGATGTACTAGAGTAACATAGAAAAGCATTCAATTTTTGAAAACTGTTCTGAGATCCAACTGTGCCATGTAGACTCACAAGGGAAATGAATTGTCCTGACTTTCAGGTTTTCCTTGCTGATCAGACCAGTGGGATTTAATAATCTTATTGTCTAATGGTTTCAGACAATGGATTCAGGTTCAAGTTGTGCAACTTATGAGCATACATTTGGACAACTCACCTAACATTTCAAAACTGTTTTTAAAATTTTACGTGTAGCATGGAACTAATAATAATGTACACTTATTTAATCAAGTCCTAGCAAGTAGTGTTAATTTCTACTTAACAGTGTTGGTGTGAGACTGTCTTAGAACAATGGCTATAAATACACTAGGAAAATGGTAAAAGCACTATAAAAATGTAAATTATTGATGCAATTATTTTTATGTATCAATTCTCAAAATAACTAATTAGAATTTCTGATCCCTAAGGCCTAGAAGAGTAAATTTTTATTTTGACCATATTTCACTTTTATAACAATATGATGCATATTATGCCATGCTCTGAATATAGAGTTGGTTCAGGAAAAGTCTTAGAGTGAAGAACAATTTCCTTTCCTGCCATCAGCTCTCTGAGATCGATAGAGCTAACAGGTTGAGGACTGTTGACAGATTCAAGCTACCATGTCATATTTCATCATACAGACCCAATCCGATGTGGCTGGATAAAAATATTGTTCCACTTTATGTATAGTATAAGATATGTATTATAGAATTTATACATATATTTATGTATAAAATCCTGCTACCTACTTTGCCATGCTATATGACTGCTGAAATTAATCTAAGCTACGGTAAACTGGATGTAGTGTCAAAAAGAGTCAACTTGTACAACTCTGTAGCTAGGTAAAATGATATCATTTTGGTATGAACTTCATTTTATTACATTTATTTTTGTGAACCTATGCCTTAGTGTTTTATGCAGGGAATGTGTATCTTAACTTGCTAGTCAATTAAAATGTGCTTTGATAAAGAATAAAAAAGACTCAACACTATCTCTGAGGACAAATGTGCCTCCTTAATGTACCAGACTGTTTAAAATGTGGTTTGCTTAACACCAAATTCTCAGGAGGTACATTTAAGAGAAAAACAGGCAGGGTTATCAGACTAGAAACTCTTGTCAAAAATATCAGTTCCTGTTTGGCTTCAACCATCTATCTTTGTAACTGGTAATGTCTTCACATCTTTACGAGATTTTATAAATGAAGATCTTTTGATAGCCTTTCAAAAGATGTATAATAAAGTAGTGGAACGAATATGTTTTCTTTTCCCCACTGACTCTGCATGGTACATGGGAATGGTTTGCAGAGAACAGGAAAATCACCTCCCTTCAAACTTGCTCAGTAGGGATGAATGGTTAAATTCACTTTCTTCATAACTGTGTTTCATGTGCACACAAATCCTTCCCTTCCTCCACACTCGCTTTTTCATATATGTGAGCCAATGGTGATGCTACAAAGACAAGCAAACTAAAGGAAGAACTGTGAGACATTATTTTAGTTTGTGGGGAGTCCATTACAGTGGGAGAAGCTGAATTCAAAATCTCTCAAACTAAGATCGAATTTCTACTTTATTGTTATAACAGGGCCATTGGGAAAGCCACTTAATCTCTAGAAATTTAATGATCCCAATCCCAATTTTTCTCTCTGTAAAACAGAGAATAATAAAATCTCTCTTTTTGTTTCATGGGTTTATAATGTATATAAAATTCAAAGAAAACCATTATCATCATCATTGTTAAAATTTTTGAATGTTTCCTGTCAAACAAAAAGAAATGCAATATATGTATTAGAGATCCACTGATAATCACAATGGCCCTTCGAAGGAGGTAGTGTCTACATTTTTCGGTCAAGGAAACAGAATGCCAGAGAAATTAATAGAATTGGCTAAGGTTACATATCAACAAATGGTACAATCAATATTAGAATCCAAGCACATACTGAAATTTGTACAGTTAACCACTACATAATACTATCTCCCATGATCATAGACATACAGAAACTTAGGAAATCATAAAACACTAGGCAAATGCATATAGTTATTTGCAATTTAACTGGGGGCTTAGAATGAGATTAAACTTCTTAGCAATGTAACTACTTAGTAAGCATTTGACAGATGGTGTTTAGAATAACGTCAGCATTGATTCTGATTTTTATTGTTTATTAAAACCTCACAAAAAGACTATTTTCCCAGGTATACAGTACTACCATCTAGTACTACCATCCTCTGTAGACATTTTATTCTTTACCTTCCCATTACATGCAAATTTTTTGTTTATGCTTTGGATTGGAACTTAACTTTAAAATTCCCCAGTTATTTCACAAATACTTGTTGAATAACTATCATTATTCAGTTCTCTGACCATTATGTACATTCAGGCTTAAAAAAAACTCCACATCAAAAGACAGAACACACTAAGCTATTATGAAGATACAAGCAGAGTATCTTATAAGAGGTCAGAGGAAGAGCCAGGAACCTTAAAGGACATATTCCTAAGAAGAGAAGATGGCAAGAATATTCCAGATTATTAACTCATGCATGTAAAGGTATGGGGCCAACGAGAAAGGGTGTATTCGAGCAAAGGGCCTATTTGATGAATTTGCATGCAAGGCCAAGATTGTGTGTCAGTGTGACTGGCAAGTGGGGTTCCTGGAGGAATGTGATGGAGGAAGGTCCCTCCTGTGAGGACTCTAGGCTAAAGTAAGCCAGAAAGACCCAGGCCACAAAGTTCAAAATGCTAGTGCCCTCATCTGTTTACTTGAAGCTTCCTGTAAACACCAGCAGAAGAAAACTCGATGCCATCCTGGAATAAATACAACCACAAGGGGTCAATAGAATTCACTAGTGTTTCCAAATATCACCATTGTCTCCAACTTACACTCTTCTACTCTCTCAGGACCATGGCCCAAAGATATTACCTTCAGCTTCTTAGTACCTGAAGGATATTTTCACAGTAGACAGTGTTAAGGTCCCTTTACTTATTGTAAAAGAGCCTGTTTTTAGAATTAGACAAATCCTGTTCTTGGTTGGTACTTTAGGTGGTATAAGTAATAAGTACACATCAACTTAACTCAACCTTTCACTTCAGTGATGGTTCTACCAAATCTTATGTTGGCATGCTTAGAAATTCAGCCTAGGACTTTAGATTAAAGCTGTGCTTGAGGGCTTCCATAATCAGAAAGTCTAGTTTAAGTCTAGTTTAAGGAGCGAATCCAGGATGAACTTGACTGACAAAGCTCCTAACAGCACCGTTGGAGAAAGGACATCTCCCTCTATCATGGTGGCAACATTCAGCAGGGCTAATAGGAATAGTAGCTCCAGTTGTCTGCCAGCAAATGGAGCTGTAAGACTCAGGTTTAGAAGACATGTCAAGGCCAATGGAGCTGTCTTTCGCCTTCTTCCTTTTATTTTTCATAATCTCATAAGTATTTTACATTTTGCTGAAAGCAACTGCTGCAGGTGAAGGAAGAGAAAGAGAATGTTCTAACCATTCTGTGCCTAGCATGACACAAGAACTTTCCTGTGAAAGGTCTCATTTGAATTTTCTTGTTTTGGTGGGGTACTTAGTTCCATTTTACAGATGACAGTATGTGAGTCTCTGAGAAGCTAAAGGAGTTTTCTGCTTCCATGTGTAAAAGGTGATGGAATAAGCATCCAAGCGTAACTGACTCTTTTTACTTGTCTGCAACCACAGATAGTGCTTTGAAAAAAATCACTGAGATGCAGCTTCAGAAACATTTCCTGTGACTTTGTAACCCTCCACCATTTAGGCACAGATAATTCTATTCAGTAAGGTATTGAGTAGCATTTATAGGCAAGTCCTGTGTTAGATATCAGGGGTACAGTGTTGTATAGTGTTACGAACTGAAGCTTGCATTGTTCCAAATTTTATTTAAATCTTAATATTCAATGTGATGGTATAAGAAGCCAAAATCTTTGGGTGATGATTAGATCATGACAGTGAAGCCCTCATGAATGACATTAAAACTCTTATAAAAGAGACCCTAGAGAGTTCTCTTATTTTTTCCATCACATGAAGACACAGTGAGAAGATGATTCATAACCAGAAAGCGGGCCCTCATCAGACAATGGATCTCTGTGCTACCTTCATCTGGTAGTCCCCAGCCAGTGATAAAGAGGTGGTTTTTTTTTTTGCTTAAACCACCCAGTCAATGACATTTCTGTTATAGTACTTCAGATGGACTAAAACAGTTAGGGACTAGTTTTTGTTCCTGATTGTTTACTTCTTCAACATATTTTGAGAACCTTCTCTGTGTCAGGCATTGAACTAGGTTCTCAAAGTGCAATGCTGAACAAGGTTGTTATTGTTGGAGGGGCTTACAGTTCATTGGGGCTTATTTGCTTTGGAGATTAATGACTTGATCTTTTGGCTAGTGGCATATACCCTTTTAGTTTTGGTAGAAATCAGAGATTTTTATTGATCCTCACACAGCTTTTCATCTTTTAACACACACACACACACACACACACACACACACACACACCCAGAGATGAAAATTGGAGTGAGGAAATGGAATCGAATGTTCCAGAATCTAGATTTGATTTTATGATCAAATATATTTCAAAATCTAGACACCCACCTGAATAAATACTGCTTATAAGTAGTGCATAAGAAAATATTTTCAATAAGAATACACATCAATTCAAATGTTTAAGGAGTCTTTTCTTATGAAGAAAATCTATCTCAAAGTGGTAGCCTATCTTTGATCACAACTTTATCCTGTTTCTGCCAATAGGCTTCTGAAAATGTTATTGAGGAAATAGGTTCAGGATAATTAATGGTTAATTCTAAATCAAATAAATAATAATTTAAAATCTCAAATGTAGCTTTTAAACACAATGTATAATATGCTATACATTTACAGAGTGAGATTCAGTGGAAGGGTGGATAACACAGCTCTTCAGATGAACGGATGGTATGTTTATTTAATAAGTGTGTTCAGGGGATGTCTCTCCTATGAAACCATAATATATATTTTCCTTCCAAGCACTGTAGTTAGCTGTATAAAGAAATAATTTTGGGTAAGATATTAATATCTTTATAATAAATGTGTTCTGGGAAATTGTCTAAGGATAAGAGATTGAGGTGCGATTTACAGATTACTTTCAGAGACTGATGCTAAGTGTATTGGAGCTGCCTGCCTGCTAAATTTGGTCACGGAAATTGTTATCCTGACCCTGTAGAAGTTCAGAGTCATTCAAAGGAAAGCCACCGGAGATGGGAGTGTTGAGTGGGAAGAGGCAAAGAAACATTCTGCTGTGCTGGACATGCCTTGCATCTTGACGAGGCTGCATTTGTCAGAAACGATTGGACTATACATTTAAGTTCTGTACGTTTCACTCTGTGTAAATTACACCTCAATAAAAATGCAAATAAAAATTTAAAAATGGAAGCTAAAGTAAATGGAAGAAAATTCTTGCTTATTTCTCAAGACCTTTGTTTGTCCTGTATTTAGACTTTCTGTTTCACACTTTGTGACGATGGCTCAAGACAACTGAATATCATTCTGTTGCTTTTTCTGAACACCCAATGTCTTATTCCATGACCATATTTTACTGTCAAGATGGCAGAACAGTGGGTTTACTGTGTGCATGCTCACATGCATACACATGGGGGCATGTCTGCATTATGTATATTCAACCCTATATGTCTCACTCCTCTGAGCCTCAGTTTCACTAGCTACATAAAGGGGACAGTAATATTTTCTCTACTTTAGTCAAATGGCAGTTTGGCTGAGTGAGATCACAGATTTGAAGGAACTTCCAAAATACTTAGCTCTGATGATCTGTGTTCAAATTACTACTATTATTTTTTGATTCAAAAGATGTGTTGGGGAAGGATGTAAGTAAAGTGAGATACGCTCCTGGGTTATCTCCTAACTTTCTTGCTCTCTGCATTCCTGGGGTTCGTATTTTTTGCTAATGCCTGGCAGAGAGTGCCTCTCCTGAGTGCTTTTCCTTCCCTTACAGTCAGCTGGCTGGAGGTGCTATACTCTCTTCTCTGTGCGCATTTACTGGGCGCCAATGATATGTTATTTTCTGTAGGGATTCTGGAGATACGGAACTCATTTTTTTTTCAGTGTTAGTGGTGTAGCATGGTTCCTGACAGTTCCTGGGTGTCAATCCTACTGAGATGTGCTGTGTGGCCACTTTCCTCTGACCATTTGTCTCTTCTGTACCATGCATGTGTCTTCAACCTCAGTAAGCTGAATGAGCACCTCACTTACGGATAAGGAAAGAATTCCCAAGGCTTTTGTTTTCTAAGCCTGATTTCAGCCTACCATCGGGCACGGAGCAGATGTTTTTCAATGAAACAAAGCACTGGGAGTCTTGTTCCTCTGTTCTAAAGTGTTTGAGTTGTGAAGTATGGGGATTTGAGACTGGAATATCTTTCTAATCACAACTGTCTCTGTATAAAGATTTTCTGTAAAGGATTTGCTTTCATATACCTTTACAATAAGCACAAGAGATTTGGTTTGCTACTTCAAACTTCAGAGAAACTACTGCAGGAGTTAAGTAAAAGAGAGTAAAACAAGGGTTGGGAATATTGAAGGAAGTCAACATGCAGCAAGATCACATGTATTTTTTTTTTTTTATGTTCCCTTGTTTTTTCTATTGAAGTTTTTTTTTTTTTTTTTTTTTTTTTTTTTTTTTTTGTGGGTACCGGGGGGACGACCTCAGGACCTCGCGCGCCAGAAGGCGCCCGTGCCACTGAGCGATATCACCGGCCCCTTTTTCGTATGTGGGTTCCGGGAGTCGAACTCGGGCCTTCGCGCTTGCAAGGCAGGCGCTTAAGCCGCTGAGCCGTCTCACCGGCCCTCTATTGAAGTTTTGAGAAAGATAAGGGCAACAGATGCTCTGTGTCCTGGATGGGAGGCTAAAGGCTGACAATCAAATCTTGGATATGAACTTGTCAGTGGCTGAGTTCAGAACTCAGCCTTGGTTTACTAAAGCATGTACAGCTACATATCAGGCACCTAGCACTTTTTCTATTTCAAGTATCCATAGTTCTGGGCCAGTGAGATAGCTCAGTGGCATAAGTGCCTGCCTGGCAAGTGCGAGGTCCTGAGTTCGACTCCCAGTACCCACATAAAGGAAAAAAGGGCTGGTGATATCGCTCAGTGGCACAAGCGCTTGCTGGCAAGCACAAGGACCTGAAGTCGACTCCTGGTGCCCACATAAAAAAAAAGTATCCATAGTTCTAAGGATAATATACTTGGAGCATTCATGGGAAGTAATTCAAATAGTATAGTCATAATACAGAAAAATATTAACATTTGGACAAAGGAAATACACAAAAACAAATGTTCTTTTTTCATAGAAATCATGAGGGAACAAAACCCTGAATACTTTCAAGAAATAGTAAATGAAAATTAATTGCACAGAAGCCATTATTCCAAATTTAGAATGCATATAAGATCATTAGTACTCTGTATATTGAGTGTACTGTCATTGCTATTTTCCGTAACATAAAAAAATAAAGCCTTTTAGAAGATTTACTTCTGATCTTCTTCCCATAAGACATTATTTTCATATCTTAAGTTGTTAGAATATGATCAATCCATCTATGGCATTTTTCAATATCCTAATCCTAGTGGTTTGAAATTAAAGAACATATTACATTATAAAAATATGTTGTTTTGTGAACAAAAGTAATAAGTACATATTGTGATAAATATGAAAATAATGATGGTGTCCAACAGTCTGGGCTTCAGTTCCCTTATTAATGAAATCCATGCATGTGAGGGAAGGTATGAAGCCTCTTTACTCCTACTTCTCAGTCCCTTCACATTTTTCATAGCTCTTAAGATGGCAACTCTGGGGAGAAGACTTACAGTTCTTTCTTAGTAAGATCAAGTTTATATTTAGAAAGTATAGAATTTTTTTTAAAGGAGAAAAAGCAATAATATTTTCAGTGACATCCAGGGTCTTTCTTTTTGTGAAATCAAGCCCTTCTAAATTCCTTAGCCGGACATTATCACTTCTGTGATGCATCCGAGCATCTCCCTGCAGCATATAAGCCTCTCGCTGTCCTGGTAACAGGACGAAGATTCTCTCCACTGCATATTGGTTCATTCTTTTCTTCCAGCAAGGAAAACCCTTTCCTTTATCCACTTTAAAGACTGTGTCTTTCTTCATGGTCTGAAGTCAGATGCTTACATTCTTGAATCTTCCTCATTAGAACCAATCTGATAAAATAAAAGCTAAAATGGCTATAAATGGTCAAATACAGAGGAACAGTGCTGTCTTGAGCCTTGTCACATTATCATACAGATGCCATGCTAGGTGCTCAGGAACAATTTTCTGGAATTTAAAAACATCCGGCAAAGTTTGAGAAATGAATACCACGGTGGCCAATTTGCTTCCAGGGAACATTTCAATGGACTTACTAAATTTACCACCACCTGGATTTGTGTCAATTTCCATCTGCTAGAGTTGCCTCAATCCTGTTCACCTTGCCCAGAGAAGCTAAATTGAATGTACTCATTTCTTGTTCCAAAAGCCCAAGTCCATCTTTCCTCAACAGAGCATTCCCTCGGTCTAATTGAATTTGCGCTTTTCAGATTAAAAAGAAACATTTATTTTAAGTTCTTTTATGATTTCTTGGTTCAGATTTCCCTCCCATTTTTTAAAAATCTTGAAAGCCTATTTATGTTGAAAGACTTATTTTGTTCTTTATTATATTAAAACTAAAATATTGTATAATTTTTCTTCCTCTTAGATTGAAAGCTCCTTGAGGGGAAAAACTGGGTCTTTTTCATACTTACACCACAATCAGGTGTTTAACAAAATACTTTTTTGATGGTCTGAAAATAGCATTAGAGTAAGGTCAGAAATTTTGAGTTTCAATTTTAGACCCTTTAACAACTAAATATGTGGCCACAGACACATTATTTAAATTCTATTAACCTCAATTATCTTGTGTAACATGGGGATAAAAACATTCATTCCATATGGAGGATAAAATACTAAAGAGCTTTTAAAACTCTAAAATACCATATTACTTCAAGAATGAAAATTATTCATGTTATTCTTAAAATTTTATTTTTACAGTAGTCACTCGATGACTATTAAATGTGTCTAAAAGGATGAAAAGGCAAAAATAAGTAGATAGTAAATGTCATATTTAAGTTCAGTTATAAAAGAAAAGAATGACTACACATTTATTTCTTTTCTCTCTCTAAAAACTCTATTAAAATAAAATTAAAAGAGTTTTACTAGTTCAAAATGCAACATTACAAAGAGAATACAGAGGAGACAAGAACGGATGAGGTATTTTAATGGACTTTATAAAATTTGGAAGGCCATGAGGGAGAAGTAAGTGGAACAACAGAGCAGGAGGTCACCTCAACCACTGAACCTGGAGAAGGAAATACTAAGAAGAAACCAGAGCATCTTCCCTGGAATCAGAAAGACCTTCAGCTAGCAGCACTCAGGTAAGTGTCAGTGCAGAAAGATAGGGTTGTGGGGGTTTGATAAAACTGGGCAAAGCCTATTCTGTCCTTTGTGCTCCTGTGGTCTTGGGTTATTTCCCCATCCTGCCCTTTCTCCCTCCATTCTGCTGTCCCTGGTTTTATACACTGGGGAACTAGACCTCCAGAACTTTGGATGTGTACACGTCAGGCACATGGGAGAATAGAGATGAGGGATGGGGCCAAAAATGTGGGGAGCTGCTACAGCTTCCAAGCTTCTTTTCTTTCTCTGTTCCTAAATGCCAGGGCAAACTCTAAAACCAGAGTTTGGAGAATTTCACTGTGGAAAAAATAAAGAAGAAAGCCCAGATATAACACTCATAGATATTGAGGTTCTCTGACAGGGAAAGGGTGGGAGTGGGGAGTTATGGCAGATTAAATAAACAAACAAAAATATGCAAAAAGCAAAACAAATTAAAAAAATAATGATGACAAAAAATGGTTCCTCATCTCATTTCCCTAATGTGAAGCCCAGGAGTCAAAACCATATTTTTGCCACTTTCATTTCTCCTTCCTGGATACTCCCCAATCTGCTCTTTTAGTGTCTCCTATGTAAAAGGGAGTATCTAAGGAAGGAATGTCTTCGGTTTAGGAGAAAGGAAGAGATGGGTGAGAGAAGAACCCCAAGGAAACAGAAGCTGGAGAAAATTTTGAATAAAAGTATAATTAACATGCACAGAAAAATGAAGAAACATAAGATTGAATTCTTGAAATAAGCACAGGATATTATAAAAAAGATATAGCTGGAGGAAAAGAAAACGTTTCAGAAAATTAAAATTATGATTGCTTCAATTAAAATACACTAGATGGATTTAAAAAGGAGATTCCAAAAATTCTTCCCAAAGTTGGACTAAAAAGCAATTTTGAAAAGTTAGCGTACAAACTAAGAATATGGGTGTAGGATCTAACATTCAACAAATAGGTGTTTAATTGAGACCACAGATTTATTTCGCTAAAGTGACATGGACGCAGAGATAGACATTGCTGGTTCCACTGACAGATTGAGACTTCTGCTGATTGCAAAAATAATCCCAATTATAAATGGGCTCACTGTAACTTGTACCCCTACAAAAATGTATGGCAGAAGCACCCTGTCCAGATCCCCTGACCCCTGAGCCTGGGGAGCTCTTCCACATTATAATGCGAATAAAATAAATTTCCTTACTTGTTCAGTTTGTTTTCCTTTGTCAATGAAGATAAGAAATTAAAAAAAAGTCTGCAATTCATAAAGAAGAAATAGTAACTAAAGCTATTTTATTAGGACATGCAGAGATCAATACCAGTGAAAAGAAACTAAGAAATGAACGGTTCCCACATGTACAAGTCCAAAAGTTGGAGGAGAGGCGAAGCAGAGTATAGATTTATTGCTTTCATTTTTCATCCTTTCAGTACTATTTAACTTCTTAAATCATGTTCATGTGGCAATTTTATGATAATAAAAATGAATTCAGAAAAATTAAAATAAAAATGTTCCACATTTGAGAAGTAAAAAATATATTGCCATAAGATGTGGTCATTAAACCAGGGTCTCTTTCAGCCTGTTCACACCTCATGAGCCATGGATTATGTGCGCAGAAGCAATGGATATATCGGCTATTGAGGATTTGCAGGTTTAAATAAATCTTCTTCAATTGGAATATGTGTTCAAGGGGGAAGTTGGTAAAAGTTATTGAATTGAAACACCTGAAATTTTAAATTATTGTTCATCCTGGGTATATGTTAGGATAGTTTATCTTTTTTTTTTTTTTTTTGATCTTTAGAAAATCTGAAAAAATTTAATGTTCAAGATTAATAATACTGCTTTACATCAAAATAAAGGCACAGCTTGGAAGTGGTCTGAAAAAAATGCTACACCATATTCGTATCTGATAGAGAAGAATGGAAGAGGAAACTACCCTTTACTGAGAAATATTTTATGTACTAGACTTACTAAGGTAACTCATTCTGTCCCCGTGAAAGCCTTGTGAGATAAATCACCACCCTCCTTTTAAAGATGGAAATACGGAGTACCATTGAGGTTACTAATCTACCTAAGTTTCCCAGCAGTAAACACCAGAGCTATTACTGGTGCACACATCTGTGTGACAGAAGGATCAACATGCTCTCAACCACCTGGGTATGCTATCTCTCAGGACTACTTTCTTCCATCTCATCTCATCTCATCCTTTTATCTGGGACTCTCCAGCGGGGTCCAAGGCTTGCCATGAATGGGCTACGGATGTAACAAGATATTGATGCCTTCAGTTCTCAAGGATACTAAAGAAGTGAAGTCTTGTCCCTTTACTCAAGTGTGCACAAGAATCATCATTAGCTATGTGCATTATTATGTGAAAAAGCAACAGTGAATCAACCCCTTATACTTTGATTTTCAAGCTGTCTCTGTTTAAAGTTTTCAGCAACACTGTGAAAAAGCATTATACTGGGTATGTATCTCTTTACTGTAATAGAAAATTTCTATCGAAAGAAGGCCTTTTGTATCAATTATTTCAACATCCTTGTTTTTCAGACAATGAAATGTGTTCAGTCAACGAGATGACCTTACCTAGAGAAGAGAGGACTCCCATATGAGTTTGTCCTCACCTAGCCTGGGAAGCAGGAGACAGAGGTGCTGTGGTTATGCTCTGGTCTGCTTCAGTATGGCTTAGACCAGATGGCATCATTGTAGGTGACTACTAGTCAATCTTCACTCTTAGGCAAGCATCTCCAGGAGAAGCACCAAGTCATTTATCTTTGTGTACATAGCACTAGGACAGTGTACAGTACAATAGCAGGCACTCAATATTGATTAAACAAATGAATGGCTAAATAAAAACCGTGTTTCCAGGATCCAAATTCAAGCTAAATCTCCTTAAGTTGCTAGCTGTCTGATTGCAGATAAGTCATTTAAATTGGCAAATGGAGATAAAAGACGTGTCTTAGGTAATCATGAGGATCTGGAAAATTACATTAACAATGGTAATATAACTTGTGATCATCTACTATGTGCTAGACAATATTATATTTAAGACACTATGACCAATGATTAGAGTTCCTTACAAGTTTTCATACATTTAAGATACTATGGGCAATGATTAGAGTTCCTTATCCTTTGTACTTCCCCCTGCATTCGAACTCAATCTGAGCTATATTTGGCTTCAATATGTGGGACTCCACTGGAAGCAGGTAAAAATGTGCAGGTGACAGACCAAGACTAGGAATTAGAGCTCTTATCCTGGCTTCTGTGAAAATGGTAACTTAAGGAGATATAGCTTGAGTTAGGATCCTGGAAACGCGGTTTTTATTTAGCCATTCATTTGTTTAATCAATATTGAGTGCCTGTTATTGTACTGTACACTGTCCTAGTGCTATGTACACAAACAAAAGTGCAGGTGACAGACCAAGACTAGGCATTTGAGCTCTTATCCTGGCTTCTGTGAAAATGGCACTGAGGGATGGAAAAAGTGATAGGGAAATCACATTTCTTAGAATGGGTGGCTCTCTCTGCCTTAAGAAAAAGAGAAAATCAGTATTCTCCTAATAGACAGAATGTCACAGAAAAGTTCAACCTTCTTCATAATACTGTAATTAGTATTTCATATACTATAATTTTAGTCTTGATGAGATAAGCATTTTCTGAAGAAATTTCAATATCTATATTGCTAGTGCTAGCAAAAAAAGCAATTTAAAATGACACATTTTAATACATAATAGCTGCCCCAACCTTTTAATGTAGCAGCATGAATATCAAGTTCTCTGGGAGAGAATAGAATGAGATTTGAGGTGCCTTTCTGGGGTTGGTGCCTTCATAAGGAACAAGACACGGGTTGCTGAGTGGAGCCAACCTTGGCCCCTAGGGTCTTTTGCTGATCAGACTGGTAAGAAACTCCCCTTAAGCTAATCTTGTCAACTCAAACAGACTCAAGCATGTGATGTTCCAGGAACATACTGACATTGCTCATAGGTAAGCAAGAAAAAGAACACTAATAATTTTAAATCACCTTCCATGTGCTATGCATTGTGCTTTATGAACACTGTACCATTAATCTTCATTCTGTGGATAAGAAAATCAATGCTCAAAAGAGGGAACTCAGTTCTGCGTATATAAGACCAGTAGGTATTTAACACAGCTCTACCTAATTAGAAAATCTATTCTTTGAACATTGCAATAGGTTACCTCCCTGAAACAGGTTGTTTATCAAAGAATTTCTTTCTGGGTGATCTGATCCCCTAGCAAGATTCACTGTATGGCCAAATAGTGGATACCAAAATTCTCCATTGTATTTAAATAGCATTGACAGAAATACTTCATCCCTGAAAATACCCTAGTTGATAATATAGCTATAGGCTAGAATAAAGAAATGTTATCATTGGCTAGTTAATTTCTTTCTGAAGCCATTGGGTTAAGACTGCCTGCAGTGACCATGGTAGGAATAGTTGGTGGTTACTAATGCTCACAAATACCCTCGGTGCATACCTTTTCTGAAAAGAGAAACACAATAATAATGACTTGACATTGTATTATCTTCCTATGTGTTGTTATTTCAGCAGTTAACTTTGATCATTTTCCTAACAGTCATCAGAGATATACAGATTGAGGCATCTACTGGGAACTGTAGGTTGAGGGTAATTAAGCCAGATTTTCTCTATGTGGATGGTGTTTCTGACCAGGGCTAATGATGACCATCACTGCAGGGATGGCACAAACACCACTATCATTATCACTGATAGTGTGAGGAGGTAGAAGACAAATGTAAAGAGAAAGGAGACTAGGGGAAGGGGAAACAAGTTTATTTGTATGTTAGCTACTATGTCTTATTCATTTATGTGCCATAGCATATAACAGTTGCTGGCAAATAATTGATCCTCAATATAGACTTTTTGAAGTAATGGCAGAATTTATGCATGGATAGATAGCTAAAAATTAGGAACAGCCCATGTATCTGCTCCAATATCATCATAAAATACCAGAGACTAAGTGGCTTAAGCAACAGGAAATCTATATTTTCGGTTCTGGAAGCTGGAAATCTAAGGTGAAAGTGCTGGCAGTGTTGGTTTCCCCTGAGGCCACACTTTTTGGCTTTCAGGTAGCCACCTTCTCATCATGTCCTCATATAGCCCTTTTCTCTGTGTGTACACATCCTAGGTGACTTTCTCTTGTAAGGATACTACTCATTTTGGATTAGTTCCCCACCCTTTTGGACTCATTAACTTTATTTACCTCCTTCAATGCCCTGTCTCCGTCACATTGGCACTAGGGTTTCAACCTATGAATTTTTGGAAGACAGTATTCCATCCACAACACCATGTAATTCAATTCCAGTTTCAAAGTTCTCTTTATGATGGATCATTTCCAATTTTTTTTTCAGTTAAAATTCTCAGAGAAATATTACTTCTCTGCTTTTACTCATCAATGAGGCTGTGAACTTAAATACAACTCCTCATGATGAGTGTAAATTCTCCACACAATCTGGAACTCTGCCTATGCAATAAATGTCATCTTCCAAATGTCTCCTGATGTATCACTCTCTGGCCATTCAGGACCACAGGAATCTCTGCTATTTTTTT